>BPTQ01000004.1:231968461-232206239 GCA_019973895.1 Chrysanthemum seticuspe
GAGACATCAAATCCATTAATTTCAATGATTCACCTCTCACAGGAGTTAACACACCTGGAAGTGATGAGAATAGTATTGAACTTATTCGTTTTGATGTACCTGATGTCATATGTTGCTGCAAAGACCTGGTGCTTTACAGATTAATTCATCTCATTGCTCAAACAACATTATGGTACAATCCTCTAGGAAGCAGTTACAATCCTCAACAACAGTATCGATCTATCAAGGAAACTGGAACTTAACCTAGTCAAATTCCAGTTTAGGGGAGGATTGTTGGGAATTAAGGTAAATCTACTGATTCTGCCGAAGCACAAACTACTGATTCTGCCGAAGCTTCAGCTGAAGAGATTCTGCCGAAGAAGAATTGATGCTGCCGAAGTTATACTTCAGCAGAAATGATAAAGCAGACAGTGTGTTGCTGCTGAAAGTGGGAACCACGTAGGAGAGATAAGCTCAGTTTAGAGTAAAAGTCAGCGCCGTATGTATAGGTTGGCGCCGTATTATGTAGAGCTTACTCAGAATAAACACGATGATTAACAAAACAATATGATTAGTTGCATGCTTGTCTAGTTGCATGCTTAGTCTAGTTTTATAGTAGAAGCGTAAATTGTCAACGCTCATTAGGGTTTCTTGCCTATATAAGAAACAATATTAGTTTGTATTAGATAAGTTTTTCTCAAGTTTCTCAAGTCTTGTATTCTATTTGAAACATAGAGTTTCTATAATCAAAGATCCATAGAGGATCAAAAGTGTTCTTAGTTACTATAACTTGTATTTATTTTCCGCTACAATACCAAGTTGTAGAGATCTTCTATTAGTTTGCTTGTGATTACATAGGCAACACTAACGATCCCCGAGTGCTTAAGATCTATCAAGGTCTTGTTTCTATCAGGTGGTAAGATTTAGCGTGGTCTCGTATTTCGTTTTAGAACACAGCAATAGGGCTATCACATAAAACGTAGATTTTACTATAACATTTAACACCATGTTTATCAGCTAGAATAAAACATGTTTGTATCAGTTTATGCAACCATCTAAAGTTTGCAAACCATTTTTAGGGTGACTGTGGATCATACCAACGATGTTTTTTTCTCATGACTTATCATATGATAAAGCTTACATTAAGAAGCTACTCGCTGTTTTTTGGCCCCTACTGAAAACTAACTTATAATTTGATATATCATAGAATGTCATGATATGTTAACCGTTAATAAAACTACACTTTATGTATCAAAATTAGATTATACCTTCTGAATGAGGGTCTGCTCAATATCCTCGTTTGCTGTCTTCATGCAATAAAGCAGAAACAGCGTCTAACGACACATGCATGCCAATTTGTGTTGCTGCAATATTGGGAAGAAGCAAACAAATGAGACTGAAAAAAAATTATGGCAACACAGCCCAATCTTTGCAATGAACTAAAACGACATATGCAAAGAGTCGTGAACAAACATAGAAAAGTAAAAGAACTCTAATAACACAGGAATCCGCGAGTACATCCATGTTTAAACAGGTTATCACTATTGAGTTTGTGAAAGAATCTTTCACCATTCGCGATGGTTGTACCCGCGGAAATTGCAGTATGCACATGATCCTTTTGTCCCATACCTGAATATCACCGTGTCATAGAGCTGAATCTGTCGGTTCAAAAGTATATTACAATCGTGAGCTGATTATGTTGGCACGCGACGCTTAGGATAGTGAGACCCGTCTAATCGCCCTCTCAAATTCCTTTTGCTGTGTCAGGAGTGTTTGTGCAAAGGTTTGCACCAGATGTATTGCTACACTATTGCCACAACGAAAGGAATTCGAGGGGAAGATGAGAGCCGGCCAATATCCTGAACACCCCGTATCAATATCAACAAATGAAGGCTGCACTATCTTACCAAGTCGGAAGCTTCGAATCTATGACACGACTATTTGCTTGCGTAAACACCTCTTGAAAGCTCAGCCTGCACAAACTGTATCGGCAAAAACCTTGTTCGCTTTCGGACCTAGATATTAGTGCGTCATCGAATGGACTCTTTCCGCTTGGGAGTACATTCAAACGTCAGTCAGTAATGTTGAGACGCGATGTTCACGATAGCAAGACCCGTCTGTCGACCTCTCGAATCCCTTTTGCTATTTCAACACTCTTTGTGCAACCGTTTGCAACAAACGTGTTGCTAGACTGCTGTAAGAACGAAAGGAATTCGAGCGGAAGATCAGAACGAGCCGGTATCTTAAACATCTCGTTTCGACATAAGCAAATGACGTCTGTAACATTCCACCGGGCAGAAAGATTCCAATCGATGACACAACCATTCAGCTGCATAACACACTACTCCTACCGCCGGACAGGTTGTAAACCTCAAAGGTTTCGCTGCTTCCATACCCGAATATTGTTGCGTCATCGACTAGGCTCTTTCCACTTGGGAGTGCATTTCAAGCGCCTGTCGCTAATGTTGAGACGCGATGTTCAGGATAGTGATACTCGTTTAGTCGCCCCATTGAATTCCTTTTGCCATTTCAAGGGCCGCTATGCAAAGGTCTGCACCAGACGTTTTGCTAGACTGTTATAAGGACGAAAGGGTCTCAAGGAGTGAATTAGGACCGGGGAATATCATAAACATCCCATACCAATATTAGCAAATGACGCTTGAAATATTCTACCAGGTGGAAAGATCCCAATCAGTGACACGACAACTCGGTTACATTAGATTCCACCCGAACTGATTGCAAACGTAGTGGAAATTGCAATCAATCCCAGCTTAAAGCAATGCAGTAACCTATGATCCTGAAAGGTCACATAAGCGTATACACAAAATTAGAATATTGGTACTCCAAGTAGTCTTATTGCAATATTAGAATTAAACACTACTGATAGTGATCATCAAAGGTCACAGCGCTATATATACATGTTCACCTACACATACTAAAAATGTATAAATTGGTAACTTTAATAACAATTTGAATAAAATAAGTAATCAGGCTCATATTCTTGAATGCGAATGGGTAAAAGAAATCTGAATTCCGCCATGGCTGCAAAAAACACGGTTGCATAATGACAACTACATGCCACCCAGTTATTGCCATGCCAAGTTACGTATCAAACCCCTTATTACCCACCTCATTTTACTGAGAAAACATGTAATCATCACTTCCCCTTAGGATACCATATATTTTCCAATTCCTCACATAACAGTGGCTGCACGCTTAGGTAGCTGCCTTGCCAACATGTTACTGAGATCATTTTTTACCAGAACCTATGACACGCAATACCATCATACAGACCACTTGAGCAAACGACTGAAGCCAAGCACACATGTAGGGATAATATTTGTAATGTAAAGAGGAAAGACGGTAGCATTTTAAGAAAAAAGAAACGCGCGTCTCCCATTATACATTCAAAACCAAACGTTCCAGATATGTTCAAAACCAAACGGACCAAGTAAGGGATGCACACTTTCCCTAACGCGTAACAGGTGACAGAAACGCGTAGATGCTGGCGTCAAACAAGGCTTAGATATGCGTATACAAGAGCGTTACTAGGCTACCAACATGGCTGCAGCCATACACTCGATATGACAGCCATGCCACGATGAGCACAAAGGAAAGGTATGCGTGATAAGGTTTTAAAATGTACCTTTTTGAGGGGTCGTTTAAGCCCTTATTTGATCACTTTTGTAACCGTTATTACTTAATATCGTTCCTTTTTACTTTTTAGGTCTCTTGAAGGCAAATTGCTGGAATGGCACTTATTTGGACGAAAAGGCGCGGATATACGAAGAAAATGGCCAAAGTCAAGAATCGAGATACTCAAGCTGCTGAAATAAAAAGGGACGGCGTCACTGCTTAACTGCGACGCCGTCGGAGCACTTCTGCGACGGGACAGTAGCCAAATTGCTTATTTTCAAGTGACGGTGTCAGGCTTTAAAAGAGAAGGCCGTCGCAACTCAAACGGCCTAGATTTGATCCAGACGGCTTCAGAGACTGAAGGGCACGGCTTCACAAGCACAAGGTGACGCCGTCGCAAGACTAACGTGGCCAAGACGAAACCCTAATGACGGCGACCCGACGGCGTCACAAATCATATGGTGACGCCGTCGCAATTGTAATCTTATATATAGAATCCGAATTTTTCAGTTTTAGTGTGTAGTCTTTTGGAGTAAAAACCTAAACCGAACCAAGGCTGTCTTGTACAGTATTTTAGGGTTTCAAACCCTATCTTACATCAAGATAAGTGTTTTACTTCATTAATTCAATTATGTCTTCAATTATTTGTGTGTATGTTTGCATGTTCTCCATGTCCGGCTAATTTACTTGTGTGTTTGCTTAGGGAATATGAAACTTAATTATTGAATATTGATTGGTTGTCTCTTATCTTAATTGTTAATGATCTAGTAATGCGATAGGTCATTCGTTGTGTAATTAATGCTTGATTAATCTTTGTAAACCTTAGACTATAACACTTAGAGCAGTTGTAGGCTAAACCATCCAAAGAGTGCCTTAGAGTTAGAGTTTATAATTCCTAGAGGTTTTTGTAGACGAGACCCTTTGGTAAGTTCAAAGAGTTAGGGACAAATGCATACCCTACGACTTTAGACACACAACGCGATTAAGAATAAGGACGTGACAATTCAACCATCAATAGGAGATAATTAAGGAGTAATAAAACCTAAGTAAACACATCTTTAAACCATCATACGAGCACACAATAATTAGACATAGACTACATACACCTTAGATTAGATAATTAGATAAGTAGAGTAATCGGTAGAAATACCAACCCCCAAATCCAAACCCCGAGATTCGTACCTTTCCTTTCCTAAAAAATATAAAAAGATAAAAAATAATCTTCCTCAACCCCAACCTTAGCGTAGTAACTTCTCACTAGCATTCATATTCCCCTAGAGAACGATATCAATACACGTGGCTTACCCTAATACTACACTACAACGATTAGGTTCACTGCCTAGGGTGTTATAAAACTTGCTCGAAGAAAAGGAAGTTCCTTTGACCCCGAACGACGCGTGTAGCGTTATCAAGTTTTTGGCGCCACTGCCGGGGAATAGAATAGCTAGTTAGTAGTCCACCTCGTTTAGGTTTCTTTGCTTGATTCCTATCAAGTAAATTTTTCTCATTTTTAGCTTTCTCGTAGTCTATCCCCTTCTTCATGACCTTTGTTCGTAATCCCATCACTTTTCATCATGGAAGGTGATAGCCACCCACCATTCATCAACCCACCACATCTTGGTGAATACTCGAGACCAAGCCACCTAGGCTATAGGAACACCATTGAGCTTCCCGACCAAGCCCAAACTACGGCCCTGCGATCCGACACCATCCGGTTGGTGCAAAACGGATGTGCATTCCATGGACTTCGTTCTGAAGATCCTGATCAGCATCTTAAGGATTTCCTTAAAATCGTCGATTCCATCGACCTTGATGCTACTACTCGGGAGACCACGCGTCTGCGTCTCTTCCAATTCTCTTTAAGAAAACATGCTAGTAAATGGCTTTTTCATCTTCCCACGGGATCTATTTCAAGTTGGGAAGATCTCACTACCCGTTTTCTTGCTAAGTTTTGCTCACCTAACCCAAGTCAACCGCTTGACCATCAGTCCTTCAACTCTCTTCGCAAACAAATCATTGATGAAATCAAAGATCCTAGTGAGTTGCATAGGATAGACGTAAATGAAGAGGATAGTGCTTATTTCAATCTTTACCCCACTAAGGAAGAGGTTGCTTACCATCGATACATAATCGATAATCCCCGATCACCTATCATTAGGATATGCCCAAAGCTTAGGAGAGGAAATCCTTGGAACCTAAAAATCCCTTGTATGATCGGATATAGGAGTGTTGACCACGCTTACATAGATACGGAATCTCCCATAAATGTGATGTCTTCTGCTGTCTACAATGAAATTATGAATGAGCGACTTAATATTAGGAGAGACCTTAAGTATCCAGGTGGAGTTTGCAACTTTGTGGGAAGAGTCAAGGATGTACATGTCTTTATAGGAAATTTCACCTACCTAGTTGATTTTGTGGTCCTAGAAAATATAGGATGCGTCATTGACTATAGCTTATCCCAAGTAGTGCTAGGAAAACCGTTTGTTGAAACATCTAAGATGAGCCATAACAAGTATGATGGAACGGTTAGGTTTAAGGAAGGAACCGATGAGATCACTTATAGGATGCCTTGGAAAACAAATGAATATGGCCATCTGCCCATTTTTGAACGAGACAACATCAAAGCTTTTGAGGACAAAAGCAAGGACGATGTTGAAAAAGGTTATAAATTTATGTGGGAAAGAAGGAGGCTTTATTATAAGGACTGCTTGACCCTAGGACCTAAATATAGAGTCGATGAAAATTTTGTCAACATGATAGAATTCTCATTGAGAATGCAAAACGAGACAACGTAAGGGCATGACTACGAGTCTAGCTACAAGACTCATAAATAAAGAAAAGCGCTTCGTGGGAGGCAACCCATGCTTAATTGTTTGCTTGTTAGTGTCATATATCTTTTATTGATTGCTTATTCTCATGTTTAAATTTGTAAAAATGCTTTATTTTGTTTTTAACCTCGTCTTAATTGCATATAAAGGTATTTTACATAAAGGATAAGTGTAGGGAGGATTACACACGTTTTCAAAAGAAACGTAAACATGAGAATAACAATTAATTAAAAGA
This sequence comes from Chrysanthemum seticuspe, assembly GCA_019973895.1. Lineage (NCBI taxonomy): Eukaryota > Viridiplantae > Streptophyta > Magnoliopsida > Asterales > Asteraceae > Chrysanthemum > Chrysanthemum seticuspe. Next base: position 231,975,143 of record BPTQ01000004.1, read on the forward strand.
TATATATGTGTGTTTGTTCGAGTCAAATGCTTGTATCGAGTCATAATGGATGTTTTGCAGAAATTTTTCCAGATTCTAAAGATGTAAATTTTCCAGAATTTTATCCAGAAAATCGCAGACCAGTTTTTGTCAGGATAACCTGACGGCGTCAGGAAGGAGTAAAAACAACATATTACTTTGTTCTCGTTTTCTGAGCCACTTATAAATTTTTGGAATTTTCCAGGTCTTAATTTTCTAGAAATTCTGTAAACATCCATTCCACAAGCATTATATCCTAGTTTAGTCGAGTCTTATATATATTATTACTGCCGATTTTACGCGAAGGTTTCGTTTGTTTTCTTCAAGTGTGCAGGTTTAATTTATCAAGAAGAAGTTACATAAGATTGGAAGGAGCTTTTCACGCATACATTCTTCTTGAAAAGGATTTAACCACTACATCACACACGGATCCTACCGAGCTAATCAGGGGAGTATTAGTTTCTTTCGTTTTTCATTACCTTCTTTTATCATAACTTTGATACTTTCGGGGAACATTGGGGAAAATATTCAGTTTAAGTGTATGGAGGGAAAATAAAACAGGAACTTTGAAACTATGCTTATCCTTGACTATTTGCTTTGTACAATTGTATTTGTGTAATAAACCATGAGAAAATGTCAGTTAGGGTAATTTTGGCACCAAATTTAAAATTTTTCATGACATATAGGAGTTGGCCATTAGTCTTAACAAAAGCGTCTCACGGATAGGAAGTTGCATGACTAGCACAAAAACCCTTTACCACCTAAATTCCACCCAAAATGTGAGGATCGCCCTTAGATTAGTAGGAATTAAAGCATTCATCTTTAATGCTTAGAGTGTGAACCGGTAGTATATTAGATTCTAGAACTTGTTTTGTGATGCATTCCGAGATCGCTAGTAAGACTACACTTGTGTAGTTAGGAATAACTAAATGATAAGAGGCATTAGGATAACCCTTGTTTGATACCCGTAATATAATTACTTCTTCCACATAGGTTGAGTAATTCCCCCACACCCTTTGCGTTGTACTCATTTTTAGTACACGATACCCCTAGTTAACCCCTCAGAGCCTATCCTTTTCGCGGTTCTCGTGATGTTTCGGTTTTTCCGGAATATCAATGAAGAGCATTGTTTACACCCCACCCCCAAATGTACACCCAAATCGCCTTAGCCTACCTTGTATGCACTCACTTTTAGTGCATTATTGTTATCACCCTAAACCCTTAGTTCAATTATCTAGTTGCTTGCATGAGTTGCTAAGTCGAGTCATATCCTTTGTACACAGTTTTGGGACGATTGGGACTCATGGGAAAAGTTAAAGTTTATGAAATGACTGGAAGGGAACGTTAAATTCCCTTATTTGCGTAATAACGTACCCCAAGTGTTTTGATCTTTTCAATTCGGGTCAAATTAGTGTTAGAGTAATAAAAAATCAAGTGTAGGGATGTGCCTATAAATCCCTATCATTTTGATGTTACCGTAGAGGATGGTAGAGTAAAAGTGTATGAAAAAAAAAAAAAAAAAAAAAAAGGGCTACCATCCTACATTTATCCTTTAAATTTATGTTTGTTTGTTTCAGTTATCTAGAGTTTAGAGTGTCGAGTCTTGGCTTAGCAACGCCATTCTTCGTATGCTTGTAACATAGAGATTTTTGACTTGCCACCACTAAATAGCCTATCCCACAAAACCCTTTGTTTCCCTACCGTAAGCCTTACGTTACAACCCTTTAAAGACCTCTTTGATAGTCTTTCCTAGGTGCTTACGCCAAAGCGATGGAGGTTTGATCTATTCTCAAGCCTATGGTAATCTATGTACTAGGACCGGTTAATGAGTGTTTATCTTCCATTTCCAACTTGTTATATTTCATATACACCCGAGAGATGAGAGTATCCAAACACCCCATGTGAAGTGCTAGTATGTAATTTCCGTGCTTGTTATGACTTTTGCGGGGCTTATATGTGTTGTGGCCTGTTTTAAACCAATGCTTCATGACCCCTAACTTATAAATTAATTGGCTAAAAGCACATTTGCTTGAGGACAAGCAAATACCAAGTGTAGGGATATTTGATAAGGTTTTAAAATGTACCTTTTTGAGGGGTCGTTTAAGCCCTTATTTGATCAGTTTTGTATCCATTATTACTTAATATCGTTTTTTACTTTTTAGGTCTCTTGAAGGCAAATTGCTAGAATGGCACTTATTTGGACGAAAAGGCGCGGATATACGAAGAAAATGGCCAAAGTCAAGAATCGAGACACTCAAGCTGCTGAAATACAAGGGGATGGCGTCACTGCTTAACTGCGACGCCGTCGGAGCACTTCTGCGACGGGACAGTAGCCAAATTGCTTATTTTCAAGTGACGGTGTCAAGCTTTAAAAGAGAAGGCCGTCGCAACTCAGACGGCCTAGATTTGATCCAGACGACGTCAGAGACTGAAGGGGACTGATCAAAATTTGATTCGTTGTGAAGTGAGTGGTGAAAAACACAATATCAACGTATATCAAAATAACCGTAAAATCCGAAAAATCAACCCTTTAGGAAAAAGGTCAACGTATCAAATCTCACGGGTGTGATAAAAGTGATACCGGAAAAGTGATTTCCCGGGTCGTGTCCCAACGAGGTGTGAATGAAAAGGATTCGTTGAGTTTCGTGATTTGAACTTGAATTGGTTTTTAAAGATTTGTTTGATTTTGATTACGAATTCTACAAATTAATTAACGGGAAGGTAATTAAGGCAAGGGAACCCTAATAAACTACAAACTAATTACTACTAAGCCTAAGAAATGATAAAATGAAGCTACACTAAGTCCTAGGGTGCAAAAACTAAAAAACGTAAAAACCGGGAAACAACCCGAGCCATAAACGTAAAAATTTTGCAAATTAAGGGCTACGGGTGTGAAATCAATTTTCCTACGTTCTATTTGTCTAAAAATAATTTTAGAAAAAAGCCGGGAATTTTTTCGACTTTTAAATTATTTATTATGAATTAAAATCTAATTTAATCTAATTTAATTATAAAAAATACTAAACTATTTTAGTAAATTCTGAAAAATTCACTAAAATTACTTTGAACCTAACTGATTTTGGTAAAAATGAAAAAGTGTGGTACTACTTTACGAAATAAGCACTTAAAAAGCCTAATAAGCTAGTAAGCTTAAAACTGAATATGTAGTTAAGGAATTAATGTTGTACCATCTGACCAGGACAAGTCCCAAGGGCAGATGGTAAGGGTGTTGTGTGTTGGGTTTGTGAAGACAGAGACTAAGGTTCGAATCTGGTGCCTTGCACCTTTTTTGCAATTATTTTTTTTTTCATTTTTTTTTTCTTTTACAACTTATAAATAAGATGAAAGTGAGACTTTTTTTGTAAAAACTTTTTGGACCAACCCTTGGAAATAAGCAGTTGGAGACTGCTTATTCACCTCAGTCTCACACAAAACCAAATAAGGACTATATTTGAAATATTCCTAGCACCAAATAAACAAATAAGCAATTGAGAAAATGGAATAAGCATTTGAATACTGGAATAAGCAAAAACACTGAGATAAGCTAAAAGACAAGGGGGATAAGCAGTTGGTAAAGTACCTAAAGTAGGGAGATCCTAAGCTAACAAATGGACTAATAAGCATTACATAAGCACTAATAAGCAAACTTATAAACTAACCTAACCTATGGGACTTAATAAGCAACAAAGGACACTAGAATAAGCTAAACATACCAATAATAAGCTAAAAGTGGATCTGATAATAAGCTAAAAAAAACTAAATGCCTAGGCTGCTGTTTCAGCAAAACAGTCCTAGTGGGGCTTTTTGGACTTAAAATTAAGCTACCTACTGAGCACCTAATCCTACAAGGAGACTTAACATGCAAACTACGGATAGAGGGGTACCTAAAAAGCTACTTGGGATCCACTAATAAGCACGAAATAAGCTGGAATAGCTTCTGTGTTGGGACAGCAAAACAGCCAAGTGGTGCTGCTGTCACAAACAAGAAGATGGGCAATGGCAGTTTCTTAATGCAAATTTTAAGCTAAATAAACTTAACCTACATGCAAATAAACTATCAATATGTTGAAATGGGTATGTGAGGTTGCAAGAAAAGCAGTTTTGAAACGATTTGGACCAAAAAATAAGCTGTGGAGAAGCACATGAACAGCAGCTATGGCTGCTGTTCGAATGTAACAAAATACTTTTTTTTACTTATCAAAACTTTGTAAAACTTGGTCACAACAGTTTCTACTTTGTAAAATCTACTAAAAACTTTAAAACGGAGTTTGACTTTTAAAGTCACAATGGGTAAAAAGCAGTTTTAGACACCCAATAGGCTTTAGCCAAACACCCCTTTATGGGGTGTTATGTTTTGAAAACTGATTTTCTAAAAACAGATTTTGTATTTTTACTTGTAAAACTTACTTAGCACCTTAAAATGGAACTTATGACTGAGAACTGATGAGCAATAAGCTAATAAGCACTAAAGTGCTTATTAGCTAAATAAGCAGAAAAGTAAAACTGACAAGTAAAGAAAATTTTCATTAATTAAAAAGACACATTACAACTTAATTAAAAAGCAGAAACTAAATTTTAAAAACTAAATCCTGATGCCTTATCAATGGCTACAATGTCATATTTATACTACTAACTAGGTCTTCAAGTCTTCACTCTCTTGTCTTGTGCTTGTTTTGTGAGTGAAATCAGCCAAAGCTCCAACTTGTGCTTCTTTGAGCTTAATCCCAGCCATCCAATTGGTAGGTATAAGTGAGAGTGAATCCAAGCCATCCCTTGGGTCTTTTTTAAACAAGGATTGCCATGGTGGCAGCCTTGGGGAAGGGTGAGGGAGCTTAGTGGGTTAGGGAGTTGGGATAATCTGGGTAAAGAAGGTGGTGGAGTGTTTGGGTTTTTGGGATTATTGGATAAAGGGTGTGAGGATGTTCTGGGTTGAAGAGAAAGCAGGTGGAGGGAAAAAGGGGATGAAGAACGTTTTTATTATTGGATGGTGGGGGGTCAAAATGGAAGGGAGGTCAATTGGGGATGTGGCAGGGGTTCAATTGGTTTGGTATTATAATCATAAGGACCATATTTGCCATTCCACAAAAACCAAGGGACTGAAACTGCACTTTTCCAAAATTTATCAAAAGGACCTATTATGACAAGTTTAATTTTCCCAAGGACCAAAAATAATAATTTTCAAATTAAAAATGTCCTGGGGTAATTTCTGTCAATCTTTGAAATTTCAGGGACTAAAGTTGCCATTTTGCAAAATTGAATTTTATAAGGCTAATTTTGACAACTTGAAAATCCCTGAGGGCCTTTTATGAAAAATTAACTTGTTTTGAATAACCAGGGACTAGATTTGACAATTTATGCATAAAATACAGTCTAAATATTGTTTCTGTCTTTTTGAGACTTTTCAAAGTGTTTTTGACTGTTTTTGCAGTGTAGAAGGAATAAAAATGATGAGTATTTAGACACTCATCAGGGACGGCGTCACAAGCACAAGGTGACGCCGTCGCAAGACTAACGTGGCCAAGACGAAACCCTAATGACGGCGACCCGACGGCGTCACAAATCATAAGGTGACGCCGTCGCAATTGTAATCTTATATATAGAATCCGAATTTTTCAGTTTTAGTGTCTAGTCTTTTGGATTAAAAACCTAAACCGAACCAAGGCTGTCTTGTACAGTATTTTAGGGTTCCAAACCCTATCTTACATCAAGATAAGTGTTTTACTTCATTAATTCAATTATGTCTTCAATTATTTGTGTGTATGCTTGCATGTTCTCCATGTCCGGCTAATTTACTTGTGTATTTGCTTAGGGAATATGAAACTTAATTATTGAATATTGATTGGTTGTCTCTTATATTAATTGTTAATGATCTAGTAATGCGATCGGTCATTCGTTGTGTAATTAATGCTTGATTAATCTTTGTGAACCTTACACTATAACACTTAGAGCAGTTGTAGGCTAAACCATCCAAAGAGTGCCTTAGAGTTAGAGTTTATAATTTCTAGAGGTTTTTGTAGACGAGACCCTTTGGTAAGTTCAAAGAGTTAGGGACAAATGCATACCCTACGACTTTAGACACACAACGCGATTAAGAATAAGGACGTGACAATTCAACCATCAATAGGAGATAATTAAGGAGTAATAAAACCTAAGTAAACACATCTTTAAACCATCATACGAGCACACAATAATTAGACATAGACTACATACACCTTAGATTAGATAATTCGATAAGTAGAGTAATCGGTAGAAATACCAACCCCCAAATCCAAACCCCGAGATTCGTACCTTTCCTTTCCTAAAAAATATAAAAAGATAAAAAATAATCTTCCTCAACCCCAACCTTAGCGTAATAACTTCTCACTAGCATTCCTATTCCCCTAGAGAACGATATCAATACCCGTGGCTTATCCTAATACTACACTATAACGATTAGGTTCACTGCCTAGGGTGTTATAAAACTTGCTCGAAGAAAAGGAAGTTCCTTTGACCCCGAACGACGCGTGTAGCGTTATAAATGCGCTATGGTCAGCATATTATCATCATCGCCTATAAAAAGATGGAACCCAATAACTCATACGTTAGAAACCAAACGGCCCAGGTCGGCACAAAACCAAACGTATGAAACACCAGGCCTTATAATGGATGCATTATGGAAATCATAAGCGGTGATCAGTATTCGACCAAGAAAAAGCAATCCCAGTACACCAGTAGTAGGATTATTTTTTTGTGGCCGAATACGGGTCACAACATCCATTTGCTGAACATTTATCAGGAATACTGGATACCAAAGAAATGCAGCACTGAGATAAGCTCACTAGGCAAGACATTTGCAGCTGTTTGTTCTAACGTACCCAAACCATGGCCAATATTTATAGAGGTTCCATTAGAAGTGGCAGCAAACTATATAAAAATGGTACGCGTAAACCGCGGAACAAAACCGATAACGATCAGTATGCTATATATACACGTTTATCCACACATGCTAAGAATGTATAATTCAATAAGTTTGAACCAAATTTGAATAAAATAAGTAATCAGGCTCAGATTCTTCAATGCGAAAGGGTCAAAGAATTCCAAATTCCGCCATGGCTGCAAAAAACACGGTCGCTATGCCACCCGGTTATTGCCATGCCAAGTTACGTATCGAACCTCTAATGACCCATTTCATTTTATTCAGAAAACATGTAATCATCACCGCCACTTAGTACATCATATATTTCTAAATTCCTCGCGTGTAACAGTGGCTGCAAGAATAGTTAGCTGCCTCGCCAACATGTCACTGAGGGCATTTTTTATCGAAACCTATGACAACGAATATTATTATACAACAAATAAGGCGGCCCAGAAATAAAACAACAACACAAACCAACTGACCAACAAAGTGTTACTTCTTTTTTTTAAATGGCACCGTCGTTGCTCTCTTGATTTCGACATGCAGCCTAAACAAAGGCAACATAAACATTTGAGTCATACACAACAACATCCACATCAGTTCTACGCGGCTGAAAGCCACGTATTGCAACAAAACCCTAGAGAAAACCCTAATCAAAATCAACAAAAGCAAAAACATATAGCAAAAACCTAAAAAAAATCTGAGATATGCACCACCCACCAACTTTGCCCGCGTGTAAAGAAACGTACCACAAATTATTGTATAACGAAACTAAAATGTCTCACTTAAAACGCATAGATAGAGACAACAGGCCGCTCATACACTGTGGCCACGCGCTAAAGGCCTAAAACATGCAAAAACCGTCCCAAAAACCGACCACGATATAATCCAAAGTTGTTTTAGCAACCAACCATTGGGAAAGCAAATACTAAATAGCCGCCATCGTCGGTCGTAACGTTGTGGAGGCTCAGATTGATTAGTAATCTCGAAAACCGAACACATCCGCCATGGCTGCAAACGTGATTGTTTGCCACGCCAAGGTGCAAAGGTTCGCATCTTTGATAAAACCAATGCAAATCCATCATCGCCTCTTGTGCCCAACGACAGCAAGACTGTACCCGAAACCCATAATGGCTGCAACCAAATGGCTACCCCGCCAAGATACGGGCCCGGGCAAGCCACATTCGGTTACGCAAAGAAAGCAAATCAAAATGAATAGCACCCCAAAAAATTATCTAAACCCATCGGATCAAAAGAAAACCCGAAAAAAATTTGTAACAATCGAAGATTTACTCTGATGTGCCCGGTTGGTGCAAGTTTTAAATTTATAAAAGGTGAATTACCAATATTACCAATAACACATACGAGCAAGTATACTCGTCCGTTATAGCAAGATTATGAAGGTAAGTCGGGATCGTTCACAGGGATTTGAGTGAATCTAAGCACAAGTTTGAATTAACGGAGTCTATCAAAAACATATAACAAAGCAAATAGATATAATGAAATTCAGATGATTAAAAACTACACTTGCTTAAACTAGTATCATAACATAGATTAATGTGATTGTGTTAACTACTTAACATGTTGGTTGTGATAATTAGTTGAAAACTAATCTATTGTTCTTACAAGTTAAACCTTCGTCAAGATTTTAGTTCATAAAAACAAGCTTTAAGTTTAACCAATCAATTCAAGATCAATTCAAGTTTCATAAGTCTATATCAATAAACTTAAACACAAAAACATCCGCTTGCTCATCAAATTGCTTAAGAAATGGTCAATACAAAAGGTAACCGATCATAGACAAAAGGCTACAATTGATTCTCAACAACTAATCTTACGACCATTTAGATATTTCCAACCAATCCAATTTGATAATCAAAAAGCGTTTCTATTACAACCACACCTTAATTCCTTTGTATAATCAAGAATAATGGGTAAAAACAATCATCCATAGACAAATTGATTATGACTAGTTGAATAACACGAAGTTCTTTCGACCCCAACGATTACTACCAATTAGCCAAACTTGATTAACAAATGTCACTATGAAACTTTAGCACAATTGGATCTTAAAATTAACATGAAATTGAATTAAAACATGTTAACACAATCACTAACTAATCATATGATAATCAACATCATTTAAGCAAGTGTATAAAGAAACTAGCCACTCATAGCAAACATGAATATAAACTCATAACTTTGATCATTAGAAAACATGATTGAAAGTCTTACAATGCTTGGAATAAGATTACAAATGATGAAGTAATGATTCCCAAAGGATCGTGGTGGACTTCTTGGTGTTTTGGCCTCCAAAGGTGGAACTTCTGGAACTCCAAACTTCTCTGGATTTCTAAGGACGAATTTTAAGAGGTTAAGGCTTGGTTTGATGAGTAGAGAGCTTTGTAATTGAGGTGTGTCTCATATGCTCACAATTAGCCTCTATTTATACTAATTCCAAGGCCTAGGGTGTTAAATGCTTAACTTGGCCTCCAAGGAGTAAGGAAGGGACTAGAATACACCAAGAGAAGGACCTAGAATCGTTTGGATGCAAAGGGGAAGCTTAGTGATGAAGATTTGACAACTGCAGCTTCTCCAACCGGATCGGTCATATGACCAACCGATCCGGTTGGTCTTCAATAATAACACGCCGACCGATCCGGTTGCGGGTTGCGACCGATCGGTTGGTTATGGCACAAATACTAATTCCGACCAACTTCCAACCGATCCGGCTGAAGGTGTAACCGGATCCGGTTGGATCTTCTGAGATACAAAACTTGATCTTTTCTCTTCACTCTGTCTTGTAGAACTTGGTTCTTCAATCACTAAAGTCTTCAAAGGTACTTGGGATTTAGCTTTACTGAAACGGGAATCCTCGATTAGCTGCATATTTCCACATTTTCCACCATTTCCCTGCACTTGGTTATAAATACTAGACAAACGTCTCTAGATACGATTAAGTACTAAAATCACGCAAATATAACCAAATAACAGATATAACAGTACACATAATGCTACTAAAAACATGCACAATCTGAGTGTTATCATACTCCGAGATTCGGTGCAAAGAGATGATAACATCAAGTTATCACAACACGTGTTAACATGAGGCGGTAGAAAAAAGAAGAGTCGTCACTACACGTGTTGGTGACGCGATACAAATAAGAAACGGGCCTCCCCCATTATACAGTAAAAACCAAATGGCCTAAATAGGTTCAAAACTAAACGGCCCAATTATGCGCCGACATCACCGACTTTTTAAACAAATGCCACCGTCGTTGCTATTTATATTAGAGATATAATACTTTGCATATCATAAAATATGCATTTAATTAATGTACTAAATTCATGTATAAACATGACATTTTATTAGATTGAATCAATATTTATTACACATATATATTATACTAGACGAGTACCCGCGCCTAGCGGCAGCGGTGTCTAGTTTTCTGCAAAATTCCGATGACCTATAAGTTTCTTTCAACAAAATGTATTTGTAGCGTTAGAGAATCATTTTCGAATAACTATAATTTTGATGTGTGGTTGCATAACAGCAGAAATATACAGTTTTCAAGAAAATTATGTGAAGTCGATCTAGGTATGGGAGTATATTTTCTAATATGATTGTTTTAAGTTATTAAGATTTTAGTAATAATAGATTCAAGCATTACAAAAAGCAACGGTATTATGTAGTTGGCAATATTATATTGTAGTTTAGAGGTATAGCCAACGTGTGTGGCCGCATTTTCTTGCTTTGTCGGTAATTTAGGCAGTGATAACTATTTTTTTTACATGTGTAGCGTTTATCATTTGGTGTATGGCTTTTAAACTTGTAACCTTACAAATTATCACCATAATAAGATTATTTTGTACTATCAATTTGCATAGATATTTAAGCATTGTTCAAAGCTATTTATTTGGGGTACAAATAGTTATCTCTAAAGATAACAATACTATTTAATTTTTGTGATTATAATAAACTTACATAACATTATTTATATACTGTACAAAGGGCTATACAATATATATTAACTTTTAAAAGACGATTCATATATGTCAGTCCTTAAGTGGTGCAAGACCAACCTTTTTCAAAATAATATTATGCAAATGACAAAGTACATGTGTCAATGCAAAATAAACAACAAAAAACTACAATTACTTGGTCTCTCATTTTTTCAAATTTATCACGGGTTCCACAACTACTTCATCATTTCTCATATAATCTTGTCAAATTTGAAACCCAGTTCGACCCGGGTGGTACAACCGGTACCATTCCGGTAAAAAAATATGTCGATTTAAACCGAGTCAACCCGACAGGTTGGGTCGAAAATAGGTCAAATTAAACCGTGTCAACCCGTAGGGTTTGAAGCATCCCGCGTCAACCCGGTTTTCTATGTGTATTAATAGTTTCTTTCTGAAATATATGTCTTCAAGATTTCCTCTTTTAGTTTCAACTTTTCACTTTTAACTTTTTGGTTTTTCCTTTATATACAGTATATAGCAGGGTACCCGTGGGTTTTGGCGGCGGGTACCTTGTGATGATTAACCAGAAAAATAGATCTCGATGAGACCTGATTCACCAATTTGTATCGGTTTCAACGGGTCGTCTCTGGTTCATTTTCGGATGGCTTTAATTGGTTAGCCGAACTGGTGGCGACACCGGTTCTCGGTTGAACACGTTGGTCCGGTTTTCAAAAGTATATGTACCATCAACTTGTTAGCTTGTATGAAGTTTTGTATGTTTTTTGGGGCTTTTGCATATATATCCTCCTGAAAATGCAAAATTGCATATATATCCAAAGCATGCATAAAAACCATTGTACTTTGTGCATAAAAAACTTGTACAAATGATATATATGCAATTATTCACTTTGGGAGAGATATATATGCATTTTTGCCGTGTTTTATTAATTTGTATAATGTATATAATAACATCTACTTTTCATTTTAGGGTGTTTTAAAAATAACATTAATTTAATGTGTTTAGTTAATTTATATTTTGGAATTTCGATTATGTTGTAGCTTATTTAGATTGTACTTTATGAAAATTTTATTATATTCTTTAGTAAGGAGTGTTTTAATTGGTTGTTTTTAATTTGGTAGATGTGTTTTGAGTTGGTTGTATAATAACATCTACTTTTCATTTTAGGGTGTTTTAAAAATAACATTAATTTAGTGTGTTTAGTTAATTTATATTTTGGAATTTCGATTATGTTGTAGCTTCTTTAGATTGTACTTTATGAAAATTGTATTACACTCTTTAGTAAGAGGTGTTTTAATTGGTTGTTTTTAATTTGGTAGATGTGTTTTGAGTTGGTTGTATAATGTAAATAAATTATTGTACTTTTAAGTAATGAGGTGTTTTAATAAAAATATTAATTACAATATGTCTTTCTCTCTCCATTGACCAATTTAAAATTTTCAACTTTTCAACTTTCAACTTTGACTGTTTTTCTATTATATGTAGTATAAATGAATACACAAAAAAATATTTTTAGAAACATTTTTGAGTCTGACATCGGTTATTTGCACAAAATTTCATCAATAGACGTCACTTATATATGTTCATGGGACAATTATATATATATATATATATATATATATATATATATATATATATATATATATATATATATATATATATATATATATATATATATATATAGGGTGGGGTTAAAATGAAAAGATGTTTAAAATGAAAAGAATGGGAAGCCATCTCAACCATTAGATTAGATTTCAATCTTAAAAAAGCGGAGTGGCATATTTGTAAATTTTGGAAACTTCAGGGGCGAAATCTAAACAAACAACAAACGCGAGTAACTTTTGTGTACGTTTAATCAAAGTGACAAAACACAATCAAACCCTAGATCTCATTTTCAGTACACTGCATCAAATCACAAAAAATTGACGCAATCAAAATTACGATCGATGAAAACTAAAATGAAAAATTTTATACCTCCTCGTAAGTTGCTGAAATCCTTTTTTAATTTTTTATAATTCACTGCATCATAGTGATTTTAATTTACTGAAATCGTTTCTTAATTTTTCGATTTAGCTACTAGAAAAAGTGGTAGATTAATTGTCGCTGGTGGATATGTAAGAAAAAATCAAACATCTCCGGAAAAAACTATTACTATCTCCGACAGTAAGTACACTGAATGATTAATGCAATAATACTTAAGAAGAGATGCATTAGATTATATTTTGTAAAGTATAATGTATGATTTAGACTAGCATATTGAGTTTTTTATTGTGAATATGTGCGTGAATGTGTCTTTGAATGATTAATGCAGTAGTACTTAAGAAGATATGCAGTAGCTTATCTTTTGAAAAGTATATTTAAGTTTTAGACTAGCATAATAAGTTTTAGTTGTGGAAATGTGCGTGTATGTGTTTTTGATAGATTAATGCAGTAGAATTAAAGAAGTGATGCAATAGCTTATGTTTTGCAAAGTATATGTAAGTTTTAGACTAGCATAATGAGATTTAGTTGTGTAAATGTGCATGTATGTGTTTTTGAAAGATTAATGCAGTAGAATTAAAGAAGTGATGCAATAGCTTATGTTTTGCAAAGTATATATAAGTTTTAGACTAGCATAATGAGATTTAGTTGTGTAAATGTGCATGTATGTGTTTTTGAAATATTAATTCAGTACAAGTAAAGAAGAGATGCATTAGCTTATGTTTTGTATACTATAATGTACATGAGTTAGGTTATACAGAGAGTATGTTTTGTTGCGTATGAGTATGAGTTAGGTTAAAAAAAAATATATATGATGCAGTAGCAGTTGAACTGAGATGCAATAGCTTTTAATTTGCGGTGTATGAGTATGAGTTAGGTTAGACGTAGTCTCTGTCATGTACTAGAATGAGTTTTTATGTTTGATTTTTTATCTGATTGATGAGTGTGTAAATACTCATCATTTTTTGTCAAATCTGAACTGCAAAACGTTTAAAAATGCTCAGAAATGCATCAAAATACTGAAAATATCTCAAAGTTGCATTTTATATGTTTCAGATGCAAAATGTTTAAAATCAGATGAAAAACGAGCAAAGTTTGCATAATTGGCAGTTTCAGTCCCCCGACTTTCAGAAAATGGCAAAATCAGTCCCTAGGCATTTATTTTAAAAGAAAAGTCACCAGAGGTCCCTTTGAAATCATATGTTTTCATATTTAGTCCTTTGGTGAAAAGTTCCAAAATATTTGAGAAATTACAGTTTTGGTCCCTGGATTTTTAAAATGGTCATAATCAATCCTTGGAATTTCAAAAGTGTCAAAACTAGCCCTTGGAATATTGGAGGTTGGCAAAACAAGCCCTTGGATTACTCTTCATAATTTACAGATTTGGTCCCTTGGTTTTGTGGAATTGCAAATTGGTCCTTGTGTTATTACTCATCCAAACCGGACCCTTATATCTAATCCCAAGCCCAATCCAATATAAAACCCACGGCCCAAATCCAATATCCAACCCGTTTACCCAACCCAACACCCATGTTTAAAATAATAATACCCCGCCCCCCTTTCCCTGTCTTCCCCGACATCCTTGTCTGCAACACCTCCACCCCAGCCTCCAACAACCACCCTACTCCACTCTTTGTCTCCCCCCTCCTCACCTAACATACAAATCACATTTAATGCACCTTGTTCCTGTCTCTGATATCGAAACCAAATTTGGCGCCAAAACCACATAAACGGCCAAGATGATTCCAAGGCATCCAATGGCCAATGTTATTGCTGGGAAGTGATCAGAGGAGAGAGAGAAGATAGTTTTGGTGCATAAAAGAAGGAGTGAAGCAAAGGAGAAGAGTAGTTAGTTTACTTTTTAACAATGTATGTCGTTTTTTAGATTATTATGTCTTAAGTAGTTTTCAATTGTATTTTCAAGCTTATTTGTATCAAACAAAGGTATTCAAGTGGATTGCAACTTATTTCAACTATCAATTTAGTTTATGTTCATGTTTCCAAATTTCAAGCTCACTGTTACATTTTTCATTTTTGAACTCTAAAGTCCAAGCTTCAATCAACTTATTCATAAGCTCAAACAAGCTTGTACTAGCTTATTATAGCTTTCTGCAAGTTTGTCTTTAAGTTTTAAACAATATTGGAATCTGGTCAATGAAAGTCAACATGGGCATAAATGAAGCAGAAATGGCAATGGGTTAAAGCAGACATGGATTTGGGTTGATTTTTAGTCATTTGGGTTGATTTGGATAGGTTAGAGGTTCTGAGTTCACTGTTTTCAAGCCATAGTGGCTGGGACCTCTTGTAAGTTAATTTTAATAACTATTGTACAATCTGCATTAATGGTTTAGATTGGTTTGTAACTGTTAATTAAACTATGTTTAGGTTAAGAAAACTTAGTTTGATCAATTGTGCAAGCTTAATCAGTGTTTGTCTCATTTTAATTTGCTTATCAGTAGTTAACAGGTGTGTTTGGATCTACTGATCTATCTGTCTTTTAGGTGTATTCAGTGGTTAGGCTCTGTAGTTTCATGTTTTTTCAGTCCATTTAAGCTCTTATCTATCTTAGTTTGTGCCTGCAAAACACCAAAAGTCAAAATTGTATCTTAATCTGTCTTAATGTCTGATCTGTTGTGATTTAGATTATCAAAGTCTTGATTTGTGTTTAAGTATCATAGAAATAGATTACATTAGCTTTATTTGGTCTTAATACATCATAATCAGTCATTAAATTGGATTCAAATCTCACCAAGGTCAAACTTTCAAATTCATATCAAAAGTCAAAATTGGCAAAAACTTGTTTTGGGTCCAATTGCAAGGATTTTTCATGAGATCATCTTTGAGCCAAATTCAGTGAAATTTAGCATTTTAAAAAATTCAGCTGGTGTACTTTCTTATTAGCATTTTTGTAGAATTTTACCTTTTTATAAGCTCCATAACTGCTTGTCTTTTAGGCCCTAACCGCCCTGTTCATAAGCTCAGCTTAAACTGAGTTTTCCTCAGTTTTGTGCAGGCTTGCACAGGGCTCATTAGAGCTACCCTAGGTTTGATTTTTGGTTTGCTAGTTCTTAGCCAGGTCCTTTCCAAGTTCCAATTGCTAGTTTTCAGTTTGAGCTTAATTTGTAGCTTGTGCTTGTGCCCAAAGTAGGCACCTAGAAACTGTTTTTAGCTTATTCTCAAATCATCAAATCTGTGCTAGTTTGTAATTCCGAGGCTATAGCTTATTGTTTTTAGTTGCATTTTGGATAATTTTAGCATATTAGAACTTCTGAATCAGTTTAGTGCTTAATTGTGGTGGTTGGCTTATTTTAAGTGCTTCTTTATAAGCACTTGGTCTTGCAGTTCCATAATCTTACACACAACCATCTGTTTTTCCATTTTTCCTAGCTTCCTAATATAATTTTAGAGTTTTCTTGAATTTTTCAGATTTTTCCAAGTCTGTTTAGTATTTTTCTTGATTTAATTCAGTTTTTAAGCATTTTTAATTAGCATTTAATACAAAAAATTCAGAAAAGGTTCAAAAAAATAATTTTTCATTTTTCTTAAGTTAAGATAAATATAAAAAGACAAAAAAATATTTTTCTAGATTTTTCTTAGTTAAATTTGTATTTTTAAGTAATTTAAGTAGTTTTAAATAGTTTTTAATTCCTAGAAAATACAAAAATAATCAGAAAAATACAAAAATAGTTTTGAAAATTCTCTTTTGATATTTTAGACTTTTCCAATTCATAATTTTATTTTTCTAGCTTTGTTTCATATTTTCTTGTATTTTAGGTTAATATTTAATAGTTAAAAATAGTTTTTAATTAGGCAATTAGTTATAAAAATAATTTTCTTTTTCTATAAATTTTGTTTTATTATTAGGATTGTAAAAACGTCATTTTCATATTTTTAGGGTTAATATTGATTTAGTTTCACATTTTTATTTGTACGTCGCGTAGTTTTTAATTTCAGTTTTATAAAAACATAAAAACAAAAACATCATTTTAAAAAATAGTGATAGCGTTTATTTAATAGTTTTTATCTTTTTAAATTTCATTTAATTTGCATTTAAGCCCTTGTAGTTTGTATACTTTTTCCTTAGTTATAATAAATCAAATCCCTTTTTCGTTCAAATTTCTCGATCACTATTCGTAGGGTGATCCATTGCATAGCTCGCTGGGACATAACGACCCGGGGAAACACTATACTCCCCAGATCTTCATTGCATTCGTGCTTAAGCAGTTTTAAGCTGATTACGGTCGGCCATTCACAAGTGGCCGGCTTGAGTGATTTAGCTTGACTGTTTGGCACGCATCAAATTTTTGGCGCCGCTGCCGGGGAGCTGTGCTGATCTATCTTCCGTTTAGCAGATTAGTTGTTTGAATACTCACTCTTTGTTCATATCATCCATCTATATATATATATATATATCCATATTTTCTTTTAAAAAATCCAAAAACAGCTAAAAACGTATAAAACACAAAAATATTTTCCTTTTGTTTCTATATATGTATCAAAAATAAAAATACAAAAAGATTCGTCGTTTTCTTTAATAATAACAACTTAAAAGATTACCACCGCAAACCAAGGCAGTGCACTACCTAACTGGGGGTGCGACCATAATAAGTTCCCGAACTAAAGATTTAAAACTTGCCTTTGTGTCCTTGTGATTGGTGTACCTTTTTCAAAGAAGCCATTCATCTTGTGATTATTGGTTAAGTTCACTGTTGTTTTGCCTCGATTTTGTGTTAATTGATTTTGTTGTGATATCTACGTTTCAGAACCAGAAAACCCATAAAGATTCTTCTCACCCGATTTTTATAAAACATCTTCATAATTCTCATTCTCATCTGAAAGATTTTCATAATTCCCATTTCTCTCCTTAACTCTGAGTTTCCTTAGAGTTAACTCTAGTGTATGTGCACTCGCTCTTCTAGATCTGTGAGCCCATTTCGTGAGCTTGTCAAGATTCCAAGAAGGCGTGTCCGTAGACTTTCTGCTCCATCAGTCGGATCTGAGATCCGGACTGCTCACACTACTTCCGTTATCATGGCGGAAGAACGCCCTATGTGTGAGCTTCTCCAGGCACCCATCGACGGGTATGGAGATGCTATCGTTGTACCAGCCATTGTGGCTGAAAATTTTGAACTCAAGACCGGGTTACTGAATCTTGTAACCTCAAATCAGTTCTACGGTTTTGAGCGGGATGATCCTCATGCTCATATTCGATGGTTTAACAAGATTGCATCTACCATCAAGTATAAGAATGTCCCTACTGATGCTGTTAAGCTTCTTCTGTTCCCATTTTCTCTTGAGGGGCAAGCCCGTATTTGGCTTGAAAAACAACCCCCTCAGTCTATTGAGACATGGGAAGATCTGGTGAAGAAATTTGTGAATGAATTCTATCCACCTTCCAAAACCACGAGTCTTAAAAATGAAATCATCAAATTCACTCAGAAGTTTGATGAACCCTTCAGTGAATCGTGGGATCGTTTTAAGGAATTGCTTCGCAAATGTCCTCACCATGGTTTCTCCGAGTTGATGCAACTCGATACTTTCTACAATGGAGTGAGTCAATCTGATCAAGATTCTCTCAATTCCTCCGCAGGAGGAAATTTCCTAAGCAAAACTGTCAAAGAAGCTTTAGCGATCATTGAAAACAAGTCTAAAGTCCGCACTGCACGAAGCAAGCCGGTTGTTTCCCAAGTCAGTGTTGGTCCTTCTTCTTCATCGCCCGTGAGTCAATCTAGCACCGATGCTAAGATTGACAAACTCACGGAAGCTATCCAAGCTTTGGTTCTCTCCAACCAAAAGAAAGTCTCTTTTCCACAAACTTCACCTCCTGCTGAAGTTAAGAAAGTGGAAGTTTGTGTTACCTGTGGTGGCCCCCATGCTTATTATAACTGTATGGCCACCGATGGTAACCCTTTTGAAGCCAATGCTGTGGGCGGATGTCTAATCAAGGAGGCAATCAATATCGTGCTCCTGTAGACCCGAACCACCGTCCTAACCACTACCCTGGACCTCCTGGTTTCAATCAAAACCGTAATCAGAATCAGAATAGACCAAACCAAGGTTTTCAAAACCAAGGTAATTTCAGTCAAAACAACGGTTTTCAAAATCAGAATCAAAATTTCCAACACCAAGGAAATTTCAATAGAAACCCAGGTCAGGGAAATTTCAACCAAGGGTATTTTCATGGCAATAATCAAGGGAATTTTCAAAATCAAGGCCCTAATCCTAACAATAGAGGCCAGAATTTTCCTGTGCAAACTCAAGCCATTGTTCCAACTGGACCATCATCTGATGAGTTGTTGAAACAATTCATGAAATCCCAAGAAGAAATGAATCGGTTGTTGGTTAGCCAGATTGCTGACATTAAGAAGTCTTTAAATGATCGACCCTCGGGCTCAGGTACTTTACCTAGCAACACGATCGCTAATCCGAGGGGCGATGCAAAGGCGATCACAACCAGAAGTGGTGCTTCATATGCTGGACCCGCTATTCCTACTACCTCTTCTTCTTCTCTCCCGAAGGTAGTGGAAAGCGAACCTGAGGCGACAAAGGACAAGGAACTTCCTACTAATAACGGAGGTACCAACAATGTCCATCCTCAGGTTGTCCCGAAACCCAAGACCAATCCTGGAGTTGTTTTTGAACCTCCAGTTGGTAGCCCTAAATCCAAAACTTCTATTCCTTACCCCTCACGTTTACATGAGCAAAAGCTCCGCGAAAAAGCTAGTCATCAAATGGAAAAACTCTTTCAAATTTTCCAAGAACTTCACTTTGACATAAGCTTCGCGGATGCCATCATGTTGATGCCCAAGTTTGCATCGACTCTAAAACACATGTTGAGCAACAAGGAAAAGCTGTTTGAAATGGCTAAGACTCCTTTGAACGAGAATTGCTCAGCAGTCTTGTTAAAGAAGCTTCCCGAGAAGCTAGGAGATCCCGGAAAATTTCTTCTTCCTTGTGTTTTTCCTGGGATGATTGAATGCTTTGCTCTTGCCGATCTTGGTGCAAGCATCAATCTGATGCCTTACTCAGTATGGAAGAAACTTTCTCTTCCGGAACTTATTCCTACCTGCATGACTCTTGAGCTTGCAGATCGTTCTATCTCGCGTCCTCTTGGCATAGCCAAGGATGTATTTGTGAAAGTAGGAAAGTTCCATTTTCCAGCTGACTTTGTGGTTGTTGATTTCGATGCTGATCCTCGGGTTCCCCTCATTGTTGGAAGAGGATTCTTGAGAACGGGGCGTGCTCTTATCGATGTATTTGAGCAAGAGATCACTCTACGTGTGGGTAATGAAGCTGTTACCTTTAACCTCGATCAAACTTCGAGGTACTCCTCAAATTATGATACTGAATCAATTAATCGAGTCGATTTAATTGATATTGCTTCAGAGGAGTACTCTCAAGAGTTTCATGGTTATCTTCATAATTCTGTGGGTGGGGATTCCACCACATCTTCTCAACCTATCATTGCCGACTCTTCCCCCTCTCTCACTCCATTTGAGGGAGGTGACTTCCTTCTGGAAGAGATCGATGCATTTCTTGCTACTGATGAATCAATTCCGCCTGGAATTGATGGTGTGTATGATTCGGAGGGGGATATTCTTTATCTTGAGCAATTGCTTAATGAAGATCCATTATCTTCACTCCCTTCGAAAGAAATCACGATTGAGGAAATCAGATCAGTACAAACATCTACTGATGAATTTCCCGAAGTTGAACTCAAGGACCTACCTCCTCATCTCGAGTATGCATTTTTGGAGGGTGATGATAAATTACCCGTCATAATTGCTAAAGACTTGACCGAGGAGGAGAAAACTGCTCTCATAAAGGTCTTGAAGTCACACAAGCAAGCAATTGCTTGGAAACTTTCCGACATTAAGGGTATCAACCCTGAATTTTGTACTCACAAAATCTTAATGGAGGATGACTTCAAACCAGCAGTCCAACATCAGAGAAGGGTGAATCCTAAGATTCACGAGGTTATCAAACAAGAGGTTCTCAAACTTCTTGATGCCGGTTTGATTTACCCGATCTCTGATAGTCCTTGGGTTAGCCCAATTCATTGCATTCCAAAAAAGGGTGGCATTACTGTTGTCACGAATGAAGAAAACGAGTTAATTCCAACTCGATTGGTTACGGGATGGCGTGTGTGTATTGACTATCGCAAGTTAAACGAAGCCACCCGTAAAGACCATTTTCCTCTACCCTTCATGGACCAGATGCTTGAGAGATTAGCAGGGAACGAATACTATTGTTTCCTTGATGGTTTCTCGGGTTACTTTCAGATCCCCATTGATCCGCTGGATCAAGAAAAGACCACATTCACCTGCCCATACGGGACGTTTGCCTATAGACGTATGCCTTTTGGCTTATGTAACGCTCCTGGCACGTTCCAAAGATGTATGATGGCAATTTTCCACGACATGATCGGGGAAACAATGGAGGTGTTTATGGATGACTTCTCGGTCATTGGGGACTCGTTTCAGACATGTCTCTCCCATTTAGACAAAATGCTAAAAAGGTGTGAAGACACCAATCTATGTCTAAACTGGGAGAAGAGCCACTTTATGGTCAAAGAGGGCATAGTCCTCGGCCATAAGATTTCCAAGAACGGGATTGAGGTAGATAGAGCAAAAGTTGATGTTATTGCTAAATTACCTCATCCTACTACCGTCAAAGGTATTAGGAGTTTTCTAGGTCATGCCGGGTTCTATTGTAGATTCATACAAGATTTCTCTAAAATCGCTCGGCCAATGACCCATCTTCTCGAAAAAGATGCTCCTTTTATCTTTTCTCCTGAGTGCATCGAAGCTTTTGAAACACTTAAGAAAAAGCTTACAGAAGCACCCATTCTAGTTGCCCCCGACTGGGACTTACCCTTTGAGCTCATGTGCGATGCAAGTGATTTTGCTATCGGTGCAGTCTTGGGGCAACGCAAAACTAAGCATTTTATGCCAATCCACTACGCAAGCAAAACTATGACTGAAGCTCAGACCCATTACACCACTACAGAAAAAGAATTATTAGCTGTGGTGTATGCGTTTGAGAAGTTTCGGCCATATCTTATATTGACCAAATGCGTGGTGTATACGGATCACTCGGCTCTCAAATATCTCTTTGCAAAACAAGATGCAAAGCCGAGATTGATCCGTTGGGTTCTCCTCCTACAAGAATTTGATATCATTATTCGTGATAAAAAAGGAGCTGAGAACCTGGCTGCCGATCATCTATCCCGTCTAGAAAACCCTTACCAGGATGTGTTCGAGAAAAAGGAAATAAACGAAACATTTCCTCTCGAAACACTCAATGTGGTTTCTTTTCGTGGAGACTCTTCTACCCCATGGTTTGCTGACTTTGCAAATTACCATGCGGGTAACTTTGTGGTGAAAGGGATGTCGTCCCAACAGAAAAATAAATTCTTTAAAGATGTGAAACATTATTTCTGGGACGACCCCTACTTGTTTAAAATTTGTGCGGATCAAGTCATCCGGCGATGTGTGTATGGTCAGGAAGCTATTGACATTCTCAAAGCTTGCCATTCTGGACCTACTGGGGGATATCATAGCCCTAACTACACTGCCAAGAAGGTGTTTGATTCCGGATTCTATTGGCCCATGATTTATAAGGATGCCCATGAATTTGTCAAAACCTGTGACGCTTGTCAGCGTCACGGGAATATCTCACAAAGGAATGAAATGCCGCAAAACGCCATTCAAGTGTGTGAGATTTTTGACATATGGGGCATTGACTTTATGGGGCCATTTCCTTCTTCCCGTGGTAACAAATACATACTCGTGGCCGTTGACTACTTGTCAAAATGGGTTGAAGCTAAAGCTTTACCTACCAACGATGCCCGAGTTGTTGTGAAATTCTTGAAATCTCTCTTTGCTAGGTTTGGAACTCCACGAGCCATAATCAGTGATCGTGGTACGCATTTCTGCAATGACCAATTTGAAAGAGTCATGCAAAAGTATGGTGTAACTCACCGTACCTCTACTGCGTACCACCCACAAACAAGTGGGCAAGTGGAAGTTTCTAACCGGGGGATAAAAAGAATTCTTGAGAGGACGGTTGGTGAAAACCGTGCCTCTTGGTCGGATAAGCTAGATGACGCACTCTGGGCCTTCCGTACAGCTTACAAAACACCCATCGGGTGCACTCCATACAAGCTTGTGTACGGGAAGGCGTGTCATCTACCGGTTGAGCTCGAGCACAAGGCATACTGGGCCTTAAAACATGCCAACTTTGATATTCAGACAGCTGGTGATCATCGGAAAGTTCAAATGAATGAATTAAATGAACTCCGTGATCAAGCTTACGAGAACTCTTTGATCTACAAACAAAAGACAAAGAAGATTCATGACTCAAAAATCAAGAACCGCGTTTTCAACGTTGGTGATCGAGTCCTTCTTTTCAATTCAAGATTGAAGATTTTCTCGGGAAAGCTCAAGTCCCGTTGGTCTGGTCCATTTACTATCGCTAAGGTTTATCCTTATGGTTGAGTTATCTCAACCCGATGGTCCTAATTTTAAAGTGAATGGTCATCGAGTGAAGCATTACTTTGGAGAGGACATTCCATCCATGGTTGTCCCGGACTTACAAACTTTCCCCATGAACCAATGAATGCGGGGATCGAGTCAAGCTAGCGACTCGGGAATCAAAAACAGTAGCATGCCATATGGGCTGTCACCCATATTTCTGAGCTGTCTGAAGTTTGTTACGATTAGCCATTCACAAGTGGCTAGCTTGTGTGACAAAACTTGACAGTTTAGCTTCTTCTTTCTACTTTCTACCACCCTAGTGTGGGGGGGGGGGGGGGGGGGTTGCCCCACATGTTTTGTATATAAGTCTTCTAAAAAAAAAAAAAAAAAAAAAAAAAAAATCTTCTTTCTAAATAATGGCCGTAGTATTTCCCTTTCACGTTCTTTGTTTCGGCATAACCGCCGGTACTTTGAATATTGAGGGCAATATTCATTTCTAGTGTGGGGGGGAATTCTCACGAATTTTATCATGTAATTATACCGCCTAATTCCCCCGTTTTTGGCCAAAATTTTTTTTGGGAGTAAGTGTTCTACACTTACTCAATTGGTTATCAGTCCGCCTTGTCTAAAAACAAAAGGATTGGCTAATCCAGGAGCAAACGGCTCTTGGTAAAGATATCTCAAATCCGTTGACGGCATGCAATTTGCCCAAAATTGTATGGTATTCAGCTCACCATATCCTAAAAAATGAAGAGTTGGCTAGCCCGCAAGTTTATGGCTTGTGGTAAAGGCAGTGGAAAAACCATAATTGGTAATCAGCTCACCAAAGATAATATTGATAATTTATCTAAGAGTTGGCTAGTCCAGAGCAAACGGCTTCTGGTAAAGACAAATCAAATCCGTTGGAAGCTGGTGGTTTGCTCAAAATCACATGGTTATCGGTGTACCATGGTTCTTACTTGAACTGAAACATTTGGCTACTACAGAAGTAATGGCTTTTGGTAAAGAGATGAAATCCATTAGTTTTTCTCAAAAGATTGCTAGGGACTAGCAATAGTTTAGTGTGGGGGATTGATGAGTGTGTAAATACTCATCATTTTTTGTCAAATCTGAACTGCAAAACGTTTAAAAATGCTCAGAAATGCATCAAAATACTGAAACTATCTCAAAGTTGCATTTTATATGTTTCAGATGCAAAATGTTTAAAATCAGATGAAAAACGAGCAAAGTTTGCATAATTTGCAGTTTCAGTCCCCCGACTTTCAGAAAATGGCAAAATCAGTCCCTAGGCATTTATTTTAAAAGAAAAGTCACCAGAGGTCCCTTTGAAATCATATGTTGTCATATTTAGTCCTTTGGTGAAAAGTTCCAAAATATTTGAGAAATTACAGTTTTGGTCCCTGGATTTTTAAAATGGTCATAATCAATCCTTGGAATTTCAAAAGTGTCAAAACTAGCCCTTGGAATATTGGAGGTTGGAAAAACAAGCCCTTGGATTACTCTTCATAATTTACAGATTTGGTCCCTTGGTTTTGTGGAATTGCAAATTGGTCCTTGTGTTATTACTCATCCAAACCGGACCCTTATATCTAATCCCAAGCCCAATCCAATATAAAACCCACGGCCCAAATCCAATATCCAACCCGTTTACCCAACCCAACACCCATGTTTAAAATAATAATACCCCGCCCCCCTTTCCCTGTCTTCCCCGACATCCTTGTCTGCAACACCTCCACCCCAGCCTCCAACAACCACCCTACTCCACTCTTTGTCTCCCCCTCCTCACCTAACATACAAATCACATTTAATGCACCTTGTTCCTGTCTCTGATATCGAAACCAAATTTGGCGCCAAAACCACATAAACGGCCAAGATGATTCCAAGGCATCCAATGGCCAATGTTATTGCTGGGAAGTGATCAGAGGAGAGAGAGAAGACAGTTTTGGTGCATAAAAGAAGGAGAGAAGCAAAGGAGAAGAGTAGTTAGTTTACTTTTTAACAATGTATGTCGTTTTTTAGATTATTATGTCTTAAGTAGTTTTCAATTGTATTTTCAAGCTTATTTGTATCAAACAAAGGTATTCAAGTGGATTGCAACTTATTTCAACTATCAATTTAGTTTATGTTCATGTTTCCAAATTTCAAGCTCACTGTTACATTTTTCATTTTTGAACTCTAAAGTCCAAGCTTCAATCAGCTTATTCATAAGCTCAAACAAGCCTGTACTAGCTAATTATAGCTTTCTGCAAGCTTGTCTTTAAGTTTTAAACAATATTGGAATCTGGTCAATGAAAGTCAACATGGGCAGAAATGAAGCAGAAATGGCAATGGGTTAAAGCAGACATGGATTTGGGTTGATTTTTAGTCATTTGGGTTGATTTGGATAGGTTAGAGGTTTTGAGTTCACTGTTTTCAAGCCATAGTGGCTGGGACCTCTTGTAAGTTAATTTTAATAACTATTGTATAATCTGCATTAATGGTTTAGATTGGTTTGTAACTGTTAATTAAACTGTGTTTAGGTTAAGAAAACTTAGTTTGATCAATTGTGCAAGCTTAATCAGTGTTTGTCTCATTTTAATTTGCTTATCAGTAGTTAACAGGTGTGTTTGGATCTACTGATCTATCTGTCTTTTAGGTGTATTCAGTGGTTAGGCTCTGTAGTTTCATGTTTGTTCAGTCCATTTAAGCTCTTATCTATCTTAGTTTGTGCCTGCAAAACACCAAAAGTCAAAATTGTATCTTAATCTGTCTTAATGTCTGATCTGTTGTGATTTAGATTATCAAAGTCTTGATTTGTGTTTAAGTATCATAGAAATAGATTACATTAGCTTTATTTGGTCTTAATACATCATAATCAGTCATTAAATTGGATTCAAATCTCACCAAGGTCAAACTTTCAAATTCATATCAAAAGTCAAAATTGGCAAAAACTTGTTTTGGGTCCAACTGCAAGGATTTTTCATGAGATCATCTTTGAGCCAATTTCAGTGAAATTTAGCATTTTAAAAACTTCAGCTGGTGTACTTTCTTATTAGAATTTTTGTAGAATTTTACCAATTTTTTATAAGCTCCATAACTGCTTGTCTTTTAGGCCCTAACTGCCCTGTTCATAAGCTCAGCTTAAACTGAGTTTTCCTCAGTTTTGTGCAGGCTTGCACAGGGCTCATTAGAGCTACCCTAGGTTTGATTTTTGGTTTGCTAGTTCTTAGCCAGGTCCTTTCCAAGTTCCAATTGCTAGTTTTCAGTTTGAGCTTAATTTGTAGCTTGTGCTTGTGCCCAAAGTAGGCACCTAGAAACTGTTTTTAGCTTATTCTCAAATCATCAAATCTGTGCTAGTTTGTAATTCCGAGGCTATAGCTTATTGTTTTTAGTTGCATTTTGGATAATTTTAGCATATTAGAACTTCTGAATCAGTTTAGTGCTTAATTGTGGTGGTTGGCTTATTTAAGTGCTTCTTTATAAGCACTTGGTCTTGCAGTTCCATAATCTTACACACAACCATCTGTTTTTCCATTTTTCCTAGCTTCCTAATATAATTTTAGAGTTTTCTTGAATTTTTCAGATTTTTCCAAGTCTGTTTAGT
Organism: Chrysanthemum seticuspe; assembly: GCA_019973895.1. Classification (NCBI taxonomy): domain Eukaryota; kingdom Viridiplantae; phylum Streptophyta; class Magnoliopsida; order Asterales; family Asteraceae; genus Chrysanthemum; species Chrysanthemum seticuspe. The sequence goes on from BPTQ01000004.1 coordinate 232,002,079, forward strand.
ATTTTTCTTGATTTAATTCAGTTTTTAAGCATTTTTAATTAGCATTTAATACAAAAAATTCAGAAAAGGTTCAAAAAAATAATTTTTCATTTTTCTTAAGTTAAGATAAATATAAAAAGACAAAAAAATATTTTTCTAGATTTTTCTTAGTTAAATTTGTATTTTTAAGTAATTTAAGTAGTTTTAAATAGTTTTTAATTCCTAGAAAATACAAAAATAATCAGAAAAATACAAAAATAGTTTTGAAAATTCTCTTTTGATATTTTAGACTTTTCCAATTCATAATTTTATTTTTCTAGCTTTGTTTCATATTTTCTTGTATTTTAGGTTAATATTTAATAGTTAAAAATAGTTTTTAATTAGGCAATTAGTTATAAAAATAATTTTCTTTTTCTATAAATTTTGTTTTATTATTAGGATTGTAAAAACGTCATTTTCATATTTTTAGGGTTAATATTGATTTAGTTTCACATTTTTATTTGTACGTCGAGTAGTTTTTAATTTTAGTTTTATAAAAACATAAAAACAAAAACATCATTTTAAAAAATAGTGATAGCGTTTATTTAATAGTTTTTATCTTTTTAAATTTCCTTTAATTTGCATTTAAGCCCTTGTAGTTTGTATACTTTTTCCTTAGTTATAATAAATCAAATCCCTTTTTCGTTCAAATTTCTCGATCACTATTCGTAGGGTGATCCATTGCATAGCTCGCTGGGACATAACGACCCGGGGAAACACTATACTCCCCAGATCTTCATTGCATTCGTGCTTAAGCAGTTTTAAGCTGATTACGGTCGGCCATTCACAAGTGGCCGGCTTGAGTGATTTAGCTTGACTGTTTGGCACGCATCACTGATGCACTAGCAGTTGAAATGAGATGCAATAGCTTTTAATTTGCTGCGTATGAGTATGAGTTAGGTTAGACGTAGTCTCTGTCATGTGCTAGAATGAGTTTTTTTGTTTGATTTTTTATCTGATGCAGTAGCAGTTGAACTGAGATGCAATAGCTTTTAATTTGCTGCGTATGAGTATGAGTTAGGTTAGACGTAGTCTCTGTCATGTGCTAGAATGAGTTTTTTTGTTTGATTTTTTATCTGATGCAGTAGCAGTTGAACTGAGATGCAATAGCTTTTAATTTGCGGCGTATAAGAATGATTTAGGTTAGACGTAGTTTCTGTCATGTGCTAGAATGAGTTTTATGTTCGATTTTTTATCTGATGCAGTAGCAGTTGAACTGAGATGCAATAGCTTTTAATTTGCGGCGTATAAGAATGATTTAGGGTTGATGTAGTCTTTGTTATGTGCAAATGTGACTTTGTATGCATGATTGTTAATATCATGTACTAGTTTTTTAATTCAGATGCAGTAACTTTTAATTTGCAACTTATTAGCATGAGTTATGTTAGATATAGTCTACGTCACGTGCGAAAATGAATTTGAAATGTATGTGTTTCATTAACCCTTGTTTTGAAATCTACTAGAATGAATTTATGAATGCAAAATGCAGTGATTTAAAAATAAGAGATCAAGTAGTTTATGATTTAAAGTGAATGATGTTATTTTGAGATTAGTTAATGAAGGGGTTGTACTTGATACAGAAACTGGAATTCGTGGATGTAATAAGAGAAAAAAAACTAAAAAAGTACCTGAAAAGAAACGTCCTGGGGGTAGTCTGGAAGGGGATGTGTTTTTAACTTCACTTGTTGGGGAATGTGATCTAGTCATTAAGGGTAAGCGTAGCTTTTTTGATGTCTGTAAAATTGTTTGTACGCCTGTCTGATGCAATGCAATCTGAACTATTAATGAAATTGGTTTAATGCAATTGTAATTTTAATGTGGGGTATGAGTTTAGTTTAAGTTATTCGCATACAATTTTAAATATATAAAAACTGTTTTAATGCAATTATTGTAATTATAATGATGAAGTGATGCAGTAGGATTTGTAAAGTGATGCAGTAGTTCTAATGAAGTTATTGAATGAAGTTATTTTTATTTTAAATATGTTTATATGATTTGATGCCGTAGCTTTAATTTTACAGGTAGAACTAATGAAGATCAAACAAATGAACAAGCTGAAGTAAGTAGTAAAATCCAAGGTAAAAGAACAAGAAAGGAAATTAAGGAAATGTTTGAAATAGAAGAGGAATCAAAGAGACTGAAAAAGAAGATTAAAGGAAAAGCTGCTGAATCTGTTACTGATAAAAGCATTGTATCTTTTGATAAAAAGAATAAAAGCATTGTAGCTGTTGATAAAAAGAATCAAGAAAAACGTACTCCAAAAAAGAAGATCAATGATAAAATGCCTGCTGTAAAGAAACGTAAAAAATGTGAATCGGAAAATGTAGAATCTGAAAAAGGAGAAGATGGTAAAAAGTATGAACCTGCAAATCTGCAAATAAGAGGGTCTCCAAAAGTTTTGCAGAATGTTATTGGAAGTTGTACAATTGGTCAGTTTACAGCTTTAGAAGAGATGAGGTTTGGACATTATTGTGGAGAATTCAAATTTGAACAAACACCAGGAGTATTAGCAATGTGGTTATGTAAAAATTTTGATTCAGAAAGTTGCTGTTTGGTTTTGAGTGATGAAAGAAAGATTAAGGTCACCAGGGATCTAATTCATGAAATTCTTGGAATTCCAATGGGGAATATAAAGGTTGATGCTCTTCCTGAAACAACAACAGCAGATGCAACAATAGTAAAATGGAGGCAAACACTACCTTTAGAAGTATATGATCCTGATGGACCTTCACATAAAAAGAAAATCCCAATAAGCAGGTTAGAAGCATATATTTGTGAAAGTACAGATGATGGTTGGGCATTCAAAATAGCTTTCTTGGTAATTTTCTTCACTATATTTGGAGATGGTAACAAAGATGGATCAGTAAATCAAAGGTTTCTACCATCCGTTGAAGATGTTGATAATATTAGAAATTTGGATTGGTGCACTTACTGTCTTGAATGTCTGCAAGATTCATTAAAGAATTTTAAACCGAGATTATTTTTCTCAGGACCAATTCTTCTTTTGACGGTAAGTTATAAAAAATTCCTTTTACTGCATCTCCCTTTAATTGTTACTGTATAATAATGTGATGCAGTAGAAAAATAATGTGATGCAGTATAATAATTATAGTGATGCAATGACTTATACTTGCAATTAGTTTTAATATATTGTGATGCATCAGAATATTCATTATTACTTTTGCTGATTCAGTAATAAGAATTTATATAAAGCTTTTATAACTACTGCATCACAGTTTTTCTTTAATGCAATATATCTTTTTCTTAATCTAATATTTGTTTTTTTTTTTTTCTTTTATTTTGAAGCTTATCTACGTCAATTCAACTGTTTCTGAGACTACAAGGGTGGATAGAACAGTACCAGGCTTCCTAGCTTGGAGTTCAAAGTTGTTGAAACAAAGGGAGAAAGAAGAAGTTGCAGGAGGTTTTGGTCAACTTCCAATTGTTGAAGGAATGCAATTTATTGAAACTCCAAAGAAAAAACAAAAGAAGAATTTGAATAAAAAGAAAAACAAGATGATTGAAACAGGTATAAATTATAAAAAATAAATTTGTAAATATTATTGTTATATCAGGTGCATTAAAAAATAAAATAATATAGTACTAATTATTGTTTATTCTTTTTTTCAAATAATAACAGAGGAGAATGATAGAAAAATGAACCGAGATGCAGAACTTGAAGATTTCAAGACAAAATCAATAAAGGTAATTTGAATATATTATGATTCAATACATTTAAAACAAATTGATGCAGTAGATTGAATTAAATACATTGTGATTGAATACATTTGATAAAGTAATGCATTACTTTATTGGGTTAGATATTTCTCAGGACCAATACATGTTATAAAGTAATACAGTAGATGTTTAATAGAAATGTATGTATCATTGTGATGCATTATATTTATAAGTGCTGATGCAGTAAATTAATATATTGTGATGCAGTAACTAAAAAAAACTTAACATACAGGAAATGACAGACTGCTTACAAGATTTTTGGGCAGAGAGCAAAGATTTGATGATGCGTACCAATGATAAGCTAATGTTAGCATTGAAAAAATATCCAGAAGATAAGAAGATCAACAATATTCTTATGGAGAGAAATACACTTATCAACAAGTTTCTTAATGAGTCGTTTATAATGATTCCAGAAGATACTGATGAAGGTGATGTTCAAGATGATACAGAAGATAATGATGAAGAAGAAAACGTTACAGGAGATGCTGAAAATCTTGTTCAATCTGAGAATGTTATCAATGGAGTTAAGAATGGATATGATGTTGAAACCGGCAATCTTCAAGATGTTACGGAAGTTAATGATGCAGCAAAAAAGATTACAGGTGATGCTGAAAAACTTAATCAAGTTGAGAATGTTATCCTAGGTAATTTATTGCATGTTTACTTGTATTATAATAAAATTAATATATGTCTACTTACTTGTATAATAAATAACTTTTGGCACATATATAGATACAGGCAATGATAAAGCAATTGAAGATCTTGAAATAGAAAGATTAGTCATTCAAAAAGAAGGAGACAAACAGAACGTCGATGACAATCAAACAGAAGGAGACAAACAAACAGGAGTCGAACAAAAAGAAGTGCAAGAGTATAAGGAATCTGACAAAAATCTTGCTATTGTGTTGTTTGATACATCTATTCTGGATTCATCTCAGACATCACAAGAGAGCAGTCAAGCATTGATTGGGTCAGATGAAAGTCATGAAAAGTTTGGGTATGATGAAGTTCAAGCATTGCTTGGGTCAGATGAAAGTGAAGCAAAGATTGGATGTGATGAAGGTCAAGAAAACAAGGGGTCTGATGAAGGTGGGATCATAGATAAAAGTATTGAAATCCAAACCCAAGAAGTGAAATAATTTCACTTCATCAAAGACAATTATAAAATATGTAGTAATGTGTAATAACTTATTTAAATTTGGATATGTGTAATAACTTAACTAATTCTAATTTAACTATTAGAATTCTGGAAAAAAAACCAGAATTCTAATTTTGGATATATGAATTATGTTTAAAAGTTTTAGGATAAAATAAAGTATTAGGCTTTAAACTTTATACTGTGATGCAGTGAATTTTAGATATGCTGCAGTACTATTATAATATTTTTTGAATCATGGTTATTTATTTACTGCATCACAGTAAAAAAAAATTAAAAGAAGTGCATCAAAATTAAATTAGTACTGAATAAAATTTTATGAAAATTTAAACTTTTACATATTCTTGGTTACTACATCAAACCTATTTATTTATCATATACCTGGTTACTGCATCACATTTACTTGGTTACTGCATCAAATGTACTTGGTTATTGCATTCTATTTATCATAATCTTTGCTGCATCATCTTTTGAAACAGATGATGGATTTGTAGAAGATTACGAGTATGATTTATTTTCAAATAAGATTGATGGAATTTTGAATGAAATCCTTACTGAAGAAGCTTCAATGGAAATTCCAAAAATGAAAAATCCTTCAATGAAAAGATTTAGAATGGATCTAGTAGATTCTCTTCTGCAGCTACCACCACTGTGTACCCATGAAAATCTGCAAAAAGATGGCCCATTTATGTGTACCCAGGAAAATCTGCAAACACAAGGATCTGTCGGTGAGATGCGAAAAATTATTGAAAAACAAAAACAAGGAATCCCAAAATCTTTTCATAGTATAAAGTCAAAGTTGGACAGAAACAGATCTAGAGTGTGTGAAGAACATACTATCAAATCAGCTGCACCTATTCAAAAAGAGAGACAAGAAGATTTACCAAGTGAGATTCTGATATCTACTGAAATACAGAAAGAAGGCACTACAGAAACAACTAATGGTACCAAATTAAGGTTAGTGAAAAACAGTGAAGGAATCTTTGAAAGCGTGAAGCTAAAGTTTTATAAAGACAAAACTGATGAAGCACAAGGTAGATCGTCAACTAATAAAAGCGAAGATGTTAAAAAGCCACAGGCTAAAAAAAGAGAAGCTAAAAAACAACAAGAAGAAAAGTCAAAGGAAGAAAGACCAAAAGCTAAAAAGCCACGGGCCGAAAAGAAACAAGCTGAAAAGCCAAATGTGGAAAAGGCAGGAGCTAAAAAGGCAGTAGCCAAAAAGAAACAAGTTGAAAAGAAACAAGCTGAGAAGCCAAAAGTGGAAAAGATAAAAGTCAAATGTGCAAAAAAAGCAACTTCAGTGAAAAATTCAAAATTGAAGGAAGGGAATTCTAAATCAGCCAAAGTTAAAAAACCTACTGCACAGAAACGGAAAAACACAGAAGTTATTGAGAATGAAGATTTTGTTGATGCATCTCCAATAACATCCGTTCCTCCTTCAATTGGAATTCAAAGGGAAAAACGTGAAGTTAACCCTTCTGGTGCTTTAGTTTCTCCATTTTATGAAAGGAAAGTTATCTTGTACAAACCATTTTCTGAAGAAGAAAAGAGAGTACTTGAATACATATGGAGCACAAGTAATGATGGAAGGTATAAAATATTTCACAACTTGTACTGCATCACAGTTTATTTAGTACTGCATCACCTTATAGTTATTACTGCATACTATTATTAATGTTCTGCATCTCAATTTGTTGAATGCTGAATAATTTGTTTAATGCTGAATTACTTTATTTTTTACTTGAATCACAGTGAAATTGTTTTTAAGAAAAAAAGACATGGAAATGGAGTGGACATTTTTCGAAAGCTTTTATCCTGATGTCCAAGTTGCTGCAAATATACTTGACATATGGAGCCTTGTACTAAACCACGAAGAGCGATACAGAGACAAGATTTCACGAGGTGCAAATGTATATTGTCATTCCGTAATGTTGGTGAGTGATTTAAATACACTATATAAGTAATTGTAAACTGTAACTTTAGCCATTTCCTGTTGATGGGTTTATTTTTTAAGAAACTTAAATGTACTGCACCACATATACAAGTCACTGGATAAAGTTACTGGATCTCAATTATAAAGTTAATGCATCTCAGTTATAAATTTTAGTGCATCATAGATTTTTTATTACATCCCATACTTGTGTTTCATAATAATTTATTGATTAAAACAGCCTCATCACCTGATTGAAAGTAAACCGCCAAAAGAGAGGATATCAAAACTAATGGATGAAAACATGCATGCTGTTTTGAAACAATCGCCGCACAAGAGTTTAAGTGATGTTGATTTGGTAAGTATTCTTATTAATTTGATACAGACATTCTATTAATTATGAGTTTTAAAAAATGTTGATGCGCTTAAAATATCTACAGGTTTTCTTTCCTATGATAAAGATGTCGAAAGAATCACATCATTTCTATCTGATTTGCTTTAATTTGAAGACTGTGGAAATAGATATCATTGACAACATAGATAATGATCTTGAAGATTTAGACGTAAGATATGGTGCTTATGCAAACACTGTGGTAAGTATAATACAATTCTTTTTCTTATTCAATCAGAGTTGAAACAAAAAGTTACCGTGTAAAAATCTGTTACATAACATTTCTGCATCACATTTTCAATTCACTGAATCACAGCTATAAAAAAATGTTACTGTATTACAGTTAGTGCAACAAAAGTTATAAAGTTACTGCAACTTATTGAAAATCATGCATCACTTTTATAAATTTAGTGCATCATTGACTTTATATTTTTTTTATATTTCTTACAGATATTCGCATTTGTTAACTACCTTGGAAGAGTATACCACCCTAGATATGTCGATTTCTTGATAGCTGTACCTACAATTATAAATATGCATTGGAGAACGACATTCAATAGTTCGGACTGTGGCATATTTGTGATGAGACATATGGAAACATATGTCGGCCGTGGCATTTTTTTGCACGAGTTAAAGAAAGAAAGCGTTGGACAAAAAGTACAACTAAAGTTGTTGCGCGCAAAGTACTTGACGAAGATAATTCTTATGCATTTTAATGAAGAAAAGCAAAAAGTTTTGAAAGAAGCAGAAGAATATGTGAAGAAACAACCAAAGGCCTTTAAAATCATAATGGACGATAATGTCAAAGTTTCTCAAGAGATGTTCAAAACAATGAATGAACGTGTATTAAAGATGTTAGATTATTAAGTAATTTTGATAAAATACTATTGGATGTTTTAAATTCTTGATTGTAATAGTTTGGATCACTAAATTTTAAATATCAATTATAATACTTCTTAATGAAGAAAGTCGTTCTTTGATATTTATTAAATTTAAATAATGATGTTTAATGCTTATATCAAGTGCAGCACAGTTTAAATAAGTGATGCATCACAATGAAATTTGTGTTATTAAAAAGTTTGCCTATCTGCAAAAAAAGATAATTATGAATACTAGTGAATTTTGTAAAACATTGAAAACTTGAGGGGCAAAGATGCAGTATCTTAAAACATCAAAAAAAGCACTAATAAGAAAACTCGTTCATTCAAATTTAACAAAAAACACGCCAACCACTTTTTCTCTCTCTCTCTCTATCTCTCTCGTACTCTCAAAAACTCAAAACCCTAAAAACAATTATCAAAAATTACTGCATTTTCAATGAGGAAAAAGAAAGCAACAGATAATTCACCACCAAGTAAGTGTATTTTAATCGATAATCATGATTTTCTTCATCAAAAAATGTTTTTAAATTTCTAAAATAGTTTATTTTTTTATAAATTTAGAAAATAAAAAGAGCAGAAAGACGACTGCTGCTGTTGAAAAAAGAAAAAAAGATAAAAAAACAAGTTGAAGCAGAAAAAGCAGAAAAATCAATTAAGTTTTAAATTTATGAGATATAGTTTTTATGATGTATAAGGATGAATAAGGTTGAAGGTAGTTTGTTTGTTTGATGTTATGTATCAAAAAACGTGTTTGTTTACATTGTTGAATGAAAGATGCATTGGGTTTTGTACTGAAATGCAGTAGGATTAATGAATTAATGACTTATAACAGCTGGTTTAAATAATCTAATGCAATAGGAGTTCTTATGTGTCTAGGAATTGAAATATGAGCATAATTTGGTTAAAATGTACCTTATGTGATGCACTAGGAATTGAAATGTGATGCAATAGATTTTAATATGCTATAACTTTTAATTTTGGTTAAATGTAGTTAGACTGATGCAGTAGCTTTTAATTTTGAAGAATGTCTGCGTAATATACGATAAATGAAGCACATGTGAAGTGAGAAAGAAATTTTGAATGCTTGACTGTTTTTGTAATGTACTAGTGTTTGTACTGTGATGTTATAGTGATTGAAGTGAGATGCAATAGGCTTTAATTAACGGCGTGTGTGTGTAAGATATAATAATTGTAGCCTATGTGATGTACAAAAGAGGTTTTGTTTGCTTGACAATTTATGTGATGTACTAGTGGTTGAATTGAGATGCAGTAGCTTTAATTTGCAGCATGTGTGCGTAAAGTAGTATAAATGTAGCTTGCCTATGTGATGTAGAAAAGAGATTTGGTATGCTTGATGGTTTCTGTGATGTACTAAAAGTTGAACTGAGTTACAATTGATCATATTGAAACAGATGAGCAAGAAACAGATGAAGAAGACACCACATTAATTGATCCTGCTTTAAAAAAGGCTGCTGCAGCAAAATGGAATGAATTATTTACCAGCCTTGTTTCAGAACATCAGAGGAAGAAAACTAAAGGTGCTGCATTTAAAGGGAAAAGATCCGCAATAGAAATCAGCACAAGTAAAAGGAAATTTAAGGGTAAAAGATCCGCAGCAGAGTTGGATTCAGATTCTGATACAACTCCAGCTAAAAAGAAAAAGAAGGTTAAGAAGGAGGATGAAGATATAAAAGAAGTGGTTAGAAAGAACGAACCCATATCTATGAAGAACAGAATGTCACCTAGAAATCTACAAAAAGTTCTTGAGACATTGAGGACTCCTCAGGTTAAGGAATTAGAAAATCTGGGGTTTGGTAATTTTTATAAAAATTTCCATTTTGATTCAATACCGTCACAATTAGGAATGTGGGTTGTTAGAAATTTCGATACAGAAACTTGCTCGATAAAAATGAAAACTGGAAGAAAGATCAAAATTACTCGAGAACTGATCAGGGATATGCTTGGAATTCCAATGGGGGAGATAAAAGTTAAAGCACTTGAAGAGAAAAATCTATTAGAAGAGACTACTGCAAAATGGAGAGAAATGTTGGATAGTATTGTTGTGAAAAACAAAATTTATATACAAAGGTTGGAGGAACATTTGAGTGATATAAAAGAAGTTGGTTGGGAATTTCAAGTTTGTTTCCTTGTCCTCTTCATCTCTGTTTTTGGTCAAGGAAACAAAGATGGGCAGGTAAATGAGAGAATTATACCAATTCTCTCTAACACTGATAATGTTTCAAAAATGGATTGGTGCTCATATGTTTTAGAGTGTATGGTGAAGGAGTGTACCGGGTTTAAACCAACTTCATATTACAGTGGACCATTACTTTTGCTGGCTGTAAGTTTTTTATCATTAATTGCACTAGTAATAAAAAAGTATTAGCCACTGATTATGACACTAGGATGCAGTAAAATATAAAAACTCTGATTGACAGATTATGACTCTATGATGCAGTAGACATAAAACATTGATGCACTAAATTTGACACTATCATGCACTAAATGTTAAACTGTGCTGCAATACATATTAAACAAATAAAATACACTTTCTATTATATTTTTAATACTCATTTATTTTTTGCAGATCATATACGTTAATTCAACAACATCTGAGACCATAAAAGTTGAGAAAACTGTTCCAGCTTTCAAAACATGGAGTGCAAGACTGTTGTATCAAAGACAAAAAGAAGAGCTTAAATTGGGTTTTGGTTGTCTACCAATTGCAGAAGGTGTGGAGGTGATTGAACCAAAGATAGAAAGGGCTCCGAAAAAAAAAGAAATTGATTAAAAAACAAAATAAGAGTGAAACAGGTATATTAAATAAAAATTTATTTAATTTTGTAAAAGTTGTTTATTTCTAATTGAATTCTATGTTGATTTATTAACAGGACTATATGGAACAATTGATATAGATGAAGCAAATAGAGAATTCCAAGCAAAAACTTTTGAGGTATTATTAATTAAAAAACATTGTACCCTGTGATGCACTAGATTTTGAACACAGATATAATTCATTTAAACTTTAAGAAATATGATGCAGTAATTTCTGAATTTTGATGCACTAGTAATAAATTAACATGCAGTACATTAATACACTTTGGTGCACTATAATTAAATTAAAAAAACTATAATGCATTTAGCTAACTTTGTTTCTTTTAAAATATTTAGGAAATGAAGCAGGATATAAGAGACAGTTTTATATTATGTAATCAGTTGATGTTGCATACTAATTACAAGTTGAGGATAGCTTGGAGATTAAACCCTAAGGACGAGGAGATGAAGAAATTGATTTAAATAAGAGAGGATTTGTTTGCTAATTCATATAAAGAAGATAGCTTTGATAAAGAAATTGTTGATGAGGGACATGGTGATAAAGATAAGGAGGACGGGGATAAAGATGGGGATAATGTTGATGAAGGTGGTAAAAAAATGTGGACGATAAAGTTGGGAACGTTAATGTTGTTGAAGGTGATAAAGATGAGGAAGATGCGGATAAAGATGGAGAAAAAAATTATGATAAAAATGTTGACGAGGAAATTGTTGATGAGGAACATGGTGATAAAGATAAGGAGGATGCGGATAATGTTGATGAAGGTGGTAAAAAAAATGAGCACGATGGTTATAAAGATAAGGAAGATGGGGATAAAAATGGAGATAAAAATGATGATAAAGATGAGAACGATGAGTATAAAGATGGTGATGATGGAGAAGATGAGAAAGATAACATTGATGAGGATAATGATGGAAATGGTGGGGATAATAATAATGATCGAGATGATGAAAATGATCAGAATGATAAAATGGGTAGACAGAAAAATTTAGATGGTGGAAATAATGATAATGATGGGAACAAAGAAAGAACTGAAAATGAAAAGAATGATGAATTGAAGGAAACAACAAAAAAGATGGCTTTGAGAAGATTCGCTGGAAAAAAAACTAGCGATGAAGAGAAACTTAATGCTGTTGTTCCATTTGAAAATGCTATTGTTCCATTTGCAGGCGAAGCTATCTTGAACGAATATGAGATGATTAACAAAGTGATGAAACTGCCATTATTGTGTTCTACCGATATCACAGATGCACCAAAAAGATTATCTGCTGATGCAGCAAAGGAATCAACTGTTAATGTGCTTGATGCGGTCCCTGTGAGATCTGTTGCGCCAACAAAATACATTCCCATTCAGAAAAATCGAAAGGAAAAAACTGTTGCTGCAGCAAAATCAAATACAAGGAAATGTGATACATCAGATGCTGCAACAAAATCAAAAGAAGTGAGTAAAAACGCAGAAACAAACAAAGAACAGGCAAAAAGGGCAATGGGTAAAGTTAGAAAGGCTCCAACAAAAAAGCCAGAGCCTAAATCAGTGAAAGTGGATTCAGAAAAAACTAAAAGAGGCCAAAAAAGAGGCGCAAAAGATATGGAAGAAGCTAAAGAGGTTGAAATAATTAATGAAAAGCGTATAAGAAAGCCCTCTAGTGCTATGGTATCACCATTCTATGATAGAAAAGTCGTGATTTTCAAAAAATGGACTGAAGCAAATATGAAGCTTGTTGAATACATATGGAGTGACAAGTGTCCTGACGAGTAAATTTAATTATACAGATATTTGATAATTACTGCATATATATTCATGTGTTACTGCATCAATGTTTATATTATTAACTGCATCAATACCTATATTTTACTGCATCAATGTATATATGTTACTTCATCACTGTTTAGATTATACTGCATCAATAATTATATGTTACTGCATTAAATACTAAAATGTTACTGAATCATAAACGTGCAGTGATATTGTTTTCCATGGAAAAGGATTAGAATTAAAACGTGCGTTTTTCTTGAGCCTTTATCCTGAAATGAGAGTTGCTTCAAGTATAATTGATGTATGGAGCATTGTATTAAACGATGAAGAGCAATTCAGAGACAAACTTTCTGGAAACAGAAATGTTTATTGTAGTTCAACGATTCTGGTGAGAAATTTATCTAAATAATATAGCTAAATTTAGTTCACACTTTTTAATGCTTATAAAACATTTCATGTTTATGAAAACAGCCTCATCATATGGTTGAAGATGGAAAGGATGTGGAGAAAAGAAATAAAGTTTTTGATGAAAATGTTAAAAGTGTTTTAGAATCTGCAAGAGTGAAGGATTTCAATGATGTTAATTTGGTAAGATAAAAAATAGATTTATTATTGCAAGTTTCAGCGATTTGATTCTTAACATGAATTTCAATGATGTTAATGCATTAAAATGACAACAGGTTTTCTTTCCTTGTATAAAGATGATTGAAAATGGATCAAATCATTACTATCTCATCTGCTTTAATCTGAAGAATGGTGATATAGACATCCTTGACAACATCGACGACGGTATAGAAAATATATCAGATAGATATGGGGATTACGCAAATGCTGTGGTAAGTATAACTAAAAATACAAAGAATGTTTTCCTACTGCATCAAAGTGTTATAAACTACTAATTTGTGGCGTATGAGTATGAGTTAGGTTAGACGTAGTCTATGTCATGTGCTAGAATGAGTTTTTATGTTTGATTTTTTATATGATGCACTAGCAGTTGAACTGAGATGCAATTCCTTTTAATTTGCGGCGTATGAGTATGAGTTAGGTTAGACGTAGACTATGTCATGTGCTAGAATGAGTTTTTATGTTTGATTTTTTATATGATGCACTAGCAGTTGAACTGAGATGCAATTGCTTTTAATTTGCGGCGTATGAGTATGAGTTAGGTTAGACGTAGACTATGTCATGTGCTAGAATGAGTTTTTATGTTTGATTTTTTATATGATGCACTAGCAGTTGAACTGAGATGCAATTGCTTTTAATTTGCGGCGTATGAGTATGAAAACCACCCAAAAAATTTAATTTAACTGTATCGTATTATTTTCACAGATTGATTCATTTATCAATTACCTAGAAAGGAAAAACCACCCAAAAATTGAAGAGATTTTATTGGCGGACCGAAGGTTAGTGGATATAAAATGGAAGACAATCTACAATAGTGTTGACTGTGGTATCTTTGTCATGAGGCATATGGAAACCTATATTGGTCAAGAAGTATTTTTGGATGAACTAAACAGGGAAGCTGAAGCTCAAAGAGGACAACTGAAAATGCTTCGCGCAAAGTACTTGGCAAAGATATTACTCAAAGATCTAAATCTCAAAAAGAAGGAAGTAATGAAAGCAGCTGAAGCATTTGCAAAGAATCAAGGAAAAACATGTAAGATATTAAGTCATATTGATGTAAAAAAGGATCAAAATTTGATGAAAAAGTTTAAAGAAACTCTGGAAAAGACAATTGAAGGCTAATGTGAAATTTCTGTTTAGATTAATCAAAAAGGATCAGTAGTTGTATGGTACTTTTACTTTTAGTTAATGGATGTTGAAAACTAAGTACTTTTACTTATAATGATCGGTCTTTGTTATTGATTTTATCTATTATTTGAATTTGATTACATTTATCAAGTAAATGATATAGTAGTAAAAATAATTATGTGATGCAGTAGAATAACATAGTGATGCAGTAATTATACTTGAAATTATATTTAATACTTACTGCATCAATATTTAACTTTTACTGCACCAGCTTTAAATATCTACTTTAATAAGCGTTTTTTTTTATATTTAGCGTTATACTTGTTTTCGTTTGTGTTTTTTTGATATTTATTTTGAAAAATTTAATGCTTTTGGATGAGCGTCAAAACGAAGCACTAGTTTTGGTTTTATGTAAACAACGAAAATTAATAAGTGTTATATTGTAATAGGTCCATGGCACATGTTGCTTCTAAAAGCTACTCCATGCGTCTCAAAATTATTGATTTATCTTGATTACACATTTATGGAAGGGGACAAATTAATTTGAGACATCCCCAAAAAGAAACATGGACAATAAAAAAATATGGTAAACTTGATTTATATTGATTACACATTTATAGAAGGGGACAAATTAATTTGAGACATCCCAAAAATAGGACATAGGGAGTATTATTTTATGCATGGGAAATGTAAGCTAACTGGTTACTACTGTTTGTATGGTTACTGGTCACCACTGTAGCAGTTTAGTTCAAAGGATTAGGGTTTTGTGAGTGGTTATAAATAGCAGCTTAGGTTTTCTAGGTTTTACATCTACTATTAGCCACTCATTTCACAAATTACCACTACTGATAAGCCATGTCCAATCGTCCAAACTTGAATGAGCTCAAGCGGCTGTCCGGATCTGATGAGCTCCAAAAATGTTTCAAGTATTTTTTCACGCAACAAATGACTGAAGAAGAATGCTTTATTCAAAAGCTTGAAGAGCAGTGCAACGATTTGCGTATGAACATCGAGAAGGAAGAGGAATATGTGCTGGAGCTTGAAACTTTTGGTGCATCTCACGATCTTGCTAATGACATAATTGATTGCATCTATGAAACTATTCAAAGGAAGCGCGAGATGCTTGACAACTTGGACAATGCGTTGGCAGAGGCTAGGGAGGCTATGGAATAGAAGGAGAGGCACATCAGTGTCATGGATTTCAATGATGATGTCAGTGATTAGATGTCGAATGGGTTTTTATGCTTTCTGGGTTTTGAAAAAGCTGGGCATGTTCATGTAGTTGTTTGTCTTAGTTGGTTATCTAGAATAAAGTATGTGTTTGGTAGTTTTGCTGGTGTAGGTTGTGGATCAAGTATGTAATTGTAGTTGTTGGATGTTAGTGTTTATGTACTTTCAGTCTCTGTACGTGTAGTATGTTAATATAAGTGTTGGTTTTTATGTATGTTTAAATTGTTGTTATGGTTATTTGTTTTGTTTGAATCTTGTGTGTTAGACTGATTTGTGTTGAGTATTACACATGGTTTGTTGCCGCGTTTGGTGATTTAAGGTTGGCTTATGATCGCGGCACCATTACTTGTTTGTATATTAGGCGAATGTGTATTCACATGACATTTATAATTGCGAAAATTTTGTCATTGGTTTTCGACTTGTTGCTGATAAAAGTACTTTTGTCATATCGTTATTTCAGCACAATAGATAGTAATGTTCTGCAACTAAATGTTGTGCTTGAAAATAACGGCAGCCTGTATGTATCTGTGATAGTGTCCATGAAATGGGCCAATAATGCAGATGTCATATAGAATGTACATAACAGTTTGAAATCATGAAACATATTTATATAAGGAATGTGATTACAAGGAATGTACATTAGTTTACATCCTACATTAGCAGATTTGCACTGGACAGTGACACTGCTATTGGTTGTTTCTTACATATAAAAATGATGACTACCGCGATTTGTAGCCGACGGTAGCCGTAGGAAAACAGTTGCTGGTACTACTAAGTTGTAACAGTCAACATACAATGGTAACATCAAGTTCATATCCTACTGTAACAGTCAACAATACAGTGGTAACATCAAGTTTATATTTAATACTTACTGCATCAATTTTTATATTTTACTGCATCACAGTTCATATTCTACTATTATTCTGCTATTGCACCAGCTTTAAATATCTACTTGAAATGTTTCCCCAGAAATGGAAGGTGGACACTATCAGATGCTTTTTAAAACTCATGAATCAATTTAAACAAAAACATCAACAAACAAAGTATATATTAAACATGAATTATCTACTTGTTGGTGATGTTTGTAAGTTTAAGATGATTGAAGTATCCACCTTCAATTCCTGAGGAAGCATTCCAAGGTATAAAGATGAATGAATAATTGGAATGGTTGTATGAGTATTTAAAAGTGAGAAAAAGATAAGAAAGTGAGGTTTAAGGATTTAAAGATAAGAAAAAAGATAAGATTCTCTGATGTGCATTGAAAATTGAAATGTATGACAGTATTTGTAGATAAGAAAGAAATAAAAAAGATATAAAAAATATGTGTATAAAACGACATTAGAAAAATACTGCATTATAATATGTATGCATAGTGCATCACAAATGTAAAACCTATTGCATCATTGTGTTAAACCTATTGCATCACATAGTAAAATTTACTGCAAAATGATAAACAACAAAAAAATACTGTAACTAATATAATCTTCAATTAAAACTGTATGCTATAACTATCTTTCTTTACAATTCATCAAGTGCTTTATTTAAAAAAAAAAGGGTAAGAAAAAAGAATACTCATGTTTTACGTGTGCTTTGAATATAGAAAAGAATAATCAATTTTTACGTTTAGATTGTCTCAAACCTTCTCTTCTTGGCTGTTCTTGTGTCTTTTTTTTCTTTGATGGGGTAGTTTCTACCATTTGCCTTGTACAAGTCCTAGAATTATGGCCTTCCTTTTGTCCGCATACCCCACACGTCCTTCTCTTTGAAAGTTCTTCAGCAGATACTTCAGCTATAGGCTTAAACCTTGAAAAACAACCAGTTCCTTTAGTTTTACTCTTGCCTGGATTGTTCATTGTCTTTTTTTCAGGTTCTTTCACACCTAGCATAGAACTCATCACAGCTTTCCCATCACACTTTGGAACTGTTGGAATATCAATTACAGCTTGATTGAATAACTCTTGCAACTTGTCTTTGTATATATGCATCTTACTCAAATCATGTACCAAACGATCAACAGTAGATTCAAAAATCTTATACATATCTAGAACTTCATTCCGTACTAAATCTGATGCACCAATTATTCTTGGAAGAGCAGATCTTGAAGGCTTGGTATTCTTTAACCACCTCTTTTTTAAGTAATTTCGAGGAAACTCCTTGACATTGTTCATCCTTAGAACATAGAATGCATGACGACATAAAAGCCCATACGACTCATACCGATTACAAGAACATTGAACAATCATCTCAGACTTACAGAAATCAACCTACAAAAAAATAAATGAAAACAAATAAAGAAATATTTACAATATAATACAATAAATTAAGATAATGATGCTGTGATAATGCAATAGTACATAATGCAATAGATATGATGCACTAGTAGATAAATTTATATAAAAATACTAGTGCATTAAAATGTATAAAAATAGTGCATCACAATGTTAATTAAAAGTGCATTACAGTATATAATATTACTGTTTATAGTGCATCACAATGTTAATTTTAGTGCATCACAGTTACATACCTGATAAACAGCAAAATCATTGTCACCACTCTTTCTATTCTGAAACTCAGTATCACGGATTTCATATTTCTCCATATTATCAGCTTGAACAACACTCAATCCAATACAATACTTATAAGAACCAAGAATCTCATCCTGCACGTCAAAGAATAGTGTCCTAGTATATAGCTTACATGCTTCTTTCTCCATAGGATGCTCTGTTTTGAATTTTGGAGTTTTATATCTTGAATCATGGTTATTCTTACGCTCAATGTACCTTTGATACTCAATAGCAGTATCGTAATGACTTAAGAACTTAACTAGAGTAAGGTGAGGGCTGGTCCATTTACCAAAAAAATGGTTCTCACTTTCTGATCTTGAAGTAGTACGCATAAGTCCTGCCATATGCACATCACGTAAATACGCAGGTATCCATCTTTCCCTCATATTAAACATATCACCTAACCATTTGTTATCAGATAGTTCAAAATCATTAATCATCCTATCCCACTCTATCTCAAATTCTTCCGGCAATATTTGGTCTGTCCACACAATATCACAAATTCGTTGTTTAAAATCTGTCCTATTACAAAGTGCAGTACCAACCTATAAAAAAAAAGAAAAATGTTAATACAAAATTCAACTGCATCAGTTTAAAAAAATAGTGCATCTTAAGCTAAATTGGAATGGAATATACAAAAATTAACTGCATTAGAATTTTAAATCAACTGCATCATAAAAATGGATATAAAAAAAATACCTTTGTAGTCAATTTTTGCATTATATGCCACATACACAAACGATGCCTCGTATTTGGGAAGCACTCTTCAATAGCAATTTTCATTGATGGATCTTGATCAGTAATAACAACTTCTGGTTCTTTCCCAAAAGCTTCTTTGAATTGTTCAAGTAACCATATGTAAGCACCGGCACTCTCATCAGCAAGCAAACCCGAGGCAAATGTAAGGCAACGATTATGATGGTTGATACCAGTAAAAGGAACAAATATCATCTCATACCTATAAAAAAATTATACTTATTTAATCAAAATCATAGAAATATATTTAAAATATTATTTATTATAAGCAAAAGATTATACTTGTTTGATCGAAATGTCGCATCAAAAGAAACTATATCACCAAAAGAAGCATAGTCTTTAATAGCTTCTTCATCAGCCCAAAAAAGCCCAACCAACTTATCATCATCACCTAAAACAAAAAAAAAATAAAACTATAATAAATGTGAACTTAATAATGTGATGCACCATATATTGACAATACAATACACCAATAATTATAAAAGTGATGCACCTACAATATAACTATGATGCAACAGATATTAAAAATTTAATAATGTGATGCACCAAATATTGACACTATGATGCACCTAAAAAAATAACTATGATGCAAACATATATTAAAAATTTAATGAACTAAAGAATATATGAATCACCTTTATAATAATTGACATAGAAACCAGGAGAATGAAGTTTTCGACTCAACAACTTCTCAACAGCCATTTGAGCATCTCGATCCCCAATAAAAACACTAATTTTCTTCTTCTGATTCTTACAATCAATAACTGTTGTTCCAACTCTGTCAAAGCCACCATAGACTTGTTTCATCAATCTAAACCCAACATCAGGACCAAAATTTGCATTTGAAACTTGGTAAAGAAAATGTTGCTTTTTATAACCCATCTTCCTTGAATTCTTCAAAAAAATCATATCTTTTTCAGCTACTAGCGGGTGGTTATGTCCATCTTCAAACTTCGTAACTTCATAAATGTTTCCTTTTTTATTAATTGTGAGTGATGCTGAACAACCACACCTAAATGAAGTCCTCTTCCTGGTTTGCTTTTTCTTAACATCACCAAACCTATGCGAATCATCACTGATTTCACTTTGTCCACTTATATCATTATCAGTAACAGAATCACCAGATTTACCATTAGAATCTTCATTTAACCCTTGTCTAGAACAATAGAAATACTTCAACGTTGCATCTGAAAAACCTTTTGCCTTGTACTGGCCACCTCTTCTACAGTCAAAACCGCCCTTTTTACCATACGCCACATAAAAATTATAGGCCTGATCTATTGAAATAAACTGACATCCTTCTATAGGTTTTTCAAGGCAATCAGGATACCAAGTTCTACTTCCATCTTTTCCACAAACATAAAAACCAACATGATCTCTAATTCGAACAGTTTCAACATCTGCACCTGTATGTTTAACAAAAAGAATGTGAAAAAAATAGTGCATCACATATATAAAATAGTGCATCGCTAGCGATACTATTATTTAAATTAAAAACTGACACTATCGTTTTCAGTTAGCATTAGCAATCAAATAAATTTCTATTAGCTTCATTAGTTACAAACTTATGTCTCACAACACTTTTAACTGATTTCAGTCCAATCTGCTCAGTCCCTAAACACTTAAATGTCTGAAACATCCAAATTATAAAACATTGCCATTTAAATGTCTGAACATCCAAATTATAAATCACATTTTACTTTTTGACAGTGTAAAAAGATAAGATAAGAATCTTTACACAGTGTAAAAGATAAGTCTTGGTACTGCTAATACATTTTACTTTTTGACAGTATTCTTTGAGACAATATTTTATTCTCACTCAAGTACAACACAATGTAAAAGATAAGATTCTTGTTATACTTATATAATGTACTCTCTACTCCATATCCTACTACATAAAATTTTCCTATTTTCTGCTCTCTTATTATCACACACACTCACTTTATTCTCTCTTATTCTCACTCAATAACAATGGCAGCACCAAATGGAAACTTTCAAAATGATGAAGAAGAGTATGAGTTTGTCTTAAACAACCATTTGCTTTTTGACGCAGTGTTAGATGCTTTTGGGGAAGAACCAATGTCAGAATATGGTTCATATAGGCAAGTGAGTGTATGGATGAGGACAAATATCCTTACTTGGCTGCGTCGCCAAGACTTCTACTGGGATGAGATTTATGGACTTGATGGGGAAGAGGAGGAAGAAGATGAAGATGAGGAAGATCTAGAGAATGAGGAGGAGACTGAAAGTGAGGTGGTGCAGCAAGGTGAAATGGTGCAGCAAGGTCAGATAGTGCAGCAAAATGAGGTGGAGGAAGAGTTTCAAAGTGAGGTGATGCAGCAAAGCGAGGTGGTGCAACAAACTGAGGAAGATGATAAAAACGAAGTGGAGCAACAAGTGAATAATCCTACATTATTTAAAGATATTTATAATTTGGAAAATAGGATTAGTAGTCTTGAAAATCTGTTTCAACGACTCAAAGCAAATAAGAAAAGCAAGGGAGAGAGCTCTGGAGCTAAAAAGTAGTTTATGATGATGGTCATTTATGTTTTTAGTATCATATTAGTTTTTTAGTTGCCGAAAACTGTTTTAGTGTGTGTTTATGTGCTATCTATGCAAATGTATTAATGTATTAATGCAGCAGAGACTTCTCTGTGGCATATGAGTTTAAGTTACGTTATGTGTAAAACTAATGCATCATAATATTAAAATCTACTACAAAAAATTACTAAATCATAATTATATAGTAATCAAAATACTTACTCCTATATGTACTGCATCAAACATTTTGAGTTAATGATTCATATAGACATGAATCTACTGCGACCATCTACTAAAAGTCTAATAATCATACTCATATTTATACTAAACATCAAACACAATCGAAGCATACATATATAAAAACTGAGAATACTCCTAAAACACTAGTAATCCTACTCATATAAATATACTGCAGCGTACTAATCAATTGCATCATAATCTAATATGTACTGCATCATAATATAATATATACTGCATCATAAACTTATAACTAATCTTAAAACTACTACTGCATATAGTTAAAAATATTGCATCATAATCTAATATGTACTGCATCATAATATAACATGTACTGCATCATAAACTTATAACAAATCTTAAAACCATGACCATATCCCCTACACTAATCCTATATAATCCTATGACTATCATATATGTGTGCATACCATACTAAACCAATTCAAATGTGCAATGACTAGCAGTGTTTTGTTACTAGTAGCCATTGTGAATCCTTCCTCATTCAAACTTCCATCTACATTAACATCAATAACCATCTCTGCATCTTTAAGATTAGAAGAATCACCCCTCAATTATTGGTACATATCCACAGTTATAATTTTAAAATGAAAAGAATGGCACTACATCTTTCAAATACCTTATTCATACCTTCTAAAGTCTATCATTTGTAACTAAATATAACAATAATTAACCATTAATAATACATTAAGCTTTCAATAATCATTGATTAAGCAAGTATGGTTCAATTCTTAAGTAGTATTCATCAGTCTTAAAACTAATGCATCATAGACCTAATATACTGCATCATAAACTTATAACTAATCTTAAAACTACTACATCATAATATTATAATCTACATCACAAACTACTAAATCATACTTATATATCTATTCATCTTATTCTTAAAACTACTGCATCATAATACAATATGTAATGCATCATAAACTTATAACTAATCTAAAAACTACTAAATCATAATCTTATAATCTACTGCACAAACTACTAGATCATACTTACATATCTATTCTTCATAGTCTAAAAATTAGTGCATCATACTCATACATGGACAACAACATAAACTTATAACTAATCTTAAAACTAATGCATCATAATCTTATAAATCTAAAGTAGTATTCATCAGAGTCTTAAAACTAATGAATCATAGACCTAATGTACTGCATCATAAACTTATAACTAATCTTAAAACTACTACATCATAATATTATAATCTACAACACAAACTAATAAATCATACTTATATATCTATTCATCATATTCTTAAAACTACTGCATCATAATACTACATCATAATTAGATAATTATTCTTCATAGTCTAACAACTAGTGCATCATATACCTATATGTAACTAAAAATCAAACTCTTAAGTTAATAATTCGTATACTCATATGTCTACTGCAGCATAGTTATATTTCAACTGCAGCATAATTATAACTAAACATCAAACACCAGCTGTGCATCAATCAAATACAAATTTATCAACTGAAACTACTAGTATAATCAGTTAAAAATCATAAACATAATAAGAAAAAGTATATCAAAATTAAATTAAAAATAATAAAAAGAAAAAATATAAAAATTAAAATCTTACTATCAATATTCATTGATGATGATGATGAACACTCGTTATTGATTGAAGAAGAACACTCGTTATTGCTTGAAGATGAACAAACGGTATTCATTGTTGATCACGGTGAAGATCACGGTGAATAAGAGGAGAAGGACGGTGGTGATGACAGAGGAGAAGGACGGTGGTGCAAATAACGGTGGTTTCAGAGGAGAAGGACGGTGGTGGATATCGTGGTTTCAGAGGAGAAGATGAGATGAAAGAAACGTGAAAAACAGAAAAGAAATACCTTATATACCTTTTATTTTGTGGTGAAATGACCACAATGCCCTTGAGAGTAAAAAAAATGGAGGGGTGAAGATGGGACACATGGCGCATTGTGGTGGCTTCCCATTCTTTTCATTTTAAACATCTTTTTCATAATAACCCAAGTCTATATATATATATATATATATATATATATATATATATATATATATATATATATATATATATATATATATATATATATATATATATATATATATATATATATATATATATATATATATATATATATATAGGGAAGGGTTATTTTCAGAACCAAATAAATTGCGAGAACTGCGAGAACCAGCATCAACCAATCAGATTTTTTCTTATATTAATTTGTATAATTTAATTCAAAAGGGCATAATGGTAAAATAACTTTCTTTTATATTAGATTTATTAATTTTTTTTATTATTTATTTTTTACAAAAAACGTTTTTTTTTTGTTCCAGTAATTCTAGGATTTTTTTATTTTTTTTTACTGCACATGTGTTTTGCATTATTTGATAATTGTATTTTCCGTTTTTGCATAGGTGTTTTCTATTTGCACATGTATGTATAAAAATATTACATAAGTATGAAAACAAACAACAAAACTTTATTAATACATTTATGCAATTTTATACAAACAACAACTTTATTAAAAATATTACATAAATATGTTTTATTACAAATATATGAAGTGTGCACATGTGCATAATACAATGTTTTTAATAACCCCTGAAATCTACACGTGTGTTTTTCCTCATTAGCCACTCTCGATCTCTTTTGTTTTTTCTCATTGTACACATGTGTACACATGTGTTTTTCCTCATTGGCCACTTTCTACACATATGTTTTTCCACACTAGCCACTCTCGATATCTTTGTACACATGTGTTTTTCCTCATTTTTCTCACTGGCCACTCTCGATTTCTCGATCTCTTTGTAGGCATATGTACACATGTGTTTTTAATCCTTGTACACAATCCTTTCCATAATAGCTGAAATTAAACAAAATAAACAAGTTCATGAAACTGTAAAAACACATATGCATAGAAGGTTTCAAATTCACAACCGTAAAAACACATATGCACACTCAAAAACACATGTGCATACTAACGTTTACCCATATTTAACCCATTTACTTCTGATATAACATGACCTTTTTACACTTTTGGTAATCATTTGCTTTCTAATACTCCTACGACTCACATGCTCATATAGTGTATACGTTAAAAAAAGTTTGACCATTAAACCATTACAAACATTTTAGTACTAAAGTTTACGTATACTCATGAAACTCATGAAAACAATAAAATTCTCAATGTGCAGAAAAACAAAAGACAAACACATGCCGAGGTTTGTATATAACATTGGTTATAGTTTTAACGAGGCAAAGAAAATAGATAAGAAAACTCAACTCGACATAACAGGGATTCTATGGTTTTTATGTTGCTATCATAGTTTGTTATATTCGAAAAACTTCGGTCACTGTTCGGATAATAATAAAAGGATGGGAAAAAAAACTTGTGACCATGACTGAGATAGGGACATACCTTTGAGCAAAACCAGAATGTTTGAAGCCATCATACGAGCACCACCGATCCAATAATCGACCATTACCTGTAATTAGTAATTCCTTAGATATGCAATAACTAAAAAACATAATGTAATAACTAAAAAACATATGCAATAACTAGTAATTCCTTAGATATGCAATAACTAAAAAACATAATTCCTTAGATATGTAATTCCTTACAAGAAGAGAATTGTAATTAGTAATTCCTTAGATATGCAATAACTAAAAAACATAATGTAAACACAAACTTAGGACCAAAAAAATCAGCAAACAAGCACCAAAATACCCAGATCTCTACAAAAAGAAAAAGAAAAAACTGAGAGTTTATATTTCTAGTAAGAACATCATATAAGCAGGTGGTGCCAACATTACATGTAACAAAGTGATTTCATTCAATTATTAAAAAATAGAGAGTATGAGGTGGATAGAAAGCAAATTCATTCACTAACACAAATATGTTTTTCCATTCTTTTTTCTTAAAAGAACCTTAATACATAAATTATCCATCTAAACTTAGCATGTCCCTACCATTTAAAATATATACACAAGTACAGATTTACGTTTTTTCATTATCTATACATAATTCATATCATATTACATCTTACTAGAGATAATTCATCTATATTAAACGAAGAAAGAAAGACATATGAAACATTTGGAAAGAAACCTTGATAAAAGTAGATCTAGGATTTTCGGCAGAGATAAAACATTTGTATGAAGATAAAACCAGCAATTAAACCGACGGTCACTCGTGGCGACATGGGCTATAGCGTGGTTGTGTGCTGGAAGTCGTCTCTTGTTGCCTGATTAGGTATGACGTTCATTTGACGGCTAGGGTTTGTAGAAAGATATTTTGTTAGCAAATGAAAATGAGAGAGAAGAAGTGTGGCCAAAAAGTAGGGATAGTGGGACGGTTTCTTATTTTGAATGAGAGAAATATGTTAATTTTGAAATTCCTGTTTTACCCTTTAATTAATTTTATAATTTTATTTAATATTCTGTTTTATTACAACTATGCCACCAATGCTAATAGCCATTGATCAAAAAATAGATGGCTTAGATTGGTTCTCGCAGTTCTCGCAATTTTTTTAGTTCTGACAATAACTTCACACTATATATATATATATATATATATATATATATATATATATATATATATATATATATATATATATATATCGAAAACATACTTAATTTGCATTATACATTATGCATTAAAATTTTATATTTTAAAAAAAATATGCAAATATTTAAATGTTAGTAAGTATATATACAATTCTTCCTATATTCAAAACTACTACCATCAAAATAGTTTAATATCCTATTATCAGTCATCACAAGATTTGTCAAATGTCCTTAAAATGATATTAGCTAAACAAGAAAATAATCCATGCACGCGGTGATAAAGAATTTGAACTAATAATTACGGTTCATACTGATGTAATTGTTAGCAATGAATTCATGCCCACTCAATTAATAGACTATTTCTAATTAAGAAAAATAAAAAAATAAATAAAAGATATATCCATCTGCATTCTCGTTACATCTTATAAGTTTACATGAAATTTCACATTAACGTTTGCATAAATACTAACATACTTCACGTATAGAGTCATCATGTTTCTTCGGTATGATTAAGCATATACTAACAAAATTACCCAAATCATTATTAAAAATGTTGAGAAATATTTTCATGAGAAATGTTGGAACCACAAAATAAAAAAATAATAATAATAATGACATGTCATCTAATTTGTGGCATTATCTTTTTCTTTAAAATTCTATCTTTTATACATCCAATAATATATTCCCTTCGTCCCAAAATATAAATCCATTTTTTATTTTTCAAAGTCTTTATTTTCCGACTTTGACCTTAATTATTTATTTTCATGTTATATAATATTCGATGAAAAGTATACCAATGATAATACATTTAAAACACAAATTCATTTATATATTTTTCATCAAATATTATATAACACGAAAACAATTAATTATGGTCAAAGTTAGAATAAAAAGACTTTGAAAAAGTCAAAATGAACTTATATTGTGGGACGGAGGGAGTACATGATATGTTAATGTGTGGATGTTTTTGTGTACAAATTTTATGATTCAAGCGTTTCTAATTTTATATTGTTTATACTATTCTTCTTATATAGTAACGAGGATTTTTACCCGCGTTTCGCTGCGGGGTGGTTTTATATAAAAGTTTTATAGGCGGCATATGAAATAAACTCAAATATTGGTTACAACAGTCATTCACTTTTTACAAACAAGTAAAATCACATAAGAAGCTTTAAGAAGGATTAAACATGTATGATGCTCCTGTGTTCCATAAGACACGTGGACCTAGTGTGTCAATATGAAGAAGCAAACCTGCAAGGGAGAGTCGCACATTATTTCCAGAATTTATCTGTTAAATACATGCCTTTCAAAATTGATTTTATATAATGCTATCTTTAGATAAGCAGGTTTACTAAAGATTTCGATTTTAAACCAGGTAAGCATTTTAAAATAAGCTGTCCCAAACTCCCGTTAATATAAAGTTGGGCCGTTTTACATAAACATACAATTGTTTAAACATAAGAGCTTTTCTTATGTACCTTAGATTATGATCCCTTTTGAACAAATTCTGAACATATATGCGGCATCTAAAGCTAGGATAAAAAAGAAGTCTCTTTATTCGTATCCTGCAAATGAGAAAAAATTGTAATCATAATGATACTTAATTATACTTAAGCATTTATCTTGCAAGTCAAAAAACGTTAACATAAGTTAAAGTCATCATAAAATGCATGCTACACTTATCTGTAAATGGTAGCAGCAATGTGTTTTTTTAACCATTTCCTCAAAGATTTAACTCTACCAGTCTGAACAACACTCTCTAAACCACACTCTTTGAAGCACATCATGTAGAACGATGTTGCTTATTTCAATTATCTAGAGGTTGTGTGCACCACTTTCATTGCAAGTTCTTTCAAATAGCTGAGTCAGCAATAGAAGCCTAGAAAACTTGTAATCAGTAGATAGCATAATTCACAATCAAAACATGTTTAAACATGAATCATGCTTATTAGAAGATAAATAAATAAGTAAATGTAAGTTAGCAACAACAGACTTCAGCATAATAAATTTCTATAAAAGAAATTAGGCAGAAGTAGATTTTAACCTTCATGTCAGATTTTAACGTTACCCAAAGCACCGGCCATCGCTAGATTAGTATATTTCCTGCAGAACAAATATATAGTTAATAGCAGATAATTGAATTGCACTGTTGTCACATTTATCTGAGGTCGATTGATAGATTTATCTTGAAGCTGAAATGGTACAGAGATCCATCTGGTTATTGGGTACATATATTTCTTTTGTAGAAATACTTTTGTTTAAAGTTATTAGGCTTCTCTAACTAGTTGCCCTTACTTTTTTAGTCGCTTGAAAACAAAGAATCCAGGTTTAATTTTTTTTATCTTCTTTTCAGGTGAAGATGAATTGGATGCCTTAGGTTGTAAATTAATTTAGGTAATTAACGATTTACATATCATAGCATGCATATCTTGTTCTATTATGATTTGGTATGTTTTAACTTTATGAAATTGGTAAAGTGTATATTATGAATTTGTGTATGTTAATTTAAGAAAGATTAACTGTTATTTTTGTTTTTAATTGTTTTTTTTATACCTAGGTGTTTTGAAAATGTGGTGTGGATGTATTGTGGATGTATTGTGGATCTGTTTGAATTTGGCCACGCAATATCTGGTCTTTGCTTTTCTTTGTTTATAGGTTGTGTTAGTTTTGTAGAGTGATACCTTTTGGGCAGTATAGGTGTTGTTTTTTGGTTTCTGGAATCTCTCATTGGAAAGAGAAGCCAATGAGATACTGTGGCAATTTGGTTAGATTAACTGGATGTTACTGTTTGTTTTGCCTATATAAGTTGTTTTTTTGCTCACATAGTTGTCTGTATACCTTGTTATTTTCTCTAAGACTGTCCTAACAAAATGGTTTCAACTCCCAACTTTGATCAACTGAAAGATGTATGTGGTTCTGATGAACTTCATCACGCTTTCAAATTCTTGTTCGTCCAAGAGCAGGGTGAAAATGAAGGCTTTATCATGTTGTTGGGGGAAAACGTGATGATGTTCGTCGTAGGCTTGAGAAAAGAATTGAGTTGCTTGAGGAAGGGCGGAGGTTTAGCTCATTTGATGATATTGCTACTGATGGTCTTCAATGTTTGGAAGAAGCACATGATAGGGATCACCAAATCCTGGGCGGATTGATTGCAGTGCTTGATTTGGTGCGTGAAGGAAGGGTTGAGAAGAATCGTCATGTGTTCATGATGGATATGTATGATTAGGTTGTTGTCTTGTGTGTTTGTTTGGTGGTCTGTTTGTTAGGTAGAGTTATGGTATGATGTTGTGTCTTTGATTAACAGCATGTTTTTAATCTTTGTGGCTGCCTTTGTAACTTATGTGATGTATGAATAAATAGTCTTTCACTTAATCAATCGTCGACAACCAACTATCTAAATGGGTTGGAGTCACAACATTATATCCTACGTAATAAAGAGCACTGAATCATGACTTAAATGACATAAAAGTTTTTGTTTGACTTTTGAGGACAAAAAGATGTATACTGTATTTGAAATATTTATTACTTATAGTAAAGAAAACCTTGCAAATTTTAAAGCAACACCATTTTAAGTGCATTTTGAGGAGTTGATGGGCATAATTGTCCAATAAGGTGAACACACCAGCAAGAAATTTTTTGATTACTTTGTAATAAACAAAACTTTAACCAACTATATTTAATAAAATTAATAATGTTAATATGAATTTACTAATATCAGCAATAAATACCCATGGGCAAACTTTGCATGTTACAAAGAAGTGAATTATATTTTTTTTATTTTATTCACATGATTAGACAATTTTAGCCTAAAAATATGATAAATATGGTTCAAAATATGTTTAGATGAATGAAAAAGTTCTAACCTGAATTGTATCTTCTAAAAATGAACCTTTCTTGTTCTCCAGAAAGTAGATTGGGCCTCATTTCTACAATCGCTGCCATCCATTGTGTATGGAAAATAATTACTTATTATAAATAAAAAATTATTACTTTAATGCGACAACATGGAACTGAGCTTACATTATTTTTTTCCTTTCTAAATGACTTCGCTACTGCACGTTCTTCAGAAGCTTTCTTTTCCTCCTCAATGTACTCACGTAAGAGATTGACATTGCTATCATAATCTTCATCCATTCCAGCCTGAATTAGAAAGGGAAATTGTAGCTAAATATGATAACAATACTTAATTTGTTATACGGAGAATGATGTAGTTTTTTATAAATGACAGTATTAAATTGAACCATGGTAATCAAGACTCGGATAACTTAGGGAAACAGTTATGTTGCAATTCAAATTTGGAGAAAGATATTTTCGTATGCAGAATGAACATATTTCTAGTTGGAAAATCATACAACTTACTCGATGTACAACTAATTTAACCATAATCAAACTCTCGCATCATAAGATTATCTGCCTTTACAATTTCCTTAATCCAAAAGAGAGTTGTAAATAACACATTGGTAGGGTTTTTCTAACCTTTTTTTGGGCTTATGTGTTTTCAACTTATGTTTAATAAGCTCATTTAACTAGTTTATTTTGAAACATATGTTGCTTATAAGTGGTTATTTATAAGTAGACGATGAATAAATAAGTAAATTAAGAACCAACTTAAAAATAATAATAAATAAATAAATAAATAACCTGCTTAAGTATTCTTTCTTATCGAACGTCTTAGGCTTCTTGTTATCTCCTTTACCATCTTTGAACGCTGAAAATATATGATGCACCATGATTAAAGTTGATACTTTAATAGTTATTTACTGATTATGGCGTTAAGAAAAGATTAAAAGAAGGTCATTTGCTCACCCCAAAGAGTATAATGACACAGCCCGACAGAATCACTGCAGATTGTTTGTTTAGCTGGAATTCAGGTTTGTTGATTGAATGGCATGTCAGACCTAGGACCATCTGTAAATTGCACAAACGATCTCAGCACTGACGTGCCATTCAATCAACAAAGCTGGATTGCAACTAAGATATATATTACTCTTCATTCTCGGTATACCATGATTCTCTTGGATCAGCAAATGTATCAAAACTGTTGAAAACTAGAAGGGGGGGTTGAATAGTTTTGCCAATTAAAACTTCCTTTTAAACTATTTAGATCGACTTATGTCAATCCATTTGGTTGTTTATGTTGGACGTTGATAGATAGATATATAAACGTGTAATGAAAGATAAAGAGTAAGAAGCACATCACCACGACACAAGTTATTTATAGTGGTTCGGCTACAAGGACGCCTTCCTTGCCCTACTCCACTCCCCGAGTCACCTACTCGAGAGTTCGTAAACACTACACCAACTCCTTATGGCGGAGAAGCCTTCACAACGTCGCTTAACCTTTTTCCGGTACAAAGCTAAATACCGAGTTCCTTCACACCAAGGCGAACCACACCTAACACAACGTCGCCTACCCTTTATACAGTGCTAGGCTAACCACCGAGTTCTTTCACACCAAGGAGAACTAATCCTATCACAACGTCGCCTACCCTTTATTAGGTATTAGGCTAAGCACCTAGTTCCATTACTATGGAGGAACTACTACCCTTCACAACACAACACCTAATAACAAGGAGATCCACTCCTTGTTACAACACCAACAAGGATATCACCATCCTTTGAAATAAACAAATACTTATATGTATAACGATGCACCTCATCGATTATACGACCTAGGCATTCTTCTCAAATGCTACTTGATTTGATTCTTCGGCATCCTTCACTAATGCCTTAGACACAACGCTTGGCACCCTTCACTAATGCCTTCGTCTTGACACCTTTAGCATTCTTCACTAATGCTTTTACACGGATGATGAGCACCTTTCACTAATGCTTTCATCTTGACACTTTCGGCATTCTTCACTAATGCCTTCAACCCAACATCTATGGAGAAAGGAAGAACTATCAACAAGATAACCTTAGTTATCTTGATGATGATGAAGCATGGCAACTCATGGACTTGAGCTTGCTCGTCTTCAAGAAGTGGTGATCTTGCCTTTAAGAGGAACCTAGAAGATCACACAAAAACAAAAGACAAACTACATAGATCACTTGGATCTGAGGTTAGAGGGTTATAATACTTGGGAAGTATGTATGTGAAGTGATCAATAGAAAGGAATAAATGGCTCTCTATTTATAGAGAAAATTCTCTATTGTTCCCCGGATCCCACTGATCCCTTCCACTTGGGATCCGGCTAGCACAAAGCCAGGGATCCGTGGAACGCTCCTCTTTGCCCATGGGTATTTTTGGTTATGGGTTATAGGTTGATCCATGGTTTTCTTTCTAGATACAATGAACTTGGTTAAGTGGTATATATAAAACCATGGGTTATGGGTCAATACCATTTGCTAGTTTTTACCCATTTAGTATATACTTGTTTTTACCCATTTTAGTATACTTAGTTTAAGTATATGCTAACCCAATATGTAAACACTAGTTGTTGTACATATGTATTTAAATCATAAAAATACTTATACTTGTTTTAGTGTTTTATGTGAAAACGTAAGTGTGTTAGGAAACTATTAACTCAAACTATTTACGTATTCTATTTGTTTCGTTAAAATGATTTTACGTTTGTTATAGACAAAACATTAGAAGATCGTTAAATATAAATAAATGTTTTTACGGCTTATTTGTATTAACAATCTCCCCCTTTTTGTTGATGACAAAACATAAAATTATTTTAAGGAAAAGCTAAAATTCGTAAAAGTTTGAATTTGTAGTTTTTACTTTCTTCTCCCCCTTTTTGTCGAAACAAAAAGAGTTAAAAGAAACTAACACAATTTAAAAAATATATGTAAAATGTAAAGAGAGCAAGTGACGGGAATGGTACTTGATAACGCTCAGATTGTGCATGTTTTTAGTAGCGTTATGTGTATTTTTATATCTGTTATTTGGTTATATTTGCGTGATTTTAGTACTTAATCGTATCTAGAGATGTTTGTCTAGTGTTTATAACCAAGTGCAGGGAAATGGAGAAAAATGTAGAAATATGCAGCAAATCGAAGATTCCCGTTTCAGTAAATCTAAATCTCAAGGACCTTTGAAGACCTTAGTGATTGAAGAACCAAGTTCTACAAGACATAGTGAAGAAAAAGATCAAGTTTTGTAACTCAGAAGATCCAACCGGATCCGGTTACACCCTCAACCGGATCGGTTGGAATTTGGTCAGAATAAGTGTTTTTACCATAGCCAACCGATCGGTCGCAACCCGCAACCGGATCGGTCGGCTTGTTGTTATTGAAGACCAGCCGGATCGGTTGGTCATATGACCGATCCGGTTGGAGAAGCTGCAGTTGCCAAATCTTCATCACTAAGCTTCCCCTTTGCATCCAAACGATTCTAGGTCTTTCTCTTGGTGTATTATAGTCCCTTCCTTACTCCTTGGAGGCCAAGTTAAGCATTTAACACCCTAGGCCTTGGAATTAGTATAAATAGAGGCTAATTGTGAGCATATGAGACACACTTCAATTACAAAATCTCTCTACTCATCAAACCAAGCCTTAAGCTCTTAAAATTCGTCCTTAGAAATCCAGAGAAGTTTGGAGTTCCAGAAGTTCCACATTTGGAGGCCAAAACACCAAGAAGTCCACCACGATCCTTTGGGAATCATTACTTCACCATTTGTAATCTTATTCCAAGCATTGTAAGACTTTTAATCATGTTTTCTAATGATCAAAGTTATGAGTTTATGTTCATGTTTGCTATGAGTGGCTAGTTTCTTTATACACTTGCTTAAATGATGTTGATTATCATATGATTAGTTAGTGATTGTGTTAATATGTTTTAATTCAATTTCAAGTTAATTCTAAGATCCAATTGTGCTAAAGTTTCATAGTGACATTTGTTAATCAAGTTTGGCTAATTGATAGTAATCGTTGGGGTCGAAAGAACTTCGTGTTATTCAACTAGTCATAATCATTTTGTCTATGGATGATTGTTTTTACCCATTATTCTTGATTATACAAAGGAACTAAGGTGTGGTTGTAATAGAAACGCTTTTTGATTATCAAATTGGATTGGTTGGAAACATCTAAATGGTCGTAAGATTAGTTGTTGAGAATCAATTGTAGCCTTTTGTCTATGATCGGTTACCTTTTGTATTGACCATTTCTTAAGCAATTTGATGAACAAGCGGATGTTTTTGTGTTTAAGTTTATGTATGTAGACTTATGAAACTTGAATTGATCTTGAATTGATTGGTTAAACTTAATGCTTGTTTTTATGAACTAAAATCTTGACGAAGGTTTAACTTGTAAGAACAATAGATTAGTTTTTAAACTAATGATCATAACCAACATGTTAAGTAGTTAACACAATCACATTAATATATGATATGAAACTAGTTTAAGCAAGTGTAGTTTTTAATCATCTGAATTTCATTATATCTATTTGCTTTGTTATATGTTTTGGATAGACTCCGTTAATTCAAACTTGTGCTTAGATTCACTCAAATCCCTGCGAACGATCCCGACTTACCTTCATAATCTTGCTATAACGGACGAGTATACTTGCTCGTATGTGTTATTGGTAATATTGGTAATTCACCTTTTATAAATTTAAAACTTTCACTAACCGGACACATCAAGTTTTTGGCGCCGTTGCCGGGGATTTGATTGTGTTTCAACAAGTTTTTGAATTTCCCTCAGTCGATTCAACCAGAAAAAAAAAATTCTCAGAAACCTTAACCGGATCCGGTTGGCCCTCAACCGAATCGGTTACGAGTTTGTCCATCAATCATTTAGTCTAACCGATCGGTCGCATCCCACAACCAATCCGGTTACCTGCTCTGTTCCATAAAAACTGTTTTCGTTGTTTGTCCGTGTGTTTAGATATTGCCTGGATTCTCTAGGACATTGTATGAACACTCGAGCAGCGGGAATAGAACCAATTACACCTCTTACCAATCCCGAACGATTGATTCGAAGTAGAAGGAGAACACGTTTCATACCATTGGAAAATCGTGTACCAAGAGTACCAAACCCACCATTTGATAACCTCATTGAAGCCAAAGTTGTTTACAATCCTTTCACCAATTTACCTTTTCCCATGGCGGACGATCAACCCATGTGGGGAACCAACCGAACCGTAGCACCAACCCCCGAAAGTTCTATTGTTGCTATTAACCTTGGTGACAACTTCACCGTGAAGGGACATCACCTTTCTATGATCAAAGACCGACAATTCGATGGCCGTGCGCGGGCCGATCCGCATAAGCACATTGCCGAATTCATCGAAATTTGCGGCATGTTTCGTTATGGCGACACCGATGTCAATGCCATCAAACTCAAACGTTTCCCATCATCACTCGCCGGAG
Source organism: Chrysanthemum seticuspe (assembly GCA_019973895.1). Taxonomy (NCBI): domain Eukaryota; kingdom Viridiplantae; phylum Streptophyta; class Magnoliopsida; order Asterales; family Asteraceae; genus Chrysanthemum; species Chrysanthemum seticuspe. The sequence continues at coordinate 232,037,755 of BPTQ01000004.1, forward strand.
ATGCTAAAGTATGGTACAATGAATTAACCCCGGGAATCATCAATACTTGGGAGGAGATGAGGCAAGCTTTTGTGAGCCGATTCTTTCCACCTGCCATGTTTGATCGATTAATGGGAGAAATTCGTGCTTTCAACCAAAACCTAAACGAATCACTTGTCGAAGCTTGGCTTCGAATGAAAGATTTGCTTCGTAGTTGTCATGGACATGGATTATCAAAAGGAACCATTATCCAAATCTTTTACCATGGACTAGATGAAATCTCTCAAGGCATCCTTGATGCTGGAGGAATTTTTCTCTATAAAACTCCCAATGATGCACATCAATTGCTCGAAGATCGAGTACTTCTCAAACTAGATTGGTCCAAAGACTCCAAAACCAAACCTCTCCGAAAAACCGTTGCTTTTGTCGAAAACACCGATACCTCAAAACTCATGGAGAAGATGGAAGCGTTAACATCAAAAATCGACTCGCAGTACAAAGATATCAAAGATGAAATGAAAGAAATGCGAGACGGATGCAACAATTGTGGAGGAAATCACCCATCGTCCGAGTGCGACGATAAACCTATGGGTGGACCGAGAGAAGGAGAAGCAAACTACGCTCAAGGAGGATACCGTGGAGGAGGATATCGTAGTAATTATTACGGTCGAAATTCTGGAAATTGGCAAGATCGCCGACCAAGGGATGACAACCGTGATTCTCAATCACGAACTGACGATCCACCACACCAAAATTCCGACAAAAAGACAGAAGAAACCGAATTCGAAAAAACCATGAGAGAATTCGTGGCTGGTCAAAAATCCGCAAATGATTTTATCAAAAATCAATTTTTCAATCTCAAAGCCAAAGTTGAGCAAGGACAGAAAAATCATCAAGCATCTATCCAAGATCTTGAAAACAAGCTTGGCAGACTTTCTGACCAACATTCCTCTAGACCATCTGATTCATTGCCAAGTAACACTCAATCCAATCCAAAACCATCAAATGATAAGACGTACCGTCCACCCCAAACAAGAAATGAACATATCAATGCTGTTTTCACAAGAAGTGGTCTCTCGTACGATCCACCACCTAATCCTAATACTCCTGTCACCATTGATAGTGAGGATGAAAATGAAGAACCAAACACAACTCAAACCACCAAAAAGAAAGATAGTTCATCCGTCAAGGCGTATACACCAAAAATTCCTTATCCTCAACGCCTAAAGAAAGAGAAGATGGAAGAGCGTTATAAGAAGTTTATCGAAATAATCAAAGAGGTTAGACTCAATGTTCCTCTCGTTGATGTTATAGCCGGAATGCCCAATTACGGGAAATTTTTGAAAGAACTTCTTAATAACAAAAGCAAGCTTGAGCAAATATCAGCAACTTTTCTTAACGAAGAATGCTCAGCTATAGTTCAAAACAAAATTCCACCAAAGCTCGGAGATCCTGGGAGCTTTTTTATTCCATGTACTTTCGGGAATAACGTTAAATGTGATGCTTTAGCCGATCTTGGCGCAAGTATCAATTTGATGCCTTATTCACTCTATTCCAAGTTGTGCAACAACAGCCTGAAACCAACAAAAATGAGCATCCGATTGGCAAATCATTCCTATCAATATTGTTAGCCTTGATTATTTTTATTAGAAGTGATGGTCATTCACGATTAGGAACTTTGTAATGTGTGTTAGATATCGTGATAGAATAGTCATCGGGCTCGTGGATTGGGCTAAGCTAATTGGGCATTAGTTAAGTTAAGCTAGCCTTGTCTAGTTCGTGTAACCCAAGCCCAATCCAAGTCCATCTCAAGGCCCATGGCCAAGCCTTAGGGCATCATCCTCTCTTAATATAAATACCCCTCAAGTATGTCATTTGAGGGGTGTGCTTGAAAGTGTGTGTGTGTGTGTGTTTTTCCTTGAAGCAATATACAACTTATTGTGTTCATCTTTCTTCTCTCTACCTCTCTAAACACATACGAATTTACATATCATTCAAGTCACCAAGTTCTTTACTTTATCTTTCTATTCTACGCATACAGTTTGTGTAGAACGTGGTATTTGTGTTGGGTTTGCTTGGTAAAGTGATAAGGTTGATATATCTAAGGTCCTACAATTGGTATCAATCGCCTAACAATGGTTTAGGAGTGTTTGTGTTTGTTTTGAAGTTTTGGTAAGATACGTATAAGCTCACGTTTTACCTCTTTGATACGCATAAAGCTTTAATTTTTGCACTCAAAAATTCAAGATTCTTGTGGTTTAAGGTTTATTTGGTGCTAAAGTTTCAGTTTTTTGCAAAAAGTTCGAAGCTTTACGCGTTTTGGTTAACTTTTGAACTCGTATTTGGTTATTGGTCATTTCTACTCGTAAATTTTCTAGCCACTTTGGGTAAAAAAGGTCAACATTTTTGGGTTATTCGAGTGTTTTTAAGGCTTTCTGTGCAAAAGAAATCATTTGAATCGTTGGAAATTTCTTACGAGTAGAAGTCAAAAAGTCAAAACCCTAGTTCTACTCGTAAGAAAGTCAACTACTCATAACTTTCTACTCATAACTTTTTGGCTAAGAATCTTCGAGCATCAAATGTTACTCAGTGCTTCCCTCACTTGGATAAGTTTGTGGAACACTTCGACTTTCGGATATCTCTTACGCTGTGATAGTGTAAAGGATTTTTGGTTTTTAACCTAAGTTTACGCATAAGCATAAACTCTTACGAGTAGAACTCTACGCATAAGATCACACTTACGCGTAAGGTGTTACGACTAAGTTTTTTTGTTTACGCATAAGCCTAAGGTTACGCGTAAGATACTTTCTACGCATAAGATCCTACGCCTAAGGAATCCTACGCCTAAGCTTCCTACGCATAAGATCCTACGCCTAAGCATCCTACGCATAAGATCCTACGCATAAGATCATACGCCTAAGCCATCCTACTCGTAACTTCGTAGTCTACTCGTAACTTCCTCTTCCTACGCCTAAGCTTTTTAAAAAAAAAATAATAAAAAAAAATAATAATAATTTTTCGAGGAGACTAATCGTTCAATTTTTACGCGAGATTCAAATTTTGGTATAACTTGAAAAATTTTGGTCAAAAATTCAAATTTTTGGACCTAAATTCAAATTTTTTCGGTCAAATTTGGCGTCAAAATTGTCATAACTCAAAATTTTCATACGTCCTTAGAATTGATTTTTATAGTGAATTTCAAATTTTGGGCAAAATTTTTTTAAGAACCAAGGTTACGAGTACGCCTTTCAGAATCACCTCAACCGAGCTTAATCTTCATCAACCACAACTCCTTTATCGTTGAATCGATCCTACATCAACTTTATCAGATCATACCTTCATCAATGGCAACTCAACAAGACATTCATGCAGCCGGTGCCGAAAACCGACCTCCTATGTTGGCAAAAGGTGGTTATCTTCAATGGACAAGTCGTATGCTTCGCTACATCAAGACCAAACCTAATGGGAAACTCATGATTAAATCCATTCAGGATGGACCCTTCCAGCCTCGACAAGTTCATGTACCTGGAAATCCTGATGCAACACCTCCCATCCCACCATCCTCTCATCTTCAAACTTAATCAGAATACACTGAAGAGGATCAGAAACAAGTCGATGCAGATGACATGGCAATTCATATTATCCAACTGGGCTTACCAATAGACATCTTTGCTGCGGTAGACAGTTGTGAAACTGCTTTTGATATGTGGGAACCTGTTAGACGGCTATGTTTTGGAACAGAAATTGGTAAACAAGACATGGAGAACAAGCTGCTAACTGAATGGGAAAAGTTTACATCTACACCAGGAGAATCCATTGAATCCTACTATGGAAGGTTTTGCACTTTGATGAATGAGCTTATCAGAAACAAGTTGGCACCCAGAACAATCGTTCAAAACATCAAGTTCCTGAATAATCTTCCAGAAGAATGGGGACGATATGTCACTATTGTCAACCAAACAAAAGACTTACATCAGGTGAACTTTGATCAACTCAACGATTTTCTGAAACAAAACCAAGCTGAAGCGAATGAAGTCAGAAAAGAAAAATTGGCAAAATTGGCACTAATTGCAAAGACTCAACCTTCAGTTAATACACAACAACAAGCTTCATCATCTTCCACCAACAACAACTTGCAGCAATACATTCCACAACCTCAACAACAATTCTATCCACAAGAACAACAAGTCATTCAACAACCGTATCCACAATACCAGGAACAAGGAATCACTGATCCTGAAGCTGAAGTAGAAGCGACCTTGCAACAGGTATTTTCTTTATTGGATAAAGCATTTAGCAGTCGCATGGGTAATCAGGCGGTTCCGTATCAGGGTAATCAGTTGGGTCAGAATGTTGGAAATCAGATGGGACAGAATGTTGGGAATAGAGCAGTGGGTAATCAGAATGGCAATGTTGCAGCTCCAGTCGTTGGGAATTATGGAGATGGACATCAAGGGGGTCAGATTGTGAATCAGAATATGGGATATCAAAATGGGAATAACTGTTTTATGACTTCTGTTCAGAATGCTACCTCCGAACCTCAAAGACATGATTCAGGATCTAGTGTCATACCAATGACAAAGCTTGAAAAGACCCAGTACATGTTGATGTTAGCAGAAAAAGAAGAGTTGGGAATTGAGTTGACTGCCGAGGAAATAAAATTCAGGTACCCAAAATGGGAAGATAAAGCAAACGATACTGCAACCTCCAGTCACACAATCAATCAACAGGACACAACATCAAACGGTACTTATGACACAACTCCTGTCTACGACACAGATTCACTCAATGAGGTACCACATTCGTTTACTCATGAGAAGCCACATTCTGTGTCTCCCGAACCTTATTATGACACATATGTGGGAGAGCAAGTTCATAGCAATGTTAACTCTGAAACTCCATATATGGATCCTAATGGAGGTCAAGTGATACAGAATGGTGCTAATGATGAGGAAACTCGTGCTTATTTTGAATCATTAATCAATCAATGTGGCATTGAAGTTGAGAAAGTAAGAACGGTCAATCGCGAGGTTAAAGCCGCGAATAAAAAATTGACCGCTGAGCTTGAGAGTTACAAGGAGCACGCCAAAGCCTTTGAATTTCATACAAACAAACTTTCAGAATTAGAAATTGGTTATCGAGATTCTGTTTTAAGAGAAAAACAATTGCAACTCAAGTATGACACACTTGATGTGAATTTGAACTTGAAAATAAAATCTTTAAACAAGGAAATTTCTGAACTAAATAACCAACTTTCTAAACAAAAAGCACTGTGTTCTGATCTTGAAAAAGAGAAGAAACAGTTGATTGCTGATTTTTCAAAACGAGAAGATTCTCTTCTTGATGAAATTCTGGATAAAAATGAAACTATCAAAAAATTGGATAATTTGCTTCTTACAACGCGTCATTCCGCTAAAACAAACAAGATGCTTTCTAATCAAGCAAATCCGATTTTTCACACTTCACATAAAATGGCTCTTGGTAACTCACCTCCTTCGTTCCTCAAGAAAGCTCAGAAAGAACGGAATGTGTTGAACAATGGACAACCTTTGCATGAACCCATAATTGTTCGTGATTCTCTTGAAACGTTAGAACTATCTGAGGAGAGTAGATTAAAAATGAAACAAAAGAATCCAGATCTTAAACCGATTGATTATAACAAATGGAACAAAATTAATGGGATTACTTTTGTTAATAAAAAAGAAACGTCAAAGTTTTCCATAACACCAAGTGTTTCAAATAAAGTGTCAACACCTGTTTCAAAATCAGTTTCAAAACCAGTTGTAGTTTCCAAGTCTCTTTCAAAAATCGAACAAATGTCTTCAAACAATCCTTTTAACACAAGTGATACTAGAAGCATTTTAGATGACGTTAAAACTAGAATTGGGTATCTTCAAGAGACTGTCAAGTCTAAAACCAATATTACAACTAACATCTGGTTTACTCGTCATGATGACGAAACAAAAGAGTTTTTTAAAACCCAAATTGCCCCTCCGTTAACTGCCATCAGTGCGAGGGTAATTCATGTTGAACAAGCACTTTTGAAAGAAACAGCTGACTTTGTCAAGGACCATAAATCCCTGGTAAAGCAAGCTAATGAAAGTTTTGAACACATCAAAGTTTTGGAAAATTTGAATGATTCTCTCTTCGAAGATGTTATGACAACCGATATCATGTCCATTATTTTACAAACATATTCTGTTGAAGATCATGAAAGACTCCAGGATGAGACCTCCGAAATTGTTTCAAAATATGAAAAAGCTCTTGAAAAACTTGAAAAAGAAAATATCTCATATTTTAAACAACTTGATCGAAAAACTGAGGAATGCAAGTATGACAAACTGTCGTATGAGCGTGCCTACAATGACATGAAAGCTAAAAATGATCTCTTGAGGGCTCAGCTGGAAATTCAAAAAGGAAAGGTAGTGGAAACTGTGATTACAAAACCATTGACTGCGGAGAAAGCAAATGTTCCCAAACCGGTTTCCAAACCAAAAATGTCTGTTTCTATGCCTCCTCCAAAAGTCAATGAGATAAATGATTTGTCAAAAACAGTCACTCCACAGTCCCTGCCTATTAAAAAGAGAATTATCAAAAGTTTTGAAAAAGGAAAAGCAATTGCTGAAACACCAAAAGTGATTACACCTGGCATCTCTAAGACTAGTACAAGGAATGTGACCAAAAATCCAGTTAAAGAATCTGTTGGTTCTAACAACATGGTCAACAACCACTATCTAGAAGAAGCTAGGAAAAAGGCACAGACTCGAAAAGACGGAATTCTAGGTGCAACATCTAGGGTGATGAATTCTACAAGATTTCAAGGCACTGCTAGTAGTAGTAAACCATTACCTAGGAACACTCTACAAAAGACTAGGGATTGGCTTGCATCTAAGAGTAGTTGCGCAAAAGAAAATGCTATGCCCTTAGATAAAAACACTAGGAATTCTAAGTCTTTTTCGAACAAGAATCAATTTTCAAAAGACTGTAGTGACAAAGTTAAAGCTGCTGTTTTAAACAAGAATATTGAATTTGTCTGTACTACATGTAAAAAATGTGTCTTTTCAGCTAATCATGAAGCATGTGCCTTACAATATCTCAAGAAAGAAAATCCTCGTGCCAAGGCACAATCCACTAAGACTCCAAACCGAAACAAACCCGTTGACAAGATGAACATCAAAAGGAAACCTTATAGGTGGATCTCTTCAGGACGTAGTTTTTCTAAAAATGAGTCTTCCGCTGCATCTGATAAGAAAACAACTCCTCGATCTTACCTTAGGTGGATTCCCACGGGCAAAGTTTTCAACAAAATAGGTCTTAGATGGATTCCCACAGGAAAGATTTTTGATACTTGCACCAACACAGATAATAGTGTCAATCATTCGGATAAGGAAGTCAGATCCACTACAACCGTTGATAGTGATCACCCTCACCGTGAGGAAACATATACTTCTAACACTGTTATTTGTGAACATTATTCTTCTGTGGATGCAGGTACTTGTAAAAGTGTTGAAGATTCTTATACCCCGTGTGGTAAAGAAGAATTTTATGCCAAATTCGCATGTGGAAATCCTTTTCTAGTTCCACTCTTAACTCCACTTTTAATTGTCCCAACTTAATTTCTCTTTCTTCAAATCTTCCTTGTAAATATCTTTTGAAAAAACAAAATACAAAATTTGAAAAACCAACAAAAGCAAAATATAAAAATATAAAATTTTCAAAAATACAAAAACAATAGAAAATCAAAAATCCAAAAATATTCTTCTCACGACATGTCTCTCGTATAATCGATATTCTGTACGTTTCTAGAAATGTCATTCAACAATGATACGGGCATGTACAGATGCTTGAGCGAGAGTTCTTTAAATGTTTTCTAAAACATGTCGTTTCTCAATATTTCTCAGAACAATGGCTTTCGTATACTTCAGTACGAAACCCGGACTTCAAATTAATGGCTTCTGGACACATCAGTTCAGGACCCGCGCTTCAAAGAAAGGAAAGTGCTTATCAAAATCAAAGGTTTTAAATATTTTTTCAAGCGCTTTTCCTAAGAACAATGGCTTGTAAGTATTTCCGCTTGCAACCCGATCTTTAAAGAAAGAAAAGTGCTATGCAAAATCGATTTTCATAAATATCGAGCACTTATCCTAAAACAAATGAAGATTATTCTTCTCGAATATCTTTAAAAGATTTTTAAAATCTTCATCTTGCGTACCATTGATTCGAAAGTTTTCTAAAAGATTTTTCAAAATCTCTCACATTTGGTACCAAGATAACTCCCTCTAAACCCTTAATTGATTCTAAATTTTCTGTATGAAAAATATGCTTTCGTTAAGGGGGAGTATAAATCTAGAATTGTTCCAAAATTCATGCTAAATCAGTTTCTCTCCAAATGCTTTTCGAAAAACATATCTTTTAATCATTTTGTTTCAAAAACATCATAGATATGCTATTTTTGAGGGGGAGAAAACATGATTAAAATGTGATCAAAAGGTTTAATGATCGTTGTTTGAATCTCAAAAGAGCTCGACTCAGACGGAACCAATGAATTGACGAGCAATCATGTACCATCTCGAGAAACTTTCTATGGACTTGACCAGGACGGGTAATAATTTCAAGCTATTTCTCTAGTGATGTAAACGTGTCTCGAATCGGTCTTGTTCACTTAAAGTCGATCAATTCAAAACGTGCGAACTCTACCCTCTCTGTGCAGATTTCAGTTAAAACATATAAGCACATGTGAAGGGGGAGTGTTTATGAAAATATAAAACTCACAGAGTGTTTCAAACATGTTTTCTATCATAAACACTCTGAGAGATTTTCAAGAAAAATGGTTTTATGGCAACAATAGGACAGTCATGGAGTTATAAGGTGACTAAGGATAGGAAATTCGTCCTATGATCCGCCAGAGCCGGAGGGATCTACCCAAGGACATCACCAATAGTTTAGAACTAGAAGTCCTTAGGAATGATTGAAAAAAGGAGTAATGTGAGAAAGGAGAAAGAAGGGGTTGAAGAATTAAAAAGAAAAGTAAAAGAAAGGGTGAAAAGAAATAGCCCTCCATATTCAACCTTAGGGCAGAAACCGGGTTCAATTCATCTGCTACTGGTTGTCACTAGATGACACTGGTATTGAAGACCAAGACGTCATGGACCCAGTGACGCACTGCACTAAACCTTCTAGCCACTCAATTCCTCTCAAAAGGGATTTGTTTCATTCTCACTGGGAACCCTACATAATCTATCGACTTTCTCTTAGAGATTGTTGGTATTGAAGAAGGAGACCCTCTCCCTAGTCTCTGCTCAGGAAAACCAAAATGCACTAATTGAGTCTAGAGCCACGAGATTCATCAAAAGATCTCATAAGAACACTTGACATGACATCGCTTGCTGATCATCAATAAGGACACAAGTGATATATTCTAGAGTCCTACGCAGATCTTAGCAATCTGCCAGAACATTTATGAGGGGAGTTACAACTGTAATCCTCAGTGATTGAATGGAAATTCCTGCCAGGGTCAACATCAATCAGCCCTGACAGCAGGTCACTTCGGTAATTCTCCGTGGATTACGCTTAGTGTGTCTCAAACGGTCTACAGTCGTGGGGTGATGCTTCGGTGTACCTCAACGACTCATCTGAACTGTAGATGTACTTCGGTATATCGCGTTATCTCACTTGTGGGACTCCAGTTCAGGAACGGCCCTTGTAAGAATTAGAGACGTGTTTTCACACTACGCTGTTAACACCCTCGAAATTCAAACTTGTAAGTGCCGGAATCCGCTTATTACTAACTTGTTTTATGTTTTCTTCTTATGGAAGCTCCGGAGCGGATGGATCGTGCGACCACATGCTCATACCAACAACACATGAAAGTTCTCATCAAAATCAAAGGCAACTCAAAGTTAAAGATGATTCTTCGTCAACGTCAAAGAATCTACAAAGTGTAAAGACTCGAGAACTTCATCATTGGTAAATCAAAGTCAAATAGAAGTGTGAGCATGGTGGAGAAAGACGTGGAGACACCTAACCAACGAAGTTGACAATGGCAGACAACCACATTATCTGATCACAAAGCATGAAGGAACAAAGAATCAAGACTATTCTATATCTACTCACAAAGTTCAAGCTCAAAAAGATTAAAGACCTATTCAAGTGGAGCATCTTTTGAATGACCACCCCTTAGGGGGAGATTGTTAGCCTTGATTATTTTTATTAGAAGTGATGGTCATTCACGATTAGGAACTTTGTAATGTGTGTTAGATATCGTGATAGAATAGTCATCGGGCTCGTGGATTGGGCTAAGCTAATTGGGCATTAGTTAAGTTAAGCTAGCCTTGTCTAGTTCGTGTAACCCAAGCCCAATCCAAGTCCATCTCAAGGCCCATGGCCAAGCCTTAGGGCATCATCCTCTCTTAATATAAATACCCCTCAAGTATGTCATTTGAGGGGTGTGCTTGAAAGTGTGTGTGTGTGTGTGTGTTTTTCCTTGAAGCAATATACAACTTATTGTGTTCATCTTTCTTCTCTCTACCTCTCTAAACACATACGAATTTACATATCATTCAAGTCACCAAGTTCTTTACTTTATCTTTCTATTCTACGCATACAGTTTGTGTAGAACGTGGTATTTGTGTTGGGTTTGCTTGGTAAAGTGATAAGGTTGATATATCTAAGGTCCTACAAATATCCTGTGGGAATCGCTGAGAATATGCTTGTTCAAGTCGGTAAATTCATTTTTCCCGTGGACTTTGTAATCTTGGAAATGGAAGAAGATAGTAAAGTCCCACTCATTCTAGGAAGACCTTTCCTAAATACCGCCGATGCAATCATCAAAGTGAAAGGAAAAGAACTCAACCTTGGAGTTAGGGAAGATCGAATCACTTTTCTTATCGATAAAGCAATGCGCTACCCACATTCCAGTGATGACACTTGTTTTAACGTCGATGTTATTGATGAAGTCACTGATGAGGAATTAGATACATTACTGAACGAATCCGATCCATTCATGACTACTTCTGAAAAAATCAATGAAACAGATTTTGACAAAGAATTTGATGATTTCATGAAAGTAGAATTCGAAGGAGATAACTCAGAAGAAGAAGAAATGGAGGAAGAGGAATAAAATTTTGAGGAAATCACTTTCAATGACAAAATGCGAATAAAATCCTCTATCGAAGAACCACCCACGGATCTCGAACTCAAACCTCTCCCAAATCATCTTGAATATGCTTATCTGGAGGAGAACTCACTTCTTCCAGTAGTCATATCTTTATTGCTCGAGGATAATGAGAAAGAAAGTTTAGTTTCTGTGCTCAAAAATCACAAACAAGCTTTTGCTTGGAAAACATCTGATATCCCAGGAATTAGTCCTAATTTTTGCAAACACAAAATCAATTTTGAAGAAGGGATTAAACCTGTGGTAGAACGTCAACGTCAACTCAATCCCAACATGAAAGAAGTTGTTAAAAAGGAAATCATTAAACTTCTCGATGCTGGAATCATTTACCCAATTGAGGATAGCCCTTGGGTAAGCCCTGTTCACTGTGTTCCCAAGAAAGGAGGAATGACGGTTGTAACTAATGAGCGAAATGAACGAGTTCCAACTAGAACTGTCACCGGTTGGCGCGTTTGTATTGACTATTGTAAGTTAAACAAAGCCACCAGAAAGGATCACTTTCCGCTCCCGTTCATGGATCAAATGCTTGAAAGACTAGCAGGGAATAAATTCTTTTGTTTCCTCGACGGATTTTCAGGATATTTCCAAATTCCCATCGATCCTAACGATCAAGAAAAGACCACCTTTACTTGTCCTTTTGGAACCTACGCATATCGGCGTATGCCTTTTGGTCTTTGCAATGCACCCGCGACTTTTCAGAGGTGTATGATCGCCATATTCCAAGACATGCTAGAAACCTCCATGGAAGTTTTCATGGATGATTTTTCAGTCTTTGGAGATTCATTCGAAGCTTGTCTTTCTAATCTCGATAAAATGCTCGAAAGATGCGAAGCTGCACATCTTGTTCTCAACTGGGAGAAATGCCACTTTATGGTAACCGAAGGAATTGTGCTTGGCCACAAAATCTCTAGTGCCGGAATGGAAGTCGACAAAGCAAAGGTCGATGTCATCTCAAAACTTCCACCACCAACCAACGTCAAAGCCGTTAGGAGTTTTTTAGGACATGCTGGTTTTTACCGCCGATTCATCAAAGATTTTTCCAAAATATCTCGTCCGATGACAAAACTTCTTGAGAAAGAATCTATCTTTGACTTCGATGCTGATTGCATAAAAGCTTTCGAAACACTGAAATCTCAACTTACTAGTGCTCCGATCATGGTCTCACCTAATTGGTCACTACCCTTCGAACTTATGTGCGACGCAAGCGATTTTGCTGTTGGAGCTGTCTTAGGTCAACGCGAAGGAAAACACTTTCGGCCTATATATTTTGCTAGCAAGACACTGAATAGTTCCCAGCAAAATTATACCGTCGCCGAAAAAGAATTATTGGCCGTCGTTTTTGCATTTGACAAATTCAGATCATATCTTGTGCTCTCAAAAACAGTCGTTTTTACCGATCATTCAGCACTCAAGTATCTGTTCACCAAGCAAGACGCTAAACCACGTGTTATTCGATGGATTTTGCTACTCCAAGAATTTGACATCGAAATCAAATATAAGAAAGGAGCAGAGAATCTTGCTGCTGATCACTTATCCCGTCTCGAAAATCCTAATCTTGAGGAGTTGAAAGAAGAATAAATCGATGATTATTTTCCCGATGAAACTCTCATGACCATCGACGGAAATGACGATCCTTGGTTTGCTGACTTTGCAAACTACCTCGCCGGAGGAATTCTCAGAAAAGGACTAACTCATGCTCAAAGAAGCAAGTTCTTTTCGGAACTCAAATACTACTTTTGGGAAGAACCATATCTTTTCAAAATGTGTCCCGATGGGATGATCCGAAGATGTATTTTTGGTTCCGAAACTCGTAAAATTCTTGACGAATGTCACCATGGCCCAACTGGGGGACATTATGGTCCTTCCACCACAGCTAAGAAAGTTTTTGATGCTGGATTCTATTGGCCAACAATATTCAAAGAAGCACATACACTTGTTCAAAACTGTGACGCTTGTCAAAGAACCACCAATCTCTCTCGAAGGGATGAAATGCCATTAACAAGCATTCAAGTGTGTGAAATATTCGATATTTGGGGAATAGATTTCATGGGACCTTTCCCTAAATCCCACAAATTCGAATACATTCTCGTTGCTATAGACTACGTGTCCAAATGGGCAGAAGCTGAAGCCTTACCAACAAACGATGCTCGTGTCGTTGTTAATTTTCTCAAAAAGCTTTTCGCTCGTTATGGAATTCCCAAAGCACTCATAAGCGATCGAGGAACTCATTTCTGCAATCAACAAATGGAGAAAACCATGAAAAGATATGGAGTTCATCATCGATTTGCGACTGCTTATCATCCACAAACCAGTGGTCAAGTCGAAAATACCAACAGAGCTCTCAAAAGAATACTGGAAAAAACAGTAAAAGACAATCCTTCATTATGGGCAAGAAAACTTGACGATGCTCTGTGGGCATTTCGTACGGCTTATAAAACACCAATTGGCACAACTCCTTACAGACTCTTGTATGGGAAGACTTGTCATTTGTCGTTCGAAGTTGAACATCGTGCTTATTGGGCGCTCAGACATTGTAACACCGATCTCAAAATAGCTGGAGAGAAAAGATTTCTGCAATTGCACGAACTCGATGAATTAAGACTCCAAGCTTATGAAAACTCCAAACTGTATAAAGCCAGAACAAAAGCTTATCATGATAAAAAGCTACGAATTCGAAAAGAATTCAAAGCCGGAGATAAAGTTCTGCTTTTTAACATGAAATTCAAATTCAAAGCTCCTAAGTTACAACCAAAATGGTTTGGACCATATGTCGTTATACATGGATATCCATCTGGGTATGTCGAACTCTATGACAAACAAGGTGGAAGTTTCATTGTTAATGGACACCGAATCAAGTTATACTACGACAAGGAGCAAACGAATGAAGTTTCAGTTGCGACAGTGTCCTGGAGACACCATGAGAATGAATTCGAAACTATCACCTTTGTAGCACCATTTCCTGGAAGAATCCCACAAACTGTTCCATGGAAACCAACTGCTGAGTTCGTCTGGGACGATATTGAAGCTACTGGTGAAGAATTCATGTACATCCCCGAACTTTACCAAATGTTCAAAGCTGCCCTTGCAGCTAAATAAATTCGGGAAGACTCGAGTCAGGCTAATGACTCGGTAATAAAACAAGCGCTTCTCGGGAGGCAACCCGTGTGTTTCAGATTTGATTTTCTGTGGTCACTCCCCAAAGTTTTAAACCTTTGGTTGAACGTAAGTGTGGGGGGGTGTCACTTTTTAATAAAACCTTTTGTTTGTTTATAAGATTGTGTGCAGGTGATGATTTCTCTAGTGGACGCCAGGAATGAAGAAAGAAATTTTAAGCTGATAAACTCGTTGACATATCTGGTTTCATTTCTATTTTCCCTATTTCTATACTTTGAAGTTCGTTTTTTCATTGAGGACAATGTCTAACTTAAGTGTGGGGTGGGGGTGAATAGGAAAAATTAGAGTTTTCATGCTTAAATTTAAAATTTTGTTTGCCCTTGTGATCTAGTTGTTTTCACACTTTTAGGATTATCTATTAGAATAACTGGATCATTCCACTGGTAAAACTGGTAATATTTGAAATTTCAAGATGTGTTCCGATTACTATTGCAATCCATTCTGGGATCGATGACATTTGCTAACACATATTATACCCTTTCCACTAAATTGTGAGGATTTGAGCCTATTTCTTATTAGCATACATCTTTTATGCTTAGATCTTTTGTTATGAGTGTGCCGGTGATTTTATTTATTCTAGAACTTGTGCTTGTAAATCATTACCAGACCACAGTGAGATTGCATTCGTGCGATATAAGTGAATTCGTGTGATAAAGAGGCACCTTAGGATTTAACCCAAATGGCCTTCCATTTTACATCTAATGATATATTAGCTAGCCTCATTGGTTAGTTAACCACCCACATGGACCCATTTGTAGTGCTCATTTTTAGCACTAGATACCCCTAGTTACACCTTCCTGAGCCATCCCTTTCATTTTTGCTTCACCCAAAAAATACAAAAAGATTTTACACTTTAAACCTTAGCCTACCCCATATCAATGTCTAAACGGTTGGTTGCTAGTCGCCTGGAAAGTGAAGATTGTTCAAATGATTATGAGTACCACCTACTATGTGATTGATTGAGCCATGAGTTAAAAAAAAAAAAAAAAAAAAAAAAAAAAAAAAAAAAAAAAAAATTGTGTTGAAAGTATGGAAATAATAGCCAATGTGCTATGATCGAAGAATAATTGTCATGGCAAAGCGATAAGATGTGGAAAGTAGAAAAGAAGAAAGCAAAGCTATAATCATTTACTTGGTTCGTGGAATGGTTGGTAGCTAGCAACTTGGGTATTAGACTTGATTTCATTTTTATTTTAACACCAATTTCATAAACATTCCCATGTCTTATCCATACCCTTAACCCTTAGCCTATCATTATAACCCGAATAAAAGCCCTCTTTAGATGTTTTTACTTGGTGCTCACGCCACGTCGGTGGAGTTTTGTTTCTTGTACAAGCTTATGGTAATAATCTAATCATGACTGAGCAATGAGTGTGATTTATCTTGTTACTCCACTAAAATGAGTGATTGAGTGAATTATATTCCGTTATTTTTCGTGAGGTGTTTTGAAATGTTAATCATGCGAGAAAATCATTGGATATTGTCAAACATCTTGATATTTCACCTTTATAAAGCATAATTGATGAATCCTCTTTCGTATTTATACTTGGTTGATTTGCATCACATCTTTCATAATCACGATCTTATACCAGTGGATGTTTGTTTTTCCTAGAATTGCTTGAGGGCAAGCAAAGTTTAAGTGTGGGGGAATTTGATAACGCTCAGATTGTGCATGTTTTTAGTAGCGTTATGTGTATTTTTATATCTGTTATTTGGTTATATTTGCGTGATTTTAGTACTTAATCGTATCTAGAGATGTTTGTCTAGTGTTTATAACCAAGTGCAGGGAAATGGAGAAAAATGTAGAAATATGCAGCAAATCGAAGATTCCCGTTTCAGTAAATCTAAATCTCAAGGACCTTTGAAGACCTTAGTGATTGAAGAACCAAGTTCTACAAGACATAGTGAAGAAAAAGATCAAGTTTTGTAACTCAGAAGATCCAACCGGATCCGGTTACACCCTCAACCGGATCGGTTGGAATTTGGTCAGAATAAGTGTTTTTACCATAGCCAACCGATCGGTCGCAACCCGCAACCGGATCGGTCGGCTTGTTGTTATTGAAGACCAGCCGGATCGGTTGGTCATATGACCGATCCGGTTGGAGAAGCTGCAGTTGCCAAATCTTCATCACTAAGCTTCCCCTTTGCATCCAAACGATTCTAGGTCTTTCTCTTGGTGTATTCTAGTCCCTTCCTTACTCCTTGGAGGCCAAGTTAAGCATTTAACACCCTAGGCCTTGGAATTAGTATAAATAGAGGCTAATTGTGAGCATATGAGACACACTTCAATTACAAAATCTCTCTACTCATCAAACCAAGCCTTAAGCTCTTAAAATTCGTCCTTAGAAATCCAGAGAAGTTTGGAGTTCCAGAAGTTCCACATTTGGAGGCCAAAACACCAAGAAGTCCACCACGATCCTTTGGGAATCATTACTTCACCATTTGTAATCTTATTCCAAGCATTGTAAGACTTTTAATCATGTTTTCTAATGATCAAAGTTATGAGTTTATGTTCATGTTTGCTATGAGTGGCTAGTTTCTTTATACACTTGCTTAAATGATGTTGATTATCATATGATTAGTTAGTGATTGTGTTAATATGTTTTAATTCAATTTCAAGTTAATTCTAAGATCCAATTGTGCTAAAGTTTCATAGTGACATTTGTTAATCAAGTTTGGCTAATTGATAGTAATCGTTGGGGTCGAAAGAACTTCGTGTTATTCAACTAGTCATAATCATTTTGTCTATGGATGATTGTTTTTACCCATTATTCTTGATTATACAAAGGAACTAAGGTGTGGTTGTAATAGAAACGCTTTTTGATTATCAAATTGGATTGGTTGGAAACATCTAAATGGTCGTAAGATTAGTTGTTGAGAATCAATTGTAGCCTTTTGTCTATGATCGGTTACCTTTTGTATTGACCATTTCTTAAGCAATTTGATGAACAAGCGGATGTTTTTGTGTTTAAGTTTATGTATGTAGACTTATGAAACTTGAATTGATCTTGAATTGATTGGTTAAACTTAATGCTTGTTTTTATGAACTAAAATCTTGACGAAGGTTTAACTTGTAAGAACAATAGATTAGTTTTTAAACTAATGATCATAACCAACATCTTAAGTAGTTAACACAATCACATTAATCTATGATATGAAACTAGTTTAAGCAAGTGTAGTTTTTAATCATCTGAATTTCATTATATCTATTTGCTTTGTTATATGTTTTGGATAGACTCCGTTAATTCAAACTTGTGCTTAGATTCACTCAAATCCCTGCGAACGATCCCGACTTACCTTCATAATCTTGCTATAACGGACGAGTATACTTGCTCGTATGTGTTATTGGTAATATTGGTAATTCACCTTTTATAAATTTAAAACTTGCACCAACCGGGCACATCAGTACTCGTCTTAACTCTCCCTTGACGAGTCCATCCCTTTGAAAGGGCGTTAAGGACATGACGTAAAATAAACTAATTGTGTTTGCAATTATGTTTGCAAATGGTTCGTCTAAGTGACGAAAAACGTGCTCCCCCTTGAAGATTGCAAAGTTGCAATGGGGTGTCATGAAGTATAGTCCAAGATCGGATTAAGTTGCAAATGTTTTTGCAATTACGTTTGACACAAAGCTCCCCCTAGCTTTATGGTGTCAAAATCTTCATGTATATTTTGAAAATCTACAAAGTAAAGGTTAGAAAACAAGAGTATAGTGCATAATTTCCTGCAAATAAAACTCAAGTTAGTAGAGATTTGTGCTTCTGTACCACGGATCCCACGGTTCCCTTATTGGAGGGATCCGTCTAGGCATTTTGGAGGGATCCGGCTATCTGGTGACAGTTTCTTCAGCAGTGAAGATGTGTCAAACAATGCTAGTGTGGAGACAATATATGTGCAATAGAGAGCACAACACACAAAATAATCAAAGCATATAAATATTCATTCAATAAAACAAGAGATAACCAAACAAATCTCTAAAACTAATAGAATGAACTAGGACATACAAGTACCACTAAATACTAACTAGTTACTAGACTTAAAATGCTAAAATGTGCATGAGTCTAGGGATGAGTGGACTTGTTGATTTGATCCAACTTTGCAAGAAGATGATTAAACATGAAATGTATCTCATTTCGTACTTCTTGAACAAGTCCTTGAGTGTTTAGACAATTTGGACAATTATTTTCTTGGTTTGAACCCGGAGGGAAATGGATATTTTGAGGAGGCTCAATATGTGTTTGCGAGTCTTCATTTTGAGAGGTAGGAAGTGGTTCTAAAAATGAGGGTGGTAATGGAACTTCTTCCATATGATCAAGGTTGTTCCTTGTCTCCCATGATGGGCTAGTTGGTGTTGTAGGTGGTTCCCTATTTAACGAAAAGGTTGGTGAATGGGAGTTTCTTTGTGCTGAGTGAAATAATGAATAGATGTTTGGGTGAGGGAGAGGCTTATTCGAGGAATGTAGACCATGCTCAATGAATGATGGTTTTGATGGCTTGCTAGAACTAGCCATGTTTGGTTTTGAACTAGATGATCCTTTTTCTAGTCCGAAAGGTTTGATGTTAATCCTTGCGGTTCTCTTAGCCTTTGGATGAGTTTGATGAGGTGGAATTCTAGCATCATCATCTCTAATGGGAGATGTTTCGGTGGATGAGATTTCATGGATCATTTGACCTTTTCTTTTGGATGATCCTATGGTTGAAGAGTTGTTGCTAAGAGCCTTAGTCATAGTAATGATGATGCTAGCAAGAACTTCTTAGTTGCTGATTTTTGAGATGTGAGTGAGAGTGGTGACTTAATCCTAAGGTTGTTTGGTTTATAAAGAATAATTTGAATTAGGAAATTAAATTCTTGGCCACTTAGAAGATTAGGCAAGCTCTTAAGGTTTTGATCAGCTCTAGAAGGATAATAAATGAATGCTAAAAGTGGTTAGAGAACCAAAAGGTGACTTGAATCTGAATATGGAAGCTGATTGAGGCTTTCTGCAGCTACGGATCCCGCGGATCCTACGGATCCCGCGGATCCCTCTCAGCAGGGATCCGCCTGGTTAAAGACCAGGGATCCGGCTATCAGACAGGTTTTAGGTGAAATGATTATGCTTTTTTAAGGTTTATTATCAATGGATTTCGAGGTTTTGACTTAATTTTGAATTCTTTAGCTGTTGGATATCTCAAATCCTCAACCATAACAAGTAATGGTGCTTAATGATGGTTTTGGCCAAGAAAATTGACCTTGGGTAGTCTAACTATATGTTTGTCAAGGATTCCATTTATTTTGATGTGGAGAGATGGTGATAACAAGTCCTAGAAGTCAGATGATGTCCTAAGAGGAATTTACTAAAATCTTTTAAAAATAAAGAGAAATGAAAAACTAATTTTTGAGCCTAATTTTGAGTCAAAGATGATTGAGATCAATTTGCTAAAATTAAAAGATATACCTAACTAAGTGCTATCAAACGTGATAGATAATGTGTGAGTGTTGGAGCGGAATTATGGTGAGTTTTGACTAGTTGATAAATAAAAAATATTTCGAAAATATATCCTAGATAAGCCATGGATGAGGGTGAGGTTTTCAATTATTTGAGGAAGACTTAGTTGGCTCTAGTATCTTATGTTTGACTTGTTTGAGGTGATCTAGTAGACTATTTTGATGTAGCCAAATCTGTATTGCATATCAGATGCCACGGATCCTGCGGTTCCCTTATGGGAGGGATCCGGCTAGTTCAAAAGCTGGGATCCGCCAACTGCAGATCACAGAGCTTTCAGGAAATGTGCAACTTTGCACTTTATAGTAAATGCTTTTCCTAGTTATTTCTATAGGGACTAAATGCAAGTTCACAACTAATATAATGTACATCAAAGTAGGAAGAGCCAAAATTCCTAGAATGAGTGACGACGACCACTAAAGGAGTCGTAAAATCTCATTTTCCAAATACCTAAGTTAGGATTGTTTAGTGCCAAGCTATGGAGATACCTACATACTACGAGCATAGTTTAAAGTGTTTACAAACCATTGTTTGAAATTTTTCATCATACATTTGAGTTCTAAGACCTTACCTTTCTTCTCCTCCTTCACTTCTTCACCCGTCCTCCACTCTTTATCAAACTATCTTCACTTATTCTTTCTCAAGAAATTGGCGAAGCATTTTAAGATTCCCTTGGTTTGTTGCCATTCGGGTGATTCATTAGGGATGTTTGGCAATTGGTTAATGTAGTCCAAGGGGTCAAGATCGATATTTTCAAGTGGGTTGCTACTACTCCCTTCACCTTCTCCTTGCCTCTCCCTTTCGTCCAAGGAATCCGTGGGTGGGTGTGGCCTCTTGCCTTCCACCATAAACCTTGTTGTTCTACCCTCGGTTAATGGTACCATAACCTTATTGCAAAAGCTATGATCCAAGGATTGTGGGGAAGGGTCTAATGCAAAGATGAATTTGGCAAGACGGGTTAGAAGCATTGCATACGGAAGCACCATCTTGTCCATGCTTCTTACACTTGCCATTCTTTTGACCATGTAGTAGGCAATGTTGAAGCGAGTCTCGGTCACAAGACAATAGATCATGAAGCCTAGACATGCGTTGGGGTGATCCTTGTTTCCTACTAGACACACCACATTCTCCCTTATCACATCTTCCCATTTTCTATACAACGCGTACATCTCCGAGAGCTCCATTTGGAAAGGATACCTATAGATCACTTTCGACTTCCTAGTAACCCTTGATGGGGATGCTCTTGGCATAAACACGGTGTCCCTTACCGTGGTTGCTTCCGGAATTGTTGTGTGATAAATGTCGTGATGATCACCCATAGATTGTATCTCCTTCAACGACCACTCATTAGAATACATGCAAACACCATCATATGTAACCCCTAGAATTCTTCTAAACTCCTCAAGTGAAAGAGTGTACTCATGTCCATTTATGGTGAATTCAATTGAAATGGACCCATCATCATTTCTAATTATACCCATAGTCTTGTAGAACTCAAGCACAAAGACCGGGCAAATTTGCTCGTTTATATCCAATAAACAATCAAACCCAATATTTCCAAATACTTCCCTCATGTCGGTATTTGCAAGAAATGATGGATCAACGAATCTACCTTCATGAAAGAGTCTCCTTTCAAGCAACTTAAAGGCTTTCCTATCGTCCGGACTTGATCCATTTTTCCTATGGAACATGGGTATGTAGTGGGCGGTGTCTTGGTAATCTTGTTGCTTGTTGCTTGGCATGATGTTCCTAAACAATACAACCACAATGTGGTGTTAATGGTGAATAGTAACCTAGAGGGTTTGATTACAATTTTGCTCTCATCATCTTTGTTGAGTTCATGAAATGTGTTTAATTTGTATTAACAATGTTAATTCTTTGATTTAGATTATCTTAGAAAGCAATGTGGTGACAAATTATGATAAACCCATTTGAACCCAACTCTTAAAGATGAAGAAATTGTAATCTTAGAAATCAAGGAATTAACTTAACAATGTAGTGAAGATTGTACTTACACAAGTGATTGTTAAACTTGAGAGGAATGATCAAATTGCTCCGATGAACAGTACCTGGGTTTTTGTTCGTGAGTCTTTGAGGTGAGTATTATTGTGGAACATCCACAGTGATCATTCTTGAGCATATACTGTCTTCTGTTGCACGGATCCCGCGGATCCCTCTCATATGGGATCCGGCTAGTATAAACTTAGGGATCCGGCATGACAGCAAAAGTCAGCTCAAACATTCCTTGATAACTTTGGTTTGGGAGTTCTAAAAATGCCTAGTGTTTTGATGTTAAGGTTCTAAAACTTGTGGTTTGAGGTTTTGACGATTTAATACTATTCCTATTGGACGAGGTTCCCTTTTTAAGAATCAGTTTTAATTCTTGAGAGAAGCTTTTCAAACATTATAATAAAATCCCATTTTATCATAATATAAGAAGTTTCACATGGATATTTATTGACATAGATGAAGTGTCAATAAATCCTTTGTGGTGAATAATGATTGAGGTTATCGAATAACCAAGATATTATTATTATTATGAGTTGGTAATGTAGTCTATACAAATAAGTCGAAGAATATTATTTAGATGATGACTATAATATGAATAACTACTAGAATGATTACTAATAAATTATGCAACTAAGATTTTAATAATAACAATAAAGGTAAGTAATTAAAGATCATACCTTTGCTAAATATTCTTTTTAAGAAAAGAAGTATTTAGATGTTTTGTGATCTTCTTGGAATCTCTAGATTTATGTTGTAAGAATACTAAACATTCTTTTTGCGAAAAGAAATATTTAAATAAATTCTTTATGATCTTCTTGGTAATTCCAAATCCAAGTATGGATAATGCTTAAGAAAAAAAAATGTTAGAGCATTCTATCATTGTCCAACAATAAACAATATAACGATTTTTAAAATATGACAAAAATAATCCTTCTTTGTAGTTTTCAAACATACATGGATCGTATCAAGTTTTTAAAGTATAACATACTCTAAGAAACTTGGTAACGAAGCTCTGATGCCAATTGTGGAAAACTAGAAGGGGGGGGGGGGGTTGAATAGTTTTGCCAATTAAAACTTCCTTTTAAACTATTTAGATCGACTTATGTCAATCCATTTGGTTGTTTATGTTGGACGTTGATAGATAGATATATAAATGTGTAATGAAAGATAAAGAGTAAGAAGCACATCACCACGACACAAGTTATTTATAGTGGTTCGGCTACAAGGACACCTTCCTTGCCCTACTCCACTCCCCGAGTCACCTACTCGAGAGTTCGTAAACACTACACCAACTCCTTATGGCGGAGAAGCCTTCACAACGTCGCTTAACCTTTTTCCGGTACAAAGCTAAATACCGAGTTCCTTCACACCAAGGCGAACCACACCTAACACAACGTCGCCTACCCTTTATACGGTGCTAGGCTAACCACCGAGTTCTTTCACACCAAGGAGAACTAATCCTATCACAACGTCGCCTACCCTTTATTAGGTATTAGGCTAAGCACCTAGTTCCATTACTATGGAGGAACTACTACCCTTCACAACACAACACCTAATATCAAGGAGATCCACTCCTTGTTACAACACCAACAAGGATATCACCATCCTTTGAAATAAACAAATACTTATATGTATAACGATGCACCTCATCGATTATACGACCTAGGCATTCTTCTCAAATGCTACTTGATTTGATTCTTCGGCATCCTTCACTAATGCCTTAGACACAACGCATGGCACCCTTCACTAATGCCTTCGTCTTGACACCTTTAGCATTCTTCACTAATGCTTTCACACGGATGATGAGCACCTTTCACTAATGCTTTCATCTTGACACTTTCGGCATTCTTCACTAATGCCTTCAACCCAACATCTATGGAGAAAGGAAGAACTATCAACAAGAAAACCTTAGTTATCTTGATGATGACGAAGCATGGCAACTCATGGACTTGAGCTTGCTCGTCTTCAAGAAGTGGTGATCTTGCCTTTAAGATGAACCTAGAAGATCACACAAAAACAAAAGACAAACTACATAGATCACTTGGATCTGAGGTTAGAGGGTTATAATACTTGGGAAGTATGTATGTGAAGTGATCAATAGAAAGGAAGAAATGGCTCTCTATTTATAGAGAAAATTCTCTACTGTTCCCCGGATCCCACGGATCCCTTCCACTTGGGATCCGGCTAGCACAAAGCCAGGGATCCGTGGAACGCTCCTCTTTGCCCATGGGTATTTTTGGTTATGGGTCATGGGTCATGGGTTATGGGTTGATCCATGGTTTTCTTTCTAGATACAATGAACTTGGTTAAGTGGTATATATAAAACCATGGGTTATGGGTCAATACCATTTGCTAGTTTTTACCCATTTAGTATATACTGGTTTTTACCCATTTTAGTATACTTAGTTTAAGTATATGCTAACCCAATATGTAAACACTAGTTGTTGTACATATGTATTTAAATCATAAAAACACTTATACTTGTTTTAGTGTTTTATGTGAAAACGTAAGTGTGTTAGGAAACTATTAACTCAAACTATTTACGTATTCTATTTGTATCGTTAAAATGATTTTACGTTTGTTATCGACAAAACATTAGAAGATCGTAAAATATAAATAAACGTTTTTACGGCTTATTTGTATTAACAAAAACCACAGAACAAACGGCAAGTTTGCTACCCGGTCTGGGTGCCTTACCAAGACATGGGTAACAAACATACGGCAAGGCTTACCAGCTTCCACACATAAATCTAATCTATTTGTTGTGTACAGAGAATTTTAGATTTATGTACGAAAAAACAATAGCTGAACTATTGTACTAAAAATAAGGCTCAGATCTGCCTTTCCCTGTGCGACTCGACATACCCACCATGGCTGCAACCACGTAACATTCGTGGTTACCCCGCCAAGATACGGAATGTGTGAGACACACTCAATGAAGAGTTAATGTGCAGTAAAATTCATCATAGCCCCATAAAATGTAAGGTAAGTGACACACCCGAAGCTTTGTATCCCAACGGCCTCCATTATAATTAAACCCATCCGGTTATGGCTGCAGAGAAAGACGGTTGCATAATCATGGCATCTGGTACTGTAAATGGTAAATGAAATATTAAATTATCGATTACCCACTCTATTATATAAATATAACAATAACCGTTATACTGTTCATGGAAGTTTCCGGTGACAAAATGATCTATTTTTTATTCTTTTCTTAACGCCGTAATCAGTAAATCAGTATTAAGTTGCATGGTATATTTTCAGTGTTGAAAGATCGTAGAGGACTCTAAAACAGAATTCATAAGTCACATAAATTACATAAGATATATTACTATTCATTCTCAGCATCCAATGAATCTCTTGGATCTGCAAATGTAAGAAAACCACATAACAACCGGCATATTTGCAGCCCGATCGGGGTGCCTTACCAACACATGGGTAACAAACAGATGGCAATGCTTACCAGCTTCACACATAAATCTAATCTATTTGTTGTGTATAGAGAATTTTAGATGTATGTACGAAAAAACAATAGCTGAACTATTGAATTAAAAATAAGGCTCAGATCTGCCTTTCCTTCGGCGACTCGATACACCCACCATGGCTGCAACCATGTAACCTTCGTGGTTACCCCGCCAAGATACAGGAATGTGTCAGGCACACTCAAGGAATAGTTAATGTGCATGGAAATTCATCATAGCCTCATAAAATGTAAGGTAAGTGACACACCCGAAGCTTGGTGCCTTAGGTTTTGCCAAAACAATTATAACAGAAAATCCCTACAAGCTCGATTATAATGAAACCCACACGGTTATGGCTGCAAATAAGGACGGTTGCATAATCATGCCATACAGTCCACGTCACGCCAAATCACGGATCAAATCTTCGACTACCCACTTCATAATATAAATATAACAATAGCCGTTGGATTGTTCATAAAGTTTTTGAGCAAACAAACCCTGACATTCATAGCCGTTAGACCGGATATTGTTTAGAAATCCCAATAATGAAAGAAACCCAATATCATAAAACCCACAAAACCTTAAATTTATAACCAACAAAAGTAAACAGAAGGGTCAACCCGCCATGGCTGCAAATTCAATTGTTTGTGCGGCCAAAATAAGGAGGACCTTAACTGTAACTTTGCGTAGAAGCACATAGACCATGGTTGCAATCTCATTTTTAACCCCGACCCATAAAAACTCGCCACAACGTCAAGATATTATGCAATATATATTTACATGTATGCACAACCAAAGCACGCACAAACCAATTCAATTAACGCCCATCATGGGTTCGAGCACCAAATCATGGCTACAAACACGACTGTCGTCGTGATGCAACGCCAAGATACAGGCAGATCGACCCAACATAATTCAAACTCGTCTGACGCCAACGATAGCGGCAACCAAAGGAGCAGTGCTATTAAAAGAACAACCACAGATCCGTGATACGCCATTAGCATCACCACCATAAACCATAGAATAAGTCTTTTGTATAGCCTTAACCATACCGGTTCAAATGCCTTGCTGTTAACCATCGAATATCCAATACAGATTTAAAACAATGCTCAACACTTATGTTAACCAAACTAAAAAACCTCTAATTCCAAACACCAAAACCCATCAAAACACCCTATTTCCAACATAAATATAATATTTATCATTGTATTGTTATACTACCATTTTTTAGCCATTAGTTTCCAACAACACCCAAAAACGAGCTAACCGGGTTGATCTAATATGTCAACAGCTGCCGATGGATCAATCTAAAGATAAATATTTAACGGATCCGGTGCGGATCAAAACTTAGAGGAACAATATAACACTCAATGTTATATTTATATAATTCCAAATATCTGATTTTAGCAGCTTACAAAAAAAAAAAAAAAAAAAAAAAAAAAAAAAAAAAAAAAAACTGATATTCCATTTTTTTTACTTTAGGGTAAACAATTCGTACCTCCATTTCTATTTGCAAACATTTGTAGCTGAAATCAAGAGAAACCCTGAGTCTCAGAAACCCAATGACCACAACGATAGATACACAAATAAATAATCCTAAAAATACTATCAAGGCCTAATTTCATAACACATGTACAATAGCAAATATAGAAAATAAATAATCCCAAAAATATTCTGAGGGCCTAATTTGATAACACACATAGAATAACATCTACAAAAAATAAATAATCAACAAAAATATTTGAAGGCCTAATTTGATAACACACATACAATCACAGATACAGAAAATAAATAATTAAAAAAATACTACTAAACCTTAATTTTTTTATAAAACACATAAAATCTAGTTAAGAAAAAGGGAAACTAAACTTAGATTGTATATTTTTACTTTCACTGGCAGCAAAATCAAACGGATTTCGTCCCAAAAAAATATATATACAAACTCATAAATAGAAGGGGGAAACATATCTTGTGGTTAGATTTGAAGGAAGAACTGTAGAACCAAGTAGGTGGCAAAATAAAAGCCAGCGTACATCAGGGTTGGATTTTTATGGAGATCCGGTTAACCGGAGCAAATGAACGTGCAATTGTGAGAAAGGGTAGGTAAGGAGCGGGTTTAGATACCTATTTTTATGGCGGGTCAAAAAATAACCGGGTTGATCTAATATGTGAACAGTTGCCAATGGAGCAATTCAACGATAGATATTCAACATATCCTGTGCGGGCTAAAACATAAAAAAACAGTATAACAATCATTGTTATATTTATTTAATATGTAAAAGAAAATTACAATATACAAATCACCTCACATGCTACATAGTTTAGCATATATTGTGCCCAAAAAATGGAGCAGCAATTAGCATGTAGATGTCTTTTCTCCCACAAAGCATAAAGCATAGATAATAAAATACAATTTATGGAAAGCAAAAGAGCTAAAAAGTGAAAATATAATTGATAATGTTATAAATGTTTAAAATTCAATTATTAAATGTGCGTAGAGACTCTTTTTATGTTAATAATGACGGGATTACGAGTGACATTATGGGGACCAACCTATTAATTAATGGCCTAATTAACAATTTACTGTATTACTTTTTTGGAAATATTGTTTGCATATTTTACTTTACCCACACGATACGATGTTGAGGGTAAATTGTTTCTTCTTCTTTTTTTTAACTAAACGAGTACTCGTACATAACAACGAAAATTTATAACGGCAAATAGTTTTAGGAATAAAAAAAGTTTGAGTTATAAACGAAAAATAATAAAACTTTGAGGATTTTAGGATTAAACATAATGTTTGAAACCCGGTTCGACCCGGGTGGTTCAACCGGTTGAATCATTCCGATCGAAAAACGGGTCAATTTAAACCAGGTCATCCTGACGATTTGGGTCGAAAAAACGTGGCAAATTAAACCGGGTCAACCCTTGGGTTTGAAGCGTTCCGATTCAACTCGGTTTTCGATGTGTATTAATAGCAAACATTTTAACAATTCAATACTTTTTAAATGCATAGCTTAATTTCAATACTTTCCAATAGGGGGTGTCATATTTCCCGACCCGACCCGACCCGGACCCGAACCCGACGAAGGATATTCGGGTCGGGTTACTCGGGTCCAAAATCCAATTCGGGTCAATCGGGTCAACCCGATTAACCCGAGTACGAACTAGGGTCGGGTATAGGGTTCAAAATATTTGAAAATTCGGGTTCGGGTCGACCCGACTAACCCGATTTAATTTTTTTTTTTTTTTTTTACTTTTCCCAATCTTTATTTAATTGAAAGGCCCAAATTAGTGCATGAACATATATTGTTTCATATATTTGGTTTTATATTCATTTTCATTCTATATAATTGACCTCAGATTGAAAACAAAATGCATTACAAAAAGAAAATGTGTAAATCCAACTATAAAATGCATGTATTAGTGCATTGCTCTACTGGTATGAATATAATAACCTTTTAAAAACCAATAGACATTATATTCATAACGTTTGGTTACTAAATTTAAGAAATTAAATTCTAGAATTATATAAATGGACTTGACCCGAACCCGACTTGACCCGAACCCGACCAACCCGAGTTCAAATAGGGTCGGGTTCGGGTATATTATTTTTTGGCTTGACCCGACTTCGACCCGACCCGACTGACCCGAACCCGACCGACCCGACCCGAATGACACCCCTACTTTCCAAATGTGTTAAAAGTTTGACCATTTTTCAATATTTCAACATTGACAATTTTAACTTTATATGTAGTATAAATTATGTATCTAAACCTATTTTGTCTTTGGGTGAACAAAAATAAAAGGAAAAAGCTTAATTATCATAAAAATATATATGTAGTAAGTTTCAGGGTCACTTAACAATGAAATAGTGTCTTGACGTGTTATTATATTCGAATCTTTTTTTTTTCCAACTAAAACGTACATTAGCATGCAATTAACTCAAAACTAGAAGCTAATCTAATCCCATTGGAGGTACATAGAAGTTTCCTAAAATCAAAAACTCAAGACTAGAAGATAATCTAATCCCATTAGAGGTACATAGAAGTTTCCTAAAATCAAAAGGTTGGAGCTTAAGGTGTAACAGACTTGTCTTTACAAGGTTTTCTGTGCGGCACTTAGTCTCGACTAAACTCAGTCTTGCTCGACACTCAACGATATATGCAACTAAAGAAAACTTCAAAGAAGGGAACAAGTGGAATGAAAGGAAATACTTTGTATTACTTGGAACTTTACAAGAGAGAATACAAGTGAACTTTGTTGGATGCCTTGAACAAATGAGGTATCTCTATTTATACTAGTGAACTAAGCTATGTACAAATTCTACACACTTCCATGGTAGGAAGATTCTAGGACTTCCATGAGCTTCTAGGGCTTCCATGAGGTTTTAGAGTTTCCTACATCTTCCAAAGGGTTCCAAGATCTTCCAAGCTCATACAAGAAAAGTGTGAAACAATCCGGAATCCCGACCAACCTCGAAAATAATCGTATCAAGTAGGCGGGTCATGACATCCTCCCCCACCTAAGCTCGCGACATCCTCGTCATGCCTTCCTCATGGTATCTCTTGATCTTGTCCGCAAACTGCCACAATAAGTCTTCGGCTTCCCAACTCGCTTCACTATCGGGCAAATAACGCCACTTGATCAAGTACTCTTTATAGGTCGACACTCCTTGTCTTCGTATCGTACGATCCGACAAAATCTCCTCAACCTCTCGATCGTATGAAGTAAAAACCGTTGTTGGTGCCCACTTGGACACCCCTCGTTCCGGTTCTTCCTCGTCTCCCTGGTAAGGCTTGAGAAAGCTAACGTGGAAGACCGGGTGGATATTCAACTTGGGCGGTAGTTGATGCTGATAAGAAACTTTCCCAATACGTCCAATCACAGGGAAAGGGCCTTCATACCTTCGTATCAATCCCTTATGCACCTTCCTCAATGACTTGAATTGTTAAGGCAATAGCTTCACCATCACTTGATCTCCGACCTCGAACTCAACGTGTCTCCTTTTCCCATCTGCCCACTTCTTCATCTTCTTAGCCGCTTTATCCAACAAAGCCCGGGCCAAGTCCGCTTGCTCGTGCCATTCCTTCATCGTCTTGTAAGTGGTCGGGCTACTACCCTCGTATGATGCGGCTAAGGCATTAAGAGTCAATGGTTGGCGCCCCGTAACCAACTCAAACGGACTCATCCATGTGGCTTCACTTCATTACATGTTGTAAGAGAATTGAGCAATATCAAGGAGTTTTGCCCAATCATGTCGGTTGGCACTCACATAGTGTCAAAGATAGACGTCCAATAGCGCGTTTACCCTCTCCGTTTGCCCGTCTGTTTGGGGATGAAAACTTGTAGAGAAGTTCAAATCCGTCCCCATGATCTTGAACAACTACGTCCAAAAGAGCCCTGTGAATTTTGGATCTCGTTCACTAACGATCACATGTGGCACTCCCCAATACTTCGCCACATTCTTAAAGAAAATCTTAGCCGTATCTTCCGCGGTAACATCGGGTGGTGCGGCTATGAAAGTTCCATACTACGAGAATCGATCGACCACTAGATAATACTCACACTTCCTTCCGACTTTGGCAAGCATGTGATAAAGTCCATGGAAACGCTTTCCCATGGTCCCTTGGGCGTAGGTAAAGGCTCTAATAGTCCTCCCGACTTCTTTTGCTCTATCTTATCTTGTTGTTAAATTAGGCACGTCCGTACGAATGTCTCTACATCATCCTCCATCCTAGGCCAATAGTAAGTGCCTTCGACCAATGCCAATGTTCTTTTGATTCTCGGATGACCAGCCCACTTCGAATCATGGCACTCCTTCAAGATCACCCACCTAAGATCACCCCACTTAAGCACGTAAATCCGATCTCCTTTGGTGAACAACATGTCTCCTTTAAGCCAAAATCTTCGAGTCTTTCCATCTCTTGCTAAGGCCATAAGCTTCTTGGTAAAAGGATCATGTTTTAATCCTTCCTTGATTCGGTATTGGAGGAAGAATTGAGCTTGGGTGATTGCCGCAAACTCCGCCTTGCGACTTAATGCATCGGTTACCACATTAGCCTTCCCCGGCTTGTACTCTAATTGGTAGTCGAACTCGGCTAGGAAGTCTTGCCATCGAGCTTGCTTGGGACTTAACTTCATTTGGGTTTGAAAATAACTCGTAGCAATGTTATCCGTCTGGATCACGAATCTCGAACCCAACAAATAATGCCTCCAAATCCGCAAGCAATGCACAATCGCCATCATTTCTTTCTCTGGCACGGTATACTTCCTTTCCGTCTCATTTAGCTTCCGAATATCGAATGCGATCGGGTGTCCTTCTTGCATTATAACTCCTCCAATAGCAAAGTCAGATGCATCCGTGTGTAACTTGAAAGGCATGGTTACATCGGCTAGTCTCAACGCCGGTTCCTCCATAACCTCTTTCTTTAATTTCTCGAACGCCGCTTGGCACTTTCATCCCATAACAAGCTTTGTTCTTCTTCAATAGGTTTGTCAAGGGAGATGCTATTGCTGAGTACCTCATGATGAACCTTCGATAATAGCTCCCCAAGCCAAGGAAAGATCTTAACTATGTCACCTTGGTTGGTGGTTCCTACTCTTGGATAGCTTTCACTTTTGAACCGTCCATCATCAATCTGCCATCTTTGATTTTGTGTCCCAAGAACTCGACTTCATCTTCGGAGAAAGAGCATTTCTCCAATTTCACATAAAGCTTGTTGTCCCGCAACACTTGGAAAACCTGTTTCAAATGCAAGACATGCTCTTCCAAGGTATGACTAGAAACAATAATGTCGTCCAAGTATACAACCACAAATTTATCAAGAAATGGGTGAAATAACTTATTCATAGGGGTGCAAGATGTAGTAGGAGCATTTGTTAAGCCAAAGGGCATGACTAAGAACTCGTAGGAACCATACCTTGTAACACATGTCGTCTTGGCTTCGTCTCCCTCCGCTATCCTTACTTGATAGTACCCCGATATCAAGTCTAGCTTGGAGAAGTATCTCGGCTTTCCAAGTTGATCAAACAAATCCACAATGAGTGGGATAGGGTACTTGTTCTTGATCGTTACCTTGTTAAGTTCCCGGTAGTCTATGCACATCCGCAAGGACCCATCCTTTTTCCTTTGAAATAGTACTGGCCCACCATATGGTTCTTTCAAGGGTCGAATGTAGCCCGCATCCAATAGATCCTTGAGTTGTTTATGCAACTCCTCTAACTCGGGTGGTGGCATTCGTTAAGGGGCTTTGGCGGGTGGCTTGGAACCTGGTTCCAACTCGATGGTATGATCCACCTCCATCCTAGGTGGTAGCTTCTTGGGAAACTCCTTGGGCATCACGTCCTTGAACTCATCAAGTATACGCTCAATCTCCTTCGGTACCTCCACTTTTCCCGACTCGCCATCCGTCTCTAGCCTTGTTACCGCCAAATAGCTAGGCTCGCTCTTGTTTTACCCTTTCTTGAATTGGATGGCCGAAAGGGTCTTTACTCCACACTTAGAATCCCGCTCCATGCTAACCATGCAAGTCTTTCTACCATCTAGGATACATAAAGAATTAGCAAATGGCATAGGGAAAGCTCGTACCTTATCGAGGAACTCCAACCCAAGAACCACATCGAAATCATCCATCAGGACCACCGACAAGTCAAACGTCCCTTCCCATTCACTAGTACAAAAACGCGATTTGGTCACACATGGTCGAAATGGAACGGCCACACATTCGCATATTTGTGTGGCTGAAGGTACGAAAATTGACAACATTTACTAATTAGTCACACATGAAAATTTTGATTGTGTGACCATTAGAACTGTATTGCCACACAATTGAACATTGTGTGGCTAAAGGTATCTGGTGATTTTGTTTCTGATCATTTAGCCACATATTAATTTGGAACGCGTGACAAATACAAGTAACCTTGATGCGTTTGTCACATGAAGTAATTTTGTGTGTGTCTAAATCATAGAGTCAAGTTTTGTCACACATTATTTAAGGGCGACTGATATGTTTTGCCAACTCTTTAGCCACATCTGAAATTGGAACGAGTGACAAATGAAAAGTAAGGTTGAAGCATTAGTCACGATATACATATAAACAGTGATAAATATATGTCACACACTTAAACATTGTGACCAAAAGCCATATATGGTCACACTAAATGTTTTGTCACACATTCGTTAAGTGTAGCCAAAATCCAGTACATATGTTCACGTAAGTTAATATGTGTGTTTAAAGTTTAGTTTGTGTTAGCTTGCCAAAAGCTAATCTATATAGTCACATTTACTACTAACACTGTGACCAAATGCCATATATGGTCACACTAAACGTTTTGTCACACATATTATTTAAGTGTAGCCAAAATCCAGTACATATGGTCACGTAACTTAATATGTGGCCATTGGATGATCAATAGTCACTCAGAATACACGTTTCTTCACTTTAAACACCATATGGTCACACTTATTAACACTTTTGGCCACTTTATGGTTAATTGTATGTGACTAAATACCCAAAAAAAAACATGCTTTGTGTGACTAAATGTTAGAAAAGGCCACACAAACATAAAATTCATGTGGCCATTGGATGATCAATAGTTACACAAAATACACGTTTCTTCACTTGAAACACCATATGGTCACACTTATTAACACTTTTAGCCACTTTATGATTAATTGTATGTGACTAAATACCCAAAACAAACATTCTTTGTGTGACTAAATGTTAGAAAAGGCCACACAAACATAAATTTGATGTGGCCATTGGATGATCAATAGTCACACAAAATACACGTTTCTTCACTTTAAACACCATATGGTCACACTTATTAACACTTTTAGCCACTTTATGATTAATTGTATGTGACTAAATACCCAAAACAAACATGCTTTGTGTGACTAAATGTTAGAAAAGGCCACACAAACATAAATTTAATGTGGCTATTGGATGATCAATAGTCACACAAAATACACATTTCTTCACTTGAAACACCATATGGTCACACTTATTAACACTTTTGGCCACTTTATGATTAATTGTATGTGACTAAATACACAAAACAAACATGTTTTGTGTGACTAAATGTTACAAAAAGCCACACAAACATAAAATTCAAGTGGCCATTGGATGATCAATAGTCACACAAAAGACATATTTCTTCACCTTAAACACCATATGGTCACACTTATTAACACTTTTGGCCACTTTATGCTTAATTGTATGTGACTAAATACCCAAAAGAAACATGCTTTTTGTGACTAAATATTAGAAAAGGCCACACAAACATAAATTTGATGTGGCCATTGGAATATCAATAGTCACACAAAAAACTATTCTGTTTTTCATAAACAGAACTAACTACGAATACTAAACAGACTTAACTTAGGTTTGCCAGACTTAACTTTGTACTGGCAGCCTTAACCACTAAAACTAACCTACCAGACTTAACTTTGTACTGGCAGCTTTAACCACTAAACTTTTCTGTTTATAAGCAGACCACAACACAAAATATATATTTTTTTGGGTGCAAAGATGAACTTGTATTAATTAAGGAAACTTTGTACAATAAAAAAGCAACACACACTGATATGGACAAGTCCCATATCAAGTTGCATACAAGGCAACTCTATTCAATATCTGATATAACTGTTCTTATAAGTCTGATAACAAAAACAAACCGCCCATATCATACAACCATGGACAGATGACAACCAGCACAAAACCATCACAAAGAACACCTTTTAATGCACCACTAGGAACCATACACTTCCAGATAGGGGCTATACCAAGTAGTTTACATTCCATCTCATGAATGGCTTCAACTACTTGGGAACACACACCCAAAATGAAGCCAACCAAATCCTACACAATCCAAGAAACTATTTATAAACATGTCTACCAATAACAAATGATAACGCCTGGAATTACGTTTTAACACATGCTAAATACTGGAATTATAACTGGAGTACGGGAAGAAACCGAAGCTTGGTCGTCGCTGAGAAAGTCAACAAGATTGAATCTGACCATTTTGTTTCATTCCCACTGACACTCCTCAACAATCTCTCTCCATCTGCCGTTTATGGTAACGTGGTTCTTGCTTCTAGGTCTATCGCTGTGGTGTTCAATATTCACGTTCACATAAAACATGCTTTGTGTGACTAAATGTTACAAAAGGCAACACAAACATAAAATTCATGTGGCCATTGGATGATCAATAGTCACACAAAATACACATTTCTTCACTTTAACACCATATGGTCACACTTATTAACACTTTTAGCCGCTTTATGATTAATTGTATGTGACTAAATACCCAAAACAAACATGCTTTGTGTGACTAAATGTTAGAAAAGGCCACACAAACATAAAATTCAAGTGGCCATTGGATGAACAATAGTCACACAAAACACATATTTCTTCACTTTAAACACCATATGGTCACACTTATTAACACTTTTGGCCACTTTATGCTTAATTGCATGTGACTAAATATGCAAAACAAAAATGCTTTGTGTGACTATACAGTGTTTAAGGTCACTAATATGGATTAATCCAACAAAATTTGTACCTAATTAGTCACACATGTTAAGGTTTTGGTTACTGTTTTGTAATAGAGACTAAAAAAAAGTCAAACATGTGACCGTAGGGTACCTATGGTCGCGCGACCTTTAGTCACACACGCTTGAAAAATCATGTGTGACTATATGTATATCGTCACACATATTCGGTGTAGCCAAATCCACTTTTTGTTCTAGTGATTCTCCAATCTTTTCCCGAACATCCTTGGCCACTCCTTCCATCGACTTGGCCTTCGCGTTTACTGGCTTGAATGTTCCACTCCCTTTCGTAGCGCTAATCCTTAGCCGCTTGGCTTCATCAACCGACACGAAATTATGAGTGGCATCGGAATTAACTAGAGCACGTACATTGATCCCATTGATGGTTGCTTCCACATATTGCAATCCTTTCCCTACAACTTTTGGCATCTCTGATAACATCAAATAGTCCTGAATATTCAGTGTCAATTTCCCCCGATAATGCTCGTATTTTATATCATTTATATGGATTTATGCTTGTTTTCCTCTATTTTCACTTTCAGGTAAATTACGAGCATTGGAGCTAATGAGACGCGGACTTGGAGAGTTTATTGAAGATATATGATAGTATGCCCATTTTGAAGTAATTACGACGTAACTCTTCTCTCACATTACGCCGTAACAGAAGCGTGACTCAGAAAACCAACTCAACTGAAGATTACGGCGTAACTCCATCTTAGGATTACGTCGTAACTAATTAGGTCAAATGATGTTCCACGCCGCTGCAAGCTACGGCGTAATCATGATTTATTCAAGACACTGCGTAACTCATTCCATGTGTTACGCCGTAACCAGCTTTTCCAGAGCAAAATACAAAGAAATTGATGTTACGACGTAACTATCATCTTAAGTTACGCCGTAACCAGATCTGGCCTATAAATACCACCCAAAATTCTGCATTTCTTATCATTCACTCCACACACAAAAGCAGAGAACGTGGGTAAGAGGTTGAAGGCAGATCTTGAGGAGCATACAGAGCCATCTCCAAGGGAGAAATCACTCCATAACGATAAGCATTAGCAAGTTATCATTTCTTTTACTTTCAATTCATGTATTTCATTATGTCAAACATTGAATCGATTGTTTAAGTTAATATGAGTGGCTAAGCACCTTTGGTGCTAGCCTTGTTATGATTTCTTAATTGTTTTGTTTATGTTTATATTGCTTCTGTATAATTGTTTCTAGTGTATGCATGCATAGTTTGTTGGTAGCTACCTTTGTTTCGGTAGCTTTGAATGGTGGTAGTGTCTAGTTGCTTAGTAGAATTGACCAACTGACCCTAAGTAGGTAGACTTAGTGGGAAGGGTAAGAATTGACCAACTGACGACCCTTCTTCGCTTGTGCGATTTGACCAACTGATCACCTACCGTTTGGATGAACTTAAGAAGTTAGGGATGAGTGTTTAAGATGCTAGAGCCCGAGCACTCATTGTTATGAATCTTGCATGTAGCGGAACTTAATGACTTGGCTTAGGGGACTAAAAACAATTGGATATTCAAGGGTAGTAGCTTGATCTCCGGTGGAAACCTTTGCTGATAGGTTAGGACGAACTGACCAAATGTTGTCCTAGCGACTTAAACCGCTACTTGAAGGAATTGGAAGTAATTAAACGTGAACTTAACATGATAGGATGAGTAACAAGGTTAGCACACTTCTCCTCTATTGATCACAGCCCTCGTCTTTATTTGCTTTCTTGCATTTCTTGCTTTAGTAGTTAATTAATCATTTCAATCTTAAAACCAATTAAAATTTGTGACACCTAAACTTAATTAGAATCCGCTCACATAGCTCTTGGGATGACCTCGGTTTTACCGAATACTACACTACATACGATCGGGTACAGTGCCCGTTAGTGCATAAGGGTAGACCATAGGTATAACGAGACACTTATAAATATTAAAACATGCTCAGTAAATCCTGCATCAACCTCCGTCTTGGCCTTGATTGCATTCAAAATCCTTATCGAGCTCATGCATCCACCATGACTTGTGCCTTCGTCTTCATGAGCCGGTATTCCATTAAGGCTTGCTTTCTTGAGGCAATCTCGAGCTCTATGAGGTCCGTCACATATGAAGCATCCACCACTCTTGAAGGCCGTCTTAACGTCTTTATTCTTTCTGGTTGGTGGTTTATGTGCATTATCATGCTTATCTTGAGCGACTTTATCTCCCCCACCTTTCACATGGTTCACCTTTCGATCCTTCGGCTTAGACGTTTCACTCCTCATACTAAATTCGATCAAGGCCTCGGCATGGGCGATAGTCGTAGCAAGGTCTTGAACTCTACGTCTTTGTAACTCCATCTTTGCCCATCCTTGCAAACCATCGAGGAAATAAAAGAGAGAGTCTTGGTAGGAAAGATCCGGAATCTCCAAGGTAAGTGTAGTGAATTACTTAACATAATCCTGGATCGTTCCGGAATACTTAAGTTTACGAATCCGACTCTTTTCTTTGTTCTTAGCATTCTCCGAGTAAAATTGCTTCTTAAGTTCAACAACAAAATCATCCCAAGTATTGATAGTACATGCACCTCGCTCGATATCTCCATATCGACGTCTCCACCATAACGTCGCGGTATCCTTCAAGTATCGGGTTGCTATCTTGATCTTGGATTCATCGTCCGTAATGTTGACGCCCTCCAAGTATTGCTCCATCTCCCACAAAAAATCATCAACCGCCCATGCTTCCCGCTTTCTCACGAACGGTGATGGTTTTGGAACATCAATCTTCAGAATATTATTACCGACGTTGCCACCTCCGTTAGCCATGGATCACTTGCATAACACCACATCGGACTGCAAGTCTTCAATGGTCTTCTCAATGCCG
This sequence comes from Chrysanthemum seticuspe, assembly GCA_019973895.1. Lineage (NCBI taxonomy): Eukaryota > Viridiplantae > Streptophyta > Magnoliopsida > Asterales > Asteraceae > Chrysanthemum > Chrysanthemum seticuspe. The sequence goes on from BPTQ01000004.1 coordinate 232,076,457, forward strand.
GATATCTTACCCAAGAACAACTCTTTTAGACCATTGATCTCATGCTTAAAGTCACCGCTAAGAGTATTGAGGACGACCCTAAAATCATCCCTCATGGTCACAAAATCGGAGTCTAGACCTTCCAAGCCCTCAACTTGGTTCTTCAACTCCGACACGGATGTCTCAACACCCATCAATCTCTTATCAAAGCTCGACATAACGTCCTTAGACGCACCTCTCTTCTTCGGGTCTTGTCGCTTATCATCTCGACCTTGCCTCTTGTTAGGGACCGCACTTCCACTAGCACCAATCTTATCGGTCTCGTTTGCCATCGCCTTGAATGAACCTATCTCTGATACCACTTGTCACGGACTTGTCTCTACAAGGTTTTCCATGCGGCACTTAGTCTCGACTAAGCTCAACCTTACTCAAACACTCAACGATGCATGCAACTAAAGAAAGCTTCAAATAAAGGAACAAGTGGAATAAAAAAAATACTTTGTATTACTTAGAAATTTACAAGAGAGAATATAAGTCAACTTTGTTGGACGCCTTGAAGAAATGAGGCATCTCTATTTATACTAGTGAACTAAGCTATGTACAAATTATACACACCTCCATGGTAGGAAGATTCTAAGACTTCCATGTGCTTCTAGGGCTTCCATGAGGTTCTAGAGTTTTCTACATCTTCCAAAGGGTTCCAAGATCTTCCAAGCTCATACAAGAAAAGTGTGAAACAATCCGGAATCACGACCAACCTCGAAAATAATCATATCAAGTAGGCGGGTCATGACAATATGGAGTGATAACATTACTTTCGGCGTTATGATGAGGTGGCGAATTTTGTTCCAGCGTTATTATACTGTGGGAGGGGCGTTATGCCCTACGTTGATTTGGACGTTATCATGGCAACGGGCGTTGCTTAGTGGAAGACGACAAAAGAGGTGCAAAAATATTGCACTCCCGCCCCCTAAACGGCTAAACGGCTAGTTTGGAAAGAAAATAAATAAATAAACAAAATAAAATAAATAAATTCAAAACATTCTATAAATTCTCATATTGACTTATTATTTTTACACACTTTTCATACATTTAACCCAAATCACAATTTTAATACAATTTTTCTTTCCTAAACCATGGCTTGTAATCTCACACACACCGTCTATGAAGTCAAGGATGGCGTTCAAAATATGATTGACGGCGATAACTCTCGTAAGGAAAAAGGTTACGAGGTATACGAGATGTTTAGCAACGTAAGTAGCTTGAAAGATGATATGAGAAAACAATATGTGAATTGCAATGACATTTTGCCTGAAAGACGTACCGTCATTCAGGAATTTGTACGCGAGGAAGGTTGGAAAGGTTACGAGATCAAGAAAACGTTGGAGAAATGTGTGTCACAAATAGACGATAACATAGGTCACAAAATCCGTTGGATGCATAAGGAAAACACTATGGGTGGTTCGTCATCACAACAAGCAACGAACCAACCCATGTCTCCCATTTCTTCATATCCACTAGCAGATGAACCAGTTGATAAGCACGGATTGACTGCAACACAACCATATAATCTTATGCGAGATGAAGAGGCATTAAGGGAAGTAGAGGATGAGCTTGCAAGGGTTGATGCAGAAAGCGCAAGGCGTCAACAAGATTTGTATGTGGATTATCCTGCATATGTTGTGTCACCTGATTATGATTTTCTTCCACGCAGGGAGTCTCATGAATATGATTCTGCATGCGGGGATCATTCAGATTAATCATATTATATTTTAGTTCGTATGTTATTTTCGTATCATATTTCCTATCGTGTCATATTGTATTTTAGTATTTGTTAGGAATTGGAAAATCTATAGTGAAGAGTCGGTCACCCCAACTCTAGTCTAGCATATGTTAGCTCGTAGACATTACGTCATTTATTAGTTTAGAGCAACACCGTGGAGGACGGACGGGTCTTTACCCACTGTATGCTTGATCCACAGTTTGTAGGAGGACGTGTAGTATGTAACTATAAATACCCTCTACCTCCCAAGGTAGAGGGTTGTACCTTCACTCAATCTAACCTTTCTTTCTTTGTTTACTTTCTCTCTCTAGAAAGGCTCCCACCTTCTACTTTCTCTATCTAAACTCTTAAACCATACGCCTAATATTATTATGTTATGATGTGTTTGTGAAATCCAATATCCTACAATTGGTATCAAGAGCCATGGTTTGATCATCTCTCTTTCATATCCTTAGATTTCTAGTGGTTTTAGGTGGTTTTTGAGTTTGAAAAAGTTTAGTGGTTTTTGCATCATATGGATCATTTCTAGTGTTAAAGTTTGAATTTTGGGTGTACTTTTGTGTTTAGAACCATTGTAAGTGCTTGGGTTTTGATTTGGTAAGCTTGAATCACTGTGGTTGAGCTTGTTTTGGATTGAAAAGTGTGTTTTTGAAGTTTTTCTTGCTAGCGACTTGGTTCTTGTAGTGTTTTTCATCGTAGCGACTTGCTTCAGTAAAAGGTAGCGAGTTGTAGTGTTAATTGTTAGCGATTTGGTCCTAGCGACTTGTCTATTGAGACAAGCCGACAAACAGTACAACTTAGTGGATTCTCCACTACGGCTAGCGACTCGGTGAAGTTAGCGACTTGCTTTCAATTTTGTTAGCGACTTGTACTTAGTATTCTTAGCAACTTGGTGTTAGCGACTTGGACCTTAGCGAGTTGCTCTTTAGCGACTTGACTGTGTAGCGACTTGGTTCGTTAGTGACTTGTGTTTAGCGACTTGGTTCATAGCGACTTGTTTTTAGCGACTTGGTGACTTAGCGACTTGTCTTCGTAGCGTTCTGTTGACTTTTCCCGATAAAACTTCAAACGGCCATAACTTTTGAACCGTAACTCCGTTTTCAGCGTTCTACCCATCAAAACGACCGTGAGAACGAGGAGAATGGCACATGAAATAATCTAAAGTTGATTCGGGTCAATCTTCAAGGCCTAAATCCGCTCCGAACAGAAGTTATTAAGGTTTTTATGTTTTTAGACCTAAATTTCTTAGTAAAAACGGGCATAAACCAATCCAAATATCAACCAAACAACATCTCTGCTAATCCTACATACAATCATATGTCTTAACACACAATTGTCTATCATTGTGTCGATCCATCAGTCATCTTAACACATTCCATTGGTCATTGCTTAACGGTTTGGTCTTGATTTTAGTAAAATCTCGCGAAAGATTCTATTTCTCGGTTTAAATCATAGACTTATAAAATCCCGTGCATTCTACCACATCATGTCTTACTCTACTGACCCAGTGATTTCAGAAGTGCTTAAACTATATGATACTGTGGACAACAATGATAATGTATGCTACACTGATCGATTAAAGATGATTGAATTAAGCAATGAGGATGTGAGATCTCCATGTTCAGAATCTAAAAAGAGAGAATTGCACCAGTTTAGGCTACAAAATGCCATGCTAATGGAAAGTAACATTGAACCTTATCAGTTACTTCACTCTCACCTCGTACAGCTTTTGTCCACAATTAGGGATCGAACATGTAGTGCCATCTTCCGTCAGGATTTACCTACACTGACTAGAAACTTGTTGTTGAACTTAGAACAATTGGAACAACAACTTGATAAAGAAAAGGTTCAAAAGGATAGTTCCAGTGCTACACTTCAGGTGATCCACAAACAATTTTAGTCAGTCATCAGTGGGGAATTTACATCAGATTATGATCAAGACATGACTGAAGTGTCTTTCAAGAAACACACTGGAATGGAAATTAGCGTGTTCATAGAGACACTTATCCATCTCATGGATAATGTGGAGAAGTATATTGAGGAAGTTACTCAGCCAGATGAAAAAGTGGATGAGTGTCTGGTGCAGTTGAGAGATTGTTGTGATAAGTTGGGTAATGTATCTGTTGAAGAATCGGGTGTTGCTGAATTCAGAATGTCAGAGACAACAAATAATGATGAGTCGGGTAAAGCACCAGATGATGGATCAGTTGACACTAAATACAGAGGCTCAGAGATAGATAAGCTTGACACAACCAGCAGTTCAGTGACTCTTGTTACACATGATGTGGATGCAGATATCAGACCAGAAATTGAGCAGGTGTCATGTGATGAGGTACCCTTAACTGTTCAACATAGTGCATCTGCTAATGTACCTAAACATACTGATCTTAATGCTGAACATGATTCTGATAAATGTTCCTTGGTTGAGGCTGAGTCTAATAATTTCAAAACAAATGATATGGTTGACAAAAAGGCTTTTGATGAACTTTCAAACAAATTCTCAAAACTTGAAAAACATTATATTTCACTTGAAATTGCGATACAGAGTAAAGAATAAAGTTTTCAACTTAACAAACCATGTAAAAATCCGGAACTTCCTGAATTCCGTGAACTTTTTGAAATTAACACTTTGAAAGCTCAGCTTCAAGACAATGAGTCAACTATCAACAATTTGAAGAAACATATTTCTAATATGCATGTGAAAAGTAATTTGGTTACAAGTAATTCTGATGTTAATACTATTGATGATATTCAAATGAGAAATGATGAATTAGCGGTTTGTGTGGCCAAATTACTAAAGGAAAATGAGTCTTTGAGAAAGCATCACATAGAACTAAGTGACTCTGTCAAAGAAGCTAGAACTAAGTCAATGGAGCAAACAAACTCTTTGATAGCAAAAATTGATGAACTCAAAGCTCAACTTCAGGAAAAGAGTTTCGCTATTGTTGCCTTAAAAAATGAGCTTAGGAAAACTGTAGGGAAAAGTGTGAACACTAAGTTTACAAAACCATCAACCTTGGGGAAACCAGTTTCTCATCCCATTAGAAACCGGTCCATCGTTAGGCAGCCTACTGCGTTTATATTCGAAAGACCAAAATTTTCAAAAACACGGTTTGCCTCCCAAGTTGATGAGAAACAAGTTTTGTCAAAACCAGTCACTTCACCAGAGTTACCTAAGAATAAGGCTTCTAGCTCCGTTAACTCTCAACACGTAGCCACTTCTACTCCCAGCACCTCTAGGATTAGTTTGAAAACAGTGTCAAAACCAAGCATTAAAACCCAGAATTCATATGATATGAATGACTTGTGGAAGAACTATTATCTAGAAAAAGCTAGGAAAAAGGCACAGATTCGAAAAGACGGAATTTTAGGTGCAAGACCTAGGGTGAGGAATTCTAGGAGATTTCAAGGCACTGCTAGTAGTTGTAAACCACTACCTAGGAACACTCAAAAGACTAGGGATTGGCATGCATCTAAGAGTAGTTATGTGCATAAGAATGTTAAGCATGTAGAAAACAAAACTAGAAATTCTGAGTCTTTTCCACATAAGAAACATTTTCCTAATTCACATGCCAAGGTACAATCCACTAAGACTACCTACATGGCTAAGGTTCAACATGTTATGATGCAAAACAAACCTAAAACTTCGTCTAGATGGATCCAAACTGCTAAATATTTGGAGTCTAGGAATAACGATAAGTCTTCCAATTTGCATAAGAATATCAACAATCGTAGACCTTGCCATAAGTGGATGCCGTTTGGTTGAATGTTTAAGGATGCTGGACTTAGGTGGATACCTACCAAAAAGCTGTTTAGCGATGACAAAATCAAGGTTGCCTGTGAAACCCCAAAGGGTTTGGATACTAATGTCACTAACCAAAATATATGCAATCAAGTTTGTAATATTAGTGCAGGTAGTCCTTACTCTGTTGCAGATACTTCAATCCTTCACTACATGGACTGGCTTAAAGTATGGATTACAATTGGATTGATATCTCATAACTCACGGGTTCAAGTAACTCAACATTGATATTATTTCGGCTATGACGTCTGTTCACATCAGTTCAGGCCTCGTACTTCATCATTATGACGTCTGTAGATAACTCTTCAGGCCCCGTTCCTCAAAGAAAAGAAAGGTGTACGCTTCAGTGCGCTTTATCTTTAGAAGAAGAGAAATCTTCATATTTATGACCATTCTCATCGACATTCTTCATCAACATACTTCATGTTTCTCCCATGCTCATTCAGTCATCAAGTGGATCTACGTTCATTGGTGTATACTCTTATTCACTTGTTAAATCAAAAATGGCAACTTCGGATGCAATTTTTAAGGGGGAGAAGAGTGAATATACTACATGTTGATGGATGCTTGAATTATGGTCATATGACTCTTCCTCAATGCCTAATGCTTCTCTTCTAAGGATAACTGGGATTCATTGTTTCAAGATATGTTTGATGAGTATTTCCAACCGCTAGCTATTTAAGAAGTACAACTCAGACTACTCAAGAAGCCCAATCTCTAGTTATTCCTCAAGGCGTTGATAATGACTATCATAATATTGCAGTTGCACTCTTGAATAATGGATCCGATCTTTGGTATTCCTTTGCCAAATCTTCACGGATTATTGTTCCTCTCAACGTGCACGCTATAAATCAACCACATGAACTTCAAGAAAAATTACTACCTCATCCACTCGAAGACATTATTGGTGAATCTTCTAGATCAGTCTCTACATGTATACCTTTAGGAAGAATGCATTGATGTTGAGGAATCATTTGTTGCGGTTCATTCAGTGGGTCAATGTACATCCGATTGTATGTTGTTTTCACGTGTTGGGCATTTGACGCAAGTTGATGACTTCAGAGTTAATCATTTATCACTTATTTGAGATTGAAGTTGACTTTCAACAAAGGCGTGTTCTTATTTGATAACTTGCTCGGGCTTAAGACTTTGAGTTGAAGACTTGGTTTATCTAGTTACCAGCAGTCGGGGTGGTTGGTCGAAGACCTGGTTAACTATCACTATTAGGAGTTACGATGTTTTACTCAGTGTCACATGCAGATTACGATGTGGATAATCTCAAGATGTGTTAATGTCTCATACTTTGTTTGAGTAGTGAGTACTTAGAGATTTGCTTGAAGCATAGATTCTCGACACCGTTCTTCCATCATTAAGTGCAAGCTTAAGATACAAATGCGGGGAATTTGACTTCAGCTTCAAGTTTGGTATATCGGGTTTTCTTAAACAGTGGTCACTTCAAATTGTCTACATATGGATTGATAAAGATAGTCAGGGAGAGTTTCTGTAGCAGTTGATTCTCACAGGATTCATTTGGGCTATTTGAGTTCTTCTCACAAGATTTCAAGTTTATGGGTATATTATGTTTTGCTGATTCTGAGGTATCAACGTTCAGTTGATTTCAAGCAAGGGGGAAGGAGACATATATCTAAAAGCACAACGAGTACACATGATGAACTTAACACTTCTACCTGATTGAAGTTATCCCAGAAAGACAATGGTCATAACCGTAGAGAAACTCAGTGTTTATCTCGTAGCCTTTGGTGTATTATTCCAACTATTTGGGGGAAATGGTCTCTGGAGACTTTTGGTATGTGTTACTTCAACGTTCAGTTGGAAGAAATGTGAGAAGAATATGTGGTACGTGAGATGATATTGCTTATCGACATCTTCTATATGATTTATGATAAAGTGCTTCCGGTTAGTGCTTCATGTACACAATGTAATGATGATTCCAATGAGATCGCAACCATCAGGGAAGAGATATGTGTACATCAAGGTCGCACTACATATTCACATGATCGAGCTTAATCAGTTATTCCGGATTTGACATCCACAGAGGAGATCAGTGATTCAACCAGTTTCTGTGATGTCATTGTCTCTACTCTGGATGGGTACGTGTGTACATTATGGGTTGATTGGTTATATGGGAGATAACTGGAATGCACTTGGTTAAATGAAGATGCTGATGTATTGTTCCCCTGAATAGACAACTGGTCAATATCGAACGCACAACAGGTTCATGTGATCGGACTTCATCAGTTATTCCGGAGTTGATGACCACTGAGACGATCAATGTTTCAACTTGTTTCTTTGGTGTTCTCGTGTTCTTCGGGGTGCTGAGCTTCATTCAATGAGACAATTTTTATTCACTTCTACTTCTTGGGGAAATGGTCTTTATTCTTAGTTTGTCGGTTTGGGGGGAAGCTACTAAAGTCTCATTTTCAATAGGCTCAAGTTCTGTCGAAAATTCAAGAGCCTCGAAAGCTTTGGTGGTGAAAGTTTAAGAGATGATGACTTCTATCTTCTTCAAAGTGCTGAACGATTTCCTTATCTCGGGACTCGTATCATCATCTTCTTAAACTATGTCTCTATCTTTGTATATAATTTTCAAAAAACAAAATACAAAAATATAAAACCATCAAAAAGAAAATAGAAAAATATAAAATCAACAAAAGCCCATAAAAATAAGAAAATTGAAAAATACCAAAAATATGTTTTCTCAAGACATGTCTTCTGGTATCGATAACATCTGCGGTCTTAGAAATGTCATTCAATAATGGCACGGGACTTTAGATTAAGTTCGAGCAGGAGGTGTAAATATTTCTTTCTAAACATGTCACAAATGATGGCTTGCAGTTACTTCAGACTGTGACCCGTGCTTAAACTATGGTTTGCTATTATTTCTGATAGCAACCCGCTCTTCAAGAAAGGAAAGTGCTGCGCTAAACCTATTTTCTAAATATTTCATGCATTTATCCTAAAACAAAATGAGGAAAGTATATCGAATGACTGTTGTTCCTACTCAAATATTTTTCCTTCAAAAAATTCTTCAGAAAAATATTTGTTGTTTTTAACAAAATGGTGGAAAATGAGTTGCTTGTAAATCAATCAGTTTCAGAGTTTTCGGAAAAATTGAAAACTCAATCAATGACTTCAGCGCTTTTAAACTTTTCAGAAAAATAAGTCATTGATTGAGGGGGAGAATGTTTTCAAATCAATATCATCTAACGAGATTATCTAATTATCCTGTATGCTTAATTGAAAATGATGTTAACCTACGTTGAAGGACTAGGTGCCTAGGATATGATTGTTAGAATTAGATGATTAGAGTTTGAAGAACACATAATCCCATGCTTTATATGATATGATTGATATGTTGAATTGACTGTTATTAGTCGATTGCTGTTTTGGTGATGTCGACCACCATATATCTGTTTGTGTTCACTAACGAATGCAGGTATATTGCTATATAAGAATGTTCCCGATCCGGATCCCACAACTGAAGATGATTGGATGCCGAAAGGAAAGGGCAACTATATCTTGGGTCGACAAATGAAGAAACGGAGCTTAATTTGACTTCAATGGAGAGTTGGCATGAAATGCAACGTAAGAGGTCTCACTGCATCAGCAGATGGTTTTCTTCTAAGTGATTAAAGAAACGGAGCTTAATTTGACCTCGGTTGGCATTAAAATGCAACCTAAGAAGTCTCACTGCATCAGCAGACGGTTTTTCTTCCAAGCCCTACAACAGCAACATCAACAGAAGCAGCTCAACCACTTAACATATCTTTGTGCAGGATAATTGTGATGATACCATCTTCTTAAAACAATTTTTAAAATATTGTTTTGAAAATAAACTGGACTAAATTTTTGAAAATCACCGGACTTCATTTAATCAAAACTTAAGTCACTCAATCATCGACTACGGTCATAGATTGAGGGGGAGAGTGATTTATAATAAAATATTTTCAAACGATATTTCTTCATAAAAGTCCGTTTGTACGTAATAAAGTGGTGATCTAAAGATTTAATGTTATGTCATGGTATGATTTTTCATTAAGAATCAAGATCTTTCAAAATGAAATTTTTTCTGTTCTTGTTTGATTGTGAAATTGTTTTATTTTACTTAAAGATATCTTAAAAACTATCATACCTGACACTAACAATCTTTAATGTCTGTAATTGGTCCTCATCAGTCATTTTTCAAAATTAAATCTTGCCACGTCTTTCCCCTAAAATTTTTTAAATGATTTAAATCAATTGGGATCACAAATCTCAAGTGGTTTGATATTTGTGATCGGGGGAGAGATCGTGATTTAAATCTCAAATCTGTTTTAGTCCTTTAAAGGCACTCCTGTCTCCATGTGCCAAACGATTTCAAATACCTAATGCACATGTTGAGGAGGAGGATTTATCCAAAAACAAGATGAGCTTTTAAATCAGGCACATATTCTCCCATGTTTTCCAAACCGTATTAAATCACTTGGGATCCAAAATCTCAAAGGGTTTGATATTTTTGATCGGGGGAGAATTTGTGATTTAATATGAAATTTGATAAAAGATTATCGTTTTGATTCAAAGTGCAAGTTCTCTCTAATATGTGCCAAACTATTTCGTATATCGATACACATATTGAGGGGGAGCGAATGGTTTCTATTGGCAATCGTGAAAAGTACTTTAAAAGAACTCTTTCCTCTATGTGATAAAATGATTTCAAATATCCTACGCACATATTGAGGGGGAGAATTTACCAAGAAAATCAAATGGCTTTTTCTATGAAAATTGTGATCAAAGAAAATATTTCAAAGTCCTCTTGCCTCCATGTGCTAAACAATTTCTAAATCATATGCACATGTTGAGGGGGAGGTTTTTCTAAATGATCAAAACTATTAAGGTACAAAATGCTTTGACCTCGTATCAAAAGTACCTTGATTGAGTTTCCAAATGATTTTTTAATTGGTTTTGAGAAGGAATGAACTGTACCCAAAGACCGACCATTTTACTTTATGCATGGAGTTATAAGGATGGTGAGGTTAGGTATTCGTTCCCACAATCCGCCAGAGCCGGAGGGATCTACCCAGGGACAATCCACTAGATAGTGTAGAGTCCTTAGGTATGATGAAAAAAAGGAGAAAAATGAGAAATGGGAAGAGTGCGGACTGAGACATAGCTAGTACTGGAATAAACCCAACAAGGTTCTAGTTATGAAGTCTCGGTAAGCACTGAAGGGGTTGAAGAATGAAAAAGAAATGAAATGAGAAAAGGGTGAAAAGAAATAGCCCTCCAATAATTCAACCTTAGGGCAGTAACCGGGTTCAATACATATGCTACTGGTGGTTACTAAGGTAACACTGGTATTGAAGACAAGACGTCATGGACCCAGTGATGCACTGCACTAAACTTCCTAAACTACTCAAGCTCCTCTTAAAAGGACTTGTTTCATTCTCACGGGGAACCTACATAATCTATCGACTTTCTCTTAGAGATTGTTGATATTGAAGAAGGAGACCCTCTCCCTAGTCTCCGACATAGGAACCAAATGTGCACAATTGAGTCTAGAGCCAAGAGATCATCCACAATATCTCATTAGGACACTATTCTTGCAGACTTGCTGTTTCACACAATGTGGAAAGTGAGAATATAATTAAGAGTCCTACGCATTATCCTTGTGGTATTGCCAGAACATCCGAGTGATATGTAAAAGTATTCACAATGAAGACGGAAATCCTTCTAGAGCCAACATCAAACAAGCTCTTGGTGGGTGACATGTGAGATCTTCTCGTAAGATCAAGCTTGTGACAACTGGATAGAAACGATGGGGAGATTCAATCTTGAATCAACCTTGGTCCAGGATTGGTATTGACGAATACTTTTGGAAAAACCATTCGATGTGCAAACCTTCTTTTCTCTAGTACGTCGAATGTGTACTCACATTTTAAAATTCAAAAAGTATCTCTGATTGAAAAAAATACTTTTGGAAAAACCGTTCGATGTGCAAAATTCTTCTTTTCTCTAGCACATCGAATGTGTATTCTTTTTCAAATACAAAAGGTATTTTTGTTTGAAAATTGAACTTTCTCATAAAACCTTCATTGTGTTGCAAAACTCTTTCTTCTAAGCAATACGCGATTGTTTTTCAAATCATTTTTCATCAATCAGTGAATCTCAATTTGCTGGCTCACTCACTCCGTGTTGTCTTCTTTGAGACGTTCCGGTTTGAGAACAGCTAGAACAGCTGCGAAACCCTGTCAAGGAGATTCTTCGGAATTATACCTGATCATAGGCAGTACTTGTACTGATCAACAGGGAACCGTGGGCCGTGTACCTCAATTCAACGAAAGTGATCAAAGACACTTTCGTATGTTTTATTGCTAACTGTTGTTTGCAGGTACATTTGGACGGTTGCAGCTGATCAGAATTGAGGAGTCAATCCATAGCCGCATGCTCACACATTACATTCACTTCTAAAGAAATCATGATACGTGCATATCTTCATCTACTGACTATGATATTTTGATTCCATGCTTCTGCTACGCTGCTGGAAATAATATGAATCAACAAAAGCTTCCGCAACTCTGATGAGAAGATATCATGATCCAAAATGTGAGCATGTCGGTCCAAAAGTCACAACTTCACTTAATGGCGATACAACACAATAAACGATGATCTGGAGATTTACTGTGGCTGATGATCTCAATGAAAGCTCGAAGATCATCAAAATGTGGATCAGCATAAAGACCTCCACTAAAAGTACAAAGCACTTGGACTTTGAAGAATCACTGCTAAAGCACAAAAACTGCGGACATTGAAGAATTGAAGTCTACGAGCTCGAGCATAAAGTCAAAGATAGAATGCTAGGATTCAAAATGTAAATCATGGGGTGACCTCCCTAAGGGGGAGATTGTTAGGAATTGGAAAATCCATAGTGAAGAGTCGGTCACCCCAACTCTAGTCTAGCATATCTTAGCTCGTAGACATTACGTCATTTATTAGTTTAGAGCAACACCGTGGAGGACGGACGGGTCTTTACCCACTGTATGCCTGATCCACAGTCTGTAGGAGGACGTGTAGTATATAACTATAAATACCCTCTACCTCCCAAGGTAGAGGGTTGGAACTTTCACTCAATCAAACCTTTCTTTCTTTGTTTACTTTCTCTCTCTAGAAAGGCTCCCACCTTCTACTTTCTCTATCTAAACTCTTAAACCATACGCCTAATATTATTATGTTATGATGTGTTTGTGAAATCCAATATCCTACACTAACCTATCGGATCCCTCATTAACATGGGGATCCAATGCTTTCAGTTAACCATTCTCGTCTGTTTTCAAATGCAGGTCGTACAAATCGTCCTTTGGTATTTGGATTCAGGCTGCTCAAAACATATGAGTGGGGATCGCTCACGGCTCAAGAACTTCGTGAATAAGTTCATCGGGACTGTTAGATTTAGGAATGATCATTTTGGGGCAATTATGGGTTATGAAGATTATGTTTTTGGTGACAGTGTTATCTCCCGGGTATAATATATAGAAGGACTTGGGCACAATCTGTTCTCTGTTGTTCAATTTTGTGATTCTGATCTCGAAGTAGCCTTCAGAAAACACACATGCTTCGTTAGAGAATTAGATGGTGTTGAGCTTCTAAAGGGATCTCGGGGCACCAATTTGTACACTAACTCTATCGAAGACATGATGAAGTCTTCTCCTATTTGCTTGTTATCAAAGGCATCCAAGAACAAATCATGGTTATGGCATCGTCGACTCAATCACTTGAACTTCGGAACCATCAATGATCTTACTAGAAAGGACCTTTTGAGAGGTTTACCCCGGTTAAAATATGAAAAAGATCATCTTTGTTCTGCTTGCCAACTGGGCAAATGTAATATATTGGATTTCACAAACACATCAAATCATAACATATATAGGCGTATGGATTAAGAGTTTAGAGAGAGAAAGTGAAGAGAGGGAGCCTTTCTAGAGAAAGAGTAAACAAAAGAGAAAAGGTTAGATTAGAATGAAAGGTCCAACCCTCTACCTTGGGAGGTAGAGGGTATTTATAGTTACATACTAAACATCCTCCTTCGGACTGTGGATCAGGTATACAGTGGGTAAAGACCCGTCCGTCCTCCACGGTGTTGCTCTAAACTAAATAACTAACTAACTAACTAGTAAATAACGTAATGCCTACGAGCTAACTTATACTAGATTATATTTGGGGTGACCGACTCTTCACTATGGAATTTCTAATTCCTAACAATCTCCTCATAAGGGAGGTCACCCCATGTTTTACATTTCAAATCCTAGCATTCTATTTTATCTTCAGTCTTGAGCTCGTAGACTTTAATTCTTCACTTCAGCAATCTTTGTGCTTTAGTAGTAACTCTTCATAGTCCGATTATTTTGTACTTTCAGTGGAGGCCTTTAACTGATCCATGTCTTGATGATCTTCGAGCTTTCATTGAGATCATCAGCCACAGTAAATCTCTGGATCCCCCTTTGTTGTGTTGCCTTCATGTGATGTTGTGACTTTTGGACCGACATGCTCACACTTTCTGGATCATGACATCTTTTCATCAGAGTAGCAGAAGCTTTACTGGTTCATGATATTTGCAGCAGTGTAGCAGAAGCATAGTATACAAATATCAGAGCCAGGTTATGTAGATATGCACTAGTCATGATTTATTCAATTAAGTGTGGATGCTGTGAGCATGCGGCTTTGGATTTACTTCTCAGTTCTGATCAGCTGCAACCGTCCAAATGTACCTGCAAACAACAGTTAGCAATAAACACACGAAAGTGTCTTTGATCACTTTCGTTGAATTGAGGTACATGGCCCACGGTTCTCCGTTGATCAGTACAAGTACTGCCTGTGATCAGGTATAATTCCTAAGAATCTCCTTGACAGGGTTTCGCAGTTGTTCTAGCCGTTCTCAAACCGGAGCGTCTCAAAGAAGACAACACGGAGTGAGTGAACCAGCGAATTGAGATTCACTGATTGATGAAAAATTGATTTGAAAACAATCGCGTATTGCTTAGAAGAAAGAGTTTTGCAATACGACGAAGGTTTATGAGAAAGATCAATTTTCAATCAGAAATACTTTTTGTATTTGAAAAGAGTACACATTCGATGTGCTAAAGAAAAGAAGATTTGCACATCGAACGGTTTTTCCAAAAGTATTCGTCAATTCATTTCCTGGACCAAGGTCGATTCACGAGTGAATCGCCCCATCGTTTCTATCCAGTTGTCACAAGTTTGATCTTTAGAAAAGATCTCACATGTCACCCACCAAGAGCTTGTTTGATGTTGGCTCTAGAAGGATTTCCATCTTCATCGTGAATTTTTACATATCACTCGGATGTTCTGGCAATACCACAAGGATAATGCGTAGGACTCTTAATATATTCTTACTTTCCACATTGTGTGAAACAGCAAGTCTGCTCATTAATTTAGTGTCCTAATGAGATTTTGTGGATGATCTCTTGGCTCTAGACTTAATTGTGCACATTTGGTTCCTATGCCGGAGACTAGGGAGAGGGTCTCCTTCTTCAATATCAACAGTCTCTAAGAGAAAGTCGATAGATTATGTAGGTTCCCCGTGAGAATGAAACAAGTCCTTTTAAGAGGAACTTGAGTAGTTTGGGAAGTTAGGTGTAGTGCGTCACTGGGTCCATGACGTCTTGTCTTCAATACCAATGTTACCTTAGTAACCACCAGTAACATATGTATTGAACCCGGTTACTGCACTAAGGTTGAATTATTGGAGGGCTATTTCTTTTCACCCTTTTTCACATTCATTTCGTTTTCATTCTTCAACCCCTTCAGTGCTTACCGAGACTTCATAACTAGAACCTTGTTTGGTTTATTCCAGTTCTAGCTCTATCTCAGTCCGCACTCTTCCCATATCTCACTTTTCTCCCCTTTTTTTCATCACACCTAAGGACTCTACACTATCTAGTGGATTGTCCCTGGGTAGATCCCTCCGGCTCTGGCGGGATCGTGGGAACGAATACCTAACCTAACCATCCTTATAACTCCATGCATAAAGTAAATTGGTCGGTCCTTTGGTATTGTTCTTTTCTTCTCGAAACCAATTTGAAAAATCGTTTGGAAAAACAATCAAGGTACTTGTGATATAAATACCAAAATGTTTTGTACCTTAATTTTTTTTTTATCATTTTAGAAATGCTCCCCCTCAACATGTGAGTATGATTTTGAAATTGATTAGCACATGGAGGCAAGAGCTCTTTGAAACAATTTCTTGATCACAATTTCCTTAGAAAAAGCCATTTGAATATCTTTGGTAAATTCTCCCCCTCAATATGTGCATAGGATATTTGAAATCATTTAATCATTTTATCACATAGAGGCAAGAGTTCTTTTAAAGTACATCCATAATCATACTAGCCATTTAGAAACTCAATCAAGGTACTTATGTTGAAACATAGAAATCTTTGTACCTAAATTGTTTGCTTTCTTTTGAAATGCTCCCCCTCAATATGTGCTTCGAGATTCGAAAGCGTTTAGCACATATGGGAGAGCATCATGCACATTTGAATCAACACGATCATCATTTATCAAATTTCATTATTAAATCACAAATTCTCCCCCGATCAAAAATATCGAACCCTTTGAGATTTTGGATCCCAAGTGATTTAATAAGGTTTAGAAAACATGGGAGAAAATGCACCTGATTTAAAAGCTCTTCTGGTTTATGGTTAAATGCTCCTCCACAATCATGTGCATTATGTATTTCAAAATCGTTTGGCACATGAAGGAAGGAGTGCTTTTGAAACAATCACCCTTTAAAACCGATTTGAGATTTAAATCACGATCTCTCCCCCGATCAAAAATTTCAAACCAATTGAGATTTTGGATCCCGATTGATTTAAATCATTTAGAAAGTTTTGGGAAAAGACGTGGCAAGATTTAATATTGAAAAATGACAGATAAGGACCAATTTAAGACAATAAAGATTGTTAGTGTCAGGTATGATTGTTATAAGAGATCTTTAAATAAAAATAAAACAATTTCACAATCAAACAAGAACAGAAAAAAAATTCATTTTGAAAGATCTTTGAGTTTTAAAGAAAATCATACCATGACATAACATTAAATCTTTAGATCACCACTTATTTTGTACAAACGAACTTGATAGATGAAATATCGTTTGAAAATATTTAATTTGAAATCACTCTCCCCCTCAATCCATGACATTAGTTGTTGATTGAGTGACTTTAGTTTAAAAATGAAGTCCGGTTGATTTCCAAAATTTGAGTTCAATTTATTTTCAAAAACAATATTTTTCCATTTTCAAAACAATATTTTCAAATTTGTTTTAAGAAAAATGGTATCATCCACTACTATCCTGCACAAATATACGTTAGGTGGTTCAGAAGCTTCTGTTGTTGCTATAGGGCTGGAAGAAAACCGTCTGCTGATGCAGTGAGACCTCTGACGTTGCATTTGTCATGCCAACTCTTCATAGAGGTCCAATTAAGCTCCGTTTTTTCATTTGACGACCCAAGATATAGTTGCCCTTTCCTTTCGGCATCCAATCATCAATTGTGGGATCCGGATCGGGAACATTCTTATATACCAATATACCTGCATATGTTAGTGGACACAAACAGATATATGGTGGTCGACATCACCCAAACACCAATCGACTAATAACAGTCAATTCAACATATCAATCAGATCATATAAAGCATGGGATTATGTGTTCATCAAACTCTAATCATCTAAACCTAACAATCATACCCTAGGCACCTAGTCCTTCAACGTAGGTTAACATCATTTTTCAGTTAAGCATTTAGGATAATTAAGAAAGCCCGTTAGATGATATAGATTTGAAAACATTCTCCCCCTCAATCAATGACTTATTTTTCTGAAAAGTTTAAAAGCGCTGAAGTCATTGATTGAGTTTTCAATTTTTACGAAAACTCTGAATCTGATTGATTTACAAGCAACTCATTTACCACCATTTTTGAAAACAACAAATATTTTTCAGAAAAATTTATAGAAGGAAAAACATTTGTGTAGGAACAGCAGTCCTTCGACATACTTTCCTCAATTTGTTTTTAGGATAAGTGCACAAATTTTGAAAAATGGTTTAGCGCAGTACTTTCCTTTCTTGAAGATCGGGTTGCTATCGGAAATAATAGCAAGCCATGGTTTAAGCACGGGTTACAGTCTGAAGTAACTGCAAGCCATTTTAAGAGACATGTTTAGAAAATAAATATTTACACCTTCTGCTCGAACTTCATCTAAAGTCCCGTGCCATTATTGAATGACATTTCTAAGACCGTAGATGTTATCGATACCAGAAGACATGTCTTTGAAAAACAATTCAATTTTTTTTTCTTTTTTTTTCAAATTTTCTGATTTTTATGGAATTTTGAAGGTTTTATATTTTTCTATTTTGTTTTTGTTGGTTTTATAATTTTGTATTTTGCTTTTTGATAAATATATACAAATAAGATGATATAGTTTAAGAAGATGGTGATACGAGTACCGAGATAAGGATATCGTTCAGCACTTAGAAGATAGAAGTCATCATTTCTTAAACTTTCACCACCAAAGCTTTCGAGACTCTTGAATGTACGTCAGAAATTGAGCCTACAGAAAGTGAGACTTTGGTAGCTTCCCCCTAAACCGACAATCTTCGAATAAAGACCATTTTCTCAAGAGGTAGAATGTGAAGAGAAAAAGTCTCATTGAATGAAGCTCAACACCCCGAAGAACACGAGAACACCGAAGTAACAAGTTTAAACACTGATCATCTTTGCGGTTATCAAACCCGGAATACATGATTAAGCTTTATCACGTGAACCTATTGTGCGTCCCCGATGTACACATTACTCTTCGAGTTTGAGCAGTTGTCTATTCGGGAGAGCAATATGTCAACATCTTCATTTCATCAAATGCATTCCAGTTATCTTTCATATAACCATTCCGCCCATAATGTACACATGTACCCAACAAGAGAAGAGACGATGACATCCAAGTAACATGTTGAATCACTGATCATCTCTGCGGATATCAACTCCGAAATAACTGAATAAGTTCGATCATGTGAACATGTTGTGCGTCCCTGATGTACACATATCTCTCCCCTGATGGTTGCGATCTCATCAGAATCATCATAACATTGTGTACATGAAGCAATAATCAGAAGCACTTTATCATAAGCCATATAGAAGATGTCGATAAGCAATATCATCTCACTCACCAGGTATTCTTCTCAAATTTCTTCCTACTGAAGGTTGAGTTAACACATACCAAAAGTATCCAGAGACCACTTCCTCCCAAATGGTTGGAATAATACATCCTTCCCCCAAATAGTTGGAATAACACACCAAAGGCTATGAGTTAAGCACTGAGTTTCTTTACGGTTATGACATTTGTCTTTCCCGGGACTACTTCAATATAAAAGAAGTGTTAAGCTCATCATGTGTAATCGTTGTGTGTTTAGATGTATGTCTCCTTCCCCCTTGCTGGTTTTGATACCTCATAATCAGAAACACATTATACATACCACATATTCTTGAAATAGAGAAGAACAACAAATTAGCTCAAATGAGTCTTGTGAGAATCAACTGCTACATAAACTCTCCTTGACTATCTTAACCAACCTAGATGTAGACAATCTGAAGTGACCACTGATGAAGCAAACCCGATATACCAAACTTGAAGCTGAAGTAGAATTCCCCGCATTTGTATCTTATGCTTGCACTAATGTTGGAAGAACGGTGTAGAGAATTCATGCTTCATGAAAATTTCTAAGTACTCAATACCCAATGAAAGTATGAGACATTAACACCTCTTGTGATTATACACACCATCATCTGCATGTGACACTGAGTAAAACAACGTAACTCCTAATAGTGATAGTTAACCAGGTCTTCAACCATCCACCCTGACTGTTGGTAACTAGATAAACCAAGTCTTCAACTCAAATTCTTAAGCTCGAGCAAGTTATCAAATAAGAACACGCCTTTGTGAAAATCAACTTCAATCTCAAATAAGTGATAAATGATTAACTTCGAAGTAATCAACTTGTGTCAAATGCCCAACACGTGAATAAACATACAATCGGATGTACATTGATCCACTGAATGAACCGGAACAAATGATTCCTCAACATCAATGCCTTCTTCCTAAAGGTATACATGTAGAGACTGATATGGAAGATTCACCAATAATGTCTTCGAGCAGATGAGGTAGTCATTTTCCTTAATGTTCATGTGGTTGATTTATAGCGTGCACAATGAGAGGAACAATAATCCATGAAGATTTGGCAAAGGAATACCAAAGATCGGATCATTATTCAATAGTGGAACTATAATATCATGATAGTCATTATCAACGCCTTGTGAAGTAACTGGAGATAAGGTTTCTTGAGAATTCCGAGAAGTACTTCTTATATGGTGACCCAGTTGAGTCAGTAGGAACCGGAGTATGAGCTTCAGAAACTAGATGATCAACATTCGTTGGAGGTTGAAAGTACTCATCAAACATATCTTGAAAACAATGAATCCCAAATAGTAAATCCCAGTTAACCTTAGTGAGTGAAGACATTAGGCGTTGGAGAGTCGTATGACCATAACTAAAGCATCCATCATCATGTTATATATTCACTCTTCCCCCCCTCAAAAATTGCAAATGAAGTCTGCCATTTTTGATTGAGCATGGAAAAACATGAAGCTTGTTGATGAAGAATGTCGATGAGAATGGTCATAAAAATGAAGATTTCTCTTCTTCTAAAGATAAAGCGCACTGAGGAGTACACTTTTCTTTTCTTTGAGGAACGGGACCTGAAGTGTTATCTACAGACGCCATAGTGTTGAAGAACGAGACCTGAACTGATGTGAACAGACGTCATAGCAGATTGAATATCAAGGTTGAGTTACTTGAACCCGTAAGTTATGAGATATCAATCCATTTGTTATCCATACTTTAAGCCAGTCCATGTAGTGAAAGATCAAAGTATCTGCAACTGAGTAGGGAATACCTGCACTAACATTACAAGCTTGATTGCATATATATTGGTTAGTGACATTAGTATCCAAACCCTTTGGGGTTTCACGGTCAACATTGATTTTGCCATCAGTAAACAACTTTCCGGTAGGTATCCACCTAAGTCCAACATCCTTAAACATTCTACCTGACGGCACCCACTTATGGCAAGGTCTAGGATTTGTGACATTCTTATGCACAGTGGAAGGCTTATCGTTATTCCTAGACTCCAAATATTTAGCAGTTGGGATCCATCTAGGCGAAGTTTTGGGTTTGTTTTGCTTCATAACATGTTGAACCTTAGCCATAAAGGTAGTCTAGTTTCATTTTCTACATGCTTAGCATTCTTCTTCATATAACTACTCTTAGATGCAAGCCAACCCCTAGTCTTTTGAGAGTTCCTAGGTAATGGTTTACTACTACTAGTAGTGCCTTGAAATCTCGTTGAATACATCACCCTAGGTCTTGCACCTAAAATTCCGTCTTTTCGAATCTGTGCCTTTTTCCTAGCTTCTTCTAGACAATAGTTCTTCCACAAGTCATTCATATCATATGAATTCTGGGTTTTAATGCTTGGTTTTGACAATGTTTTCGAACTATTCCTACAGGTGCTGGGAGTAGAAGTAGCTACTTGTTGAGGGTTAATGGAGCTAGAAGCATTATTCTTAGGTAACTTAGGTGAAATGACTGGTTTTGACAAAACTTGTATCGCATCAACTTGGGAGGCAAGCCTTGTCTTCAAAGATTTTGTTCTTTCAGATATAAATGCAGTAGGATGCCTAACAATGGACCGGTTTCTAGTGGGATGAGAAAATGGCTTCCCCAAGGTTGATGGTTTTGTAAACTTAGTGTTCACACTTTTCCCTACAGTTTTCCTAAGCTCATTTTTTAAGGCAACAATAGCGAAACTCTTTTCCTGGAGTTGAGCTTTGAGTTCATCAATTTTTGCTATCAAATAATTTGTTTCCATTGACTTAGTTCTAGCTTCTTTGACAGATTCACTTAGTTCTATGTGATGCTTTCTCAAAGACTCATTTTCCTTTAGTAATTTGGCCACACAAACTGCTAATTCATCATTTCTCATTTGAATATCATAAATAGCATTAACATCAGAATTAGTTGTAATCAAATTACTTTTCACATGCATACCAGAAATATGTTTCTTCAAATTATTGATAATCGAGTTTTTGGCTTGAAGCTGAGCTTTTAAATCGTTTATTTAAAAAAATTCATGAAATTCAGGAAATTCGGGATTTTTACATGGTTTCTTAGTTTGAAAACTTTCCTCCTTTCTTTGTATTGCAATTTCAAGAGAAATGCAATGTTTTTCAAGTTTTGAGAATTTGTTTGAAAGTTCATCAAAAGCCTTTTTTATCAACCATATCATTTGTTTTGAATTTATTAGACTCAGCCTCAACCAAGGAAAATTTATCAGAATCATGTTCAGTATTAAGATCAGTTTGTTTAGGTACATTAGCAGATGCACTATGTTGAACAGTTAAGGGTACCTCACCACATGACACCTGTTCATTTTTCGGTCTGATATTTGCATCCACGTCATGTGTAACAAGAGTCACTGAACTACTGGCTGTTTCAAACTTATCTGTTTCTGAGCCTCTGTATTCAGTGTCAACTGATCCATCACCCGATGCCTTACTGGTCTCAACACTACAATTTATTGATTGTACCCGACATTCATTCACCTTTCTGATCACAGCATCCACTTCTTGTATGACAGGAGTTACTGAGCAGCTGGTTACATCATTTTTTATTGTCTCTGACATTCTGCATTCAGCAACACCCGATTCTTCAACTGATACACTAACCAACTCATCACAACTTTTTGTCAACTGCACCAGACTCTCATCCATTTTTTCATCTTTCTGAGTAACTTCCTTAATATACTTTTCCACATTATCCATGAGATGGATAAGTGTCTCTATGAACACGCAAATTTCCATTCCAGTGTGTCTCTTGAAAGACATTTCAGCCATGTCTTGATCATAATCTGATGTGAATTCCCTTCTAATGAATGACTGAAAATGTTTGTAGATCACTTGAAGTGCAGCACTGGAACTATCCTTTTGAACTTTCTCTTTGTCAAGTTGTAGCTCCAATTGCTCTAGGTTTAACAGCAAAGTTCCTGTTAATGTGGATAAGTCCTGACGGAAGAGGGCAATACATGTTCGTTCTGTTGATGTGGGTAGAAGTAACATGAGGTGAGAGTGAAGTTGTTGATCGGTTCAATGCTGCTTTCCTTTTGCATGGCATTCTGTAGCCTGAACAGGTGCAATTCTCTTTCTTCAAACTCAGAACACGAAGATCTCACATCCTCATTGAATGATTCAATCATCTTTAACCGTTCAGTGTAGCATACATTATCATTGATGTCCACAGCATCATACAATTTAAGTACTTCCGAAATCACAGAATCAGGAGTGTTAGACATGATGTTGCTGTGTACACGGGATTTTACAAGTCTATGATTTAAACCGAGAAATAGAATCTTCCGTGGGATTTTACTAAAATCAAGACCAAACCGTTAAGCAATGACCAATGGAATGTGTTAAGATGACTGATGGATCGACACAATGATAGACAATTGTGTGTTAGGACATATGATTGTTTGTAGGATTAGCAGAGATGTTGTTTGGTTGAGATTTGGATTTGTTTATGTCCGTTTTTACAGAGAAATTTAGGTCTAAAAACATAAAAACCTCAATAACTTCTGTTCGGAGCAGATTTAGGCCTCGAAGGCTAACCTAGTTTATTCGGCGTGCCATTCTCCTTGTTCTCACGGTCATTTTGATGGGTAGAACGCTGAAAACAGAGTTACGGTTCAAAAGTTATGGCCGTTTGAAGTTTTGTCAGGAAAAGTCAACAAAACGACCCCAAGACAACTCGCACCCAAGACAACTCGTACCCCAGTCAACTCGCTTTGATGACAACTCACTTAATAGACAAGTCGCATGAAACACAACTCGCATAAATAGACAACTCGCTTAATAGACAAGTCGCATAAAGCACAACTCGCATAAACAGACAACTCGCTTAATAGACAAGTCGCATAAAACACAACTCGCATAGGCAACTCGCTTAGGCTGACAACTCGCTTAGGCTGACAACTCGCTTAGGCAACTAGCTTAGGCTCAACTCGCATTAGATACGTTGAATCTAGACAAGTCGCAGTCAAAACTGTCAACTCGCTTAGGCTCAACTCGCATTGATGAAAATGACCACAACTCGCATCCAAGAAAAGCATAACGTGTCTCAACTCGCATCCAATAAACATTCAAAAAACACCACTTTTCAATCCAAAAACAACCCAACCACGATGATTCAAGCCTTTCAAATCAAAACCTAAACACTTATAATGATTGTAAACACAAAAGTACAATCAAAATTCAAACTTTAACACTAAAAATGATCCAAATGATGAAAACTACTCTAAACTCATTCAAGCCCAAAAACCTTATGAAAACCACTAGAAATCCAAGAACATGAAATATGAGTGATCAAACCATGGCTCTTGATACCAATTGTAATATATTGTATTTCACAAACACATCAAATCATAACATATATAGGCGTATGGATTAAGAGTTTAGAGAGAGAAAGTAAAGAGAGGGAGCCTTTCTAGAGAGAGAGTAAACAAAAGAGAAAAGGTTAGAATGAAAGGTCCAACCCTCTACCTTGGGAGGTAGAGGGTATTTATCAAGGTTGTAAATATCGCTAGGCGCTAGTGAGGCGGTTGGGTAGGGCCTAGCGATTAATCGGTTAGGCGGGGATTAATCGGGGATTAATCGGATTGGAATTTTTATACACAAAATCATAATATTAGATATTATATTATATTATATTATATGTATGAGATAAGCATACGGCATCAAAGTTCAAATATTTCAAGCGTTCAAATATTAACATAATACATAATTCTTCAAAGTTTAAAGTCAAACATAGATATTATTCAGTTTGTTGACCATTTAAGCGATCTTTGATCGATTTTGTCTGATTAATCGGTTTTTTGACCTATTTTTAGGCGATTTTTTCCGATTTTTGAACAATTTTGTTAACCGATTTTTAAACAATTTTGTACGATTAATCCGATTAAACCGATTTTGTCCGATTAATCGGTTTGTTGACCGATTTTTAAGCGATCTTTGACCAAACCGATTAAATAGGCCGATTATGATAAATCAAGGCGCTTAGTGAGCGATCAGCGATTATGCGAGGATTAATCGGCCGCCTGGATCGATTTTTACAACAGAGGTATTTATAGTTACATACTAAACGTCCTCCTTTGGACTGTGGATCAGGCATACAGTGGGTAAAGACCCGTCCGTCCTCCACGGTGTTGCTCTAAACTAAATAACTAACTAACTAACTAGTAAATAGCGTAATGCCTATGAGCTAACTTATACTAGATTATATTTGGGGTGACCGACTCTTCACTATGGAATTTCTAATTCCTAACAGCAAAAGCAAAGAGTATGCCCATAAACCCAAACCTGCCAACACCATCATGGAAGTTCTTAATACCCTTCACATGGATCTATGCGGACCCATAAGAGTAAAAAGTATCAATGGGAAGAAGTATGTGCTAGTTGTTGTTGACGATAACTCTCGGTTCACTTAAATTTTTTGAGAACTGAGGATGAAACTCCCGAGGTTATCATTAAGCTTATCAAACAATTGCAGGTTAGACTTAACAAAACTGTCAAAATCATCTGAACAGACAATGGAACTGAATTTGTAAACAAACAGCTCATTCAGTTATATGAAAGCATTGGAATTAGTCATTAGAAAAGTGTTCCATGCACTCCTCAGCAGAACGGTGTAGTTGAAAGGCGTAATCGTACTCTTGTGGAAGCTGCTAGGACTATGCTAATATTCTCAAAGGCTCCAATGCTTCTCTGGGCGGAAGCTATTGACACTGCTTGTTACACTCAAAACCGATCCCTAATACATACTCTTCATGGAAAAACTCCATATGAATTAGCGCACAACAGAAAACCGGATCTCTCGTTTCTACGTGTGTTTGGGGATTTATTCTATCCAACCAATGATGGTCAGGATCAGGGAAAGTTGAAAGCTAAGGCTGATATTGGATTTTTCGTTGGTTATGCACCTGATCGGAAAGGTTATCGAATCTACAACAAAAGAACCCGAGATACTATGGAAACTATTCATGTTATGTTTGATGAGCTGACTGAGCATATGGCTCCTGGACACTCCAGTTCTGGACCCACGCCTCAACTTTTGTCACCTAGACCCATTAGTTCGGGTCTTGTACAGAATCCCACGCCTACAGCTCCTTATGTACCTCCCTCGGAAGAAGATTTGAAGAATCTATTTGATCTGATGTATGATGAATACTTTGACTGATGATACTCCTGCACCACCAGTTGCTGCTACTCCTACACCAACCAACTCGAATGGTCCATCGGTCTCAATCTCTTTAACACAAGAAGCTCCATTTGCTGACCATTCATCATCATCTTTGAATCCTTACTTGTCTTCTATACATCAAGGAAATGCAGTAGATAATTATTTTGGAGACAACCCCTTTGCTAATCCCGAAGATGCTCCATTTGAGAATATATTTGCCCCTGAACCCACTCCTGAAGCATCTTCACCAGGGGATCCTAACTCTGCCACTTCAGTACCTTATTAACAACCACATGAACATCTCAGAAAATGGACACATGATCATCCATTGGATAACATCATTGGAAATCCTTCTCGTCCGGTATCTACTAGAAAGCAACTTGCCACTGATACCTTATAGTACTTCTTAAACTCTGTACTATCTAAGACTGAAATGTCTGAGGACATCTGGTTTAGTGCTATGCAAGATGAAATTAACGAGTTTGACCGTCTTGATGTATGGGAATTAGTACCTCCTCCAGATTGTGCTATGATTATCGCTCTCAAGTGAATCTTCAAGGTGAAACTTGATGAGGATGGTGACGTTCTAAAGAATAAGGCGAGACTCGTTGCTAAAGGGTATCGACAAGAGGAGGGTATTAAATTTGAGGAATCATTTGCTCTGGTTGCAAGAATAAAGGCTATCCGAATCTTCCTTGCTAATGCTGCTAGCAAGAATATGGTAGTCTACCAAATGGATGTAAATACTGCATTTCTTAATGGCGATCTCAAAGAAGTTGTCTACGTTAGTTAACCGGAAGACTTTGTGGATCCAGAGCATCCTAACTATGTCTACCGTCAAAAAAAGGCTCTCTATGGCTTGAAGCATGCTCCTAGGGAATGGTATGATACTTTGTCAAAATTACTTTTGGCTAATGGATTCTACAAAGGCGTTGTTGATCCCACAATGTTCACACGGAAGTCAGGAAAACACTTAATACATGTTCAAATATATGTTGATGATATTATCTTTGCCTCGACTGACCCAAATGAATGTGACTGTTTTTCTAAAGAGATGGGTTCTAAATTTCAAATGTCAATGTCACAATTCTCAAATTCCGGTCATTTCTTAAATTATATATATGCATCATATTAATTCATTCATGACATTTTATTTCACATTCAACGCGTAATTTTTATATTTAATAAACTTTATCGCGTGAGTTATTATTTTAACATTTAATCCGTTACTTTCAAAAATGATCCCGATGTATTTTTAAACTTACATTTAGTTTATAAAAACTATATTTTTAGTTTTCCTAGTGTTTCAAATTTATTTGGCATTTTAATCGTTAAAGTTTAATTATTACGTCGTTTTTCTTAAAAATTTGACGATAATTATTTTATCACTCAATTTTCACAAGGAAAGTATTTTTACAATTTTTATCATCTCATTACAATCTATTTTGACCTATTAAAAATTTACTTGCACCAAAAATTCCCATTTACCTTTAATTGTACAAATCTCTTACAATTACTACACTTTTTATCAAAGTCTTACAAAATAATGCAAGTAATACATTTTAAAAAAAAAAATTATATATTGAGAAACACTCCTCCCCCAAATCCGGTCCTATGGGGGAGGGTAGCATTTATTATATGATTGAATTATTGGCTTGATTGTATAAGTCTACAAACTACCTCATGTTACTTCATTCATCACAAACATATTCAACAAGTGATAGAAAGTTTCTTCCTCTTTGTTCTTCATTCATAGAACCGGCCTCCCTAGAGTTTTTACAAGGGATCACAAGATTTTTTCAAGTTCAAGTGTTTATCAACCTAGTTATATCCTTTATATGGTTTTGAAATAAAAACCAAGGATATTTAAGTTAATCCTTGTTACCTACACCTCTTCATTATCACTAGTAAGCATGTTTTTATCATTTTCAAGTTTCCTTTTCATTTTCATATGTTTCTTTTCATTTTTGGAGCTTATATGCATGTTATGTGATTTATACCAATTATTTCATGATTTATTGAGTTATATAAATATATTGGTCATCCTATAAATATTCCCATGGTATTCTTTGGTCTTGATGGTGATTAGGAACCCATGACACCCTAAGAAGGTGTATGGTAGGATTAGATTAGTTTCGGAGTTGATTTGAAGGGATTAGAATAGGTTTTGTCCGAGAAAAACTATTTTCGATAACTATATTTTACGTTCTGTCCTTAATCCGAAATTCTGGAAAAACCAACAGTTGGTACGACATTTTGGCCTTGATATTTAGAAAATATACTTTAAAACGAATCCGTGGCCTTTTGAACGGATAAAAACGGAGTTATAACGAAGCCGTGGTGAATTTTTAAAGTTTGACGACGGAACGTACATTTTTCAGAAAATTTCAGCATGCAGTTTTTACATATTTCGGGTCAAAAACGAGCCTTAAGCTTCACAAATTATTTCGACTAGTCAAAAATATATTAGTTTACTTCGATACGAAGCTAAGGACATATTATACGTAGAAAACGGATTTGAAACGACAAATATATGCACGTTTTCATAAAGTTGCCGTAACTATTATTTTCTGAAAAACTATATTATTTTTACGATACAAGTATTTTAGTAGCTGTAACGTCCATGTTTGCGGCTGTTTTTAACCATGATGTGAAACTTTTTGGAACAAAATGTCTTCTAGTAAAATCAAATTCACCGACCATATTTTTCAAAACAAAAAGCTGTTTGTCAAGCGGAGTTATGGTAAATTATTTACGGATGTTCAAACTTGGCCGAAACTTATTTTCTGCACACAATTAGCCAAAATCACTATCTTTAACCCTTGATATCTTTATGATCGAGACCTTTTGGACGAAAACTCCTGAACTGAAACTTCTAGATATCGATACAAACTTTCCAAAACCGTCGAGTTCGTTCTCTAACGATCGACGTACACCATTTTACGACTACTTTTCCGAAGCCATTTTGTTACTTTTATAAAAATTCCGACGACATTGTTTTGCGACGAAAAGTGGTAATTTCACCAAAAATCATTATAAAACCATTGTAGGATGACATTTTGACGTAAAAACTGGTAAAGTCATTTTTGAAGGGTCTAGACGTCAAAAGAGTATTTTTCGACGATTAGTAATATTTTCAAAACTCGCTAATGGTATAAATAACATACGAAGTGCATGCATAACATTACATTGCAACTCATTGCATATCATATCATTCGTGATAGGTCCCGGTTGACGCATCACATTATACCTCAGTGTACCCACTTTTGTCATCACCTCAGTTTATCAAGTGAGTAATCACATCCCCTTTTTACCGTTTTACTATATTTTGGGGCTGAATGCATGAACCATACTTGAATTAAATTGATCCTTACAATTGTGAACTCTTTTGACTTGAATATTTGAACTCGAATCAATCCTTGAACTTAATTACGAAATTATGACTTATTTGAACTTATTGAACCGTACGTGTTATGACCTTGTCCTAAAGTCTCCAATGTTCGGAGCATCACTATAAAGTCTCCCATGTTCGGAGCATCACTATATAGACACCTTTGTTCGTAGTATATCTTTGGGAAGAGGCACCCAGTGTACCTTTGGGAAGAGGCACCCAGTGTATCTTTGGGAAGAGGCACCCAGTAGGTCTTTGGGAAGAGGCACCCAGTATAACTTTGGGTAGTGGCACCCAGCTTAATTTGGTTTCATCGGTAGCATTCCTGAATTATTATATTCGTGGCACTATATTGGGAACTATTATGACCACTTACACTTGATTACTTGACGCGCTATAATTCTTGTGCAATGGGTTGTGTACACACAGGTTGCAAGTTTTGTATGGGCGGAATTTGGAACTGAGTGGATACACAATGCCTTTGCTTTGAGAACTATTTTTCGTTGACCGAAAGCTTTGTATATTTCTTATGAGTTTTCTTATTTCACTAAACGTGTTTACTCACCAACTATTTTCATAGTTGACCCGTTTTTCTCTCATGCATTTCAGGTGATCGTTAGTAAGCTTTTCTATCAAGTCTTGCATAAAGAAGTTTTCACTTGTCGCTACAAGTCGTATGTAATAAAACTCAATATTTTGGAATCTAAACTTTGTAATATATTTGCCGATGACGGCTAAACTAGTATTGTAATGGAGTATTATTTCTTTTTAATCTTAATGTTGGTATGTTCTATTATCTTGTGCTTATGTTCCCTTCCGTTACACCTCGTGTTTCCGCCTTCGGCGAGGGTGTGACAGTCAATGATGGGATAAATATCATTTTTCTTAGGTTTACAAATTTCTCAAAGTCCCAGAGGCATTTTCATAAATCAATCTAAATGTGATAATGAAATATTAAAGAAATTTGAATTTGATTCTATTGACCCTGTTGACACTCCCATGGTGGATAGAACTAAACTGGATGAGGACCTCTCTGGGATCCCTGTTGATCAAACAAAATATCGTGGTATGATTGAATCCTTGATGTATCTCATGGCCAGTAGACCTGATATTCTGTTCGTTGTATGCATGTGTGCTCGCTATCAGGCTAAGCCTACTAAGAAGCACCTTGAAGTAGTTAAACGGGTCTTTCGGTATCTCCAAGGAACCATTAACATGGGTCTTTGGTATCCGAAGGACACCGCCATGTCACTAACAGCCTATGCAGATGCAGACCATGCAGGGTGTTAAGATACTCATCGAAGCACGTCAGGAGGTGCTCAATTCTTGGGTGATAAATTAGTGAGCTGGTCGTCAAAGAAGCAAATGAGTACTTCTATATCTTTTACGGAGGCTGAATACATTGTCATGTCATCATGTTGTGCTCAAATCTTATGGATGAGATCCCAATTATCTGACTATGGCTTTGTATTCACCAAAATTCCTCTCTACCGTGACAACAAAAGTGTCATCGCTCTCTGCTGCAACAATGTACAACACTCAAGATCAAAGCATATCGACAGTCGCCATCATTTCATCAGGGAACAAGTAGAAAAATGTGTGGTTGAACTCTACTTTGTAAGGACTGAGTATCAGTTCACAGACATCTTCACCAAAGCTCTTACAAGAGATCGGTTTCAGTTTATCCTCCCGCGACTCGGCATGAAGAGTCTGCAGCCAGAAACGCTCAAACGTCTTCAGGAAGAGGATGAGGAGTAAAGGAGTTTCTTCACCAATTCTTTGTACATATTTCTCAAAAAGCAAAATAGAAAAATATAAAACCAACAAAAATCCATAAAAATCAGAAAACCCAGAAAATACCAAAAATAGTTCGTTCGAGGCATGCCTTCTGGTATCGATAATATCTACGGTCCTAGAAATGTCATTCAACAATGGCACGGGGCTTTAGATGAAGTTCGAGCAGAAGGTGTAAATATTTTTAAAATCATGTCTCAAAATATTGGTTTACAGTCATTTCAGGCTGTAACACGGGCTTAAACAATGACTTGCAATTATTTCAGACTGTAACTCGTTTTTAAAGAAAGTAAAGTGCTTCGCTAAATCATTTTTATTAAATTCGTGCACTTATCCTAAAACAAAATCAGGAAAGCTTGTCGCCAAAAAGACGATTGTTCCTATACAAATGTTTTTCATTCTAAGATTCTTCTGAAAAATATTTGTTTTTCTCATGGTGATAACATTGTTTGAAAATAAATCAGACTCAAACTTTTTGAAAATCAACTGGACTCCATTTTGTAAAAACATTTGTCACTCAATCAACGACTACGGTCATTGATTGAGGGGGAGAGTGATTTCAAACTTCACATTTTCAAACGATATTTCATCAAATAAGTCCATTTTGTACGTTTTAAAGTGGCGAATAAATGTTTTGTTGTTAGGTGCCAGTGTATGATCTTTCGTTATACTCAAAGATCTTTCAAAATAAAAAATTTCTTTTAGTTAAAGATCTCTCTAAATTATCATACCTGACACTAACAATCTTAATTACCAAAAACTGTTCCTTATCAGATAATTTCAAAATCAAGCCACATCTTTCCCAAAATTTTTATAAATGATTTAAATCAATTGGGATCACAAATCTCAAAGGTTTGAAATTATTGATCGGGGGAGAGATTGTGATTTAAATCTCAAATCTGATAAAATGGTGATCTGATAAAATGGTGCTTGTTTTGAAGAGAGATAAATTGGTACTAAGATAATGAATCATGTTCTATAAAGTGTAGACCAATAATATCTCATGAGTTTTTGAAGAAATGGTGATTGTTTCAGTGCCTTTTAAAGTCACTCCTTCCTCTACGTGCTAAACAATTTCAAATACACGATGCACATGTTGAGGGAGAGCATTTATCTAAAACCAGATGTAAACAATGACACCAAAGTAACAGGTTGAAGCACTGATTCAAAATTCTGAATTTTAATGCTCGATTTAAACACTGTTTTCCTAAGATTCCATTCTTATGAAGTAGTGCCCTTTTCTTAACCTTTTCCATAATTTTTTGAATTTTAAGAAGATGTCGATAAAGGTGATCGTTTAAAGACTCAAGCAAGCACTCCTTCCTCCTTGTGCTAAATGATTTAAAAAACCAACGCACATGTTGAGGGGGAGCATTTATAAAAGCTCAAAAACAATTGAGGTACAAAATGCTTTGATTTGATACCACAAGTACCTTGATTGGTTTTTCAAATTGTTTTTCATTTGGTTTCAAGGCGGAAAGAACTGTACCACAAGACCGACCATTTTACTTTATGCATTGGAGTGATAAGGATGGTAAGGTTAGGTATTAGTTCCCATGATCCCGCCAGAGCCGGAGGGATCTACCCAGGGACAATCCACTAGATAGTATATAAGTCCTTAGGTATGATTAAAAAAGGAGAAAAGTGAGAATAAGGGAAGAGTGCCGACTGAGATAGAGCTAGGACTAGAACAAACCCAACAAGGTTCTAGTGATGAAATCTCGGTAAGCACTGAAGGGGTTGAAGAATGAAAAAGAGATGAAAAGTGAAAGGGTGAAAAGAAATAGCCTTCCAATAATTCAACCTTAGGGCAGAAACCGGGTTCAATACATATGCTACTGGTGGTTACCACGGTAACGCCGATATTGAAGACAAGACGTCATGGAACCAGTGACGCACTACACTAAACTTCCCAGCTACTCAAGTTCTCTTAAAAGGACTTATTTCATTCTCACGGGGAACCGACATAATCTATCGACTTTCTCTTAGAGATTGTTGATATTGAAAAAGGAGACCCTCTCCCTAGTCTCCGCTCAGGAAAACAAAATGCACTAGTGAGTTTAGAGCCAAGAGATCATCAATAAATCTCACTGGGACACATATTCATGAAGACTTGTTGTTTCACATAATTTGAAAAGTAAGAATATATATTGATAGTCCTACGCATTATCCTTGTGGTATTACCAAAACATCCGAGTGATATGTAAAATATTCACAATGGAGATGGAAATCCTTCTAGAGCCAACATCAAACAAGCTCTTGGTGGGTGACATGTGAGATCCTTCATGGATCAAGCTTGTGACAACTGGAAAGAAATGATGGGGCGATGCACTCTTGAATCAAACTTGTTCTAGGAAATGGATTGACGAATGCTTTTGAAAAACCTTTCGATGTGCTCTACAATTCTTTTCTCTAGTACATCGACTGAGCGTTAATTTTTCAAACAAAAGTATTTATGATTGAAACTTGATTTTTCTCGTAAAACTTTTGTCGTATTGCAAAAACTCTCTCTCTTCAGCAATAAGCGATTATTTTTTCAAATCAATTTTTCATCAAGCAATGAATCTCAATTTGTTGGTTCACTCACTCCATGTTGTCTACTTTGGGATGCTCCGGTTTGAGAACGGCTAGATCAAGTTGCGAAACCCTGTCAAGGAGATTCTTAGGAATTCTACCTGATCACAGGCATTATTTATACTGATCAACGGGGAACCGTGGTTCTTGCGACCCTATTCAGTGAAAGTGAACAAAGACACTTTCGTGTGTTTTATTGCTAATTGTTGTTTGCAGGAACATCTGACGGTTGCAGCTGATCGAAATTGAGAAGTTACTCCATAACCACATGCTCACACCTCAAGCTCATAATCAAATAAATCATGATAATCTAAAGACCTTAAGCAATGCTTCCGCAACTCTGATGCAAAATATCATGATCCAACAAAGTGTGAGCATGTCAGTCCTGAAGTCACAAATATCACATGGAGGCAATACAACAAAGGATGAATCAGAGATTTATTGCGGCTGATGATCTCAAAGAAAGCTCAAAGATCACCAAGTCATGGATCAGTTAAAGACCTCCACTGAAAGTACAAAGCATGCGGACTTTGAAGAGTCAAAGGCTACGAGCTACAAAACAAAGAACGTGTAATAGAATGCTAGAACTCATAATGTAATATCTATACGTAATTGAGGTAACCTCCCTTAGGGGGAGATTGTTAGGATTTAGTAAATCCGTAAGTTAAAAGACTCGGTCACTTCAAGTATTTCTAAGCATGAGAAAGCTCGTAGTCTTAGACGTTTAGTTATATCAAGTAGTTAGTTAAGTAACACCGTGGAGGACGGACGGGTCTTTACCCACTGTATACCTGATCCACAGCCCGTAGGTGGCGTATTTTGTAAACGCTATAAATACCTTCTACCTCCCAAGGCAGAAGGTGGAGCTTCATAATATAACATTTACTTTCTCTCACTAGAATTTCCCATTCTCTCACTCTCTCTCTTTAAAACTCCATCATTATTCGAACCATATACATGTGATTTTGTGTAGTTTATGATAACCAATAACTACAATATAACTAGCACAAAAATCGTATACCACTCAAATTTCACCCCAAAAATGTGAGGTTCGCCCCTAGATCTTTAGGAATAAAAGCATTCATCTTTAATGCTTAGTGAGTGTACCGGTAGTATAATAGATTCTAGAACTTGTTTTGTGATGCATTCCGAGATAGCTAGTGAGACAACGTTCATGTAGTTAGGATTAACTAAATGATAAGAGGCATTAGGATAAACCTTGTTTTAAACCTGTAATTTAATTACGTCAACCACATCGGTTGAGTAATTTTCCCCACACCCTTGCGATGTACTCATCTTTAGTACACGATACCCCTAGTTAACTCCTCAGAGCCTATCTTTTTGCGATTCTCGTGATGTTCCAGTTTTCGGAAATATCAATGAAGAGCATTATTTATAATCCACCCCCAAACGTTACACCCAAATCGCTTTAGCCCACCTTGTATGCACTAATCTTTAGTGCGTTATTGTAACCATTGTTAAACCCTTAGTTCAATTATCTTGTTACTTGCATGGTTGCTAAGTCAAGTCATATCCTTTGTACACAGTTTTGGGACGATTTAGACTCATGGGTTAAAGAAATATTTTATGGAGTAATGGGAAGGAACGTTAAATTTAAATTTCGTTTGTCTACGTAATTAAATACTCCAAGTTTTTTGATCTTTTCAATTCGGGTCAATTATTGCTAGTGAAATAAAAAATCAAGTGTAGGGATGCTCTTATAAATCCCTTTATTTTGATGTTATCTTAGAGGATGGTAGAGTAAAAATGTATGGAAAAAAAAGAATCGAGAAAAAGAGTTAAGTCATCTAAAAAAAAGAGAGAGAAAATCATACGGACTACCATCCTACATCTATCTTTATGTTTTATGTTTTATGTTTTAAGTTTATGTTTATGTCTTGTTTCAATTTGTTATTTAGTGTTAGTGAGTCGAGTCTTGGCTTAGCAACGCCGCATTTTACATGCATGTGACTTAGATTTTTGACTTGCCACAACTAAAAATTCCCCATATCCAACAAAACCCTTTTATTCCTTACCTGAAGCCTGACATTATAAACCTTTGTAAAGATCTCTTAGAAAGTTATTCCTAGGTGCTTACGCCAAAGCGGTGGATGTTTGATCTATTCTCAAGCCTATGGTAATCTATCTACTACGACAGGTAGAGAGTGTTTATTTTTCATTTCTTACATGTTATATTTCATATAAACTCGAGAGATGAGAGAATCCAAACACCAATTGTGAGGTGCTAGTGTATAATTTTCGTGCTTGTTTTGACTATTGTGATGCTTGTACTTGTTTTATACTATTTTAAACCAATGTTAAATGACCCTTAACTCATAAATTGATTAGCCAAAAGCACATTTGCTTGAGGACAAGCAAATTTCAAGTGTAGAGATATTTGATAAGGATTTAAAACATACTTTTTTAGGTGGTCATTTAAGCCCTAAATCGTTACATTTTATATCCGTTACTGCTTAAAATCGTTCATTTTCACATTTTAGGTCTTTTGGAAGCAAATTACTAGAATCAAACATTTTTGGACGAAAAGAAGCGAAAACATGAAGAAAATGACAAAGTCAAGAATACAAGGCTGTTTTACAAGCCTGACGGCGTCCCAACTCCAAGGGCGACGCCTTCGCTCACAAGGTTTTCCAAAAAGTCTCAAGTGACGGCTCAGGTCATATTTGGTCTTAACACCTGACGGCGTCACGCCTTATTCAGGAAGGGCGTCACCCTTACTTTCTTCACCAGACGACCAAGATCCTTCCCAGACGACGTCCTTAAGCAAGCCCGACGGCGTCACTATTTCCTACTTGACGTCGTCCCAACGATGACTTGTCCAAAATGAAACCCTAATAACGTCGATTAGACGGCGTCACCATCAAAAGGCGACGCCGTCACGAGTGTAAATCTATATTTAGACTTCGAATTTTCTGTATTTTGTGTGCATTATTTTCTGTATTTTGCGTAGCTAAATTAATCTAGTGTTTGCTTAGATCCAATGAGTAAGAAAAACTGGCTTTTTATTTAATTGTTGCAAGCTTGAACGTCCTAAATAGCAAAAAGCTTAAGAGTGCACTTAGGCAATCGTTGTGTTTATTGCGTGAGTTGTAGATTAAGGATAATAGGGTATTCGAGAGAGATACTTCGGTACTTGGCAATCCCGGATGTTCTAGAGGAGAGTTACGATTCATAGAATTAGGGAATTAGGCACCCCCTATGACTAACACGGAATTCAACGCACCAATTAGAATGGGGATGTAACAATTCAACCGACCAATAAAAGATAACTAGGGAGTAAGAAAATCTAAGTAAACACGTTTTTAATTATCATAAGAAACACACTCAATCAATCCATAGCTTTTACCATTAAGTAGTTTAATTAGTCTTTTTATTTAATTTATTTAGTAGTTTAATACTTTAATTGGTAGAATTACCAACCCCCACTTATCAAACCCCGAGATTTTACTTGCTTTCCTAAAAAATATAAAAAGATAAAGAAGAATCTTCCTCACCTCACCTTTTCGTCATATATCTCTACTAGCATCTCTATTCCCCTAGAGAACGATCAACCCCCTGGGCTTGCCCATACTACACTGCAACGATTAGGTACACTGTCTAGTGGTTGTAAAGATTGCTCGAAAAAAAAAAGAAGTCTTTCGACTCCGAATCACGCATCAGTTATCTATAAGTTTCAAAGCTAGTACCTAAGGGCTAACTTTGCAACAACCCGATAATTTTAAGGGCTTTTACTGTAAAAAAAACTCAATACTATTTTCAGCAATAATTTATGAAAATAGTACCTGGGTTTATCAATTTTTACATATTTACTCCTTATTGAATAACTTACTATACGGAAATAGTCTTTGGGTAATTATTTCGTTTTGAATTTATATTTAGCACGACATACTCGCAGCAACGCGCGGGTTCGCCCGCTCGTTAGATCTAAAAATTAATGATATAACCTCGTGTACATTCGAGGTTTTAGAAACGTCTTGTAAATATTGTTATAAGTAAGTTCAAATATTTATTATATATCACTCTGATATCTCGAGTCTATATCACTAAACACTCGTGTACGAGAGCCCTAACTAAACGAAAGATTGAAAACAAGACATGTTAGTGCAACAAATTAAGATGGAGAGGTGATCGATCACAAATGATCGATCGAGATTGCCCAAGAATAGTTGGTCCAACGACAATGACAATAGGTCATATGTGGTAGCAAAAACTTAACGCGGACTTGCGACTAGTATGACTCTGAAGTATTTTCATCAACAATTTCCTACCCGATATTTTCTAAACATTAATTTCATATACCAACATAAAATAGAAAGGTCTCAACTTGTTCAAGGTAACATGTATCACACTATAATAGTCAAAGGAAAGATCTTATGTACTATATAATATCATCGTGGACCGCACAAAACAAGATCTGTATAACTTTGTCACCTTCTATCCTGGTTCCTTTAAGGATTGAAGCTTTGATAATTATATAAAAACTCTAGTTTATATGTTCATTCCATTTTTGTCACAAAGTATACGTTCCAGTTTCAGATGAGTTCAACATGGCGTGACTTTTAAAAAGTTTCACTTTCTACCTTATTTAAGTTTGTTTGCATTTAGTGAAGTTTTTATCATTAATTTGATGCATTCATCCATAGGCCAATATCTTTTAGTACCCTAAATTAAGGGTACCTTACAGCACTCATATTATCTCAAAGTATTAAAGGTATCTTATAGTACTCATATTTGATAATTTTATTCATACAATACCCTAGCTCTAATTTTGCCAAGTCATGTGATTATCATGTGATGTATTGACGTCAAAAACTAATGGAAGAAAATAAGACGTTAAGGTGGTGTTTGTTTTTTATAAAGAGGCTCTTAACATCCTCTTAATCTGAACCGTTCAGACGCGGTCAGACATTTTGGTCATTCAGACCGTTTGTTTTTTTTTTTCCCGTTCAGACGCGTTCAGAGGCAGTAAGATCTTAGTACGAGCAAAAAAAAACCATGAGTTCAAACATGAGTTTTTTTTTGCCTCTTGCTGACACAAAAAAAACATTAGTACGAGCAAGCAAATGCGCGGTTCAAACATGAGTTTTTTTTTCCCGTTCAGATGCGGTCAAATTCAGACATTTACGCCTCATATTCAGATTCAGATGTGCGGTTCAGATTCAGATTCAGAGCCTCTTAAAAAACAAACACCACCTAACTAAGATCACGTGAATTCTATTTTTCTCTTGCAATTTGTATTTTATTTTGTTTTGCAATGAATGTCTGGTAATGACATGTTTAATTCTTGCTTAGGACTTGTGTCCCAGTAATGGTATCTCAAGTTATGTGTGAAGCTCTCCAATCAAATGATTGTTGGTTCAAGTCCTGCTTAAAACGTGTGAGATATATTTGTGAGGTAAAAATCGTGAGATGGCTAGTTACCGTTCAAAAAAATCTTGCTTAGGCATGCAGTTCTAAATGGCTCGTAAAGGCCTTACAAATACCTTGAAAAGGCGTGATGGTTGGTCATGCCGCCACGCCATGCCGTCACGCTGTGGAGAATTCCTTCGTACTTGAGTGTCCCAATGATTATGCCACATCTTTTTGTAAACCCGATATGTATGAAATATGATATAAATATATAATTATTTTCATATTTTGTGTCGCCTTATACTACGCCTTATACGCAAAAGTTTTGCCTTGACCGAAAGACGTAAGGCTTGATCATGCCGTCACGCCACGTCTCGCGCTATTTATAACCTTGGCATGTTGTCATATGTTTAGGAGGTTATTGTGTTTTTTTAACGGCAATTTCTTGATAAAAGAAAACTAGCAAGGCGCTAGAATTACAAGGAGGACTTTAACCAATCAGTCCAAGAACAAGACATATGGCCTTTATAGTTAAGCCAAAAGAAAGAATACAAACAAATATTATTAAAAATATCACTTTTTCTCATAGCAAGTGAACTAAACATGACATTATTACGATACCGTGAAATCCACCATAAAGAAGAAGCAATGATGATGTACATACGTTGAATCTTCTCTTTAGACATGTGCCAAGAACTCAACTAATCTATCCAATGGTCTATGAAAGTAAACAAAGGAATAGAATTGTCGCACGATGATCGAACAAGCCTCCAAATATTTTTAGCGATATCACATTCGAAGAAAATATGAAGGCTAGATTCGACATATCCGTTACAGGAAGCACACGATATATCCGAGATTTCAATGCCACGAGTAAAAAGGTTTAAGCGATGCGGGAGCCTATCAATCTTTAAACGCTATAAGAAAATGTTCACTGCGAGGTTATTGTGTTACTTGTCTTTATAAGAACCAGGTGTAGCAACCTTTTATATATTGCAAGTTTATACGGGGTAACTTGTTTCTTGCTGATATTGATAGCAGCACTACATGAGTATGCAAAAAAAGTATGTAGCTTTTGCATACCAGTGAACTCGTTTGCCATTTATATACAAACAAAACATATATCATGCATTTTCTACATTTTGAGTATACTTTTAGCCATTCTTGGTATACTTTTAGCAATTAATTTAATTAGGGTTAGGGTACTGTATGAATCAAATTACGAAATACCGTATGAGCTAGCATAAGGTGCCTTTAATACTTCAGGGTACTAAAAGATATGTTGGCCTAAAAAAAACCTTTATAGGAAGCATAGATACCAAAAGGGTCGAGGCCCTCGTACCAATAGCTGGTGGACAGCCTCAGAAGCCACGATACTTCATGTCTAAAAAAGTAAAATTACTATGCAAGAAATATTGTTTTTGCTATAGTTTGAGTTCTCTTTAGGATGGTTACATGCCGTTATAGACCTATGAGCCTTTAACAAATAATTGCGACTACTTGGAAAGTTAGAATCATGTTTGCAAGGAGAATAGATTAGGTAAACATTGATACAGGATAGCTAACTTAAACCAAAGTCAAAACTTTGGCGTAAAGAATTAAATTTTACATTAATGAAGCAACAATTACACTTTGATGCTTTGTATTATCACGATACTTAGTCAAAAACTTACCGTAAACTATCAACTTTGGCATTAAATGAGCAATTGTCGCTCTTTGACGCTTACTATTGTCATAATGTTAATTTCGTAGCGTTTTGAACTTACTGTTAGTATCAGATGAGAAATGATCTAGTTGCTACCAAGTTAACTCGCCAATCACGTTATCTAAATTTTAGTGTATTTGTTCATTATAACAGTTAATGGAAGGTACCGATATATCTTGTAATCTATTGTTATGATCGAGGGACTCAAAATTAAAGTTGCAGTATATGTATATGTAGCTAGATCCGTAAGAATCTACACAAGGCATGTGATTAGTAAGGATCTAGCTCAACTCAGCTCGACGATGTTAACACATAAATATCTCTATGAGTTTCCTTCAACAAAGCTCAAGTTAGCTTAAGAGATTTAAGAGCTCAGTTAACTCGAAGCACGTATCAAAATTGTGTGCTAGAAAAAGCTCCAACTGGGAGCTTAAATAGCTTTTGCACTATTTGGTCAAACTATATCGAATAAACCAAGCTTAGTTTTGACTCTCAAAAAATAATACAGTAAAACATCTATTAATTAATGATGTTGGGATCAGGATATTTTATTAATTTAATAAAATATTATTATATCAATAAATTAATAATTTATTAATTTAAAAATATTTTACGTATGACTTTTAAAATTTTTAAATACAATATACTAATTACAATGTATAATAGTTAGAGAGGAAAAATAAATTAGAAAAACAAATCCCAATTAGCATTTTATGAATTCACATTTGTATTAGTCTCAAGTTGGGACCAAAAAAGTTAATAATTTTATCGAGGTAACTAATTTATCGAGTAGGAAGTAGTCTTCTCTTTCTATGCTGCTTTCTTTATAGGGATTCTGCCGGCATGGTACTCCGTTTCCAGCAATTCGTGCAGGGGTGAGCGAAAAAACCGAGAAGACCGAATAAACTGAAAACCGAAACCGAAAATAACCGAACCAAATTTGCTAAAACCGAACCAAACCGAACTACTAATTCGGTTCTCGGGTTGGATATGGGTTTCGCAGTTTGAACCGAAAACCGAATTCATATAAATATATATATTTTTTTATATATTTATATATTTTTATGTATATTTATATATAAATAAATACTATTAAAAGGTTATTATAATATAATAAAACACTTTTTATACTTAAAATATATTTTTTTGCTAAATATCTATGTAATTATTAATTTTTTTAGTTTATTCTGGTCAACCCAATAACCGAACCGAATTAGAATTCAACCGAACCGAACCGAAAACCGAATTTGAATTTAGTTTGGTTCGGTTCTCGGGTTGACCTAAAAAAAAACTTTAACCGAATTAACCGAACCGAACTAACCGAACAACCCGACGACCGAACCGATCAACACCCCTAATTTCGTGAGCAATTTTCTAAAATTCGAAAACTCAAACTTGTTATATGAATCTAAATTTTGACTTTTTTAGGCCCAACTTATAGCGTGATTAGATATTTTTTTTAATCAGCCTAACAACAAACCGGCATTATTATTGGGCCTATCTTTAAAAACAATATATCATCATAAGATCTCAAAAATGCACTTTTTTTTTAATCATTGCATGATGATTTGCAAATAACAACAAATAAATGTATCCTTTTATTTTGGATCTTAAAGCATTTCAAATCCACAAAACTTGCTTATTCTTCTCCTTGACATTTCTTCATGTTTTTTTTTTCATTGTCAACTTTACTTCCAATCCACCCTATGCAACACCAATGGCGACCGGGAAATCTCGTGGTAACAAGAGATCGTCTGGTGGTTCTTGTTCGTCTACTCTCACAATGGTCGTGCTTGTGACCGTGTGTGTTTTAGGCCTCTGGATGCTAACATCCAGTTCTACTCCTTCGTTTAAGACCAATCCTATGAATATTTCGGACAATGGGTTGTATGATATTGAGAGACGTGCAAATTTAAACCGTAAATTGCCCATTGATGCCACTCAAGATAAACTTGTTGATCTTTCAAGTAATAGTAGTATATATGGAGATAATGGTAGTGATTTGCCTATAGATGTTGTGCAACATGATGATGAATTAAGAACGCGGAATGATTTGGATATGAATCAAGAATTGGGTCAGAATTATAAGGTCGATGAGGATGAAAATAAAGAAGAAAGTACGAGTACTAATGTTGTTGATGATGATGCCGAGAGTTTGAATGATAGTGATATGGGGAAACAAGAGGCTGAGTTACACCAAGAGGAGGCAAAAGAAGAACAGGATATTGATATATCGACAGTAACTGAAGATAACGCAAATGGATCCAAAGAGACAACGTCAATAAAAAAGCATAATTACAAAACACGAAATAGTGAAGTGTCTGAGGAAAGTACAATAGCTGATGATCAACAAAGTGATACGGAGAATCAAGAGGATAAACAAACCGAAGACATTCGGGATTTGGAAGATAACCAAGAACAAGAAACAAATGACCAGGAACCCGAAAAGGAAATGGAGAATGAACAAGAAGAACAAGAAAATGAGGATGATGGACCAGTAAAATCTCACTCAATAGCAGCCGAGACAAAAGCCCAAGTTGAAGATCGAGAAGCACGAGATCTTAGAAACAAAATGGAACAAGCTAAGATAGAATCAACCGTAGTCAATACCACTATAGACATCAAAGCTTCCAATGTAGGGAATTCAACTATCATTAAAGGGGTTACTAGAGGTAATAGCAACAGTAACAATTGGGAGTTATGTAACATGACGGCTGGGACAGACTATATACCATGTTTAGATAACGAGATCACGGTAACAAACTTGCACCATCGGTACCAGAAAAGACACTGCCCAGATGAACCTCCCATGTGTCTCGTCCCACTTCCAAAGGGTTATAAGACACCTATTCCATGGCCACAAAGTAGAGATAAAGTACTAATACTTATATTCACAGTATTTTTTTCAAGTGTTGCTCTATGTTAGGAAACTACATAAATATTTAACAAATTATAGGATGTAAATGGCAGATATGGCTCCAAAATGTACCAAACAATGCATTATCAAATCTAAATGGACACCAAAACTGGGTGAAGGTAACAGGGGAATTCATCACTTTCCCTAGAGGTGCTCTTCATTATATTAACTTTCTAGAAGAGGTAATTAACAAACTATTCCTACATCGATTCGACTCATATATTATTAAGTATCTAGTTGTGTCATGTAACCACTAACTTACATCCGGTCAATCATGTTAAGAAAATATATATAATATAAAGTTAGTGGGCCAACATGATTGACTAGATGTAA
The DNA here is from genome assembly GCA_019973895.1 of Chrysanthemum seticuspe. NCBI lineage: Eukaryota > Viridiplantae > Streptophyta > Magnoliopsida > Asterales > Asteraceae > Chrysanthemum > Chrysanthemum seticuspe. Next base: position 232,120,511 of record BPTQ01000004.1, read on the forward strand.
GTTAGTGGTCATATGACATAATCTAATAAAATTCCAACATAATATGCACATATATCAACTTGTGGGATCATTTCAATATTAACTTTCCAAGAACTACAGGCAGTGCCCAAGATTGCATGGGGGAATCATACACGAGTAGTTCTTGATGTAGGGTGCGGTGTGGCAAGTTTTGGTGGCTACCTTTTCAATAAAGATGTTTTATCGTTGACGTTCGCCTCTAAAGATGATCAAGAATCTCAAATTCAGTTCGCTTTAGAAAGAGGAATACCTGCGATTTCTGCTATCATGGGGACTCAACGCCTTCCGTTTCCAAGCAAAGTTTTTGATCTTGTGCATTGTGTTCGTTGTAGAGTACCTTGGCATGAAGATGGTGGAATTCATCTTCTAGAGGTTAACCGCGTGCTTCGTCCTGGTGGTTACTTTATTTGGTCAGCGACGCCCGTTTATCAAACACTTCAAGAAGATATCCAAATATGGAAAGGTAAATATCATTGCAAAACCTTTACAACAAAACTAAATCTAACCTCTTCTTCTATTTACCTTTTATATTTATTGACACATAGAGATGTCGGCTCTTACGGTTGCAATGTGTTGGGAGCTTGTGACCATCAAGAAAGATAAACGAAACGTGATTGGTGTCGCAATCTATCGCAAACCAGACTCCAACGAATGCTACAATTTAAGGAAGAGAAAACACCCTCCTATGTGTAAACATGAGGATGATTCCAATGCTTCTTGGTACGTACCTTTACAAACATGTATGCACGAGATCCCGATGGACGAAACAGAAAGAGGTTCACATTGGCCTGAGCGATGGCCAGAACGAGTTCAAAAACCCCCGTACTGGTTAAACAAATCCCAGTTGGGAATTTACGGGAAACCAACTCCTGACGACTTTAAAGAAGATTACAGACATTGGAAACGGGTGATTAGCAAATCATATATGGGTAACTTAGGGATAAACTGGTTGAATATACGAAATGTTATGGACATGAGAGCTGTTTATGGTGGGTAAGTGTTGAAATCAACAATTTTAACATTCATTTTCTTATTTCAGCTTCTTGTGATAGATTAAACGATTCACACTCAACTTATGGTCAACTACAGGTTTGCTGCAGCATTGAAGGATTTGAAACTATGGGTACTAAATGTGGTGAATATAGATTCACCTGACACACTCCCTATTATATTTGAAAGGGGTCTAATTGGGATGTATCATGATTGGTGCGAGTCTTTTAACACGTATCCTCGAACATATGATCTTCTGCATGCAGATCATTTGTTTTCAAAGCTGAAAAACAGGTGATTTTGACTAACAAAGTTTACACAAAGCTAGGTTGAGCAATGACTTTACGATACTACTGAAACCTTAATATGGTGTATGTATGCAGGTGCAAGATTAAAGGTGTAGTGGCCGAGATTGATAGGATTTTGAGACCAGGAGGGAACTTGATTGCTCGGGATGAGCCCAGCATGATAAGGGAAATGCAGATGCTTTTGAAGTCATTGCATTGGGAGGTTAATTTGACATTTGTAAGTAAGCAAGAAGGGATAATCAGTGGTCGAAAGTCTATGTGGCGGCCAAGTACATATGTGACACCTTTGTGATCGCATAATATATCTTATTTGACGAAATGTATGAACAGGTATATGCATAGAGGCAAAAAATATGTAATTCATGAATATATGTTTTTTAGTCCTACTGTGGGCAGACCTTATCCAATCTGCCTGACCCCTACAAATGGATACATCACACCCAAAAAGATGGAGCAAAAACTATCAAGTCACAACCGAGATTGCACTTCTAACCAATGTACGCACAACTTAGCACCGTTGATCTGAACCTCTGTAGCACAAAAGATGATTGTCCAACAAGCGGAGGTGGAAGTTTCGCAAATTCGAACTGATCTTAGTTAGTTGGTCATGGAAGGTTTTTCTGCAGAACACAAAATGTACTTTCAGTTCGCTACCAATATATGCAACCTGCTATTTTCTAATCAAAGAATGCAACATACTTACAATTTCTACAAAATACATGCAACCGATAGGCAATAACCTAGTCACTAGTTTATTCTTTTTTTCTAAATGGGTCAAAAAGTGAAATGGTGCAATCTGAAAATGTTTCAAGTACCTTAATCATGCCGTCATTGAAATTCATGCTGTCGGATGATATTATGCTCAATTCCCTTTCCAACGTTTCCATATTTGGTGTAGGTTTTGGCTTGTTGGCTAACTCTATGCTTTCCTCAATGTTATCCAACACTTATATCATTCACATGGCATACCAGCACTCCTTTGAGAACAGTGGCAACAATTTTATAAAGGGAGATTATGGATTGTTTCTAACCTTAATAAATAGAACCCATGGGACGAATATCTCTTCAGTTATAATATATGCATGAAGCCTGAAGATTGTGCAACTATAGTATCAATTCGCTCAAAAAAATGTTTCATCAGATGCAGAATTAAGAAATTCTAACTAAAACGTGAATAAAGAAAGACCATCACAATTCCTCGCCGTCTAACGAATCAACATAATCAAGCGTATTGAAACTGGACCATGTGTTACAATTCTAGTGAATCTCTTCAAGTTTCTCAAGCGTATTGAAACTGTTCATATCTTTTAAACTATGCAAATGCAGATAATCATATGTAACAAGACACAACGCAGGATAGAGTGTTTGTATTTGCTTCTGCTATAAGGAATCACAATAATCAGATATGCTATTGTAAGTATGTTCGAATCATTTGCTAATTATCAACATTCACAGTGACAGTTGCTATATTATAATTCTACTGCTACAAGTTTATATCATTCAACTAATTCCATTGATCATATTCATATCTTCAATCAATCTGTAAACCAGCACAAGCAATTCATGTTCATAACATTACAACAAATATATCTCATCAAATCATTTAAAAAAATCGAAAAGATTTACGAAGCTTTCGAATCAGCTACATCTTTAACAATCTTATTATATTCTTCAAGTTCCTCATAATAAACATCCCAAACACACCTAACACAACCACTTCCACAACAATCTCCCGCCAACGGTTTCTCCGGCGGATCCGGCAACTTCTCAGGCAACTTTTCCGGCACCTTCACCGGTTGCCTTACATCATCACCTGATTTAACATCCTTCTTATCATCACCTGAATCATTCATGATGCTGTTGAGATTATGATTAGATCTGATATTGAGAGAAGCTGTGGTTCTGAGGGGAAATTGGATTGATTTGGTGATTCGTTGAGGGAGGGAGAGTTTCATGGACTGGATGATGACGGTGACATGACGGTGGTTGTGTGGTGGTGGTGGTGGTGATGACGTGGACGGTGGTTGTTGGAATGGGAGGTTGTGAGTGGTGAATGATTCCATTACGTAATGTGGGGTAGTTTTAACCAATGGGAGTGTTTGATTGATGAAGTTACGAGTTTTGGCCCTATACTTATTGTGTTTGACAAAAGCTATCCCAAAACTAGAGGAGTGTCATAATGACAATGCTAATGGTAAGGTTAACCAACCGAGTACATGACCGCATTATTTTCATTAACTCAACCGAACAATGACCGGTCACCTCCCAACCTTTTTAAAGTTATGGTTGGCCTGCCAACCGCAAGTTTCAATTGCTTTATGTGTGGTTTTCTTTTTATTTGTTTTTTTGAGGTAAGTTTTTTGTTGTGGTTGCGGTCGTCTTATTAGCAAATTGTGGTTGAGTGTAGTTTTTTAGAGAGAAAACTGATGTGGCGGGGAGTAACCACAATATTTATAGTTACCATTACCATTGAACTAATAAGTTTAAAATTATCTTTCGGTTTTATGATAAGTTTCAAATTAAAAAATAAGTCAGAAGAAAATGAGCAATTTCGAGAGCAGTGTGATTAGTACAATAGCATGTGACCATGTGTTGTGAGCTTTGTACATTTGTACTTATAAACGCAATGTTCTGCCATTATTAGTGTAAGATAGTTTTAGTTGATCAAATACACTTAGTTAGCAAGATTGTTAGATATTATACCAAAAGTGTTACCAAAACTACTAAACATCATCTTGAAATAGTTAGTGTATTAAACATGATATCAAACTACTAGCCGCTAACGCTACCAAAAAATACCAAACATATGTTGGTATCTATTGGAATCAATACCGAACTATTGATAATGTTTATTCTAAGCTCTTAAGTCACATTAATTTTCTCAACAGAATATACGTGACATTCATATTAAAGATATAAGCAACTATTTTTGAAAGGTACACAAATAGTAAGTTAAAAGCAAACAAGCATATAACAATCCATGAAGGCGTGTGTGTTATGTGTATGTTTAACAAGTTTACATTCACCAAATTTGTCTCAAGGCCTCTCCAAGCCCAGCAAGAGTAGCAGCATTCGCGCATAATTATAGTCGTAACATGACCTTAAGAACTCCAACTTAAATTTGCTCCATGGCGGATGCCTTGGCTCTAGTTCTAAGTAGAAGCTTCTTTCCAATACTGCTTTTTCATGGCTGAATGTATCAAAAGAATACTTCCCATGGTACCTGCCGAACCCACTCTCTCCAACCCCTCCAAATGGTAAACCGTCACACACAAACTGCAAAATGCAACAAAATGTACTAGTCAGAACAATGCACGTCTATCTGACTATGCCAGTATAACATAAGCAACGCTATTAGACAGTTAAATTGGACTATGTTTGTGTAAAAGTGATAGTACAAAGCGAGGAGTGGGAAATTGTGAAAATTGTGAAAAGGTAAGATAGCTTTGGTCTGCCTTTTTTGCCTAACCATCTTTCACTCATTAAACGGCAAATCTTTAAGTTATCAACTCGGTTATCTGGCGTCATGTAAAAAAAATCAACATTGCCAAACTTATAGTCACGTTATCATTATTTAGACATGCTTACACAAAACAGAAGACAAACCAGATTATGTTAACTTTTTATGCTAAACCCCGGCCTTTTTTTGTTATTCCAACCTTCTTGGGTCAAATAGTTTACTTGTCCCATTTCATTTTTCTTGCTATATACATAGACGTTGTGAGTACCTGAATCATGGTGTCATTGAAAGTCACACTCCCAGATGATGTTTCTGCTAATATCCTTTTCTTCAAGTTTTCTTTTTTGGTGAATGCATAAAGAGCAAGAGGCTTTGGCTTCGAGTTGATGAAGTCAATGCTTTCTTCAATATTATCCAACTGTTAACAAGGACACAACTTAGACCCACCACTTTATCCAAACACTTGCAAGAATCTTAAAATAGGAGATTGTGCATATATTCTTACAGTAATAATTGGAAGCAAAGGGCCGAATATCTCCTCATTCATGATCTCCGCATGTAGTGGAGGATCTAACAAAATTGTTGGTTCTATTATCCTGTAAAAAGAAGTGTTATTAGATGCAAAGTTACCATTTGTGAACTTAAACTTAAATGACAAAGGAAAGAAGGTTACAGATTTGTCTCATCGAACGAACCACCATATACTATACAATTTGCTACAGCAGGATCTTCAAGAAGTTTTCTCAGTCTATCGAAATGGACCTTGTTGACGATTCTAGCAATGTTTTTCAAGTTGTTTACATCATCCCCGAAAAACCTTTTAATTATCTTCTTAAGCTCTTCAATCTAGAATGTGAAATTAGAACACATAAAAAAGTATCATGATATAAAAACTTAAGTTTCTAAATAACAGTACCAGCAAGAGGAAGTTAATAAATACCAGAGTGGAGGCACGCTTTTGTTCCACGAGCATATAATCGACTCCTATGCAAGCTTGTCCAGCGCACGGCCCCCACTTTCCACTCACAATGCGTTTGATAGCCACCTTGAAACACCGTAAATATCATTTGAGAGATGATCATGGTAAGGGTTACACATATATAGAATAAAGGAGAACGTAGAAACCTTCATATCTGAGTTAGGTAGGGAATCGAAGATGACAGGACATTTTCCTCCAAGCTCTAGTGTGACGGGAGTCAAGTGTTTTGCAGCTGCAGCCATGACAATTTTTCCCACTTTCGTACTTCCTGAAATTTTCACAACTGGATAAGCAACAAACAGATCAACATACCTTAAGCTTAGTGATATCCAAGGAACAGAGCGGCCTACCAACCAAAAGTTTGTAAGTGTAAGTCCCAACAGGTGTGTGTACGTAAGCTTATGAGTTATAAGAAGGCAAATTAGATAAATTGATAACCAAACTTTATAGCTTATTAGGTTGCATACATCTAAAACCAATTATGTAGAACCTCAAATCGTATTGAGCGTTGAGATTTGTGAGGTCATTTGAGTTCAAAGAATATAATCGTTATAATTGTCAAAGCATAAGCAGGCAATTGTTGAATCTTTTTTAGGAAGTATGCAAGTGATCGTAGCACAAATGAAATTTTAATGATCATTTTGTTAATTTCGCCTAATAAAATGCTGCTATAACGATAATATAGCAAAAACAGTTAAACCTGAAATGATAGATATTGTTTATCTACTAAACTGATGCACCCATAGTTGATATGCTATTAATGCAAAAGTTACCGGTAAAGAATATTTTGTCCCATTTATACTCTAGTAGTTGACTAGATACACCACTGCCACCTTCTATAACCTTAATAGCTTTGGGGTCCAAGTAGAGCGGCAACTTATTGGCAAGAAACAAAGCGCAATTTGGGACTAACTCTGATGGCTTCAATAAAACTGTGTTACCAGCAGCTATTGCTCCTATCAAAGGGTCCAATATCAATGCTGCATAAAAACAAATGTTTATGATTCTTAAAACTTATTCAGGTTCTCACAAAAAGAGGTATAAAAAACTAATGAAAGGACTTTGAAACATGCTTACAAAATGGAAAGTTCCAAGAACCGATGATGAGAACTATGCCAAGTGGTTCAGGCACCACTTTTTTACTTGCTGGAAAAAAAAGTAGAGGTAACCACCCCTGGCGCCCATATATATATCGTTAGCCTTTAGTCATTAGTAACAAAATTAAACCATAAATAGGTAAATTCAGGATATCAGATTACAAATCAAATCCATTTTCCATTTTTGTTGTTATTTATCTCAATACCAAACAGACTGTTTGTAGGCACCGAATTAAATTTATCCGGAAACTTGATCAATGAACCACGTAGGATATTTCGTATCCATATAAAAAAGACATTCTTAAGCATTAAGAAAACAAGAAGAAACTGGCAAACCTTCTTTGGGGACATCCATTGGTCAATACATCTCAATGCATTGTCAGCAGATTTCTTCACAACCCCAATCTGTACTAAAACAATAAAAATCAGTTCACACAACAGCACATCATTCATCTACTCCTATTCCTTAACTAAAAGTTACTTGCTACATCCTATATTAGAGTCAAATTTCGACTTTTAACTTTCTAATTGTCAAATAGATCACTTTGTTAGTTCAATAATAACGAAATATAACCTTGTCTACAAGATAACCGCTACTAATCATATTCAACTTATATTCATTAAGGTCACAAAACACCACCAAATGGCCTAGTGGTAAGGCACTTGACCGCCTCACAAGAGGTGAAGGGTACAAACCTCACTAGGTACACATATGGGGAAAAGGGTCAAAAATGGTCACGGGATACCTGGGTTAGGGTCGGAAATGGTCACAGGATGCCTGGGTTAGGCCGTGTACATCTGAGTCAAAAACCTCATCCGCTTTTAATTTTTTATTCATTAAGGTCACAAAGATATTGAAATTACTTGATAGATCACCCAATTATGTATATGGTTTCATTACACATTTACACCAAATCCAACAGGAAACATTTTTAACCTTAAGTGAAAAAGTACTTTGTATCAAACGCTAAACAATATAGTACTAGTTTGTGGGATAGAGGAGTTGAGTTAATTTACGACCTCATCACGATACGATTCGACAGGATGTTTGCCAAGTTCAGATTGAAGTAACTCAAAGAGGGTCTGCTCATTTTCTTTAATCAGTTTAAGAATTCCTCGTAGCTGTGTTTTTCTCCACTCAACTGTTCTCGTTACGCCGCTTTTAAACGTACGCCTAAGCTCCTCCGTAGTCTTTCCTATCCCATGATTGTCTTCCATGGTTTCTCTAATGTCTTTGTGACTTATGCAACGGCCACCAGCCAACAGCTACATATATTTATGTGTCTACATGACCCACATGTGCATGCTTTAAATGCTAGTTAACGACCCTCATTTATGTATGTTTACTTTTTCTAGATATTGAAAATGATATAACAAAAACATGTACCGGTCTTGCCAAATTCGATATTGCATACGTACTTAAAATTTTATTTGGAATTGTGTATCAAATTTAGTTATAAAATTCATTTAGATTAGGTTTAAGGTAAAAAAATCTTATGAATTGACATATTTAATTATAGTTATAAAGGTTAAAATTCATATAAAGTTTGCAAGTTCAATTAAAATCACAATAACAATATCGATAAGGGAGTTGATATGTACATATAGGGGTGGAAAGAAGCCGAGCCGCTCGTGAAAAGCTTGGGATCGGATCGGTAAAAAGCTCGAACGAGTCGAGCCTAAGTTTGGGCTCATTTAATAATCGAGCTCGAGCCCGAGCTCTATACAAAAAGCTCGTTTAGGCTCACGAGCCCTAGAAATATATACGTACAAATATTTTCTATACGTATAACCGTGTTAACGAGCTCGAGCCTTGTGTTAACGAGCTGAGCTCCATTTGAACCTTGTTTTTTTCCACACATCATATAAATTAGTCGAGCTCGAGCTTGTGAAACATTTCACGAGCCGAGCTCGAGCTCAAAATGTGAGTCTCGAAACGAGCTCGAGCTTTTTATATATAAACGAGCCGAGCTCGAGCTCTGACAGGCTCGGGCTCGGCTCGACTCGTTTTCACCCCTATGTACATATACAAAAGTAATCTGTATACATAAAATGAAAAACTAAATGCCTAATATGCCTTTTTTTCCCCTTTTATTCATAATTGTTTTTCTCCTTCTCTTTTATTAAAGAGCAATGCTAGATGCATTCACAAAATCCACACAAAAGATTTACTCGTTGACGTGTCAGCGGATGATTGGTGCATTTTCTGGCAATTTCTCTCTTCTTTTTTTTATTAAACCAATTATCCGCTAACATGTCAGCAATCAGATTTTGTGTGTGAATTTTATGAGTAAATCTAGTATTTCTCATCATTAAAACCACATATACCTACGGTTTCCACCATCATAAAATTCACCGACCCTCTGGTGAAAATCATTCAACACACAACTAAAAATCACTAATTTATTCAAAGCATTAGTGATATTAAATTTATTTCACCATTTTGAGAATTGTAAAGTTTGCAACAGAATTTTGCATGTTCGGCCTTAGAACTACAAAAAAATGACTTCTATCTTTCAATTTATTAGCAACTTGTTTACAATTATATATGATAAGGGGAAGAATTAGGGGCAACCCAGGAAAATCATACAGTTTTACAATTGTTTACATCGAGTTCTCTAAGATTTTTGATAGAACATTTTCCGATGTTTAATCTTATCCCAAACAAAATCAAGTGTTTTAAAACCTTTTTGCACTTATAGGACTAGGTAAGGTTTTAGGCTGTGCTAAAGCACGGCCCATGAAATTGAATGTTTATTGTTTAACTATGATTTATATGCTTGTTCATTGATGGTTAAAAAACAAACATAGAAGCTATGGATATTTGATTAAGGTATTAAGTGTAGGTGCGAAACAATATTTTGTTAATCAAACCGTTCTTGTTATAATTTTTATAAATAGTAGAAACGTAAACACTTTTACATTTTAACTTCACTTTGTATTTAACTTATAACACCCTGTTTTAGTTAACCTTTACATCTTGACAAACTGATGATGCTACTATTTAAGTTACAGAAAAGCAATCAACAAATGGAAGAGGATCCAGAATGACATTTAGACAATAATGAAAGGGAAAATGGGGCTCACCCAAAAATATGGGCTAGAAAGTGATCAGTCATAGGGCGATTGACGATTTTCGTAATGAAATCTTACTCTTTTTTAAAGAGTACATCAAAATGTCCTAAAAGATTAAAAAGTATAAACTCTAATACATATAATACAAGTACATATCAACATTTTTTAATAATAAGCTATCGTACTTGTTATATGGACCAAGAACATCATAAGCACATGTAACGGGGAGTGTAAGCAAACATATATGTTCTATTTTCCAGTTATACCAAGAAAATATTTTATGTATACGGAATGTATGTTGGGCGAAATTAGATAGAATTTATGTTATGAACCGCAAGTTGTAATTTCTATCTTTTACAAAGACGAATTATTTATAGCTATAGAATGTTTTGTAATTACATAAAAAAATATGTCAAATTAAATCACATATATTTGAAGTCTTGATGTATCTATTCATAATATTCTGAAGCGTATTTGAACAATTTAACAAAATACAATATACTCCTTTAAAAAGCTCACTATTAGCACGAGTTAATGAAAGACAAAAACATACATGCAAAATTGTGTGACAAACAAAGTTTTTCTTTTTAAACTTGAGCATTCATAAAGTAATAAGTTTGCATCCAAACATCACTAAGACATAGTTTTGCACATAACTCTTTGTAATAGATTCTTCAGTATGAAAACAAAATACTAAAACTGAATGAAATATCTAACTAATATACATTAAAAAGTAAAGAATTAAAAAGAAAAGAATGGTTTTTTTTTTTGTTTTGATCTAAGTTAACTACGGAGTAATACTATCGATAGATATATTTGTCTTATTTGACTACACAATATAGTCGTAGTAGCCGAACGGATAAAAAGGAAATATATTTTCTTGTTATAAAGAAGAAGATTGGTATCCAAGAACTTCACATACACCTCATTTTTCAAATATACAAAGGTTAAACCAAAGTTAAATAGGGTCCTTCTATTGCTACGGGGGCTACCCGTAGCCTGCCACCCTTGTCCCCCCTTTGTCCCCCCGCTTTTTCCAGTACAACACAGTTTTTTGTCAGTTTCTGTTCCGTATTTCTGACAGTTTTAAGTGTTTGGCTTATTAAACTTTATATTTACAGTTCCGCATTTTCAGGTTTACAGCTTTTTGATATAAACAAAATTATAAAAAAAAATAAAATAAAAAAAAATAAAAAAAAAAAAAAAAGGGGGGGGGGGGGGGTCTTAATAACCAAATGGGGGGGGGGGGTATTAATAACTCAACCCAGTTAAATATTGGGACAACCACTTTTTAATATATTTTTTACTTTTATATCTTGTTAGTAAGAAAGGAAACACAACATCAAGATACCATCCTTGATATCACTTCCCAGTTCCCTCAAGTATCCTTCACGCCATCCCTTCCTGTCATAGACTATTTTTTCAGACTTGCAATTATGAGTGTTGACAAATGACCACATTTTCTTCACAAAAACAACCACCTATCCATTAATGATTTTTTGCATTTAATGCGTATCACATTCAAAGTGTAAAGTCTCTCTCTCTCAAGTATTTCTAAAAAGCTTTTGAAAAAGCTTTCAATGTAACGTCAAAAAATATTTTCAAATAACTTTTTAAAACAGTAAAAAAGCTGTTAGGCTGCCCCAGTAGAGCCAATCTTCACTCGATCGAGGGCTCCAAGGCGATCGATTCATGTCGATCTTGCTGTTGTGGAGTTACTCGATCGCCCAAGAAAAAAACGCAAACGGTCGTCTGCTCGATCGAATCCACAAAGCACAAACGTCCACATTAATAAACTCACAATCACTTACAACTAGAGTCCTTGATTCTGTCCTACAAGAACAAGCTTTCGCGCCATTTTTACGACACCTAGTAGTCACCGGACTGGTTTACGACGCCAATGTGGGCCCTGAACTCACTGGAATAAAAGTTTTTGCACTTCGTTTAAGAAGTGGTGCTTTGAAACGAAAAGGGTATGTAGGGTTTAAAGAGTTTGATATTCAGGCAGGTGTTGTGGTGAGTCGGTACGTTGGAAGGGTGGTTTTGGTGTATCAAAACATGGGAAATTGGTCTAGTGTTTATTATGGGTTAAAAGGGTATGTTTTTTTGTCACCAGTGGTGGGTTTAAAAAAAAAAAAAAAAAAAAAAATGAATTTGGTCGCCCTTACTGGGGCACCTAATCGCCTAAAGGTCGCTGGAGAGAGAAAGCTGACGTGGCAGTGAAAAGTAAGGGGATTGAATCCCCTTACTGGGGGCAGCCTTAGTAGTTTATGCATTGAAGATACTCTTAAGTAATACGGAGTATGTGATTTCTTTTATTTCTTTTATATTTACTTACATGATATTAAAGTTACGATTCAATATGCCTTGATATCAACATTCATACAAAATATGTGAATAAGAATTAAAGAAATAATATAGTTGTTTGAAAATAGATGCATATATCAGTTGTTAGAATTTTAGTTGTATTTAAGAGAAATAGGTAAAGGGGTTGATATTCATACCACATTTTTTTATGCATGCAATATAATTTGTACATTATAATTATAATATTGTATAATACAAACTGTAATACATAAATTATAATGCATACATAAAAAAAATGTGATGTAATTATCAATTATCATATGTAAAGGGAGGTGATTTGCACACTCTTTAAATTGATTGAGACACTCTAAATTAGAATGTTTGGACATTTATACCTTCATACCACTTTTACATATTTTCACTCTGTAAAAGTATATATGTCCAAACACTTTAATTTAAAGTGTTACAATTAATATAAAAAGTGTGCAAATCACCTCTCATATGTAAAGGATCATTTATTATTGTTGTTGACTATGTTATGATCAACGTTTAGTCGACATCTATTCTAAAAAATAAATTGATGTGACTCACATAATATATTCATATTGTACCGAAATCCTTTGTCAAAATTTCCTACCATTTCGATCTATTTTTTGATGCACGCAACAAGCCAACAGTGAGGTAGTTGTAGACCATAGTCATCGTTGTACTAAGTGTAATAATATTGTTTTTATATACTTTATATGCATGTTCAAAAAAAAAAAAAAAAAAAAAAAAAAAAAAAAAAACTTTCTTATGCATATGTACTGATTAACAATTGGTTTAATATTGTATTTTTGGTATCCTATAACATTTACAAATACAACTATTTTTTTAAAGTAACATCTACAAATCTTATGCTAATAAAATTATTTAATTAACAACTAAAAGACAATTTGTGATTTATATATCGTACAACAACAAGTGATGTGATTTCCATATCATAGATACAATAAATTGTTCTATAAGAATGTAAATATTAATTTGACAACATACAATTCAGAAATATTAATAGTATTTACAACTGATAAATAAAAATGGCCGTATATTAATCACTCAGTTTACACTTTTACAATATCAACAAAAATTTCAGTAGTGCAAACATACTTTGATATTATACATTATACATTGTAAGAAAATTCATGCAGACGATGTATATACAGGGGCGGAGCTACCTTGTAGGTAGTGGGGGAAAGGCCCCCAACAAGGCTTCACCGGAATAGCTAAATCAGTGGGGAAGATGACTAAATTAGGTGTAACAATCGGTGTTGCCCTCAACATAGAAAGTAAAGTGCCCTCCACAAGAAAGAAAATATCTTCAATTGGATCTTTAAATTCTTTTTATGGAAATCGTATATTTGCAAATGGAGAGACAGAGAATGGTTGAAGATAGAAAAGAGAGGATGAAGACCAAAAAAAATATTGGGAATGGGTACATTAAATATATTATTTACTGTTTCAGATTTTATTTTTATTTTACTTTTGATGTAATAAATGCTTTACGAGTGGGGGTTTTTTGTGAAAAGTTTATGTGAATGTAGCAAATCCCGGTTATAAATAGGTGCTTTTGTTTCACTTAAAAATTTTAGTTATAAATAGTTGTTGTTGTTTCAGTTAAAAATCTTAAATTTTAAGTTTAAGTTTCATCCCTCAAAAAAGATTCATGTTAACAACTCAATAAAATAAAACACATCTACATTATACAAGTTTACAAGGGTCTAATTTATATAAGAAATTTATAAAAAGCTAATTACTTTGTATCTAAGTAATTGATAATAATAGACTCGAGGTAACTAAAAAAAATTGCTTCATTAGTGTGGTCTCATTTTAGATGCATCTTTAGTTAATGTTAGTCGCATAACATAAGTATTATTTTGTGTATAAATAAACCGACCCGACCCGGCCATTTATAATTTTACTATAATCTTTCAAACCCATTATCGAGTCATTCTTATTGCTCGTTGCCCCCTTCGAGTTGATTTTCTGGCTCCGCCACCGTGTATATATATACATATACCTCAAATTTGTATGTTCAAGCACCAACAGCCAATCGCCAGCCGCTTTTTTTGTTATTTATAAAGATCGTTCTTAATACGTTATAAGATGGCAAATGGGAAGGTCCCTTCGAGCATGTTGGACTACAACGACACATTATACACAAATAACAAAAATCAAGTAACAAAAACAAAAATCCATAACAAATATTTTATTGTTGTAAGAGATAAATTTTACCTCTGCCTTATCATCTTCTTTCTTTTAGTCGCATCATCATCTCACCATAAACTGATCAGGTTTAAGCCAAACAAAAAGAAATCAGATATTTGCAGAATGAAGAAAAAAAAACATAAACGAAATAACAATAATACCTACTAACATAAAAACAAGAGCAAGACGTAACTTACATAATTACTTGAAACGTCGTCGGAGAAAAACTAAATGCAATGCTCCCAGAAAGGGTTAGATCTAGAGGTGAAGGTGTTGTAGACACCATTAATGTCGCGCATCGGTGTCCACTATTTACAAAAAGGATATTGCCAGGTTAGGTAGAGAGAGAGAGATAGAGAGAGAGAGAGAGGAGTTGTAGAGAGATGAAGAAAAAAAAGAAGCGAATGAAATTTTGGTTCATCACTTTTTGTAAAAGAAGATGAAAATTGAATGCAAATAGTGGCCAATTATTTACATCCTATGTGTCAATTTTAGGGAGCTTCACAGATCCAATGTGGCAATTTTAGGGAGCTCCACAGTCATTTGAGGCCTTTGGTTTATAATATAGGTAGATTATCTTTGAAAAACATATATTCAGTCGGATGAAGTGGTGGAAATAAGTATAAGTGAAAGAAGGGTTTTTGACGAGAAGAAAATCTGTGTAAAAATATGTAAAGGTATTCCACAATAAAAATGTAGATTGACGGGAACACCCTGACTTCGGGTATCTTTTGACACCAGCCATTGTCCACCCCACAAAGAATAGCTCCGACAACTATTCTGACCTAATGGGGCACCAACTGGATATGTAAGGGTATACCAGTCATTTAACATCTCATCTTATGTGTAAAATCACTTTCTTCCGTGTACATATCAACTCCCTATCGATAAAGACACAACTTCATAATCTATGTTTTGGAAACAAAAATATACATAATTGTGGATTGTATGTGGCACGATTTTGGCTCGCTTTACTTCATAATCAGATGAGTATATTATCAGGATTCCTGATGAGCTTGAATCAGAGGAAATCTAAATTTTCTTTGTCCAGTTACATGGATTGTTGTTGGAACTTATGGTTGTGATCTTTGGATAAACTGGTTATTGTTTGATAGGTTATATGTGTATTGGTGTGATTTATAAGTGAAGTTGAAGTTAAATGCAAATAAATGCATGGTTGGTAAAGTGAGTAATGTTAATGTCAGTTCTTAGTCAAGTTAAAGGTGAAGTGTAGAAGCTAAATGCAATCTATCCCTGTGTGCCTTAGCGCAAATATGGTTTTGTGTGTATTTGTGCAAATATGGTTACAATAAATAAGACTTTGACTTTTACAAATTGACCAAATAAGATGCACATGTACCAAAACACACCCATAACTACATTCACTTTTACCAATTGACTTTTAAAAGTCTGAATACAATGTACCAAAACAAGCATAACTGGATTTGACTTTTACCAAGTCTGATAACATAAGTCAGTATCAATCCTACATAACTGAGATTTTTTGGTTAATTGTTCTTAAACATTTTTAAAAGGCTCGGTTTGGAGATTTATTGAAGAAGATTGATTATCATTTATTTGATGTTGTAGTTGAGTTTCACAGGTTTGTGTTCTTATCATATCTCAAAGTGGGTGTTACACTTTGTAGATAACTTGTTCGTGCTTAAAGGATGTTGACGAAGATTTGCAAAATCTAGTTTTCATAGGTTAAGGGGTGGATGGATGAAGACCTAGTTAACTATCACTTAAAAGAGTTACATTGTAGTGCTCAGTGTCTCATTATAGATGAGGATTTTGTCAAGAGATTGTGGTCTACTTATATTTTTGGTTAGCAGTATAAGTTCAACGTCACATGGATAAACAAGACATAAGATACAAGTTTGGGTTATTTTACTTCTTCATCAAGTTCGTTATATTTGATTTTCTTCACAAGTGATCATTACAAGGAGCTTACAGATTTGAAGAATCATTTGATGTTCACGCACCACTCAAGGGGAAGTGTTTGATTTTTACTATTGTTGATCATTATTACTACTGCTAGTTGGAGTTTTCTACTGTTTTGGATTCATTTTTAGTAAGCATTTTGGTGTTCTTCATGGAGGGCAATTCGAAACATTGGACGGCTTAGATTGGAAGTATGATATTGGTTCGTGGTGGTCAAGATCATTATTTGCATACGTTCCCTATTTGGATAATAACAAAAAGGGGAAGAGATGTTTGAGTGGCATGGCATGGATTAAGGGGAAGACAAAGGAAGACATACTTGTTTCATTCATGGTGAGATCCCTGATCTCAATTTCTCTACTTTGTCTAGGGAAGTTCGTTCAAGAATGGTTTTGTCATTATCAACTAGGGGAAGATTGTTGGGAATTATACGTTTGAGTTGATAAGACAAAAAGAATGAAACAAGAGGGACTTAATGCGATAAGAAGGAAACCTACAAAAAGATGGAAGGACTTGCTTGCAAAAGAAGTTTTATTTATTAGTCTTTTGTAGTATTTTGTAAACCCTAATCCTCTAGTATATAAAGAGGACATAGGTGTAGGTTTTATACATGTCTTTCATAATGTAGTCGACTAAAGGTGTGTGTGTGTGTCCTAGGCGTATAGTATTGTAAACGCCTAGGTTAGTAGTTTAGTTATCTAGACGTGTTCCTATAAACGTCTAAGATTAGTTAGTGTTAGTGAATGAAAACCTTGTTCAATAACAAAGAATTGATTAGTTTATTCCGCTGTGCATGTTATTACTCTTTGTTATTGATCCCTAGCTGAGCTTATAAACGATCTTCACAATAACTTTGTCTTAGATACCAAAGGTATACAGTTATACTGCATATTAGATAAGTAGTATCAATCCTACATAGGGTTACCAAGTGTTTACATATAGCAGATGTACAAAATAGCCTCACAAGTGGCTAGCCATATTTATTCAAACTGTCAAGTCTTCAATTATTGGTTGTTGTTTCAATGCTTGTTCCTAAACTGCTTCTATTGTTGCACTGCTTGATCCTTGAACTGTTGTTGCATTTCTCCTTTTTTGGGCTTTCTGCAATCTATATTGAGCAAGTCTTCTGCTCAACGGTTCCTGCATTGGTTCTTGTTACACAAGTGGTTCATTTTTTGATGCTTCAGCATGGATTCTGCAATCTTCTGGTGTGATTCCAAGAGGCCAAGCTGGAACAGGTAGACCCATAATATTCTGCAAATGCAGAAGAGTTAAATTAAACAAATGAAAAAGAGTTAAATTAAACAAATGCAAAAGAGATAACTTACTCCTAACATAGCTTTTCCATTAATTGGATCTGTTAGGTCACTAGTTTTACAAACACAAGCTTATAAGAAAGAGATAAGGAGATTGAACAAGATCTAACACACACACACACACGACAATAGTAAACGGTTATGCGTAGGTGAGTGAGAGAAAGAAAAACTTGAACAACCAACCTTCAAATGAAGGTTTACATAGAGTATTTATAGGAGGAAAGCTAGGGCAACACTCCTAGTTTCCATCCTTTCTTTAATGGGCTTGGGCCTAAGCTCATGG
Source organism: Chrysanthemum seticuspe (assembly GCA_019973895.1). NCBI lineage: Eukaryota > Viridiplantae > Streptophyta > Magnoliopsida > Asterales > Asteraceae > Chrysanthemum > Chrysanthemum seticuspe. The sequence continues at coordinate 232,138,532 of BPTQ01000004.1, forward strand.
GCCTTCTACATAAGCTTAAGGCTAATAACAAACATAAAGGCCATAATAAAGCTAACTATTACATATTAATTACTAACACTTGATTATGGTTTAGGAGTGATTCCAACAATCTCCCCCTCAAGTGTTGGTGATGAACGGTGAAGGCGTTGATGTAATAGTAGCTCTGACGTCTTCTGACATTCTTCTTTCTTGTGAGAAGAATTGCCTTGTTTCGAACAATCTCCCCAGTGTAGAGAGATAGTTTCCTTTGAGCGGTTATGCTTTGACATCATCTTTAACTTTGTTCTTTGATCATTGTTCTTTGTGGTGAAAGTGATAGTATGTTGTTGTCTGCATCAAATTTACCTCAGGTCTGCTTCGCTGCTTCAGTGTCTCCACGTCATTCTTCAACATGCTCACACGCTCTTTGACGTTGGAATTCAATACTGATGAAGTTCTTTAAGTCTTTAACTTTGTAGATTCTTTGGTTTAACGACGAATCATTCTGACTGTTGTGTTGCTTTTGGATAGAACTTCCATTAGTGATGATGTTGGCGTGAGCATGAGAAGAATCAGCACGATCATCCCGCTCCGGAGCTTCCATAAGAAGAAAACATTTCAAGCGGTTAGTAATAAGCGGATTCCGGCACTTACAAGTTTGAACTTCGAGAGTGTTAACAGCATAGTGTGAAAACACAACTCTAATTCTTACAAAGGCCGTTCCTGAACTGGAGTCCCACAAGTGAGATAACGCGATGTACCGAAGTACATCTACAGTTCAGATGAGTCGATGAGGTACACCGAAGCATCACCTCACGACTGTAGACCGTTTGAGACACACTCCGCGTAATCCACGGGGAGTTACCGAAGAGACCTGCTGTCAGGGCTGTTTGATGTTGACCCTGGCAGGAGTTTCCATTCAATCACTGAGGATCACAGATTTGAACCTCTCATAAATGTTCTCGACAGATTGCTAAGATCTGTGAAGGACTCGATAATGTATCACTGAAATTCTTATTGTTGAACGTCAAGTGATAAAATGTCAAGTGTACCTAAGAGATCTTTTGATGAATCTCGTGGCTCTAGACTCAATAGTGCGTTTTGGTTTTCCTGAGCGGAGACTAGGGAGAGGGTCTCCTTCTTCAATACCAGCGATCTCTAAGAGAAAGCCAATAGTTTACGTAGGGTTCCCTGTGAGAATGAAACAAGCTTCTGTTGAGAGAAACTTGAGTGGCTAAGAAGGTTTAGTGCATGCGTCACTGGGTCCATGACGACTTTTAATCTTCAATACCGGTGTCACTAAGTGACAACCAGTAGCATATGAATTGAACCCGGTGTCTGCCCTAAGTTGAATAATCTGGAGGGCTAATTCTTTTCACCCTTTTCTTTACATTTCTTTTTGATTCTTCAACTCCTTCTTTCTCCGATTCTCATTTTCTCCTTTTTTATAATCGTACATAAGGACTTCTAAGTACTAACTATTTGTGATGTCCTTGGGTAGATCCCTCCGGCTCTGGCGGATCATAGGACGGTTATTCCTAACCTTAGTCACCTTATAACTCCATGACTAACCTATGTTGCCATTAAAACCACAGTTGTGAAGAATCTCTCAAAGGGTTTGTTAATGAAAATCATGTTTGAACCACTGTGAGAGATAGGATTTTGCATAAATACTCCCCCTCCACATGTGCTTAAGAGTTTTAATGGTTTAAATGCACAGTGAGGAAAGAGCGCGCACATTTTGAATTGATCCACTGGAGATAGACAATCCCTCGCGAGACACAGTTACGTTGCATAGTTAAAAAGTTACATTGTCAGCTTTTAGGTGACAACTAGCTCTAATAACTACCTTGAAGGTGTAGACAAACCTTGAAAGGTTGTCATACCCGTCAGAGTTCATGTCTACCAAGAGTGTCTCGAATGGTACTTTCTACTTGGACAAGTCCTTTGCGAGACACGTTTACATTACTAGCGAACTAGCTTGAAATTATTACCCGTCCAGGACAAGTCTTTTCGAGTTACTAACAGTTTAGTACCGTCAATTCGTTGGTTAAGTCTGAAGTACACAGATTCATTTGCATTTTGCACAACATATTTCTTATCACACAATTTTCTCCCCCTCAAAAATGGCATATAAAATGTTATTTTTGAAATGTTGACAATAAATATGACCATTTCGAGTGTTGCGGGAAGATGACCACTATGAAAAATTTGTGAACAAAGTTTTAATTCAAATACTCCCCCTCAACAAGTGATATAAACGGTTGAGGTTTTGAAAATCATACGAGGAAGTACTTGACCTTTTGAGCAGAACCTTGAAAAATGAAAGGTTTGATAGGTTTTACTCAAAAGTAAGAAGCTTTCGCTCCTTTTATAAGGATTGTGGCACTGAAGCGTACCACAGGGTCCTTTCTTGACAAGAACGGGTTGTACACTGTTATATGTGCACAAGCCATTGACATAGTTAATCACACATCCAAAATTATATGAAAGAAACAATTCAAGGGGTACCAGGAAGTGCAATGATGTTCCCAGGAGTGCGCACAGGGCGTTGAAAGCCGGTTATGTTAATCCTGGGTCGACCACCAACATAGCTCTCCAATCGTCTGAACTGATCCCTTCTGAACAACCGTTCATCAATCATGGTGATGATCCTTCTCACATTCCTCCGATCCTAAGAATTCCATCGCTTAGGGTTCCCAATGTTTTCACGTATATCCTTCAATCGATAAGCTAATGCGTCCCTAACCGTCTTCAGAGTATGATCTCCAAATTTGTGAAGGTCATTACACGCCATCAAGCAATTGCGGTGAAGTTCACTGCGATAAACGACACCAAATGGTTTGCTGATGAGCGTTAATTGTGATAGCTGGTTGATATCGGGAAGATCAAGCTGTGGTGGAGTGAAGTTGACACGTGTCTGATATGATTCAACGTCAAGCTGGAGATCTTCAACACGTTCTTTTATGACTATGCGTCTGATGAAAATGAGCAGTGACTTGATGAATTCACGTTGTATTTCGGTTGAAAATTGTCTCATGCGACCCTGTACTTTGGCAAGGTACATGTCTTCAATATCGTTGAGAGACAAATTCTCAAAGTCAGCTTCACAGAATGCATAATCCCTTTCATCCTGTCTTTTGACCACAATCTTCTTGAGAAAGGTGTAGTCCCATTTGGATGAAAGACCAACATGTTGGATGGCAACGATGTCTTTAGTACTAAACATTGCATGTTGTGACTTCTGAACCTGACAGCTTTTGTAGTAGATTCGTCGGCGTTCTGGCCAGTGATGAATCCCATACAATGCATCTCGATCGTATGCTTCCACTGTGTTGGAGAACAAGTGATTGGCACGTTCCTCAATGGCAATGCAGTTTAAGTAGATAGCTGCAGGGAATGGAAGTGTCAAGGATGTAGCATATTTCCTTGAACCATCGCCACCATGGAGAAGAAATTCCAGGTCTCTGTTGAAGAAATATCTGAATGGGATCCTAGGTTCATCTGGTTGGCCAATTGTTGGTAGAGGTTTGGTCCAATCGGTGTAGTATGGAGGGTTGTCCCTTTTTGTGAAGTCAATGTTTGCTTCCGGGTTGAGCCAATCCATGTTGTTAGACATAGCTCGAGCAATGTTGTCAAGGTGATATTCGACCTCGAGGGCACTTTCAGAGCTGTCTTTTAGAAGTTGAAACACTTCATTCTTGATTCGCTTCAACTCAGATTTCGTCATTTTCTTCACCTGGAACTTTTCTTGCAAAAGTTTTGCATGCTCCAATGTATTACCGTCTACCAAATTCTGACCTTCTTCAGGGTAGGGAGTGTTGTTAACAAGAGTAGAGAACCATTCAAATTCTTCAGTTTTATCGTCATCTAGCCAAGATACGACGTCAGTTTGAGGCGTCTTCTTCTTCTTCTTTTTCGAAGGCCTAGATGATGATGCTGGTTTCTGAACTTGTTTGGGAGAGGTGGGTTGTTGTAGGGGCTCAAGGACCTCTTCATCGTCACCACCCGTATACTCAAAGTAATCACCGGTTTTCTGAGTCAGGGGTGGTAACTCGGAATCGTCCTGAGGTTTATCTATAGAAGAACGAGGAGGAGACCTTTGTTGAGTAGGAGTCCGTTGGAGAGGAGGTAACATAGAAGATGATTCACCAGACTTCTTCTGATGTTTAGCTTTATCATGCTTATCCTGATCCTTGTCTTCATCGTCTCTAGGACGTTTAGACTTTTCTGCTTCGAATCTACATGCTTCTTTGAGTTGGTAGTCCAGCAATGCTTGAAACAGCTTTCCTTCCTCAGAAGTAAATGTCCCAGATCGTGTAGACATTTGTGTGACAAGCTTGGCCACCAATTCATTATCCGAGAAAACTACAGGATCAGATGGATTGATTGTGACGGTTAAAGGTGTGGATCTTATAGTTTGCTTGGCTATCTGCATAAGATTCGAATATAGTTGTCTGGTAAACATCTCCTTTGTGACTTTAGGAACGATATCCTGAAGGTACTTGTTAGTGTAACCTTCGATCATTTCGTTCAGTTCCTCTTGACGATGACTTTTCATGAATTCCTGAATAAACTTCCTTTCTTCTTTCATCTTTTCATGCTCGTCATACAGATGTTGTATGTGATCAGCAAAGAAATTTAACTTCTTTTGGAGAATGTCTTTCTTTCTGATTTGTTTGACAGCATTCCCAATTCGTTTATGAGCATGAGATATCCAAGAACGAGGTGGTCTTTTCACTGATTTGGATGATGATTTGGTTGATCTCTTTGATGGTGGTGGTGATGAATGAGAAGAAGAATCCGATGAGGATGAGACATGAGGAGACTCGGGGTCTTTGGGCGGTTCAGAAGTTTCCTTCTGTGATCGTGTAGGACTTTCCAGAAGCAACTTGTCATAATCAGCATCTTTATCTTTCTCAGATTTCTCAGTTTCAGGGTTCTCAAACTCATATTCGATAGTATCCTCCACAAGATTTTGTTGTTGCAGAAGAGTGGTGGCACCAGATCCCTTATCGGGTCGATTAACCGCATCAGGACCTGGTGAAGAGTGGGCATCACCACTTGATCCTCCGGGGCCACCCATTTGTTCTTTTGCAAATTCTTCAGCTTTTTGAAGGTGTCTGACGATTTTAAACTTCTTCCTGTAGGATTGATCCAGTAGCTCTTCTTCTTCTTCAGAGCTCTCATCATAGGGCACAAGTGCAGGAGTCTTCCCTTTTCCTTTATCAGCTTGAGGACTTGGAGGTTTTGGTACTGAAGGATTGTCATCCTTTGCAGTTTCAGAGTAGGTAATCTCTTCATCTGTGTCAGTACCTTCAGAGCTTTCGTCCAAAAGCTTTCTTTGCGGTTCGGGTTTAGGGATTGGGATGGGAGTAGCTTCCTTAGAGGGAACAGTCCTTTTACGAGGAGGATTCCTCTTGGGAAACTTCCTATGACTTTCAGAACTTACTGCACTTCCAGCACTTCCTCTTCTGGTTCTCCGAGTAGGAGTCCCTGAAGCCTTTTCATCAAGGTGGCCAACTTTTCCTTCTTTTACAGCTACCCGATATCTTTTGTACGTTTCCAGCTTTTTGATTTCCTTTGTAAGAAGGTGATCGGGCAACTCAGCACCCTGTTTCTTCGTAGACGATTCTTTGATTCTGACAGATAGTATGGGCTCAGTCAAGATGTCATGATTATCTGGGTCATTGAGTCTCCTGGGGATATCAGGATGAAGTCCAAGAGCTCTCTGGATCAACATTTTGGTGTATCTGACATAGGGAATTTTGGAGCCAAGCTTCTTATGAAACAACATCATATCTTCCCATAGCAGTGCTTCAATTATAATGTCCTTCTTGTTGATCAACGACCAGAAAATTTGCAGTTCCATGAGCTTGGGATGCTCATAGCCACTGTCACGACCAGAGACTGATTTGGTGATGATCATATAGAGTGTCCTCCATGGTTGAGGAATATTCTTCAGCTCCACGTGAGAGTGCTTAGTAATGATTCCTGTAGCTTCATCATAACCAATATCTATCAAGAATTGCATGACAGTCTCTTCAGTAGGGGTAGCAAAGAAGTTGGTTGGAGCGATGTCTGGAATGATGAGAACAGCTCGTAAGTCATCAGGAGTGATAGTGACTTGTTTGTGATTAATAGTCACATTCACAGCATTTTGACCAGTGATCCTCTGCATAGAATCCCAGAATTGTTGAATGTAGACCTCTGGAACTGTGGCAGAGTGTGAGAGCATGTTCTGGTAGGGATGATTCTTGAGAATATCCACTGCAATGAGACAAGAAGATTCTGAGCATGTGAGGGTGTCAAAGTCAACCCTAAGGTTGTTCTTTCCAAGCTTTCTCGGATAACCCTCTGGAAAGATATCAGCAATTGTAAGAACTTCTGATGCATCCACATTCATTTGTTCAGCCATGTCGTGATCTGAAATAACATTAGCCAAAAGAACCAACATATCGAAAGACATAATGTTAGTCAACAGAAGGTCTTATTGTCTAGTTATTGAATGTATAGTGTCAATGATTGTTACGAGTCCTAAGTCACTTGTTTGTCCAATAGTCCAATGATGTCGTGAAATATTTCGTGAGTTAGTTAACTTTAGGTTTTAAAGTTTATGTTATCACTTATGGTTCACAACATATCAAACGTTTAAGTTTATTAGTGACATTATTGGATTCGTGATGATATGATAAGTTTATTAACAAGTTTGTACACGTAACAACTCATAATGAAGGTCAATCAAGGCTTAAGCGTAGTTTTGGCAAAGTTAAGCGTAAACAGAGATGATATACGCGTAGACGAAAGCTTACGCGTAGGATCCTAACTTACGCGTAAGAGAAGTTACGCGTAGGAAAGGGGGACCTTATGCGTAGAGCTTACGCGTAGGCGTATAAGGACCTTACGCGTAAGGCTTACTCGTAAGAGTAGACCTTATGCGTAGAGGTCACTGTTTACGCATATCCTTCACAGGATACGCTTAGTCCCATTGTAGAACCTTACGCGTAATAGTTATGCGTAGGATTATTCTTACGCATAACTTGACTACGCGTAGGGTAATCCTTATGTGTAGATTTGCAAATGACCTTGATTCTGAATATTAAGCGTAGCAGAGCCTGAAATAATTTCATCAAATCATTATCATTAACACAAAACTTCATTTTATCAACAAAACATGGCATGAATCATTCGTTTAAAGGTTACGCGTAGAAAGTCATACGCGTAGGTCAAAACCCTAAGGGTTAAGATTTACGCGTATCATTTCTAGCCATGGGATTTGCACCAAACAAATTCTGGTAGGTCTATGGTGTTGAGAGAGTCTATGAAACAAGTTATAACATCTAATTCGTTGAGAATCAAGATTTCCCAAAGTTATGAACTTTAAACCCTAATTCCAAATTGTTAAACATTTAGAGTTTCTGGGTGGTTAACAACCTTGGAAATCATCAATTCATCAATATGTGAACATAACCCAACAATCTTTTTTGACCGAAACACTTCACATTCAAAAATACCCAATTCGACTCAAGAACCCTAGTTTTCAAAAATCATCAATACGTGTTTCTGGGTGGGTTTTGATGGTTAAAATGATATCCTTGATGTATTAGAACCGTTTTGACACTATCCATTATTCCAAAAACACACACACAATGATTGTGTGTTCATACGCTTATGCGTAGAACACATAATCACGTGTAAAACACGTTTTAGCCGTAGGATTAGCATGAAATTTAAAACCTTAGCTTAAAATCATGTTGTAATCACAAAACTACTTACAAGATGATGATCAAAAGGACGGATTTCTTGGTTGAATTGTAGGCGTAGATTAGTTAGGTTGAGAGAATTAAATGAGAAGTGAATAAGTTAGGTGAAGGTATTTTATTAAAATTAACTTTAACATTTTGATAGTTTTGGTCCCTCCACCTTTTCCTTTTTCAAACAAAGCCATTTAACTTCCATTTTGGTTACCAAACAAAGTTTTTAGGAAAGAAACTTGACGACACTCCTCCTTTTCTTGAGAAAATAATGAAAGGTTATTAATTTTAGTCCGAGGAGTGTCATTGAACCAGAAACTTCACCACCATTTATAAAAGAAACAACCGAGATATGATAACATGCAAGTACACAGATGTTTTGAAATAGTTAAATTTTTGTTTTCTCCCCCTCAACACTTGATCGGAAAAAAATACTGAATTTTGAAAGATTAAAGTGTTGACGGAAGAAATGTACTTGCCATGTTGAAAGAAAAAATAGATTAGAAGAATATTTTTGTTGTTTTATCAGGTTTTATATTTTTGTATTTTGTTTTTGAAAAATTATTTACAAAAGAGATGTTTTGGTGTTTGACAGGTTTTTAAGACTGTTTTAAGAGGTCATCCAATTCCTCTTGAGTCAAACACCTCATACCAATCCAGTGGATCAATTCATTAAACCTAGCGGGAGGCAAGGCTTTGGTGAGAAGATCTGCCAATTGGTATTCTGTACCCACAAAGTATAATTCAACGGTACCCTGTTCCACGTGGTCCTTGATGAAATGATAGCTTAGATCGATGTGCTTTAATTTCAAGTACTGAACAGAGTTGCACGAGATCGCAATGGCACTCTGATTGTCGCAGTACATCGGGATTCTGTCAAATACGTAACCATAGTCTTTGAGTTGTGTTCTCATCCAGATGACTTGAGCACAACACGCGGACATGGCTACATATTCTGCTTCGGTTGATGACAGCGATGTACAATCCTGCTTCTTAGATTGCCAAGACACCAGTTTATCACCGAGAAATTGTAAAGCTCCTGAAGTACTTTTCCTTGAGTCTAAGCATCCTGCGTGATCAGCGTCAGAAAAAGCGATTAGTTCAAAACCAGAATCCTTCGGATACCAGATCCCCAAGTTAATGGTTCCCTTGATGTATCGGAGGATTCTTTTAGCCTCAGAGAGGTGGGTTTCAGTTGGTCGCGACTGATAACGGGAGCATAGATAAACGGCAAAGACAATATCAGGTCTGCTAGTTGTTAGATACATGAGAGACCCAATAATACTTCGGTATTTGGTAGGGTCAACTAATTTCCCATGTAAATTAGCATCTAGCTTCTTGGTATGAGCCATTGGTGTGGCATAAGTGTCACAGGTTGTCATTCCAAATTTGTTTAACAGTTCAAGGGCATATTTGGACTGACTCAAGAAAATACCACGGGGTGATTGATGAACTTGCAGTCCTAGAAAGAACGTGAGTTCACCCATCATGGACATTTCAAAATTTTTCTTCATTAGTTTTGCAAAAGCGGTTGAAAACTTTTTATGTGTCGACCCAAAAATGATGTCATCCACGTAAATTTGAACAATTAAGATATGTGCCCCGTGATATTGTATTAAAAGAGTTGGGTCAACCGAGCCTTTGGTGAAATTATTAGCAATGAGGAAAGATGATAGCTTATCGTACCATGCCCGAAGGGCTTGTTTGAGACCATAAAGAGCTTTGTTCAGTTTGTAGACATGGTTCAGGCACTCTGGATCAACGAATCCTTCGGGTTGGCTGACATAAACCGTTTCTTTCAGTTGTCCGTTGAGAAACGCAATTTTGACATCCATTTGAAAGACCGTCATGTTTATATGAGCCGCGAACGCGAGAAATATCCGAACAGCCTCAAGACGAGCAACCGGAGCAAAAGATTCTTCAAAGTCGATACCCTCTTCCTGACGATAACCCTTAGCAACTAGACGTGACTTGTTTCGGATTACGTTCCCTTTAGCATCCAATTTGTTTTTCCAAATCCATTTGAGACCAATGACGTAGACCCCTGTTGGTCTTTCAACCAGTTCCCATACTTCAAGACGTTTGAATTGGTTGAGTTCTTCTTGCATGGATTCAATCCAGTTGTCTTTTGTCATTGTGTCTTTAATGTTTTTAGGCTCATATTGGCAGACAGTGAGAGCATAAATGCAATGTTCACCATCTGTGTGAAGACGTTGTCTCGTAACGACTGGTTGATTCGGGTTGCCAATAATATTAGCCAGAGGATGGTCTTTTGTCCATCTATGTGTAGAGGGTTGATGTTGGTATACATTGTGCAGATTCTGAGGATTCAAATGGTTTGTTGAAGATTCCGCGACATCTGGTGCAGCAGACTCATTAGAAAATGGGTTAAAGAACGCATTTGGATCAAAATCCGCAGGTGGGGGTACGTCATTCAGAATATCATCAGCCGGTTCATCATTGTTGGAAGCGGTGTGTTCAACTGTTGTGTTGGAGTCAACTGGTGTAGGTGCATCTTCAACAGTAGTTGTTGTAGCAGGTGTATCAGGTATAGGAATATTATCAGGTTGTGCAGCGGAAACATCGGATACACCTGGAGCACGTTCATCAATATCGTCACTGAACAGAGGAGCAAATAACCTTTCCATTTGTTGATGAGTGAGCTGGGGGCTTTGTACAGCTGATGATGGGGGTTGGGGGAAGTTTAAACGGTTGTGACCGGGTTCTAAGCTGTTATACTCAGAAGCCATCTCCGTGAGTTCATCAAAATGAGCATGAATCGTTTCCATCACCTGTTTTGTACGACGATTCCAGATCCGGTAACCTTTAGAATTCTCACAATATCCAATAAAGACTCCAATGTCGGCTTTGGCTTTGAGCTTCCCAAAATCATCACGATCATTATTCAGATAGCAAAGGGATCCAAATACATGAAAGTGTTTGAGATTCGGTTTATGGTTGTGGACAAGCTTGAAAGGTGTTTTGTTGTGGCGTTTTGTGATCATAGAACGGTTTTGAGTATAGCATGCAGTAGATACGGCTTCTGCCCACAAGTAATCTGGAAGTTTAGCATTGATTAACATTGTTCTTGCAGCTTCCACTAACGTTCGGTTTCGTCTTTCAACAACTCCGTTTTGTTCAGGTGTACGTGCAATAGATGTTTGATGCTGAATTCCCACTTTCTCATAGAATTCACGAAGGGTTTGGTTAACAAATTCAGTTCCTTTGTCTGTTCGAATTAGCCTGACGGTGTTGCGGAGCTGAACCTGTATTTTCGTGAGAAAGGTGATGATCATTTGTGGAGCTTGGTCTTTGCTTCGAAGAAAGTAGACCCAAGTCCATCGTAAATAGTCATCAACAATTACTAAGATGTAGCGTTTGCCATTGATCGTTTGCACGCGCATTGGGCCACACAAATCCATGTGAATAAGATGAAGCACATGCTGAGAGCTGTGTTCCACCTTTGAAGGAAAATGAGCACGGGTGCTTTTCCCTTGTTCACAGGCTGAGCAAAGGTGATATTTTGAATACCGGAATTGTGGGAGACCTTCAACTAGTTTGTGTCGAGCAAGGTTGGTGATGGTTTGAAAGTTTAGATGTGAGAGACGACGGTGCCATAGCCAGGATTTTGTTGATGTTGCCTTTGAAAGTAAGCAGATGGGAGATGAAGCAACCATGTCTTGCATAGAGATAGTGTAGAGACTAGAATTACGCGAGCCAGACATAAGGTCATTTCCTTGTAGATCACGAATGAAACAAGTTTTCTCCCGGAAAGCCACCTCCAAATCTCCATCACAAAACTGACCTACTGAAAACAGATTGTGACCGAGGCATTCTACATAGTAAACCCTGCTGATTTCGATGTTCCCATTGACATAATCTCCGTAGCCCATGATAGCTGCGAAGTAATCGTTCCCGAACCTGACAGTGCCAATGAACTTTGCAATAAAGTTTGATAACAGTTTAAGGTTGCCTGTCATGTGTCGGGAACATCCGCTATCAACAATCCAGAGAATGATCTGTATCACCTGCATTACACACAGACGACACAGATGGAATAGAAGTAGATGTGGAACCCGAAATGTTAGAGGGTTCCGAAGCAGCTATATGAGACATGCACACATTAATGACTTTAGGCATCCATTTAAATCCTAGTGTGTTATATATCCATTTCTGCCATCTATAACTACTCTTTGCTTTAGTCTTAGTGAATTCACTAGGTGGTACTACATTCTTAGGAGGTGAAACTGGAGCTACAGTGACAACAATGTTTGCCTTAGAATCTAAAGAAGGCGGTCTACCAAGCACAGACTTAGAATGATTAGTGGGCCTAGAGGTATTCCGATTCTTAGGATTTCGTAATCGAGTGATTATAGCTTTAGCAACACATTTGTCATGACAATCAGAATTCATACTTTTACGAAAAATAACACAAGGTGCATCAGACTGAATATCAAAAGTGCTTAAAGGTTTAGCATTCGTTACATCACTATTTCTATTACATTTGCCAGACGCAACATCTATAGTGGAAGCAACGTGATTCTTATTCATAGTCCTAGGGTGTTCTTCTACTTTAGCATTCCTTATTGATCTTTTCTTAGGTCGCAACTTCCTATTCTTCGATTGAGTGCTCCTAGGCTGTGAAGTGCGTACGTTTGGAAAAGACGCAACTATTCCTGTTTCAGTAGAAGGAAGCATGTTAGCAACTTGTGATTTGGCAGTAGGGATTCTAGGTGCACGATTACTAAGTGTTACTGGTGCTAATCTCTTAATGATGGTTGGCGGAAGTTGTTCATACTTTCCTAACATTTCTCTTAGCTTAGAGATAGTGTGAATCAAATCTTGATTTTCAGACCGAATATTACCAGCAAAATTCATGACTTCTCTAGTGTGAGCAAGATAGTGATCAAGTTCGTTTGATGCTTCATGTCGAGTCTTATTGAATAAATCAAATATGACACCATATTCCTGTTTAACTTTTACAAGCTCTTGTTCATATTTTGAGATTTGACCTTTCAAAGACACGTTTTGATCATCCAGTTGCTCAATTTTAGGATCAAAAGATTTTGTTTGCAACTCAGCGATTTTCTTTTGAAAACTAAGTTGATGATTGTGAATATCTTTTTTACACCAATGAAGACGACGTTTTGCATTGTAAAGTTCGTTAAGTAATCGTTTATTTTCAGCTTTTAAAGACTCGATCTGAAGCACATTATCAGTATTCTCAACAGTTACCACAGAGTCAACATTATCAGCAGAGATATGATCAGATGCATGTGGCAAAGAATAGAATAACACAACATTATGGATATCAGCACAGATCACATCTTCCAAGAGTCGATCAACATCTTTTCTCAACATTTTCTTTTTGCGTTTAGTATTAGAAATAGATGTTTCAGTTTTCTCGAAAACGACCTTCATCACTCCAAGTTCCTTATGAAAATCCTTTTCCCAAGCTAATGCACAACTTTTCAAATTTTTAACATTTGGTAAAAGATTTTTCTAAAAAATGTCTCTTTGTTCTCGCGCTAAAGGCGATTGAAAGTGTTGAACTTTGATTTCAGAATGATGTTCTATCTCATGTTCTAAAGTTTTGAGGTCAGCCATGAAAATATCAAAATATCTAAGAATTTTGCGATTTTCAGGTTTTGAGTTTACTTCACTGATTGAAGGTAAAGGACCATAAATTTGTGCATAATCTGGTTGGGGATTAACATTAGAAGACTCAGGTGTTTTGATGATAACCCTTGGTGTGTTAGAAGAATCCGTTGGTGTAACGAAAGTGACCGGTTTTGAATAATTAAAAGGTTTGTTGTAAACAACCGTTTTTAATTTTGATCGACTCTCGTCTTCTGCATCTAATTCCTCTTGACGATGGTATTCAACAACACTCATAACAGTATCATTAATTTTATATTCTGCACTGGAAACTTCAGGATTTGGTTTGAATGTTTTTAGTGAAAGCTTTGGTTTGTAATCAGCTAGATTTGGTCCATATCCTTTTGGATTGTGTTTTAATGTAAACTTTTCAATAGTTGTTACTGATTCACCATGTTTGTAAACAACAGTTTTAAACTCTTTGATTTTGTTTTGCAATCCGATAATTTCTTCAAGAAGGTCATCTGCCCGATTCGTTGAATGCTTTTTGTATGCGGAGAACTGTTTTTGACAAGTTAACAACTCAGCCTTAGCTTTTTGATTTTCCACGGTGAGAGCGTTAATTTGATTTTTATGTTCATGTTTCAGTTGTTCTATTTCAGACAACAAAGCATTCTTCGAAGCGGCTAGATCACGCATCTGTCTCTCTAAATATTTTTCGTTTTGATGAGATTTAGCAAAAGCGGCTTCAAAACCTTTTTCACGGTTTTCTTGAGTTTTGAAAAAGTTGAGTTGCATTTGTAAGCATTCAAAATCCTTGGTTAACAGTGCATTTTTTCTTTTTAAGTCCTTATTTAATGCATAACATTCCTCCATTTTGATTTGATGGTCTTGAATTAAACGAGCAAAATCTGGATGAGGCAACAGTTCAGCTTGTTCAACGTGAGTCACAACATGATCATTATTTAGGTCCTCAAGTACAACCACGGAGTCAATTTGATTATCAAAGGAAACCATAAGGTCATCTTGATCGTCAAATGTAACTACAGGGTTAACTTGAAAATCGTCAGAATGAGATGTAGATGACTCATTTTGAACAGTCTGATCCGTGCCGGATTCAGATATTGGCGGAGATATTAGTTCAGATATGATGATGGTTTGTTCGGGTACCTGAGACAAGCCATCAGTGTCATACACTGGGCCTGTTTCACTCATGTGTAACTCTTGCATATTAGCCATCAACATAACAACTGCATTGGCCTGAAAGTCCTCCATATCATCATCTGAGTCTGCATCTGCCATAAAGCTCTGTTCTTTGTTTGTGAGAGATCCACCAGCTTCATCCTTAAGAGCCAAAAGAAGAGCCTCTTTGAAATAAGCACTGCCCCTAGTCCTTGGCTTTGGGCATGCATTAGCCAGGTGTCCCTTCTCATTGCAGTTGTAGCATCGAAGACCATTCAACCCATTCTGAGCATTTCCCTGTTCCACCACTTGAGCTCTGTTGTTATTCCTACCCATAGCATTAAACCCTTGACCACCTCCCATTTGACGACCATAACCACGATTCTGAACTTCAACTCGTCCATTGTTTACAACAGCCTGATTTCGTGTATTGGATGAGGAACGAATACGATTGTTGGATTTGTTGGTATAACGGCTAAAAGCATTAGCAATCATAACAAATCCCTGTTGCAAGGCTTCGAACGGATCGGATTCCTCATTAGTTTGACTATGAAGTGCTTAATCATTGTTGTTGTTGTAAGGAACCAATTGATTTTGTTGAGGTTGCTGTGATTGATCGTTTGGTGTGACTGAGGCAGTTGGTTGAGTTGCTTGTTGAGGAGGATAACTTTGTTGAGCATATAAGGCAAGTTGTTGATTGTCCGGATGTGTAGGTGGAGCAATTTGAGCACGGAGAATCCTTTCCCGATCAACTTCCTTCTCATGAGGCTTCAAGTAATCGTACAATAATCCATATGTAGAATGATGCATATTCTTCGCTTGACGAAGAAAAATGACATACTTCTCCCATTCAGGACCAAGACTACTCAGGAACTTAGTATTCACTGCAATTCTTGGCAAGATGATGTTGTGTTTATCCAAATCATTGATGATATCTGAAAATCGATGATGATAAGACTCTAGTGTCTCTCCAGGTTCAATCAAGAAGTGTTCATAAGCCAAGTAAATTTTGGATTCCAAATCCTCCTGATTGAGTACAGATCCTTCCATAAGAAGATGAATATGGTCCCACATTTCCTTTGCAGTCTTTTGAGCATCAACACTTCGAAGAATTGGGTTAGGTAATCCTAAAAGGATATATTGCATTGCAAGCTCATCAGCTTCATAGTGTAGAAGTTCTGTTGGATTTAGATCTGCAACAGTAGCAATGTTTGTTTGTTCATCTCTTGGTGGAATAGCAGTAGGATCTCCGGGTACAATGATAGTAGGCATCTCAAATGGACCTTCCAAGATAACCTTCTTTAAGAACTTTCCATGTGGCTTCTTCAGATCACAAAACCTAAAGAACCTTATCACCCATTGATCGTAGTTTCCTGGAGTGAGCATTGGATGTCTATCAAGTGATCCAGCTTCATGAATTGATTGTTGGCTGCTTAAAGCTTCACACATCTTTGCAAACCAAGTGGGTTCCTTCATAGTGTTCCTTGATGGATGTTGATTGAATTCATTTGTGTAGGGTTGAACTTGAAGAATTGGCGGTGTTTGAACCATTTGTGGTGGGGGAATTGCACCAAGTTGTGGAGTATGTTGTTGATTAAATTGTTGTTGATAAATTTCTTGTTGTTGATTCCATTTTTGATGTTGTGGACTTAGTTGTTGTTGTCGTTGAGGATAAGTGTAAGGGAAATAGTTAGAGTATGGTGGTTGAGACGTGTTGAAAACTTGTGTTGGTAAAAATGGATCTTTGTAGTCGAATGAACCTTTGTTGATGAAGTGTCCGTAGGCGTAGAAAAGACAAGAACCAAGTAGCACTTATGCGTAAAAACACCAAAGTTACGCGTAACAATAAGGAGTTACGCGTAGGATTTAGCTTACGCGTAAGTAGGGAAAAGCACTAAAGTTAGGCGTAGACAAAAGTTAGGCGTAGAAAGTTAGGCGTAGGATTTTCTTATGCGTAAGACTAGGCTTAGGCGTAAGAAAAATCTTAGGCGTACGATTTCTACGCGTAAGCTTATGCTTATGCGTAATTTTAGGGTTTTTGCCCAAATGATCTTTTACACTATCACAGTGCAAAAGATATCCAAAGTCGGCGTATTTTCAGACTTATCCAAGTAAGAAAACACGGAATAAACCACGAAAATGAAGATCAAACCAAGGAAGCACTTACGCGTAGTTTTAGGGTTTTACTACGCGTAGAAATGCTCGTAACTTTGATTCTGTCCAAAAGTGTTTCTAAACCAGTTTTTGTGTGATAAAATAGCTTCAATAACACCAAAATACACAAAAGTGTGAAACTTGATGAACCAAAGCCTCTAAAACAGTTACGCGTAGAACTACACCCACGTTCAAAAACTATATGAAAAACAACTATCCACGCATAAAGTTTGAAACTTTTTGCCAAAAACAAGTATTTTAACACCTTAAAACGTTGAAAGTACAAGAATCTTGGATTCAAAAGTGTAAAAAATACGTTTTTGATCAAGCCAAAGGTGAGGTATACGCAAGTTAGGCGTGAGACCAAAACTCACTTCAAACAATACGTTCACTCAACTATTAGGCTCTGATACCACTGTTAGGTCACTAGTTTTACAAATACAAGCTTATAAGAAAGAGATAAGGCGATTGAACAAGATCTAACACACACACACACGACAATAGTAAACGGTTATGCGTAGGTGAGTGAGAGAAAGAAAAACTTTAACAACCAACCTTCAAATGAAGGTTTACATAGAGTATTTATAGGAGGAAAGCTAGGGCAACACTCCTAGTTTCCATCCTTTCTTTAATGGGCTTGGGCCTAAGCTCATGGGCCTTCTACATAAGCTTAAGGCTAATAACAAACATAAAGGCCATAATAAAGCTAACTATTACATATTAATTACTAACACTTGATTATGGTTTAGGAGTGATTCCAACAGGATCCCAAGAAACACCAAATCCTATAGGTAGCTTTCAACCAGGACACCTAAAAGATCTTGATCCATCTCCTTTCCCTTTACACCTAACAATTTTTCCATTGATTTTCCTAAGCCTAGTGCTACTGCTACTCTCACCTTCATTACTTGCACTACCCCCCCTCACCTTCATACCACCAC
Source organism: Chrysanthemum seticuspe (assembly GCA_019973895.1). NCBI lineage: Eukaryota > Viridiplantae > Streptophyta > Magnoliopsida > Asterales > Asteraceae > Chrysanthemum > Chrysanthemum seticuspe. Next base: position 232,156,140 of record BPTQ01000004.1, read on the forward strand.
CCCTCATCCTCACAGCACCTCCTCTCATTCTCACACCACCACCCCTCATCCTTACTGGACTTTTTGTCATCTCTGGTGGAGTCATCTCAAATCTAACTAGAGGTGTTGAAATCTCCACTGGTGCATAACCATGTTCACTAGCAGAACAAATTTCCCTTTCTGACTCAGCATTAGACTCAACATTAATGCTTTCATTCCTATTTTACTGTCCTAACACATCATTATCTACTACATTATTAATCAAAGAGTCATCTAACACATCATTATCTACTACATTATTAATCAAAGAGTCATTTACATTAAAAAAATTAAGAGTTAGCTAAACAAGATCATTGATAAAAAAAATTCAATTAAGAATGGACAATCCAATATACTTACAATAATCATGAAGGGGATCTGCTTTAGAACCCTTTTTACGAACCCTCCATTCACACAACATTGTTGATTAAGAATTTAATTAACCTAGAACAACAATCTAGGGTTTGTTTCAATTTGGGGAGTTAGGTTAAAGTTTAGAGAGAAGTTTGACAGGTTATTTTGGTTATGAATCATTTTGTTGAGTCAAATGGGATATAAACATTGGTCAATGCCCGCCAAACATGAAAAGACATAATTACCCCTCATGTGTTGGTCACATGACCAACTAAACGGTCAAACAAACAGAAAATTTGGTCAAGGGACCAAAACCGTTATGGGTCGCAACCACAGGGACAAGATCCATTAAAAAAAAGTAAAGGGACTAAACCCGTTAAACCCGACAGACCACATGAACCATTTTTGAAATTAACTCAATGATAAAGATTATTGATATATATTTGATTAATTTATGTCTAACACTTTAAAGATGATTTTAAAGGTTACATTTGTCAATATTTTTAGTAATAACATATAGATTTGAAGTTTTAAGAATATTGCGCATAATACATATGAAAAACCTGGCAATTGTTAAAATCTCATTGACTCATACTAGAAATATATAAGAATAAAGAATGGATAATATATCAAAACCTTGATACGCCTTACAAAAATAGAAAGAAAGAACTTATAAGATTTCAAGCCCTCGACATGCCTTATAAAGATAGAAAGAATGAACAAATAAGGATCAAAACTCGCAACATGTCTTATACGAGTGCTCTGACCATTTTCGCATAGCCAACTTTCTGTTAACATACGCGTGAAGATTTATATTTAAAACATAGCTCGCAAGAAAACTCATGAAAAAGATTTAAGTTGTTTAGCACATAACTTTTATGTATGTGATAACATAAAAGGTTTTCTAGATTTTCATTTTACTTATATTTCAAATTACCTTTTTAACCTAAGAAAAATTAAGTTGCTTAAAACATGACTTTTATGTATGTGATAACATAAAAGGTTTTCTAGATTTTCATTTTACTTATATTTCAAGTTACTTTTTTAACCTAAGAAAAATAAAACCGTCATTTTATAGCATAAAACATGCTAAAAAAATTATGTTTTTATTCAGCTTTGTTTAATTTGCTGAAATCTAAAGTAATTTGTCGCAATGGTCATCTAAATAACATTACAAAATTGTTAGTTAAAAATTCAAAATTTTACAAGTTAAATATAAATATTTATTTTGTTGTTATTATATTTAGATGAGTACATTACTGTTTTGTTCAAAAAAAAAAAAAAAAAAAAAAAACATTATTGTTAGTGTTTGAATTTTATTACGTATTAGCCTACAAAATACGCATAATTATTTTTTACATTCCAATTTTTTAGATTTCCATTAACTGATGCTACAATTTATTCAGATAATAGTTAATTTATGTTACAACTAGTTTTAGTTCACCGTGCACTCACGAAGAATTAACATTGTATTAATAGAAATATAGTGTTTAACCAACAAGTTAAATCTTTCCACCGCTTCATTTTAACTTACAAAAAGTTAGCTAAGAATAAGTTAACACAAAGTTCTGGACATCCTTATTTAGACGTTAGGGGAATTATATGAGTTGTTTAAATGTGTACAATGTCACGTGTTCTTTTTATATATCACATTAATCTGTGCTTTCATTTTGATATTTGTAATCTCGTGTATATACATTATTTTAATCTAATAATGTTAATAATATATTAATATTTATAAATTACTATAATAATAATAAATACCATATTTTAAAAATAGATATAAAGTTCAGAAAGTATTTTTTAAAGAAATTTTAAATTTAGACGATTTTATAAAGTTTTGAGATAAATATATATTTTATTAACCAATTAGAATATAAATTTATTTCAAATTCAACAATTTAAGTTTAATTAATTACCCCGTCTATTTAACTTTTTATATTGTCAATTTACATATAATATTTTATATTTTACTCTTCATCAAATTACAAAATTGAATTTATTAATAACATAAATTTAATCATTAAATTTTTAAACATAACTCATTTTTTAAAATTTTCTTTTTACAATATCACACGATGTGCTTTTATGCAAAATTTTTATCAAGAAGGAAAATTAAAAAATGTTGATCAATTCAATTTGATTTTGGCTTTCATTATTCAGTAGGAAGACTTGATTTTACAATGAGGTTTTCTTATTGGTCTAATTTATTTCAATTGTTTTATTTTAAGATTTTTTAAACATATTACTTAGAGGTAAATTTCAGTAAAGACACTTTGAAAATCGTGTCACCAATATCTATCATAGAAATTTGTGTTACAAAATACGATATAGCGAGCAAAACAAGTTTGCTCGTCATTTTATTTGCTCGGCAAACCATTTTTCTATTGACATGACAAGCAAAAGACTTTGCTCTTCATCAGCCATTTGCTCTCCATCCATTGTACAAAAACTAGCAGGTTATTTGCGCATTGTAACGGCGGGTACCACAAAATTAAAATATTCAACGGTTTTTTTCAGCTCTATATTTTACGATACAAGAGATATACGGATGACGACAATTTTAGTTTTGAATAATTTTATGCAATAACAATATTTTTTATATAAAAACAGTAGATTATCCACATGATATTGTGACAATACTGAGTTGGTAGCTGGTATATTATAAATGTATAAGGTTAAAGTAGTTGACAATGACCCGTAATCGCAAGTTATTATTAAATAATAACACTATAGCGAATTTTAAAAATAACTTACATTATACTAAGAAAATTTAATTTTCTAAAAACAATATTGTTATATTTGTCCCACATAGATGGATGATACAAGTACAAGAGTACTTAAAAAGATAAAGAAAAACTAAATATTCAAGAAGTCATGTGGGTTACTTAAAACAGTATAATTATTATTATACAAATATATATAATAAATATAAATATGTTAGTACAATTTGTGTGACGGGTTGTAATAGATGTGAATACAGCTTATCGGACTGGGCCAACAAGCTTCTAACGCGCTGATCTTGTACTAATCCAAGTAGTTTGAATGAGATCCCTGCACAAGAAAGGTAAACCGTTAGTCTTACCGTGGGGACGGACCCCACGATTAGACTCCGGGGTGAGAGTAAGCACGCATTCTTGAGAGGGGAACAAGAGTATGTGTGTGTAATTATGAGAGAGAAAGTTGTACTTTGTATGGGGATTAGTGCCCCTTTTATAGGCGAGGTTTACTGCTAGGGTTCCCTAGATTCTCGCATGTAGTAGTTAGTCACCGGAGCCAGACCCTTGGCGGACAAGTCCGTGTTAATCGCGGACGCGGACATAAGAGGTCTAACGGTTGAAGGTTCAGCCCGTTATGTATCTTGCGTGCGTCTTGAGGTTTGGACCATAGCCAATTTCGTCATTGGGCTTACTGTAGGCCCAGGGTTTGTAATCATTGGGCTTGAGCCCAGTGTGTGTATAGTATGTATTGGGTCTAGTAGGCCTGTTATAGATACTATACGTCATCAAGTCCCCCCAGTCTAGTATGTTCATTGCATGCGGATATTGTCGCGTGCAGTGGATGCTACTAGACTTGGGTTGACCAAACGATTTCCCATTCCGTGCGTTTTTTCCTTTTTGAGATGTTTTTCTGATGTTCTCTTCTTTTTTGAGGATTGCTACGTCACCTAGTCCCCCTAGTCTAGTATATCTACTGCATGCAGATATTGTCGCGTGCGGTAGGTATTTGCTAGACTTTAGGTTTGACGGGGACGTTTTCTTTTCCTCACGCTTTTTCACGCGTCTTTCTATCCTTTCTCTTTCTTTGGGAGGCGTTTTGTGCGACGTGGGCACTTGTCGACTCCTTATTTTCTGCTTTGATTTGACCTACTGTTTCACGCGCCTCTTTTTTATTCCTGATCTTGGCTGTTCATTCCGTCTTTCTTTGGCGTATGTCATCATCTAGTTTTAGGTTTTCCCTCATTATAAATACTGCTCCAACTTTCACCATCGCCGTTTTATTGCATCTCTTTTGAGAAAAGAAAGAAAAAAATTTCCCATCATCCGTCCGCCCTTGATCCGCTCGCTATGGCTTTGATTATTGATATAAAGTGTAATACTCCTCCAAAGACATTTGGTTCCTTCCTTACGACTTACCATATTCCTTTGGAGGTTCATCCGGAGCTTCCTGATCGCAAGTGTACGATGCATGAGTGTCCTTCTAGGAAAATTGGCTTGTATACCCGCTTTTTTGATCTTGCCAATTTTCGCCTGCCCCTGTCTGTTTTCCTTGTTGACTTGATTAGGCATTATCGTATTAATATTTCTCAGCTTTTGGTTCTCGGCGCGTGCAGGGTTTCTCACTTTGAGATCTTATGTCGCGCTCATGGTATTACCCCAACTGCTGCTTTGTTTCGTTGCTTTTATGTTAATTCAAATTTTAGAGGGTGGTTTTCCTTTAGTAAACGCGATGGTGTTCCTGCACTTTACACTAAGACTCTTGATTCTGTCAAGAATTGGAACGACCGATTTTTCTGGGTCGATGCCTTTGTTTGTCCTGTCTTGTTCCTGTGGCATTCGAGGAAGAACATCTTTAAAGATCATGTTCCCCGCCCCGACGAGTACAATGCTGACCATTTTGTTGTTCTTGCTGCCAACCCTTATCCCTTCCGGGCATTCCCTGAGCCCTTTCTTTGCTGGGTTGGCTTGAGCCGCCATTATACTTTGGATGAGGACGTGTAACCTAAGTTTCTTCATGATGATCGAACTGGTGAGTTTCGTTTATCGTTTTTTTTATCCTTTTTCTTGTGCAGTGATGAGTTGGCCCGAGTATATTCAGTCTCCGGAGCCTATGAAGGCACGATGACTACACGTCCACGTCATGAAGGAGAGCCGTCCATTATTGAAGTTGTTGTTCATCGTACAGTACCACTTATCCCCATTGCTCCTCCCGGTGCTGAGGGTGAGTTGGAGGTTGATGTTAATCTTCTTTTTGAGCCAGAAGGTGCTAGTGTTAATACTGGTGGTGGATCATCCTTTGAGGCTACAGGTTCTGATGATGACCCTTCTACCTATGGTCCTTTGAAGAGCCGAGTGTCCCGGGACCTTCTAGTCCCGCCAAGAGACTTCGTTCCGAATTTCAGCCGGGTCCATCTAGCAGTAACATTCCTGTTGATGGCTATCAGGCTTTATTGAATAGTAGTGTTTTAGAAGCTGAGCTAGGCTATACGGCCCCCCACACTGGGCCTTTCATTACTTCTTCTATTTCCACCACTCCTGAGCGTGAGGTCAGGTTTTCTGTTGGTTCTTCCCTCAGGCGTCAGCCTGATATTGGTTCTCCTGAAAGGTTGGTTATTTCTTCTGATTTTTCTTCTGATTCTAGTACCGTTGCTGCTGGAGCTGAGGTTACTTCTTGTACCAGGTCTGAGAATGTTTTGGGTATTGCTACCACTGCTGCTACAACTGTTCCAGTTGCTATCCCTGTATTGAAGAATGCCTCTCCTTTCTTTAGTTCATCTTCCGGTGGATGGGCTAATCAGGGTGCCGAAGATCTTGTTGGTCCTTCCGTTGGTCAGCCTTTGGTCCTTCTGTTGGGTTTGACCCTCTGTGCTCACAGGAGCGCCATCTTCCGGATTGGAAAGTGTTGAACGGATCTCTTCTTGACAATCCCTTGGACTGCCGTGAGATTGTTGACGGGGTTGCTCCTCCGAGGCTCTCCTCCTTACTTCGTGAAATGAGCCACGACCATTTGCTTTTGGGTTTCGACATCTTGTCGGCTCGCCATTTGTACTTTGGTTCTGAGTTGCGGATTCGTGCAGAGCGCTATCTGCAAGAGAAGGAGAAACTATCCGACAGGTGTGGCGTTCAAGCTGACTTGATTCATGGGTTGGAGTCCCAATTGGCACGGGCTGAATCTGATGTTTCTGAGATTTTGTCTCTTCGTGGCCAAGTATCGTCTTTAGGAGCGGCTGACAAAGAAAATGAAGTGTTACGTGCCAAAATCAAAGAGCTGGAATCTTCTACTGTTAGTAAGGACGTCGAGCTTGAGTGGTTACGGTGTGCTAACTTTGCTCTTGAATCCCGCAACACTGAACTTGTTATACATGTTTTCTCTTTTGTTCTTTTTTCTTCTTTCCACTCTTTCTTCCCTCTCTTTTTTTATTTATGACCTCCGAAATTTGTCATTTTCAGGTACAAGTTTTGGAAAGTGAATGTTTGGACCTCCACCCCCGTGCTGCGAACTTGTTTGTTTAAAGGAGATCTTCCTAAAGGTTGCCTTGCATTTGGAGGAAAGACTTTATCGGTGCTTGCTTACTGCTATGTCGGTTCGCCGTTGGCTTTTGTCTGAAGGCCTCAAGCTTGCCGTGTCTGGATGTTGGCGTTGGCAAGGTTACTTGGATGCACTGAGTGATGCTATTAGCTGTGTCGTTGATAAAGGAATGCAAGAAGGGCTTGTCGCCGGGCATTTCCATGGTACGGCTCGTACATCTCTTTCCCGTGTTGCGGCTCTTAACCCTTCTGCCAAGGCCGATTATGAAAATGCTCTTCAAGTGCTTCGCGGTGTCCAGTTTCCTTTGTTATCCTCCTTAGAGGCTCTTAAGGATTCTTCTATTGAGAACATCATGCGTTTACTTCGTCCTGAGGTATCCTCTGGTGATTCGTCCATTGTTAATAAGCAGTTTTACTTGGAGCAGCTGGTCGCTTCTGCTTGTCTTTCTGGGAGTCCTTCGATGAGCGAGTCTCCCCTTTCTGCTTCAATCCAAGGTTGTTTTGATAGAGTGAAAAAATCGAGGGAAGGTTCCCTGCACGATTGGTTGGCTCTTGCGGATACTTGGTTTTCTTTGACTAGTCCTTCATGTATGGAGCCTTTAGTGGAATCAGTTCGTTTGTCTGTTTCTGAAGTATCGGATGTGCTTGAGCATGGTGGTGATGCAAGTGACTTTGGTACGGATGTCTATTCACAGTCTGGGACGGACCCATTTATGAACCCTTCCGGTCCAGTATAGTTCATTGTAATGGTACTCTATGTTTTCTATTGTTTGGCCTGCCGAAGCGCGGTACTTTTGTTGTGTTTTTTTTGTGTAGACAGTCTATCGTATGCATATTTCGTTGTTTCAAAACTTTTTAGTGTTTTGCTATTTAATCTTCACATTGATGTGCCTATTATAATAGTCTTTTCTGAATACTTGTGGGTTATTCGCCCGATACTGGACTTGCAACATCTCTTACGTATCTTGAGTTAATTTGGACGTTACTCAACCTTTTGTTATTCGGAATAACATTGTATGGGTCGTGCCCACATGTATGCGCGTCTTACTTACATATGTTAATATTTTTTGTTGTTTAATTTAAATGATCAAGAATTTTTTTAAAGTAAAAGCTGGTGAAGGTAGCTAAGCTTCACCTTTTTTTATTCAATCATAAAAACATTACAATATAAAAAGATAGATTGTGACATTAACCCTCCTTCACGGAATCCGCGAGGGATAGGTTCTTTACACTTGATGTATGTAACATCTCTTAATATTGCAAACATTCCTTGTCCGTGGGATTAGATTTCCCGCACGGTCTTTCAACTTGTATGCGCCTTTTCCTAGAGCTTCCGTGACTTCTTTAGGTCCTTCCCATTTGGGTCCTAGCTTCCCTCCTTCCTCGGCATGGCTTGCATCATTGTTTCGGTATACTAGGTCTCCTGGCTTGAAACTTGTATTGCGGACTTTTGAGTTATAATATTTCTCCATTTTTGCCTTGCTTTTTGCTTCGCGTATTGCCGCTTGTTCTCTTCTTTCTTCAAGGAGGTCTAAGTTCATTTCCAGTGCTTCGTCATTTTATTCTATGTTAGCTTCCGTTGTCCTCCATGTGGGCATCCCTATCTCAGCTGGTATGACCGCTTCCGTTCCATATGTTAATGAGAATGAAGTGTCTCCATTGCAAGATTTAATCATTGTGCGGTGTGCCCATAGGATGTGCGATAGTTCATCTAGCCAATTTTTGCTTTTTTCTTCCAACCGGGCCTTTATTCCTTCCCCTAGGCTTCTGTTTGCTCTTTCTACTTGTCCGTTTGCTTGTGGGTGTTTGACTGAAGCAAAGTGTTGTTTTATATTCATTTTTTCACACCATTCTTTAAATGGGTTGTCTCGGAATTGTTTTCCGTTGTCGGATATTATTTCTCCCGGGAGTCCGAACCTACATACGATATTCTCCCACACGAATTTTTTGATCTGGTTTCCTGTTATGGTGGCTACTGGCTTTGCTTTTATCCATTTTGTGAAGTAGTCTATTACTACTATGAGGAATCTGACTCTCCCATGCCCTTCTAGAAAAGGTCATGCGATGTCAATTCCCCATTTATAGAACGGTCATAGGGAAGTAATAGGCGTTAGCTTCTCTTGCGGATGTTTCAGAACTGGCCTATGCACCTGACAGCTTTTGCATGCTTGGATTAGCTTCCGGGCATCGCCGTGCATGGTAGGCCAGTAGTATCCGGTACGCAAGGCTCTGGCCACCACGGAACTTGTCCCTGCGTGCATGCCGCAAGACCCTTCATGAATTTCTCTTAACACATAGTTAGCCTGAAGGGGCCCGACGCACCGTAACCATGGTCCAAGAAAAGATTTCTTGTAAAGTATCCCATTGACTACTGCAAATCTTTGTGATTTTCTTTTAACTTCTCGTGCTCTCTCTTTCTCGGCCGGGAGTGTTTCTTTTGCCAGGTATTCATATATCGGTGTCATCCATGTGTACCCTTCTTCTTCCGTGATTGCTGATGCGTGCAAAACCGTCAAGTTTTCTCACGCAAGCTGACCACTTGTGAATGGCCAACTGTAAGAAACTTAAAACAGCTTAAGCACGAATGCAATGAAGATCTGAGGAGTATAGTGTTTCCCCGGGTCGTTATGTCCCAGCGAGCTATGCAATGGATTACCAAACGTAAAGTGATCGAGGAATTTGAACGAAAAAGGGATTTGTTATGATTATAACTACAGAAAAAGCCAACAAATTACAACGGCTTAAATGCAAATTAAAGGAAATTAAAAAGATAAAAAAAATATTAAATAAATGCTATCACTATATTTAAAATGATGTTTTTGTTTTTATGTTTTTATAAAACTGAATTTAAAAACTACGTGACGTACAAATAAAAACGTGAAACTAAATCAATATTAAACCTAAAAATATGAAAATGATGTTTTTACAAACCTAATGATAAAAGAAAATTTATAGAAAAAGAAAATTATTTTTACAACTATTTAATTAATTATTATTAATTAAAAACTATTTTAACTATTTAATAATATCCTAAAATACAAGAAAATATGAAATTAAGCTTGAAAAATAAAATTATGACTTAGAAAAATCTAAAATATCAAAATAGAATTTTCAAAACTATTTTTGTATTTTTCTGATTATTTTTCTATTTTCTAGGAATTTTAAACTATTTAAAACTAATTAAATTATTTAAAAATACAATTTTAACTAAGAAAAATCTAGAAAAATATTTTTTTGTCTTTTTATATTTATCTTAACTTAAGAAAAATGAAAAATTATTTTTTTGAACCTTTTCTTAATTTTTTGTATTTAAAGCTAATTAAAAATGCTTAAAAATTAATTAAAATCAAGAAAAATAGCAAACAAGCTTGGAAAAATCTGAAAATTTCAGGAAAACTCTAAAATTATATTAGGAAGCTAGGAAAAATGGAAAAACATGGGGTTGTATGGAGAAATATGAAACTGATGCACAAAGTGCTTATGAAATAAGCACTTGGATAAGCAAATGGAGACCAATAAGCACCAAACCAAAACAGAAGCTCAAATATGCTAAAATAACTAAAATGCAACAAGAATCAACAAGCCTAAACCACTGAAATTGCAAGTTACCAAGATTTGAGTGATTTGACTAAAGTGCAAAAACAGATTTTGGTGGTCTACTTTAAGCTGAATAATAAGCACCTGAATAAGCTGGAAACTTAAAAACAACAACTCTAAACTAAACTAGACCTGGGTGACTATGCATGAGCCAAAAATCAGACCTAGGTGAGCTAAAATGAGCTTTGCACAAGCTCTGCAAAACTTGCAAAAGCCCTGTGCAGACTTAATGCCCTGCACAGGGCATATAAGCCCATGATCACAAGCTAAAATGAAGCTTCTATAAAATTCACAAAAATATGCTAAAATGGATATAAGAAAATAGACCAGTAGGACTTTTAAAAGCCACAAGTTTCACTTGAAATGACCTAGAAATGAGCTCTTGAAAAATCCCTCTAGATGGGCTTAAAACTGGTTTTCAACTTATTGACTTTCTTAACAAAACTGAAAAGTTGACTTATTTGAGTTTTGAGCTCAATTTAAGGACTGATCTTGGTGTTAATGATTGAAATGAGACTAAAGCAACCTTTATCTATGTATTTTAAACACAATACAAGTGATTTGCTTTTCAAAAATCCAACAGTGAGCAACTTAAGACAGTTTTATAGAGATTTTGACTTAGAGCTTGTGCAGGCTCAAAACTTTGACAGATATGAGTCAAAATGAGTTGAACCAACTTAAACAAACAAACTTCTACCACTGCACAACCCTTAAACACAGATAAAAGTCCAAATCCAAACACACCTTAAATTATGAAATTGCAATAAAAACTGAGTTAAAAGCTGAACAAGCTTAATTAATTGATCAAACTGAATCCATATATCCTAAATACAACTTAATGAGCAGACTTAAACCAGTTATAACTACTAATGAAGACAATGCAAAGAAAACATTGAAAATCACTTACAAACAGTCCATAGCCACTATGGCTTGAAACATGTGAAACAGAGAACCACTATCCTAAATATCAACCCATTAGCTCAAAATCAACCCAATCCATCACTGCATCAACCCATTATCCAATTCATAACCATATTGACCCAGTTTGACTTTCTGTTGACCAAGAACCAAAATGAATTGAAACTTAGATTTAAGCTTTCAAAAAGCTATGATAAGCTTGTATAAGCTTATTGGAGCTGAGAAACAAACTATATGAAGCTTTTGTATGAGAGTTGGAAGTGTAAAATTTCAACAGTAAGCTTTGAACAAGAATTCTTAACAAAACTTGAATTGATAACTGGAAAGAGTTTATAAGGATACAATACACTTAATTTAATACCAAGAAACAAGAAATTACAGATTTTCCACTTAACTAAGACTTTTAATATAAAAACGACATTAAATAAAAACTAAAAAACTACTAGACACCCTTCTACTCTTCCTTCTTCTTTCTTTTATAATCCAAACTCCATTTCTCTCTCTTCTGAATAGTTCCCATCAGTTTCTCAGCCATTGGATGGCTTTAAAATAATCCTGGCCCTTGAAATAGATTTTGGCGCCAAAAAGGTGTATTTGACAGTTAGGTTGAGTGAGGAGGGGGGAGGTGCATTAAATGCATCTTGGATGTTAGTTGTAGGTGGGGGGACATGGAAAGGTGAGAAGGAGGCTGGGTGGTTGCAATGGTGGGCAGACATGGGAGTAGCAGACAGTGGGAGGGAAAACGGGGAAAGGGGAAAAGGTTTGACCGGTTTGACTGGGGTTAATAATAAAGGGAGGTCCAAATTGCATATTGACAGGGGTCCAAAATGTATTGACCATGCCAAATGGGTGTTAAAGGGGTTAAATGACAAGGGACCTTGGTGTAAATTCTGAAAATTGAGGGACTTGAGCTGCCAATTCATCAAAGATGTTTCAAGGGACCAAAAGTAACAATCTCAAAAAGTACAAGGACCAAACTTGCCTTTTTCAAATTTCCAGGGGCCATTTCTGCCAAATTTCAAACTTGAAGGACTAAACTTGTAATTTTCTCAAACTTTTTATATTTTTCACCAAAGGACTAAATTTGACAAGTTATGATATTAAAAGGACCTTTGGTGACTTTTCTTTTGAAATTTTGACTTAGGGACTATTTTTGACAATTTTAGAAACTTGGGGGATTGAAACTGCCAATTATGCAAACTTTGCTCATTTTTCATCTGATTTTGAACATTTTGCATCTGAAACATATAAAATGCAATTTTGGAATATTTTCAGTATTTTTATGCATTTCTGAGCATTTTTAAACGTTTTGCAGTTCAGATTGACCCAAAAATGATGAGTATTTACACACTCATCAATTGCCATGAGCGGTGTCTCTTCTATTGACTTTTGACTAAGCTCTTTCACTAATACTTGCTTTTTTAGATGTGCGAAGCTAGTAGAAGCCATTTTGCTTAGGGCGTCTGCCTTTTTGTTTTCGCTCCTGGGCACTTGTTTGATTGAGAACATCCAGAAGTTTTTTAGAAGTTCCTTTACTTTTTCTAGGTATTGAATCATTCCTGATTCTTTTGCAATGTACGTTCCATTGACTTGATTTGCCACCAGTTTTGAGTCTACGTTTTCTTGCAAATTTTTGACTCCCATTTGTTCTGTTATCCGTAACCCAGCTATCAAGGCTTTATATTCAGCTTCATTGTTTGTTGTGTTGAAACCGAACCTTAAAGCGTAAGTAAACTCCGTCCCCTGAGGGTCTGTCAGTATGAGGCCTGGTCTGCAACCGTCTATGCAAGATAAGCCATCTGTGAACAGGATCCATGGCTGTGGAAGTTCCTCTTCTACCATTGGTTCATCTTCTCCATCATCCTTTGGATGTTCTACTATGAAGTCCGCTAGAATATGTCCTTTGATGGATGTTCTTGGTCTGTACTGTATGTCATACTCCCTCAACTCAATGCTCCATTTTTGTAATCTACCTGCAACTTCTGGCCTTGATAGTATTTGCTTGATTGGCTGGTCCGTGATGACTACTACCGTATGTGCTTGAAAATACCTCTTCAGGCGTTTTGTAGCGTGCACCAGAGACAATACTAGCTTTTCCATTGGTGTGTAATTTATTTCCGGTCCTCGCAGGGCTCGGCTCACAAAGTATACTGGTGTTTGTTTGCCTTCCCTTTCTGTCATCAGGACCGCACTGACCGCTTCTTTAACTGCTGCCAGGTATATTATGAGTTCTTCTTTTTCCAGAGGTGCGGTTAGGGTGGGGAGGTTTGCTATCATCTTCTTCATCTGCTTAAAAGCTTCCTCCGCCTCTTTCGTCCATTGAAAGTCACTCTTTTTTGTACACTTTTTGAGTGTTTTAAAGAATGGTAGTGACTTTTCAGCGGATTTAGCCAAGAATCTATTCAAACTTGCTAGCTTCTCATTCAATCTTTGAACGTCTTTGAGGCATTTCGGAGATGGGAGGTTTAGTATAGCTTCTACTTTGTCTGGGCATACTTTTATTCCTTTAGTGTTTACTGTATAACCTAAGAACATTCCCTCTTCCATTCCGAAAGTGCACTTCTTGGGATTTAGCTTCATGTTTATTTCCCTTAACGTTTTGAAAGTTTCCGCTATATCCCTTAGTATTTCTTCTTCCGAGCGGCTTTTGATTACTAATTCATCGACATATACTTCTAGGTTTCTACCAATTTGTTTGTGGAAAGCTTTGTCTACTAGCCGCTGGTATGTCGCTCCTGTGTTTTTTAGTCCGAATGGCATCTTAGTGTAGCAAAATATTCCTTGATTTGTGATGAAGGCTGTTTTTTCCTCATCTTCTTTTGCCATATGGATTTGGTGATACCCTTTGTATGCGTCCGGGAAACATTTGAAAGGGTATCCGCAGAGTGACTCAACTTTCCAATCTATCTCTGGTAATGGGTAACCATCTTTCGGACAGGCTTTATTAAGGTCCTTGAAGTCAACGCACATTCTCCAGCTTCTGTCATGCTTTGCTACCATTACCGGGTTGGCTAACTAGTTGTGATAAGGTACTTCCTTCATGATTCCTGCATCCACAAGTTTTTCTACTTCTTCTTGTATCGCCTTGTTCCTTTCCGGTGCTTGACCTCTTTTCTTTTGCCTTATTGGAGTATACCCTTCTCGTATGTTTAAGTTATGTTCTGCTATGTGTCTTGGGACACCCGTCATGTCGGCTGGACACCAGGCGAATATATCCAAGTTCTGCTTTAGCAGGTCACATAGCTTCTTTCGTCCTTCAGCTGATAGGGTTGACCCAATGGCTATTGTTTGTTCTGGATGTTCCGGATTTATTGCCACGTGTATTCGCTTTTCAATTGGCTTATCCATCACGGGTTGTGGCGTTGGTTCGAAAACCATAGTACATTCTAACGAGACCATTCTGCTACTGCGAATCGTGAGCACTCCGCCTTCTACCGGGATCTTTATCATTATGTGCGCCGTTGAAGGCACAACCTGTAGTTTTCGCACCCCCGGCCTTCCTATAATCCCGTTATATGGTGATTGGGACCTTACCACCACGAAGTTCATCCATGGTGATGCCTAATGCTCGTCATCCCTGATTTTAGGTAACAACGATATCTACCCAATCGGCCATATTACTTCTCCGCTGAATCCCATAAGGGGGGTTGTGGCGGGCATCATTTGCCTTTTTATTTCGAGCCGGAGCCTTTCGAAACAATGCTCGTATATGACTTCTGATGCGGAGCCTCCGTCAACATATATTCGGTGTATAAAGTGTCCACCTATCTCTGCCTCGATGACCATTGGTCCGTCATTCCCTTCTTCTTCCGTAAGTGATGGGAACGAAATGTTCTGGTTTGGGGAAAAACTTTATGTAATTTTTTTTTTCTTTTCACCCGTTGCTGAGATTGTACCATCAGGATTGCAAGAGGCTTATCTTTTCCTGACGTTTCCCCTTTTTTAGGTGCTTTGGAATGATCCTTGCCACTATTTTGTTTAAGTTCTTTTATCACGTTTGACAGCTTTCCGGTTCTCAGCATTTCTTCTATCTGTCTTTTTAGGTGCATGCACTCGTCCGTGTTGTGTCCTACTTCTCCGTAGAACTCAAAATATTTGTTGGCGTTTCTTTTCTCAATCGGTGAAAGCATTGGTGGAGGGTTTTTGAATTTCGCCTTTTCCAACGCCAATATTTCTTTGGGTGTTTTGGAAAGAAGGGTGAATCTATCTTGCTTCCGGTCCGTCCGGAGTTGATTTCTGTACCCTCTCTTGAAGCCTTGCTTCTGTCCGGACTCATGCGGCTTCCATTGCACTTGGGGTAGCGTCCTCCTTTTTTCGTGATTACCAGCGGCTACTTCCCCACGGAGGAAAGATGCGGTTACCCTCATCATCTCGTCTACCGATTTGGGTATATTATCATGAAACCTCTTAATTAACTCGAGGTTAGTAATTCCATGCATGAAGCTGGAAACGTTCATGACTTCCGGAGCTCTTTTGACATCCTTACTTTCCACCTTGAATCTTTTCACGAAGTCTTCTGTGGTTTCTCCGTCCTTCTGTTTGATATTATGAAGCTCCACCGGATCCTTTATGCACTTCTTTTGCTGAAGGAAGTTTGAAAGGAAAACTTCCTTTAGTTCGTCATAACTGTCTACCGACTCCGGTGGGAGATCGTCGAACCACACCCTAGCGGATCCGGTGAGGGTAGAGTTGAACATGTGGCACCATGTTGGCATAGCCCAGCGTTCTACCTTTGCCGCTGCTTGAAAATTTTTTAGGTGGTCCTCTGGGTCTTCACTTCCGTCGTATGTCTTCACATTGGTAGGCATTCGCGTCTTCTTAGGCATGTCGAAATAGCAAATGCATGGAGTGAACGGGTCGGTCTCCTTGCACACCCATGGCCTATCTAAGTCGTCGTTCTCGACATCGGACTTTTGCCTCTTTGACCCAGAGCTCCAGTGGTCGTTTCCGTTGTCTTCGCTTCTGGAGTGCCGATCGGTCCTCCGTGAGTATGTTCGACTACCTTCGTATCCTCCGGAGTAGGGTTCCGTTCTTTCCGAAGAAGAATTGTGGTGAGTGCCTCTGTCCTCTTCTTCGGATCTGCGACGATTAGTTCTCTCTGTGCTTCCGGAACACATGGAGATACTTTTCTCTCTGTTTCCAAGCCTATGGAACGCGCTTTTGCGCAACCTTCTGAACATTTCTTCCTTTTCATCGGTTTTCTTCCGCGGTGATCTGGATCGGCTGCGCCTTAGCTCGGAGTTTTCCCTCGTGTTCGGGCGCTTTCGAGATTCGATCTTCTTTCTTAGATCCTTCCTTTGCGCCTGCTTTCCGGATTCGGATTGCTGTGATGCTTCGCTAAAGTCCAACCGGGTTTTCACCGTTTCTCTAGCCTTGATTCTTCCTTCCTGTTTCCAAACCTTCTCTGTCACAATGGGTAAAATCTGTTCGTAGTACTTGTCGCAGTAATTCTTGATGGCTGCACTGGATGCGGACCCATCAGATCCTTCTAGATATATCGCGTTTTTCTTTCCTCCCTTGTTCCGCACCACAGATACAGGGGCGGGGGTAGGATTAGAACGAGCTCTTTTGGTAAGCATTTTTTCTTTTCGGAACGCAGTTGTGTACTGGGTCCCACGGATGGCGCCAACATGTTAGTACAATTTGTGTGACGGGTTGTAATAGATGTGGATACAGCTTATCGGACTGGGCCAACAAGCTTCTAACGGGCTGATCTTGTACTAATCCAAGTAGTTTGAATGAGATCCCTGAACAAGAAAGGTAAACCGTTAGTCTTACCGTGGGGACGGACCCCACGATTAGACTCCGGCGTGAGAGTAAGCAGGCATTCTTGAGAGGGGAACAAGAGTATGTGTGTGTAATTATGAGAGAGAAATTTGTACCTTGTATGGGGATTAGAGCCCCTTTTATAGGCGAGGTTTACCGCTAGGGTTCCCTAGATTCTCGCATGTAGTAGTTAGTCACGGGAGCCGGACCCTTGGCGGACAAGGGTTCCGTGTTAATCGCGGACGCGGACATAAGAGGTCTAACAGTTGAAGGTTCAGCCCGTTATGTATCTTGCGTGCGTCTTGACGTTTGGACCATAGCCAATTTCGTCATTGGGCTTACTATAGGCCCAGGGTTTGTAATCATTGGGCCTGAGCCCAGTGTGTGTATAGTATGTATTGGGTCTAGTAGGCCTGTTATACATACTATACGTCATCAAAATATATAATTAGCACTTAGCAATTTTCACTTTCGTATCATTTGATTTGAAAAAATCTTCCGATTATTATAAAACAAAGTTTTTTAATTTTTATGGTAAGTTTTATCAAAAAAATTCTAAAAGGTATATATGTTGGTTCTCGAGGCACTATTGCGATTTAATAATATTTTTTGAACACTATAATTTAGTATGCATTTTGAAACTCTATTGATTTAATAATATCGTTTTCGGATGACTTTTATGGGCTAGCCGAACCGGTGGTGACTCCGGTTCCCGATTGAACTCGTTGGTCCGGTCCGTTTTTTAAAAACATATGTACCATCAACTTGTTTACATATAAATTATATGAAGCTTTGTGTGTATTATTAGTTTGTACAATATGTATAATAGCAAGTATTTTTCATATTAGGGGTGCTTTAAAAATAACATTTATTAAGTAATTATTGTTATAGACGTTTTCTTCTTATATTAATTACTTTGTGTTTTTTTATTATTTTTTAAAAAACATGTTTAAAAAAAGTGCTTTAAAGTGTTACAATAAATGCTATTATAAATGGATTTATTTAAATTTGCCATTATAAACTAGTGTTAAATCTTAATTATTTAAGCCTTGTATTTTAGGAATGTTCTAAATGTTTTATTAATGTAGTATAGATAAGCAAGTGGCAAGCAAATAAATTGCTCTTCATCCATTTTGCTCTTTATCCATTAAGTGCAAGAAATTAAAGAAGCACACCATACGGTTCATTTATTTAAAATGTGATTTAGGTTTGAAATTGAAAAAGTGTTATGTTTTGGTACAAGTAGCGAGCAAAACAGATACGGGCAAACATTATTTGCTTGCCACACCCTTTTTTATTAAATACAAGTTTTTGTTAAACAAAAGTGGCGAGCAAAAAGAGATATAAGCAAACAAGTAACGAGAAAATTAGTTTGACGGGCAAATGTATTTGCTCGTCAGTAGAAATCCATAAAATGAAAAAATAATGACAGATTTTGATAATTTGATTTATTAGGAGTAGATTTTGGTAATTTTGTTTATTACTTGCATCTCTCTTAGAACTAACTTGCTAACCAAACAGACAATGTGTAGTTTTTGTGCACGCGTCTAGAAAAAAATAATGAAATCTATCTAATATAATAAACAAGAGTTTTGCACAACCTTTTCAAGCACCCCTAAAAATTAATGCTCTGATGTGTCTTTCATATGATTGGTCCATTACTTTGGAATGTACAACACCAATGCAATACTCTTCTATACGCTCCAATAATATTGTTTGCTTCTTCTAGACGCTCACTATTTTTGTTAAGCAATAAATGATTGTAACATCTTCTGCAATACTCTTCTATACACTCCAATATTAATTTAAAATCAGTTTCAATTCTTTCATTAAGTCAGCGATTCCAAAAATCATTCGATGAGTTACGATTCCAATCTTTTTTAACACTCCATTCAAAAACAAAAACAATTCATCCTCTACTTGCTTTTTGCCATTAACAAAATCCCGAAGAAATAAGTCATTCATATGTTGTCTATAATTTAAATTGTGTAAGTTTTGATTCTTCTTTGATATTCTTTGTTTCGATTCTTCTTTGATCTTCTTTATATTAAAGTTGTATCGATTGTTTGTGTTAACATAATTTTGTCATAGAAGAACCCTAGATAAAAATTGGGGAAATCGAGTTCGTGAATTACTTTTTATGATTTTTCTCCCTATAATTTAGTGCAAACTATTTCTTCTAACAGTTTAAAGTTTCCAATTGCTTATTTTGGTCTTTTTTTTTAAATATATTTTGTTGGTAGAATCTGTTTGAGGGAGATTAATTAATAATTAGGTTCAATATAATTCTTAGCATATGATATGGATCGATGAAAATCATTATTTTTAGTTTAAGTTATATGTTTTTTTTAAGTACACCAAATGTTTGATGTATTATGTTTGTGTAATTGTCATTTGAAAGGCAAAAATGGACCACATATTATTCCTCATCACCAAGAGGTGATGTTGTACATGATGATTCCTCCGTTGAATGTGTTGAATATGCGGGTTTGCAAGATTCGAATTTGGTGCTTCCAAGAGCTATATGCTTGCAAGTTCTTTCATTGATGTGCTATTTGAGCAGTTTCATGGAAATGATCCGATAGTCAAGGATTGCTTTCGTTAGAGATGGTCTATACAGGTAATCATATAAAGTGTTAAGAAACATCGTCAGATTTTAGCCATTCTTTTGTGATTTTTAGCCATCCATAAAGGTTTCAACAGGGTTTTAGCCATCCATATGGTTTTTATCCATGGTTTGAGCTGTAGTATGTTATCGTACAGGTTTGTTTGAGCAGTAGTATGTTTCCATGAGGCCTAAGTCTAATAAGGAGAATAGGGATGGGGATGGGATGTGAAGCGATATATATTGATGGTTTCTGATATTCTTTTGTACTAGGTACGATTTCTTCTCCATTAAGCTTATCATTATCCAAACTTATTTTTTATAGGAATATAGGGGTTGTTTAGGATTGTCGTATCAGGTTGAAATGTTAAATACGTTTTGGCAATGGTGGAATTCTTATGAAACTTCATATATGGGCTATATGGGATTGCTTATTTGAATATTACATGTGAGTATCTCTAATAATAGTGGTAAACCATGGTTTTTTATTAGTTCGGTTTGGTTTTAAAACGTCTTTAAAGAATGATTCAGTTTTAAATCGTTCCGAACCGGTAAATATCAAACATAACCCAAGATGGCCATATCATGTTGGTCTTAAGAACTGATCTTTACTCTGTATATATGCACATATCATTTATGATGCAATGGGGACCCTATATTCATAGAGCCATTTATGATGCAGCAGGGATTCTATCATTATGCAGGATCAAACATATGCTATATAAATGTGACGTACACCTACAATTTTCAGTTGACATTCGTAAGTTTTGTGTTTTAGATTGAGGCGTGTTATTGAGATCTATGGTTGATAAAATTGGATAACGTACTTATTGTTGCGACTTAAATAGGATGCTAACCACCCTAAAGGAATTGTGTGTTTGGTATTGCAACTTTCAGTATGCTTGCTTTTGCTGACGCGTCTGATGTTTATTGGTAATTTTTAACTCAATGATTTGATCTATTATTACTAACACTTTGTTTGAGCAGTAGTTTAAGTTATATGTTTTTTAAGTACACCAAATGTTTGATGTATTATGTTTGTGTAATTGTCATTTGAAAGGCAAAAATGGACCACATATTATTCCTCATAACCAAGAGATGATGTTGCACATGATGATTCCTCTGTTGAATGTGTTGAATATGCGGGTTTGCAAGATTCGAATTTGGTGCTTTCAAGAGCTATATGCTTGCAAGTTCTTTCATTGATGTGCTATTTGAGCAGTTTCATGGAAATGATCCGATAGTCAAGGATTGCTTTCGTTAGAGATGGTCTATACAGGTAATCATATAAAGTGTTAAGAAACATTATCCGATTTTAGCCATTCTTTTGTGATTTTTAGCCATCCATAAAGGTTTCAACAGGGTTTTAGCCATCCATATGGTTTTTATCCATGGTTTGAGCTGTAGTATGTTATCGTACAGGTTTGTTTGAGCAGTAGTATGTTTCCATGAGGCCTAAGTCTAATAAGGAGAATAGGGATGGGGATGGGATGTGAAGCGATATATATTGATGGCTTCTGATATTCTTTTGTCCTAGGTACGATTTCTTCTCCATTAAGCTTATCATTATCCAAACTTATTTTTTATAGGAATATAGGGGTTGTTTAGGATTGTCGTATCAGGTTAAAATGTTAAATACGTTTTGGCAATGGTGGATTTCTTATGAAACTTCATATATGGGCTATATGGAATTGCTTATTTGAATATTACATGTGAGTATCTCTGATAATAGTGGTAAACCATGGTTTTTTATTAGTTCGGTTTGGTTTTAAACCGTCTTTAAAGAATGATTCAGTTTTAAATCGTTGCGAACCGGTAAATATCAAACATAACCCAAGATGGCCATATCATGTTGGTCTTAAGAACTGATCTTTACTCTGTATATATGCACATATCATTTATGATGCAATGGGGACCCTATATTCATAGAGCCATTTATGATGCAGCAGGGATTCTATCATTATGCATGATCAAACATATGCTATATAAATGTGACGTACACCAACAATTTTCAGTTGACATTCGTAAGTTTTGTGTTTTAGATTGAGGCGTGTTATTGAGATCTATGGTTGATAAAATTGATAACGTACTTTTTGTTGTGACTTAAAAAGGATGCTAACCACCCTAAAGGAATGGTGTGTTTGGTATTGCAACTTTCAGTATGCTTGCTTTTGCTGACGCGTCTGATGTTTATTGGTAATTTTTAACTCAATGATTTGATCTATTATTACTAACACTTTGTTTGAGCAGTAGTTTAAGTTATATGTTTTTTTTAAGTACACCAAATGTTTGATGTATTATGTTTGTGTAATTGTCATTTGAAAGGCAAAAATGGACCACATATTATTCCTCATAACCAAGATAAACCTTTAAGTATACATATTATCGCTCTTAAAGAAGATAAACCTTTTTTATTACACGGTTGAAAATTAATCACCAATATCTGGTTTATATTTACAAGCTACTTATTTGAAATCATGGTATCTTACCACCAAACAGAAACTTTACAAAACTGAAATTGTGGTTAAGCACAAAATGAGGATGATATTAGAAAAATATACTTGATTTCATTTTTTTCAACTTTACCTTGCAAATATTTAAAAGATGGCAATCCTACGTTGGAAAGGATTTTTTTTGCCATAAATTAAGGGATCTGTACGTAAGATTTGAGTAATCTCAACAACAATGGAGTTTTCTTGCACACATTCTTATCCATGCTCTAAAATTTTCAACAAAGAGTTTGCATAAATATTATGACAAGTAAGTGTGCCTTACGTTTTAAGCACTCACTTAAAACTTTTTCTTTGTTATGCCTACTAAAAGTACCATTTTATTTATCTTCTCAAATGAACGAAATACTTGTGTGTTCACATCCTACCACTTAATCTTGGGTGATTCTAAATATGTTTTCTGGTATTTTCACTATTAAAGAGTTCGTTGATTTTGTAAAAGAGGATATGTCATGTGCAAAAAGTGGCAACCTTGAACCCCATGTAACTGATTCTACTATAGAAGTTGCCTTATTTGATGACGAAATTTATCATACCATCAGGAAACTGCAAGAATCTTCCAATGTTGAGCTGGGTCTAAAGCTCTACATTAATTTATCACTATTGGTGAACAGTTATATCACAAATCGTGCCAATTGCACGAAGAAATAGGTTATTTTGAGAAATATATAAAGAGTGACCTTTTTAGCGTAAAACCACTTGACAACGAGGAGCTACAGAATTGGCATAATAATTTAGATTTCATTACAGAATTGGCATAATTATTTAGATTTCATTGAGAAACAAGAGGACTTTGACTGGGTATGAATTGAAAATTATGAAGATGGATACATGACATCTTTAACTAGCTATTTAAAGAAATTATAACTTACAGGTTGTGAAACTCTAGGAAAGATACTTAATTCCCTGTGCTAACGGCCCTCAATTCTAGATGCGGCATATGGAGTTTATGGAACCCAAAGGGGGATGAGAAAAGGTTTGTTAGTTAGAATGTTAGAAACGAGAAGGTTTTTGGGGGGATCGAAGGCCAAGCAAGACATATTATATGGCGTTATTATTTTGACATTGTGGAAAACTATAAGGGGGGTTGAATAGTTTTACCAATTAAAACTTCCTTTTAAACTATTTAGATCGACTTATGTCAATCTATTTGGTTGTGTGTGTTGGATGTTGATAAACAAGCATATAAAGATATGTAATGAAAAGATAAGAGTAAGAAGCACAAAACCACAACGCGAGTATTTATAGTGGTTCGGCTACAAGGACACCTTCCTTGCCCTACTCCACTCCCCGAGTCACCTACTCGAGAGTTCGTAAACACTACACCAATCTCCTTATGGCGGAGAAGCCTTCACAACGTCGCCTACCCTTTTTCCGGTGCTAGGCTAACCACCGGGTTCTTTCACTCCAAGGTGAACCAAACCTACACAACGTCGCCTACCCTTTATAAGGTACTAGGCTAAGTACCTAGTTCTTTCACTCAAAGGTGAACTACACCTTCACAACGTCGCCTACCCTTTATTAGGTACTAGGCTAAGCACCTAGTTCCATTGCAATGGAGGAACTACTACCACACTACACCAACGACTAATCCCAAAGGAGATCTACTCCTTTACAACATCATCAAGGATATCAATATCCTTGGATCTAATACTAGTCTATCTTGTACATCGAAACACACCATATCGAATGTACATCTAAGGCACCTTTCACTAATGACTTTGACTAGATCTATAAGACACATTTCACTAATGTCGTCTTCACTTCTAAGCACCTTTCACTAATGCTTCTAGTCTTGACTTCTAAGCACCTTTCACTAATGCTTCTTGTCTTGACTTCTAAGCACCTACCACAAGTGCTTATGCTATAGACGATAGATACCCTTCACTAATAACTTTGTCTTGACACTTGAGACATCTTTCACTAGTGTCTTCAACACTACACTTCTTTGAAGAAAGAAAGGAATCATCAACAAGAACACTTCAGTAGCCTTGATGATGAGGAAGCATGGCAACTCATGGACTTGAGCTTGCTCGACTTCAAAGGTGGTGATCTTGCCTTTAAGAGGAACCTAAAAGATCACACAAAAACAAAACTACAAACATAGATCTCTTGGATCTGAGGTTAGTGAGTTTTTAACTCAGGGAGAAAGTGTGTTAGAAAGGGGTGAGAAATAATGAAGAAATGGCTCACTATTTATAGATGAAAAATCCTACTGTTCCCCGGATCCCAGATCCCTTCCACAAGGGATCCGTCTAGCGTTAAGCAAGGGATCCGTGGGACGCTCCCTTTTACCCATGGGTATTTTGGTTATGGGTCATGGGTTGAACCATGGATCTTTAGCTAGATACAATGTATCTTTGAGTGCAATGCACTTGGTCACTTGGGTATGGGTTGATCCATGGGTCATGGATATTATCCATGTGTGATATAAGTATGATGTCATGTAATGGGTTATGGGTCAAGATCCATGGGGCATGGGCTTTGGGTTGTACCCAACTACATTCAATGTATTTGCCCAATGGGTTGTGATACTTAAGTTTCTACCCATTTATATTACCCAATATACTACATACTAGTTATGTGTATATTATACCCAAATATGTAAACACTAGTTGTTGTACATATGTATTCCTAAATCATAAAATCACTTATACTTGTTTTAGTGTTTTATGTGAAAGTGTGAATGTGTTAGAAACTATTAGTTCAAACCATTTACGTATTTTATTTGTTTCGTTAAAATGATTTTACGTTTGTTATCGACAAAACATTAGAAGATCGTAAAATATAAATAAACGTTTTTACGGCTTATTTGTATTAACAATCTCCCCCCTTTTGTTGATGACAAAACATAAAATTATTTTAAGGAAAAGCTAAAATTCTTAAAAGTTTGAATTTGTAGTTTTTACTTTCTTCTCTCCCTTTTTGTCGAAACAAAAAGTGTTTGAAGGAAAGCAACACATCGTTTTTAAGAAAAACATGTGAAAGAAATAAAAATAAAAAAAAGAGGTAGAGAGCAAGTAATGGAAAAGGATCTCGTCTTTACTCCCCCTTGACGAGTCCATCCCTATGTAAAGGCGTCAAGAAAGTGATACTAATCTAGTTTGTTTGCAAGTAAGTTTGCAAAAGATTTCGTCTAAGTGACGAATGTGCTCCCCCTTGATGATTGCAATGATGCAAGGGGATGTTACGAAATGTAAACTTAGTATTGCAAGTAATTTGTAATGTATTGCTTTGACATAAAGCTCCCCCTCGCTTTAGGATGTCAAAGTCTTCATGTGTAAATTGAATAACTACAAAACAAAGGTTAGAAAGCAAGTATAATTCACAATTTCCTGCAAATGTGGTCCAAGTTAGTAGAAAATAGCTTTCTGTCTCACGGATCCCACGGTTCCCTCCTAGTAGGGATCCGTCTAGGCAATTCTGAGGGATCCGTAATAACTGATTAATTTCAGCAAGGGTGATATAACAAGTAATGTTATCACAAAAATGAGATATGAATACACGGTAATCATATGCTCAGAAAAATAACAAGTAGCATGTAATTCTATTTAATAAAACTAGAGTTATGATATACATGACTCTAAAAACTAAGAAAATAAGAAAATACATGACTAGGAATTTCTAAACCAACTATCGCTTGATGCTAGGACACCACTAAAATCTTCTAGCTCGAGTTTTGTTTAGGTTTAATCTCGTCGAAACGTTCGAGGAGATGATAGAACATGAAACGTTGGTCTTCTCGTACTTCATGTATCAAACTTTCAACATGTTGACAATGATAGCAATCTTTGTCATGGCTAGGTAGTGGTGGTGGAAGAAATGAAATGGCTTGATGCGAAGGATCAAGTGAAGCGGCTTGTGGAGCTTCAAACGATGGAGGGATTGGTGGAGGCACATTTGAGAATGGCTCGACTAAGAATGATGGTGGTGATAGAGAAGTGTCAACTTCCATATGGTCGGGTGGTTGACTTTGATGATTTCTCATAATCCAAATGGGATTACATGATGGAAACGGCGAAAAGGAAGCTGGAACAAGTGTTGACTCAATACCTTGATTTTGTACCATTATTCCTCCTAATGAGGAAAATGTTGTCGGTGAAAGCGGATGAGACGGCCTAGGAGGCAAGTCCTCTAAATTGTAGAGGTGTGGTGATGATAGTGGGGATGTAAATGAAATAGCTCTAGGAACCAATGGTGATGGTTTAGTGGAAATGATATTGTTTGGCCTAAGAGGTATGGTGGTGTTTGGCATAGGTAGTTTTGTAGGTACTATCCTTTTAGGAATTGGTTTGATTGGATGAGGAAGGATCTTATCATTTATTGGCTTGACCGGAGATGATTCGGTTGAAGAGATTTCGTATATAACACGCGCCTTTTTCATGGGTGGTTCTTTGGTGGATAAGTTACTACTTGGGGTTTTCCTCATGATGAGATGATTTCAAGAGTTTGCAAGGGTTTCTAAAGTGTTGAAAATTAGGAAGAAGGTGATGACTATGGAGCTCCTAACAAAGTGATTTATAAACCAAGAGATTTGGCAAGTGCATTTAAGCCTTAAGCCATTAGGATTCATTTGAATGTGATGATTAACATGCACAGGATTCAACTACAGAGTTTGCACTGATCTAGGAACTCATTTAAGATGAGATGGAGTGTTTGAGTTAGGAAGATGAGTTGAAATGATTGTTTTATCAAGATTTGACATAAACTGTCATCTGGATCCCACGGTTCCCTCCTCAGAGGGATCCGTCTAGGCTAATCCTAGGGATCCGGCTTTCAGCAGTTATGGAAGAGTGGAAATGATGTTTCTAAGATCTAAGACCTATAACATCTTGAGTGTTTCAGTCCTCCTAAGTGTTTTAAATGAAGGGGTGCTTAAGTACTTGAAGGTAATGAATGATGTAGCTAATGATTGTCTTTTATGGAAGGATTTGGAACTTTCAAGAGTACCAATGGATGAGCAAGGATGACACTAAAAATGAGAGTGTCAATTGAAGCTAGGTGATCCTAGAGATCAGTTTGTGACTTAGGACAGTGTTTTGGAAAATATCCTAGAAGCTTTGAGATGGGAAAACTAGAATTTGATCAACTTTAATTTGATCAATTTTGAGGTAAGAATGATTTATGATCAATTTTGCCATAATTGGAGGATTTTTTAAAACTAGATGTGAGGGATCATGTGAGAAATGAAGTGTGAGTTTAAGAGCGGAATAGTAATGGATTAAAAATGAAACGATAGATCTACAAGCGTCTTAGAGTGTGATCTAGGTGAGTTATGTGTGAGTAGGAAGGATCTACTTATCTTGATAAGGACTTAATTTTGCCTTAAGACAATATGTTTAGCTTAGTGTGAGGTGTTCTAAGGATATGATTGAAATACAATGTTTGCAATTGCATTTTCTGTTTGCCGGATCCCACGGTTCCCTAAGTGAAGGGATCCGTTTAGCACAAACTTTGAGATCCGTCCATCTGCTTAGCAGAACCTTTACTAAAGGTATGCAATGATCTTGACAATGCATTATATTCCAAGGTTGGTTTAGAGGGGTTCTAACACTAAGATATCAAATGTAAGATGTTTTTATTTCATGAAGGAAATAGGATTACATTGATAAAGCACGAGTACAAGAGAATTGATCGTATTTTGAAATACTACTAGGTTTCTTGAGTGTTTTCGCTAGGAGGATCATTACGTGATTGATGAGTGTTGGTGGAATCAAGAATGAAGAAAGTCTTCATGAGAGATATGTTTAGCGGTTCCATCATCTTGTTCACAAGTACGTACAACGGACTTTGAAATTGAGGATGGAAGTGCATAACATTATGATAGAGGCGTGTCAAGAACATTCCATAAGTGATGAGTTTATTCTTGGAGCCTTGAAGATTTGCAATTCGCCTTGCGAAGAAGTAGGCGAGATTGTATGGTTGTTGTGTTAGCAAACAGTACAACATGTGAGCACAACAAGCGGGAAGAATTTCTCGATTTCCCCTAAGACTCCAAACATTTTCACGTAGAATGAGTGCAAGAGGCTTGTACTCTTCTCGGATGTCCCGTGTGAAGATAATGTTTGGATCGGATTAATATGGTCGAGGTTTGCATATTATGCGATTTAAATCTTCCGGGGAGGGTATGTGTGAACAATATGGACTATTTTCTTCACGAAAGTTGAAGAGAGAATCAAGAGACCAATCTTCTGTGAAGGCACATTGTCCATGATTTGGAATCCGGAGGATGTGAGCAAAATGCCCAAGGGTTAAAGTAAAATTTTGGTTTTTGATATAAAACCAAAGAGATAGAGAGTGATCCTCGTTACGAACGAGTTCGACTTGACGGAAGAATTCCATTATGAACCTTGGACATATCTTCTCGTTGATTTCAAGAAGACATTCTAGTCCTATGGCTCGGAAGGAGGTATTGATACCTTCTTCGAATTGTAGAGAGGTGTCTACAATACGTCCTTCGTGGAAGTTATGGTTTTTGAGATTATTGAACCCACGGACATGATTGCCAGGTCTGTTGGGTTCAAGGGAGATGTTCGGAGTGTAGACGCTAGTGAGTGAAAAATCAAACTCATATTCATGCGTCATAGTTGAACCTATAGAAATGATGAGTTAATAAAAAGTGATGTTTGTGATCAACCTATGATTATCTAACGTTTTTATTAGGTTTTTATTAACAATGATTTTTGACAAGAAAGACACTTAACTCACTTATGGTTTTGACATTCAAGTGGATAATTACTTTTAGAAGAAAAGTGATTTTTAATTTGCCTGAAAAACTGTTCTCCATTAGGACGGATCCCACGGTTCCTTTTCAAAAAGGGATCCGGCTAGTATAACTTCCGGGATCCGTGGATCTGTAGTAACATAAACAGATTTGAAAAAAGATAGATTTTACAGTTTTATACCACGAAAAGTGTTTTATCCTACATTTTCTTTTAGCATGCATACATGACTTCTAATGTATCACGAAGGAATATGAAACATATAAATCACAAGAAAATAACATATAATAACAAAGATAACAAGATTATTAGTAATATTGTATTTCAATGCTAAGGATGATACAAAGGATTGGGTATATGATCCCAATGTAGATTAACAACACAAAGTAAATGTCTCCATATATGAACTTCATCATAGGGAACACAAGTGCGATGAGTGTTAAGGTGATGAGCACGAGCACAATGTAAACCATGTTGATGACGGATCTTCTTGGTTTCAGTTGAGATGGAATGAGGAGGAAGATGAAGTTTTTGAATGAGAGGAAATTTTTGAAATTGGAAGATTTGAAAAAGTGAGGGTTTGATAGAGTGGTCGACGGTGGGAGTATTTATGGGGAAGGAGGAATTTTGAGATTCGTGTTTTGTTTTATTATTGGATTAAAAGAAACAAAACATAAGTTTTATATACCACGACTTTAGACGAGAAATAAAACACGTATGAGAGAAAAAGGCTTCCTAATGAAGCTTCATGTAAAACATGTAATTGCACAAAAGATAATCATATAAATACCTAAATAGGTATACTTAATTATCAAGCAAAGTAAAAAGAAAATCATACCTCTAGCGCACTTAGGAATGTCTTTACAAATGACACAACAAATGTCACTTAGACTATTCCCGCTCCTTTGCGTTTAAGATACCTTCTTAAGGAAGGTATTCTTGTTACCAAGCGACTCCTAAAGCTTGGGTATGAGCTTTGACTAATCAACATGACAAAGGAGATTAGTGCAATTAAATGAAAAAATAAATAAATAAATGTTGTTATCAAATCAACATCCAAACGTATAGTTTTAAAAGACATGGTGTTTGTTTTTATGAAAAACCTTCTTTGTAGTTTTCAATTAACCATGGATCGTATCAAGTTTTTAAAGTACAATATACTTCAAGAAACTTGGTAACGAAGCTCTGATGCCAATTGTGGAAAACTAGAAGGGGGGGTTGAATAGTTTTACCAATTAAAACTTCTTTTTAAACTATTTAGATCGACTTATGTCAATCTATTTGGTTGTGTGTGTTGGATGTTGATAAACAAGCATATAAAGATATGTAATGAAAAGATAAGAGTAAGAAGCACAAAACCACAACGCGAGTATTTATAGTGGTTCGGCTACAAGGACACCTTCCTTGCCCTACTCCACTCCCCGAGTCACCTACTCGAGAGTTCGTAAACACTACACCAATCTCCTTATGGCGGAAAAGCCTTCACAACGTCGCCTACCTTTTTTCCGGTGCTAGGCTAACCACCGGGTTCTTTCACTCCAAGGTGAACCAAACCTACACAACGTCGCCTACCCTTTATAAGGTACTAGGCTAAGTACCTAGTTCTTTCAATCCAAGGTGAACTACACCTTCACAACGTCGCCTAACCTTTATTAGGTACTAGGCTAAGCACCTAGTTCCATTGAAATGGAGGAACTACTACCACAGTACACCAACGACTAATCCCAAAGGAGATCTACTCCTTTACAACATCATCAAGGATATCAATATCCTTGGATCTAATACTAGTCTATCTTTGTTGGATCGATGTACTCTAACCAAACTAACTTAAATAGCTTGTTAAGGTTTAATAACCTCGGATAAATCCTAAGTTATTAATAGAGAAACACTGAGCAAACTCTATTAAGTATGCGGAATTTACTTAACAAAGCTAAGAAGAATAACTTTAACTATGAACGATTTTATTAATAACTCTAACTCTGCTTATTATGCAGATCTTTAACAACTCTAATAATATCGAACTTCTCTCTAAAACTCTAATAAAATCATGTACGTATTATGCCAATCTAGGGGTCCTTTTATAGGCTCAAGAATACCCTAGTCGGTTTACAATATGTATCCTTGTACGTCAAGTAATCTAACATAGAATATTCTAGAATTACAAGACTTTCTATAAACGAATAAAACAGTTCTTTGATTTTGCAGTACTTTGACTTTCTGTAACACTCTGTCAATCTTCAGCACTTTCATATCCCAACAATCCTCCCCTAACTTGAATTCTATTTGATTGACTTCAATTTCCTTTGTAAATTTATCTTTATCAGTGATGCGTGCCAAACAGTCAAGCTAAATCACTCAAGCCTGCCACTTGTGAATGGCAGACCGTAATCAGCTTAAAACTGCTCAAGCATGAATGCAATGAAGATCTGAGGAGTATAGAGTCTCCCCGGGTCGTTATGTCCCAGCGAGCTATGCAATGGATTATCAAACGTAAAGTGATCGAGAAATTTGAACGGAAAAGGAGATTTGAATATGATTATAACTACAGGAAAAGCCAACAAATTACAACGGCTTAAATGCAAATTAAAGGAAATTTAAAAGATAAAATCTATTAAATAAACGCTATCACTATTTGCAAACTGATGTTTTTGTTTTTATGTTTTTATAAAACTGAAATTAAAAACTACGCGACGTACAAATAAAAACGTGAAACTAAATCAATATTAACCCTAAAAATACGAAAATGATATTTTTACAATCCTAGTGATAAAAGAAAATATTTAGAAAAAGAAATTTATTTTTATAACTATTAAATTAATTATTATTAATTAAAAACTAATTTTAACTATTAAATAATTACCTAAAATACAAGAAAATGTGAAATAAAGCTAGAAAAATAAAATTATGAATTGGAAAAGTCTAAAATATCAAAATAGAATTTTCAAAACTATTTTTATATTTTTCTGATTATTTTTGTATTTTTTTATGAATTTTAAACTATTAAAAACTAATTAAATTACTAGAAATTACAAAATAAACTATGAAAAATCTGGAAAATTACTTTTTTTACTTTTTATATTTATCTAAACCTAAGAAAAATGAAAAAAAAAATTTTTTGAACCTTTTCTGAATTTTTTGTATTTAAAGCTAATTAAAAATGCTTAAAAACTAATTTAAATGCAGAAAAATAGCAAACTAACTTGGAAAAATCTGAAAATTTCAGGAAAACTCTAAAATTATATTTGGAATCTAGGAAAAATGGAAAAACAGGTGCTTATGTGTAGGAATAAGGAACTGATGTGCAAGTGCTTATTATTAAGCACTCCAAATAAGCCAAATGAACAAAATAAGCCACCAACTGATTACAGAAGTTCTAATATACTCAAATTACCCAAATTCAACTTATCATAACTGTTTTTAACCACTGGATCACAAGTTACAAAGATTTGATGTTTTTGAGTTGCTAAACTAAAACAGATTTCAGTGCTCTACTTTGGGCATAAGCACAAGCCACACATTAAGCTAAAACAGAAAACAAGCAATTGGAACCTATCCTAGACCTGGCTAAGAGTATGTAAGCCAAATACCAACCCTAGAAAAACTCTAATGAGCCCTGAGACAAGCATGCAATATCTGAGAAAAACTCAGTATAAGATGAGTGTTGGAGCAGGGCAACTGGTACTTAAAAGAGAAGCTTGTTTGGAGCTTTTAAAAAATTTGTAAAATTCTACTAAAATGGTAATAAGGATAAAGACCAGTTGAAGTTTTTAGAATGCCAATTTTCACTGAAAATGGCTCAAAAATAAAGCCATGAAAAATCCTTGCAGTTGGCTCAAAACAAGGTTTTTCTAGTTTTGACTTTTGACAGATTTGGTATTTTGACCAAGTTGAACTTTGCAACAGATTTTAAGTACTAAGATTGATGTTATATGAAGAAATGGAACCTCTGCAAGCTTTGTCTAACAATCCTAAACACAAATCAAGCAGTTGCAAATCCAAAATCACAACAGATGAGCAGTAAGACAGATTTTAATGTAATGTTGACTTTCAGTGTTTGCAGACCCAAATTATTGACTGATATGTGCTCAAATAGGCTTAATAAACATGAACCAACAGACATAAACCACTGCATATACCTCTGAGACAGTATGACAGTTAATCCAAACACACCCTTATTACACTGATTTGCAAATTGAAACTAATCTAACACTGAACAAGCATGAACCATTGATCAAACTAAACTTATTTAGCCTAAACACAACTATTAAAACAGGTTTTAGCAGATTATGAATACAAATACATTGTATGCAAGAACTTGTGAAAATCACTTACAAAGGTCCCTAGCCACTATGGCTTGCCAACAGTGAACCCAAGACCTCTAACCTATCCAATTCAACCCAAATGACTTAAAATCAACCCAACTCCATGTCTGCATTAACCCATTCCATGCCTGCATCAGATTTGCTCCATTGTTGACTTTTGTTGACCATGTTTCAATATTGTTTAACTCTTAAACACAAGCTTATAAAAAGCTATTATAAGCTAATATAACTTGTTTTAACTTGGAAAGAAGCTAATTGAAGCTTGAGATTCAGTGTTTGAAATTTAAAAATCCAACAGTTAACATGAAAATTGAAAACATGAACATAAACTGGAATTGAGACTTAATAGAGTTGCAATACACTTTAAACCTTAGTTTGATACAAAATAAACTGGAAAATACACTTAAGAACTATTTAAGACATGTTAAACTTAAAAACGACATACACTTGAAAAAACTAAACTAAACTATCCTTCTTGTTGCTTCCTCTTGCTCTTTTATACCCCCAAACTGTCTTCTCTCTCTCCTCTGAGTGGATCCCAGCAACAATATCAACCATTGGATGTGTTGGGATCATCTTAGCCGTTTAAAAGGATTTGGCGCCAAAAGTGGTTCTAAGCCAGCTGGTTTGAGTGTTAGGTACAAAGGTGCATTAAATGCACCTTGGCTTTGAGTGTGAGGTGGAGGGTAGAGTAGGGAGATGATGGTGGAGGGGGGGGAGGTGTTGCAGGCATGCGTGCAGGGGAGTGATGATGGAGGTGGTTAACACGTGAGGGAGGGAAGAGAGAGTCAATTGTGGTTTGACTGGGGATTATTAATAGGAGGGGGTCCAAATGGCAGGGTCCAAAAAGGTTGGCAGGGGGTCATTATTGGTTTTGACAAGTCCAAGTGGGTATTAATACAAGGACTTCATTTGTAATTTCTGAAACTGTAGGGACCTAGACTGCCAATATCTCAAAGTTGCTCCAAGGACTAAAATTGACAAGTGTTAATATTACAAGGACCAAAGTTGCCAATTTCAATTTTTCCAGGGACCATTTTTGCCAATTTTCAAAGTTGGAGGACCAAACTTGTAATTTTCTCAAACTTTTTATATTTTTCACCAAAGGACTAAATTTTGACAAGTTATGATGTTAAAAGGACCTTTGGTGATTTTACTTTTGAAATTAAGGCTCAGGGACTATTTTTGACAATTTTAGAAACTTGGGGGACTGAAACTGCCAATTATGCAAACTTTGCTCGTTTTTCATATGATTTTGAACATTTTGCATCTGAAACATATAAAATGCAATTTTGGAATATTTTCAGTATTTTGATGCATTTGTGAGCATTTTTAAGTGTTTTGCAGTTCAGATTGACTCAAAAATGATGAGTATTTACACACTCATCAATCAGCTGCATCTTTGAGAACAGATTATGTCTTTGTCTTTGGATTGTATCTTTGTAGATTTTATGCATAGTCAAAGTATCTTTAGAAATATTCTTTTACAGCATCATCCAGCAAGCTCCATCTTTTCAGCAACACAGCAACATATGACAATTTGTACATTAATTCAGTTTAAGTTGCAAACTATTCTCATCACTTCCAGGTGTGTTAACTCCTGTGAGAGGTGAATCATTGAAAATTTAATGGATTTAGATCTCTTTACCAAAGCCATTAACTCTGGAGTAGCCAAATGTTTTGGTGTGTAAGACCATGGTACACTGATAACCATATGATTTTTAGCAAATCATCAGCTATCAACAGATTTGATTTGTCTTTACCAAAAGTTGTACCCTTCTGGACTAGTTAGTTCTTTCATCATGGTGAACTAATTACCATATAATGGTTTTTCCACAGCCTTTACCACAAGCCATTTTCTTGTGGGCTAGCCAACTCTTCACAATACTTATATGGTGAGTTGATTACCATCCAACTTATTAGTAAGTTGTCAACTAAAAACGGATTTGATATATCTTTACCAGATCCGTTTGCTCATGGATTAGTCAATCCTTTTGTAACCATGGTGGATTGATAACCTATTGATATTATCATCTCAAAAACCATTTATTCAACCTTTGTTTAAAAATATTTATTACTTAACAAAAGTTTTCTTCAAAAATCACTTAACTGGTTAAAAGCTGCAAGCAGTACTGTAGGACCTTACTTTTATCAACCTTATCACAAACCCAACACGTATATCACGTTAACACAAACACAAACTATGCGTGAAGAAAGAAATAAAGATAAGAAAGATGGTGACTTGATGTTATATGGATCGTGTATGTGAAGATAAAGATGAAAACAATATATGTTTTATTTCAAAGGAAAAACACACACACACATTCAAGCACACCCCTCAAATGACCATTTGAGGGGTATTTATAGTTGGAATACATGATGCCCTAAAAGGCTTTCTATGGGCTCGTTTGGGCTTGGACATGGATTACATCATACATAAGGCTAGCTTAACTAAACTAATAACCAATTAGCTTAGCCCAAGTCCACGAGCCCTTTGACTATTCTATCACGATATCTAACACGCGTTACAAAGTTCCTAAACGTGAATGATCATCACTTCTAATAAAACTATAAAGGCTAACAATCTCCCCCTAAGGGGTGGTCATTCAAATGATGCTCCACTTGATTTGGTCTTTACTTTTCTCGAGCTTGAACTTTGTGCGTAGATATAGAATAGTCTTGATTCTTTGTTCCTTCATGCTTTGTGATCAGTTAATGTGGTTGTCTGCCGTTGTCAACTTCATTGGTTAGGTATCTCCACGTCTTTCTCCTCCATGCTCACACTTCTATTTGTCTTTTGGTTACCAATGATGTAGTTCTCGAGTCTTTAAACTTTCTAGATTCTTTGACATTGACGAAGAATTGATGAGTGTCTAAATACTCATCATTTTTGTACAAAATAAACAGCAAAATCATCTGAAAACACTCAGAAACACATCAAAATGATCAAAATATCACAAATCAGTGTTTTATGTGTTTTAAATGCAAAAATATCAAAATCAGATGAAAAACATATCAAATTTACAAAAATTGCAGTTTTAGTCCCCCAAGTATCAAAAATTGTCAAAAACAGTCCCTGAGCACATAATTTCAAAAGAAAAGTCACCAAAGGTCCTTTTAAAATCAAAAGTTGTCAAATTTAGTCCTTTGGTGAAAAATATAAAAAAGTTTGAGAAAATTACAAAAATGGTCCTCCAAGTTTGAAAATTGGCAGAATTAGTCCCTGGAAAATGTGAAAATGGCAAGTTTGGTCCTTGTAATATTGAAACTTGTCAAATTTAGTCCTTGGGCAACTTTGAGAGAATGGCAGCAGTGGTCCTTGAAGTTTCAGAATTTGCAAAATTGGTCCCTATGATATTTAAGCCTTTAAACAATTTTGGACCCTATCAAAACCCATATGACCCCCCTGTCATTAACCAAATTTGGACCCCCTTGATATTAGACCTCTGGTCAATCCTTGGTCAAACAGACACCCACTTGGCGCCATATTTTCCTCCTTCACCTTCACCTGCTCTGCAACTAGCTCCACATATCCATCCCCCCTCCTCTCCACATCACCCTCCATGTCCCCTACACATCCCTAACACAACAAAAATCATTAATTACATCCCTACTCCCACACTCAATCCCTCCATCTGTCAAAACCATGTTTCCCGCCAAAATGCATCAACGGCCATAATGCACTCCAAGCCATCCAAAGGTCCACATTATTGGTGGGATTCACTGAGAGCAAGTGGTAAAAGTATTTTGCATATAAAAGAAGGTTGAAGAGAGAAGAACCAGAGAGTAGCTAGTTTTAATATTTTCTTTAAATGTCGTTTTTTTTATTAAGTGTTTTAGTCTAGTTTAAATAATGTAATTTCAGCTTATTGGCATCACATTTATGATAAATCATCTTTGTAATATCATTTTGAGTTTTCAATCCAAGTTTAGATAAATTTCATGTTTCAGGTCACTGTAGCAAATCTCAGTCTCAAATCCTTGCATTTAAGCTTTCAATAGCTTGTATTTTACCTTAAACAATCTTGTATAAGCTTATGATATCTTTGTACAAGCTTGCACTCAATTTTAAATACATTTTGTATGTGGTCAACAAAAGTCAACAAGTGCTCATGATTGGGTCAGAAATGGATATGGGTTGATATTGATGATGGTTTTGGTTATTGGTTGGTGTTTTTGATACTGTTACTATGCTCAAATTTCTATGGATCTCTTGTAAGTGTTAGTTTTCATCTCATATTTAGCTTATAAGTAGTAACAGTAGCATCTCTCTTAGATCTAGTTAGGTACTGGTTTTTACTGTCACATTAGCTCTAATTCAATGTTTTAAGACTGTTTTGATGAAAGGTTAGACTGAGTTTGTGTTTGTAGTTGTAAATCTTGCATTATCTCTTCTTAAAGGGGTGTTTGGATAGCTTGCTTAATCTGAGTTTGAAACTGTTTTGGTATAAGCTTATTATTGCTCTAGTCTCTATCAACAATAACATACTTATTCTAGTCATCTTGTTGCATCCATATACACTAAAAGTCAAAACTTGCTTGAAACTGCTCTTGATTGCACACTGTTAAGAATCAGTCACTCAAAATCACTCAAATAGGTATAAAACTTGATATGCTTGCCTGATAAAGTAGTATTACATCATATTACATCAAGTTTAGTCCTACATTTGCTTCTAAAATCCACTTAAGTCAAAGTTTAACTGATTTTCAAAAGTCAAAAATGTGTCAAAAGTGGAATTATGCAGAACTTGCAGAGTGTGCACAGGTTTCAATAAGGGTTTGTAGGGTCTGATTTTTGGCTCAGGTGTAGTCCACCAGGTGGTCTTTAAGACTCACTATCTGTTTTTAGCTTAATCTTTCTGGATAAGCTAGTGTATAAGCTTAAAGTGGAGGTCTGATCACTGTTGCTGTCTTAAATCAGTTAACCCATTAAGTTGTGAAACTGCTTATCAGAGGTTAGGAGTAGTTAGATTTAGCTTATATTAGCTTATATTAGTATAATTTTAGGTCTGTAGAAGTTTGGTGGTTTATTGTCACTGTTTGCTTAATTATAAGTGCTTATTTGGTATCCAATTACACTACAGCTCTTGATTCTGTCACATAAGCACTACATTTCTCATTTTTCATAGAACCAGAATAACTTTTTAGAATTTTCCTGAAAATTTCATCATTTTTGGTCACTGTTTGCTATTTTTCTATATTTAAATTAGTTTTTAATCACTTTTAAATAGGTTTTATTGCAAATAATTAAGAAAAGCTTCAAAAAAATAATTTTTCGTTTTTCTTAAGTTTAGATAAATGTAAAAAGCCTAAAAAGTATTTTTCCATAATTTTCTTAGTTTAAAAAGTATTTTCTAGCATTTTAATTAGTTTTAAATAGTTTTAAATTAATAATAAATACATAAAAAGTCTAAAAAATATATTTTTTTTAGTTTTAAAATTAGTTTTATCATATTTTAGGTTTTTCTAAGTCTTAATTTTATTTTTATAGTCTTATTTCATATTTTCTTTTATTGTAGAGTATTGTTAAATAGTTTAAAATAGTTTTTAATTAATAATAATTAATTAAATAGTTATAAAAATAATTTTCTTTTTCTAAATATTTTCTTTTATCATTAGTATTGTAAAAATGTATTTTTCATATTTTTAGGACTTTTATTTCTTAGTTTCACGTTTTTATTTGTACGTTTACGTTATTTTTATTTAAACGTACGTTTTAGGTTTTAAACGTTCATCACTTTAAATATAGTGATAGCGTTTATTTAATATCTTTTATCTTTTTAATTTTCTTAATTTGTATTTAAGTCGCTTTATTTTTATAAAACTTTTTCAGTAGTGTAATATTCAATCCAATCCTTTCTGATCGCTATCATTAGTGATCATTCTATCGTCTGATCAAGTGTTTAACACACCATTGAGTCTCCGTGGGACTTAACGACCCGAGAATTCATTGTATTCTCTGATCTTCATTGCATTTGTGCTTAAGCTGTTTTAAGCCTGTTAGACTTGACGGTTCAGCACAGATCAAAGAACAAGGCTCGATTAGTTGCTAAAGGATACCGTCAAGAGGAGGGTATAGACTTTGAAGAATCTTTTGCTCCTGGTTGCTCGAATCGAGGCAATCAGAATCTTTTTGGCTAATGCTGCTAGTAAGAACATGGTAGTCTATCAGATTGACGTGAAGACGGCATTCCTGAACGGAGATCTTAAAGAAGTCGTCTATGTCAGCCAACCTGAAGGTTTTGTGAATCCAGAGCATCCTACCCACGTTTATCATTTGAAGAAGGCTCTGTATGGTTTAAAGCAAGCTCCAAGGGCATGGTATGATACGCTATCAAAGTTTCTTCTATCTACCGGATTCAGCAAAGGAGTAGTTGATCCAACATTGTTCACCAGGAAGTCAGGCAAACATTTAATTCATGTTCAAATTTATGTTGATGATATCATTTTTGCCTCGACTGACCCCAATGAGTGTGACCGTTTTTCAAATGAAATGAGTTCAAAATTTCAAATGTCAATGATGGGAAAAATGTCATTTTTCTTGGGATTACAAATTTCACAAAGTCCCGGAGGCATTTTCATAAATCAATCTAAATATGCAACTGAGATCTTAAAGAAATTTGGATTTGATTCAAGTGACCCTGTTGACACACCCATGATTGATCGAACCAAACTAGATGAGGACCTCTCAGGGATCATGGTAGACCAAACAAAATATCGTAGTATGATTGGATCCCTGATGTACCTCACAGCTAGTAGACCTGACATCTTGTTCGCTGTTTGCATGTGTGCTAGATACCAGGCTAAGCCTACTAAAAAGCATCTTGAAGCAGTTAAATGGGTCTTTCGGTATCTCCAAGGAACCATCAATATGGGACTTTGGTACCCGAAAGACACCGGTATGTCACTAACAGCATATGCAGATGCAGATCATGCAGGGTGTCAAGATACTCGTCGAAGTACGTCTGGAGGGGCTCAGTTTTTGGGTGATAAGCTTGTGAGCTGGTCTTCAAAGAAGCAAATGAGTACTTCTATTTCCTCTATAGAGGCTGAATACATAGCCATGTCATCTTGTTGTGCTAAAATCCTATGGATGAGATCCCAATTATCTGACTATGGCTTTGTGTTTAACAAAATCCCTCTGTACTGTGATAATAAAAGTGTCATTGCTCTCTCATGCAACAACGTACAACACTCAAGAGCAAAGCACATCGACATTCGACATCATTTCATCAGGGAACAAGTGGAAAAAGGTGTGGTTGAACTCTATTTTGTGAGGACTGAATATCAGTTAGCAGACATCTTCACCAAAGCTCTTCCAAGAGAACGTTTTGAGTTTATTCTTCCACGTCTTGGCTTAAAAAGCCTTCAACCAGAAACACCCAAACGTCTTCAGGAGGAAGACGAGGAGTAAAGGTCTATCTCCATCTATCTCTTGTATATATCTATTCGAAAAACAAAATACAAAATTATAAAACCTTCAAAATCCATAAAAATCTGGAAAATTCGAAAAATCTTCAAAAAAAATATTGTCAATTTGTCATGTTTTTCTCGGTTCGATTATATCTACGGTCTTTGTGCTGTCATTCAAAGAATGACACGGGACTTTAGATGTTGTTCGAATCCTTCAAAAAAAAAATAAAAAATAATCAAAAAAATCAAAAAAAAATCAAAAAGTATTTTTGGGAGAAAGAGAAACTATGGTTTATTGTCATTTCAGGCAGTAACCCGCTTTTCCAAGAAAGAACAGAGCCTTACTTTATCATGTTTTCAAAATTCCATGCTCTGATTCTATAAACATTTATCTGCTGAAAACTAACTGCTTTGAAAAATAACTCGGTCTCTATTTTTGATAATCATCTGGACTTATTTGTCAAAATATCTATCTCTCAATCAACAACCTATGTCATTGATTGAGGGGGAGAATGATTTCAATTAAATTAAAAAGTTATTTGTCATTCAATTGTTTTCAAAAGATATTCATGCATGTTTAATCAATGGAGTTTAAAGTCTTAAAATCCGATCAGTATCAGTTAAAACGCTTTGAAAAATCAAGTCACAATTCTCCTTAAAAGTTTCCAAAAATCAATTTAAATCTATAAGAGATCACAAATCTCAAATGATTTGATAATTGTGATCGGGGGAGAATGTGTGATTTAAATTGGATTTAAACTGATAATTCGGTAAATGGTTTTATAAGGATGTACAAGCTCTCCTTCCCACATGTGACAAATGATTTCAAGAAATTCCATGCACATGTTGAGGGGGAGCATCTATCTTAAACCTATGTTTTGAAACGTGATCATTTATCTCAATGTGCAGGTTCCCTCTAGTATGTGCAAAACTCTTTTCAAACCTTAAGGCACATATTGAGGGGGAGCAAGTTTATGAAAACCTCATCCTTCCCGGAAATGCTTTACCTACTGGATTTAATTAAGGGAAATGATGTTGATATCTTTTAGAAAATAGAATTCAAAGAAGTTAATTCTTTCTCTTGCCTCCGTGTGCAAAACGATTTCAAATACGTGATGCACATGTTGAGGGGGAGCTCTTATTCTAAAAATATCAAAAACAATTCAGGTACAAAATGCTTTGATAATATATCACAAGTATCTGGATTGATTTTCAAATGGTTTTTTCAATTGGTTCCAAATGGCAGATGAACAATACCAAATAGACCGACCAACTTTACTTTATGTACGGTGATATAAGGATGATAAG
This sequence comes from Chrysanthemum seticuspe, assembly GCA_019973895.1. Lineage (NCBI taxonomy): Eukaryota > Viridiplantae > Streptophyta > Magnoliopsida > Asterales > Asteraceae > Chrysanthemum > Chrysanthemum seticuspe. The sequence goes on from BPTQ01000004.1 coordinate 232,197,921, forward strand.
GTTAGGTATTTGTTCCCATGATCCGCCAGAACCGGAGGGATCTACCCAGGGACTGTCCACTAGTTAGTGTAGAGTTCTTAGGTATGATGATAAAAGGAGAAAAATGAGATATGGGAAGTGTGCGGACTGAGACTGAGCTAGTACTGGAATAAACCCAACAAGGTTCAAGCTATGAAGTCTCGGTAAGCACTGAAGGGGTTGAAGAATGAAAAAGAATTGAATGATAAAAGGGTGAAAACAAATAGCCCTCCATTTATTCAACCTTAGGGCAGAAACCGGGTTCAATTCATATGCTAGTGATGGTAACATCAGTATTGAAGACAAGACATCATGGACCCAGTGACGCACTGCACTTCAACTTTCCAAACCACTCAAGTTCCTCTTAAAAGGACTTGTTTCATTCTCACGGGGAACCGACATTATCTATCGACTGTCTCTTAGAGATTGTTAATATTGAAGGAGGAGACCCTCTCCCTAGTCTCCGAAATAGGATCCAAATATGCACAAATTGAGTCTAGAGCCACGAGATCATCAATTTAATCTCATTAGGACACGTTCAATGAAGACTCTCTGTTTTACACAATGTGGAAAGAGAAATTATATCTTGCGTCCTACGCATTATCCTTGTGGTATTGCCAGAACATCTGAGTGATGTGTAAACATATTCACAATGAAGATGGAAAGCCTTCTGGAGCCAACATCAAACAAGCTCCTGGTAGGTGGCATGTGAGATCTATTATATAGATCAACCATGTGACAACTGAACAGAAACAATGGGGAGATTCAATCTCTTGAATCAATCCTGGTTCAGGTTATGGATTGACGGATACCTTTGAAAAACCGGTCGTCATGCTTAAAAACTCTTTTCTTTAGCAAATCGACCGTGTACGAATTTTTCAAATCAAAAGGTGTTTTATGATTGATAATTGATTTTCATTAAAACCTTCGTTGTATTGCAAAAAATCAATTTCTATTGAGCGATACACGATTGTTTTTCAAATCTCTTTTGTTAATCAGTGAATCTCTATTCGCTGGTTCACTCACTCCGTGTTGTCTTCTTTGAGACGCTCCGGTTTGAGAACAACTAGAGCAGCTGCGAAACCCTGTCAAGGAAGTTCTTTGGAATTTTACCTGATCACAGGCAGTACTTGTACTGATCAACGGGGAACCGTGGGCCGTGTACCTCAATTCAACGAAAGTGCTCAAAGACACTTTCGTACGCTTTATTGCTAATTGTTTTATGCAGGTACGCCCAACGTTCGTAGCTGATCAGAATGAAGCGGTCAATCCATAGCCGCATGCTCACTCAACACATTCATCTCGAAAGAAATCATGATTAGTGCATCAATGACTCTGATATTTTCACTCCATGCTTCTGCTACGCTGCTGCCAATATCATGAATCAACAAAAGCTTCCGCTACTCTGATGAGAAGATTTCATGATCCAGAATGTGAGCATGTCGGTCCAAAAGTCACATCATCACTTAATTCCTACTCCACAATGGATGTCTCAGAGATTTTTGTTAGCTGATGATCTCAAAAGCTAGCTCAAAATTATTATCACGTGGATTAGTAAAAGACCTCCAATTGAATTAACCAAACATGCAATGAGAAGAATCAATGACTACGAACTTCGGAGCCAAGTACTACATCAAGAATGCAAGAACAATTTTTTAATGTAATATCTATTTGTATTCTTTGTAAGTTTAGTATATGTTTGAGGTGACCTCCCTTAGGGGGAGATTGTTAGGAATTAGAAATTCCAGGTATTAAAGAGTCGGTCACCTCAAGTATATGTAATCGTTAGAAAGCTCGTAGTCATAGTTATTTTAAGTTAAGTAGTATTTAGTTAAGTAACACCGTGGAGGACGGACGGGTCTTTACCCACTGTATGCCTGATCCACAGCCCCATGTGTGGCGTTTTATTGTAAGACTATAAATACTCTCTACCTTCCAAGGTAGAGAGTTGGAGCTCATAATAAGAACTTTCTTTCTCTCACTAAAGTTCCCTAAACCTCTAACTTTCTCTCTCTAGAATTCCACTTATACGCCCACTTTGTGCTATGGTTTGATGTGTATGTGAAAACTAATATCTAACAAAAACTGGAGCTACAGGGACAGCAATGCTTGCCTTAGAATCTAAAGAAGGTGGTCTACCAAGCACAGACTTAGAATGATTAGTGGGCCTAGAGGTATTCCGATTCTTAGGATTCCGTAACCGAGAGATTATAGCTTTAGCAACACATTTGTCATGACAATCAGAATTCATACTTTTACGACAAATAACACAAGGTGTATCAGACTGAATATCAAAAGTACTTAAAGGTTTAGCATTCGTTACATCACTATTTCTATTACATTTACTAGACGAAATATCTGTAGTGGAAGCAACGTGAGTCTTATTCATAGTCCTAGGGTGTTCTTCTACTTTAGCATTCCTTATTGATCTTTTCTTAGGTCGCAACTTTCTATTCTTCGATTGAGTGCTCCTAGGCTGTGAAGTGCGGACGTTTGGAAAAGACGCAACTATTCTTGTTTCAGTAGAAAGAAGCACGTTAGCAACTTGTGATTTGGCAGTAGGGATTCTAGGTTCATGATTACTAAGTGTGACTGGTGCTATTCTCTTAATCACGGTAGGCGGAAGTTGTTCATACTTTCCTAACATTTCTCTTAACTCAAAGATAGTGTGCACCAATTATTGATTTTCAGAACGAAGATTTCCCAAAAAATTCATGACTTCCTTAGTGTGTGCAAGAAAATGATCAAGCTCGTTTGATGCTTCATCACGAGTCTTTTTAAGTAAATCAAATATGACACCATATTCCTGTTTGACTTTTACAAGTTCTTGTTCATATTTTGAGATTTGACATTTCAAAGACACGTTTTGATCATCCAGTTGTTCAAATTTTGGATTAAACGATTTAGATTGCAACTGGTTGATTTTGTTTTGCAGAGCAAGTTCACGATTTTGACAATCTTTTTGACACCATTGAAGACGACGTTTTGCATATGAAAGCTCGTTAATCAATCGTTCATTTTCAACTTTTAAAGACTCGATCTGATGTACATTATCAGAATTCTCAATAGTTACAACATTATCAACATTATCAACAGAGATATAATTAGATTCATGTGGCAAAGAATTCAATAACACAGTATTATGGACATCAGCATAGATAACAGCTTCCAAGAGTCGATCAACATCTTTTCTCAACATTTTCTTTTTACGTTTAGTATTAGAAATAGATGTTTCTGTTTTCTCGAAAACGACTTTCATCACTCCAAGTTCCTTATGAAAATCCCGTTCCCAAGACAATGCATAATTTTTCAAATTTTTAACATTCGGTAAAAGATTTTTCTGAAAAATGTCTCTTTGTTCTCGCGCCAGAGGCGATTGAAAATGTTGAACTTTGATTTCAGAATGATATTCTATCTCATGTTGTAAGGTTTTGAGGTCAGCCATGAAAAGGTCAAAATATCTAAGAATTTTGCGATTTTCAGGTTGTGAGTTTACTTCACTGATGGAAGGTAAATTACCATAAGTTTGTGCATAATCTGGTTTGGGATTAACATTAGAAGACTCAGGCGTTTTTATGATAATCCTTGGTGTGTTAGAAGAATCCGTTGGTGTGACGAAAGTGACCACTTTTGAATAGTTATGAGGTTTGTTATAAACAACAGTTTCTAATTTGGATCGACTCTCGTCTTCTGCATCTAATTCCTCTTGACGATGATATTCAACAACAGTCATAACAGAATCATCAATTTTATATTCTGCACTGGAAACTTCATGATCTGGTTTGAATGCTTTGATTGAAAGTTTAGGTTTGGAATCAGCAAGATTCGGTCCATATCCATTTGGATTGGGTTTTAACGTAAACTTTTCAATAGCTGTTACTGACTCACCATGTTTGTAAACAACAGTTTTAAACTCTTTAAGTTTGTTTTGCAAGCCGATAATTTCTTCAAGTTGGTCATCTATTCGTTTCGTTGAATGCTTTTTGTATGCAGAGAACTGTTTTTGACAATTTAACAACTCAGCGTTAGCTTTTTGATTTTCCAAGGTGAGATCGTTAATTTTCTTTTTATGTTCATGTTTCAGTTGTTCTATTTCAGACAACAAAGCATTCTTCGAAGCGGCTAGATCACGCATTTGACTCTCTAAATATTTTTCGTTTTGATGAGATTTAGCAAAAGCGGCTTCAAAACCTTTTTCACGGTTTTCTTGAGTTTTGAAAAAGTTGAGTTGCATTTTTAAACATTCAAAATCCTTGGTTAACAGTGCATTTTTACTTTTTAAGTCCTGATTTAATGCACAACATTCTTCAATTTGGGATTGCTGGTCTTTAAGTAAAAGAGCAAGATCTGGATGAGGCAAAAGTTCGGCTTGTTCAACGGGAGTGACAACATGATCATTATTTAGATCCTCAAGTATAACCACGGAGTCAATTTGATTATCAAAGGAAACCATAAGGTCATCTTGATAGTCAAATGTAACTACGGGATCTAATTGAAAATCGTCGGAATGAGATGTAGATGACTCATGTTGAACATTCTGAGCCTTGCCGGATTCAGACGTTGGCGGAGAGATTAGATCAGAGATAAATATGGTTTGGTCGGGTACCTGAGACAAGCCATCAGTGTCATACACTGGGCCTGTGTCACTCATATGTAGCTCTTGCATATTAGCCATCAACATAACAGCTGCATTGGCCTGCAAGTCCTCCATATCATCATCTGAGTCTGCATCTGCCATAAAGCTCTGTTCTTTGTCTGTGAGAGTTCCACCAGCTTCATCCTTAAGAGCTAAAAGAAGAGCCTCTTTGTGATAAGCACTGCCCCTAGTCCTAGGCTTTGGGCATGCATTAGCCAGATGTCCCTTCTCATTGCAGTTGTAGCATCGAAGACCATTCAACCCATTCTGAGCATTTCCCTGTTCCACCACTGGAGCTCTGTTGTTATTCCTACCCACAACATTAAACCCTAGACCACCGCCCATCTGACGACCATAACCACGATTCTGAACTTCAACTCGTCCATTGTTCACAACAGCTTGATTCCGTGTGTTAGATGAGGAACGCATATGATTGTTGGATTTGTTGGTATAACGGCTAAAAGCATTAGCAATCATAACAAATCCTTGTTGCAATGCTTCGAACGGATCAGAATCCTCACTAGCTTCACTGACAAGTGCTTGAGCATTGTTGTTATTGTATGGAACCAATTGATTTTGTTGAGATTGTTGCTGTGAAGGATCATATGGTGTGATTGTAGCAGTTGGTTGAGTTGTTGGTTGAGAAGGATAATTTTGTTGAGCATACAAGGTAAGTTGTTGATTTTCCGGATTTGACGTTGAAGCAATTTGAGCACGGAGAATCCTTTCCCTATCAACTTCCTTTTCATGAGGCTTCAATTAATCATACAACAATCCGTATGTAGAATGATGCATGTTCTTCGCTTGACAGAGAAAAATGACATACTTCTCCCATTCAGGACCAAGACTACTCAGGAACTTAGTATTAAGTGCAATTCTTGGCATGATGATGTTGTGTTTATCCAAATCATTTATGATGTCTGAGAATCGATGATGATAAGACTCTAGTGTCTCTCCAGGTTCAATCATGAAGTGTTCATAAGCCAAGTAAATTTTGGATTCCATATCCTCCTGATTGAGTGCAGATCCTTCCATAAGTAGATGAATGTGTTCCCACATTTTCTTTGCAGTCTTTTGAGCATCAACACTTCGAAGAATTAGGTTTGGTAATCCTAAAAGGATATATTGCATTGCAAGCTCATCAGCTTCATAGTGTAGAAGTTCTTCTGGATTCAATTCTGCAACAGTAGCAATGTTGGTTTGTTCATCTCTTGGTGGAATAGCATTTGGATCTCCGGGTACAACGACATTAGGCATCTGAAATGGACCTTCCAAGATAACCTTCTTTAAGAACTTTCCATGTGGCTTCTTCAGATCACAAAACCTAAAGAACCTTATCACCCATTGATCGTAGTTTCCTGGAGTGAGCATTGGAGGTCTATCAATGATCCAGCCTCATGAATTGATTGTTGGCTACTTAAGGCTTCACACATCTTTGCAAACCAAGTGGGTTCCTTCATAGTGTTCCTTGATGGATGTTGATTGAATTCATTTGTGTAGGTTTGAACTTGAATACTTGGTGGTGGTTGAACCATTTGAGGTTGTGGAATTGCTGCAAGTTGTGGAGTATGTTGTTGATTAAATTGTTGTTGATAAATTGCTTGTTGTTGATGACTTAATTGTTGTTGACGTTGAGTATAAGTGTAAGGGAAATAGTTAGAGTATGGTGGTTGTGACATGTTGATAAACTTGTGTTATAAAAATGGATCTTTGTAGTCGAATGAACCTTTGTTGATGAAGAGTCCTTAGGCGTAGAAATCACAATAATCCAAGTAGCACTTATGCATAAAAACACCAAAGTTACGCGTACGCGTAGATTTAGCTTACGCGTAAGTAGGGAAAAGACACTAAAGTTATGCGTAGACACAAAGTTAGGCGTAGAAACTTAGGCGTAGGATTACCTTATGCGTAAGACTAGGCTTAGGCGTAAGATGAATCTTATGCGTAGGATTTCTACGCGTAAGCTTTATGCTTATGCGTAAGTTTAGGGTTTTGCCCAAATGATCTTTTACACTATCACAGTGCAAAAGATATCCAAAGTCGACGTATTTTCAGGCTTATCCAAGCAAGAAAACACGGAGTAAACCACGAAACTGAAGATCAAACCACGTATAATGTTATGCGTAAGATTAGGGTTTTGATACGCGTAAGATTACTCGTAAAAATGATTTTGCCCAATGATGTTTCTAAACCAGATTTTTGTGATGAGAAAGCTTCAATATCACCAAAATAACACAAAAGTGTGAAACTTGATGAACCAAAACTCCTAAAACAGTTATGCGTAGGATGAACCCTTCGAACAAAAACTAGCTTAAAAACGTAGATCCACGCATAAAGTTGAAACTTTTTGCCAAAAACAGTTATTTTAACACCTTAAAACATTGAAAGTACAAGAATCTTGGATTAAAAAGTGTAAAAATTGTGTTTTTAAGCGAGCCAAAGTATCAAACCGTTGTTTTACGCGTATGACCTAAAACCCACTTCAAAAACAAAACGACTCACCCAACTTGTAGGCGATTGATACTACTGTTAGGTCACTAGTTTTACAACACAAGCTTAAGAGAAAGAGATAAAGGCGATTGAACAATATATCAAACACACACACACAATATAATGTAAACGGTTATGCGTAGATGTGAGTGAAAGAAAATAAATTGAACAACCAACCCTCAAGTGAGGGTTATACAAGAGTATTTATAGGAGGGAAGCTAGGGCAACACTCCTAGTTCCCATCCTTTCTTTAATGGACATGGGCCTAAGCTCCTGGGCCTTCTACATAAGCTTAAGGCTAATAACAAACATAAAGGCCATAATAAAGCTAACTATTACATATTAATTACTAACACTTGATTATGGTTTAGGAGTGATTCCAACAGTCCTCAACCGAAGCAGAATATGTAGCCATGTCGGCGTGTTTTGCTCAAGTCATTTGGATGAGAACACAACTCAAAGACTATGGTTACGTATTTGACAGAATCCCGATGTACTGTTCACAGTCGAAGTGCTATTGCGATCTCGTGCAACTCAGTTCAACATTCAAAATCAAAGCACATCGATCTTCGATATCATTTCATCAAGGACCACGTGGAACAGGGTACTGTTGAATTATACTTTGTGGGTACAGAATACCAATTGGCAGATCTCCTCACCAAAGCCTTAGCTCCTGCTAGGTTTAATGAGTTGGTCCACCGGATTGGTATGCGGTGTTTGACTCAAGAGGAACTGGATGAACTCTTAAAACATTCATAAAAACCAGTCAAACACCAAAATCTCTTTTGTAAATATTTTTCAAAAACAAAATACAAAAATATAAAATGAGATAAAACAACAAAAATAATCTTCTACTCTATATTTCTTTAAACATGGCAAGTACAATTCTTCCGTCAACACTCTAATCTTTCAAAATTCAGTATTTTTTCGATCAAGTGTTGAGGGGGAGAAAACAAACACCCTTTAGATTCATAAAACAATGTACTTTCATGTTATCTTATCCCGGTTGTTTCTTTAATAATGGTGGTCACATTTCTGGTTTTCTGACACTCCTCGGACTAAAATCTATAAACATTCATTATTTCTTAAGTCGAGGGGGAGTGTCGTCAAACTTCTTTCATAATATCATTCGTTTGATAACCAAATTGGAAATTATGGGTATTAGATGTAACTGG
>BPTQ01000004.1:232221097-232362813 GCA_019973895.1 Chrysanthemum seticuspe
TGGGGTCGGAAGTAAGTACCATTTTCTAGCTTTATTCATTTGGTATGGTACGTATGTCAAATATGTCGTGTACCTTCATTTGTAAACTGTAACTATGTGATAACCGCCAATGCATTATTTTTTGCAGAAACTTTCGCTTCTGATTACTGAAGCATATAGGGACGCCCATCAAAAGAGTGTTCAGGTTCTTACACTAATAACTTCAATATTCAACTCTCAATTTTTCTGACTACTTACTTTTTCTCCTTTTTGACGTTTCAGGCTATGAAAGCTCGAATGGGTGATCTTGCACAAAGCTTAGGCATGCCACCAGGTTTGGGTGATCAGGTCAAGCAATAATCTATCCCTCTTTTGCAGTCATCCTTAAAAAAGCTGCAGTTTTGTAGACTAACTGTGCCAAAAGGTTCATGTTCTACCCTGTAACTTGTAATAATATCAACGCCAACATGTATCTGTTTTTTTGCTTAAAATTTCTGCATTAGTAAAGTACCGAACCTGTGTAACAAGTTCACTTCAAATAGAGTTTTCTCTATATGGGCTGAAACAGATGAGTTGAGATTTTATATCATCTATAAAAAGTTGGTGTGTCGTACCAATATAAAAGCTATATTATATGTTCAATATCTTCTAATTGATGAGGTTTTGTGTCCAAGGAATACAGTTTTGCCCCATTTGACCAATTTTTTGCTAGTTTTGAACTTGCATAATTGACCCGTTAGCGATAGAACATAAGTACATAACCCCAGTTGACCCATTGATAACTAAATGGTTGTAATGGCCATCTTCCCAAAAACTAAAATACGAGGAATGATTCAGACTCAATTCTACATGCAGACATCTTGAAGTTCAAAAACCCAAATTATTGTGTTGCTATATGATGAATATACTACTCATACCTTCTCTTTGTATGTTTCTTATCAGGTTTCCGGATAAAAGCTGTGTTAAGTGAAGAAAAAGAAGTAACAGAGACCATTTCAAGAAAAGAAAAAAAAAGATTTGAAAGAGTTGTAAAGGAACAAAAACCGCCTATTTGTCTGTTATTTCGCTCTCGAGATGTTTTTCTATTGTTAATTTATGATGCAAGTATATTTGAATGATGGAATTCCACAAGGGTTTGAGTTTGTATGTTCTGTCATCCAATTATTTGCTCAATTGTACTGCCAGAAATAAGGGCTGTTCGTGGGGCGGTTCAGTTTGGTTAGCTTGAGATTTTTAACTATCCATTACAGGGCATGTAGTTCACTTTACTACCTGAAACTGAACCATACTAGGCGGGTTAACCGGACATGTGGGTATCCAAAATGAGCGGTTATCCGCGGTTCAGGTCACAGTTAACCATGTTAAAACTTTAAACGACTTAATGAAGAATAACAAGATTTAGAAAGTAAAATGCTATTGTAGTAACATTTAAATATCGGTGAAAATACTAAAGTTTAAGTAAAGTTTTTACATCACTTACATTCAAATCTGTTAGACTAAAATACACTGTTGGTCTCTAAACTTGTCCAAAAACGTCGTCTTGAACCAAAACATGACATTTTCGTCGTCAGAGGTCCTTTTTCCAAGTTTTTAAGGCTAAATTGGTACCTTGACCAGTTTTCTGTTAGTCAACCCCGTTAGTCGGCGTTTGCTTTGTCTTTAGTCTAAGGGCACAAATGTCATTTCCTTATTTCGATTAAAATGTTTGTATTATTTCCACATGTCCTCTCCCACAAATTTATAATAAAACTTTATATGCAAAAACTAAACTAAACAAATTAGTTAAGTCGCTAAGTTTAAAATATTCGCGAATATATATACACACTCCCATAGTTCTCAACATGATTAACCTTTAGATTATTAAACATAAGGAATAAGAAGTTAAGAACACATAAATTAGTTAAGTCGCTAAGTTTAAAATATTCGCGAATATATATACACACTCCCATAGTTCTCACATGTGAAAATTATGAGCAAGAATTGAATCATTTGTCTTACTAGCATATTTTTTACACTAGAAGTGCAAAAATAGGATATATTGATGTTTAATAGATGATTATTTAAGTTTTGTAAGAATATCTTCACATGTGAAAAATTATGAGCAATGATTAAAGCTTTGGTTTTACTGACATATTTTTTATACTAGAAGTGCAAAAATAGGAGATATTGATGTTTAATAGATGATTATTTAAGTTTTGTAAGAATATCTTCACATGTGAAAATTGTGAGCAAGGATTGAAACTTTGATCTTACTAGCATATTTTCTATACTAGAAGTGCAAAAAAAGAATATATTGATGTTGAATAGATGATTATTTAAGTTTTGTAAGTATATATTCACATGTGAAAATTATGAACAAGGATTGAATCATTTGTCTTACTAGCATATTTTTTATACTAGAAGTGCAAAAATAGGATATATTGATGTTTAATAGACGATTATTTAAGTTTTGTAAGAATATCTTCACATGTGAAAAATTATGAGCAATGATTGAAGCTTTGATTACTGGCATATTTTTTATACTAGAAGTGCAAAAATAGGAAATATTGATGCTTAATAGACGATTATTTTAGTTTTATAAGTATATTTTCACATGTGAAAAATATAAGCAAGCATTGAATCATTGGTCTTACTAGCATATGTTTTATACTAGAAGTGCAAGAATAGGATATATTGATGTTTTTTATACGATTATTTAATTTTTGTAAGAAAATCTTCATATGTGAAAATTATGAGCAAGGATTGAAGCTTTGATCTTACTAGCATATTTTTATACTAGAGGTGCATAAATAGGAGATATTGATGTTTAATAGACGATTATTTAAGTTTTTTAAGTATATCTTCACATGTGAAAATTATGAGCAAGGATTGAATCATTGGTCTTACTAGCATATTTTTATACTAGAAGTGCAAAAATAGGATATATTGATGTTTTTAAGACGATTATTTAATTTTTGTAAAAATATCTTCACATGTGAAAATTATGAGCAAGTAATAAAGCTTTGATCTTACTAGCATATTTTTTATACTAGAAGTGCAAAAATAAGAGATATTTATGTTTAATAGACGATTACTTAAGTTTTGTAAGTATATCTTTACATGTGAAAATTATGAGCAAAGATTGAATCATTGGTCTTACTAGCATATTTTTTATACTAGAAGTGCAAAAATATGATATATTGATGTTTAGTAGACGATTATTTAAGTTTTGTAAGTATATTTTCACATGTGAAAATTATGAGCAAGGATTGAATCATTGGTCTTACTAGCATATTTTTTATACTAGAAGTGCAAAAATAAGAGATATTGATGTTTAATAGACGATTATTTAAGTTTTGTAATTATATCTTCACATGTGAAAATTATGAGCAAGGATTGAATTATTGATCTTACTAGCATATTTTTTATACTAGAAGTGCAAAAATAGGATATATTGATGTTTTTTTAGACGATTATTTATTTTTTGTAAGAATATCTTCACATGTGAAAATTATGAGCATTGATTGAAGCTTTTTAAGAATATCTTGACTACTTGGTCACATGTGAAAATATTTATGTCTTAGATTTTTAAGATGCGTAAAAAACTTAGTCACATGTGAAAATATATGTCTCGTAACTTGGTCACATATGAAAGAAGTATATGCTCATGTATAATTGTATTGGTGAAAAATTGTATTCATACACGAAGAAAAAAATATGTGTTCATGTATAAATGTACATGTATTTGCACAGGTAAATGCATGTGTATTTACTACGTAACAAAGAAAATTTTTTCACACGTGAAGGGAAAAGTATAATGTAATGCATAAATGTATGTGTATTTACTAGTGAAGAAAGTTTCATGTGTGAAGAAAAGAGAATATACTCATGTTTAAATGTACATGTGTTTAGTAGTAAAGAAGGTTTATTCACACATGAAAAAAAAATCCATATGCTCATGTACAGTGGACTAAGAGCATTGCTAGTCTTAATTAAATATTCATACAACATCTTGACTAAATATTCAATACTAAATCAAAAAATATGGAAAGTTGTGAATCCAAGAATATTTTCACATGTGAAAAGTATGAGCAAGAATTGAATATTTGATCTTACTAGCATATTGTTTATATCAGAAGTGAAAAAATAGGATGTGTTAATGTTTATTAGATGATTATTTAATTTTTGTAAGAATATCTTCACATGTGAAAATTATTAGCAATGATTGAAGTTTTTTAAGAATATCTTCACAACTTGGTCACATGTGAAAATATTTATGTCGTAGCTTTTTAAGATGCGTAAAAAACTTAGTTACATGTGAAAATATTTGTCCCGTAACTTGGTCAGATGTGAATATATATATGTCTTGTCGCTTTTTAAGATTCGTGAACAACTTTGTCACATGTGAAAATATATGTTTTCATCTCGTAGCTTATTAATATGTGTAACTTGAAAATATATTTTCACATGTGAAAATATGTCTCGTAATTTGGTCACATGCGAAACTATAGGTCTTCTAGCTTACTAAGATGCGTTAATAACTTGGTCACATGTGAAAATATAAGTCTCGTAGCTTTTTAAGATGCGTGAACAACTTTTTCACATGTGAAAATATATGTTTATGTCTCGTAGCTTATTAAGATGCACGAACTAGTTGGTCACATGTGAAATATGTCTTGTATATCTTAATGATGCATGAACAATTTGGTCACATGTGAAAATATATATCTCGTACATTTTAAGATGCATGAACTACTTAGTCACATATGAAAATATATGTCTAATAACTTGCTCACATGTGAAAATATACGGCTCGTAGCTTTTTAGGATGTGTGAACAACTTGGCCGCATATTAAACTGTATGTTTCGATGTCTCTTAGATTTTAAAGATGTGTAATCAACTTGGTCACACGTGAAAAGTATATGTTCATGTATAAATGTTCGCGTATGTACTAGTCAACAAAGTTTTTTCACACGTGAAGAAAAGAGTATTGCTCATCTATAAATATATGTTTATTTACTAGTGTTTATTCACATGCGAAGAAAAAAGTATTCTATGCTTATGGATAATTGTACGTGTATTTATTAGTGAATAAAAGTTTATTCGCACGAAAAGAAAAAAGTATATTATCATGTATTATTGTACGTTTATTACTAGTGAAGAAAGTTTATTCACACGTGAAAGAAAAGGCATATGCTCATTAATAAATGTCGGTGTATTTCCTAGTGTTCATTCACACGTGAAGAAAAAATATATATATGAAAAAATATAAATTGTCATATGTATAAATGTGTGTGCGCTTACTAGTGTTAATGCACACACGAAAAAAAATCGTATATGCTCATATGTATAAATGTACATTTATTTATGGTGTCTATTCACAGACGAAGGAAAAAGGTACAATGTATAAATGCACATTTATTTATTAGTGTTTATTCACACGCGAAGAAAAAAATATATGTTTATGTATAAATTTACGCGTATTTACTAGTGAATTTTTTTTATTAACACGCGAAGAAAAAAGTATACGCGCATGTGGAAATTATTCATTAGTATGTATCCGGGGTCGGATGGGACTCTTGCTTTGTCTCTACAAATTTAAGATTTTCGTTTCTCTCGGCCTCTTCTTTGTCGAGTAAAGCTTGTTCTTTCATGGTTTGCATAATCTGCTTCACAGTCTTTTCCTCTTCTTTAAGATTAGACAGATGTAAGGGGTGTTACTTTTCATAAACTCGCCATACTTATTTGAAACGCACCATAGTTTATCAATCTATTCATCAGCAGAGGCTTTGATAATGACTTTACAAGGAGTATTTTACAAAACATAACATGGCATATATTAGACTTTTAACATGGCACCAACTACATCCTGACAAATAATAGGTGCAAGATCCCGAAAACCAGTGGATAACTGAACGTTCTACTTGGTGAGTACACAAACAGAACAACCTAACTGATTTACTATTAGTGTTCAAAGAACAAGAAAAAACACTAATCTAATCAACTAGTTTACAATTAAAAAAAAAAAAAAAAACCCTGATGATATCCACCTGTTGGCACCTCACATTGAGCGTTTCTTGATGCTTATTAGTTCCAAGATCAAGCACCACTGTAACCCCGACAACGATCACGAAAACCACCATGTCCTGCTCGAGACACAAGTAAATATAGAGTTAGTTTTAAGCAAAATCAGCTGCTAAACTAAAATAACTTGTATAAGTAAAATATTTGTCATCATAACGTATTTCAATCTTTGAAACAAACAAGCACGACCCGATTGAGCATACGAAGAGTAGCAATTTCAACCAATCAACATATAAATGGGTTTATTCAAGTAATATCTCATCTCTATCGGGTCAAATGGGTAACTACTATAGTAACAAGAATGGGTAAAACATATAAAGTCGAATAAGTTCAAAGTTTCCCAAGTGTATTTTAATGCATGAAACATCCTAAATCATTCTATTCAAAAACTTTTATCATGAAACATCCTAAATCATTCTATTCAAAAACTATTATTAAAATACCAAAAAAAAATTCATCATGGTTGACATGATTTGAAGGTTTTCGACAGAAAAAGCAAGATTTTCGACAGAATGTAATTCAGGTTTGAAGGCTACAAACGGTTTCAGGTTTGAAGTCTTGAACAAATTGTTCGATTTAACCCGTAGACAGATTTTAGCTTAATCCATTTTCTATAAAGAACAATTGTGTAAACTGTTCCGCAAGCATATTTCACTTCCGTTTTGATAAACCCTTTAGTTCTAACTCTTAAAGAGCATATTGTGACAAACGTATATCACTTAAGAAATAGTGAAGTTGGATGTTAATTATAAAATGTCATGCTAAACTGAATCTGGATATATGAGCATGTTCATAATCAGCGTCATAAGTGATCCAAAACTAATTACAGAACAACCAATAAAGATGCATCGAAGCTCATCAATAGAGAGAACTAGACGGGAGACGTAATTACCTTGCCACTTGCATCATCATCAGCTTGTTGGACTAGAGTCATTCCTTTAGCAGTAACATGCTGGCACACAAAGCATAAACAAAATGTCAGCATTTCATCTGCTATAGGTTAGATTACTTCCTTATGAGCAAAAGTCAAACCTGCTCGAACATATTAGCAACAGGATCCAGTCCTTTGTGAATTTTAGAGAAGTTCTTATACATCCTCGTAAGATCATCCACCTGTTTGTTAGAGAATACAACGGTTTCGTCGTTAATCATCATGCTCAAAACAAAATACTTATTGTAAAATTAAGAATACCTTAACATCACGATGCAAGGTGCGACACCCAGAATGTTCTTTTTCAAGCAGTCGACTGCTATAGTTGACCAACAATTCATTTTGCACTTTCTGCAAGGTGAAGAAAAAGGCACAAATATGAAGAAGTGGTTAGACCACAACTAGAACAAAAAAAGGCTGGCCTGAACTCAAAATTATGTTTACTCCATACATTTGCAACTCTCTACGTATATCAGAAAGACTAACCTCTATGAGATTGGGCCGACTGCTAGAGTGCATATAGTGATCGACTCTATCATATTCGTCCTGTTCATCTTCATCGACCCATTTATCCCAATCAATTTTCACAAAAGCTGGAGTCTTTCCCTCTTGCTTCAAAAACCTGTTCCAATACATAATAACAAGAAGAAAGTGTAATGCCTAAAATGCATTGCCTAGGTTTGAGTATTATCGTAAAATCACCAGACAACGGTCAATACAAGAAAGTGTACCTCTCCTTTCACTAAAACCTGAAGGTTTTTGGTATGTATATTGCCCTATCACAATATTCTAATGGTATACGACCATGTTTCCGTCTTGTGGGCTGACCACACCTCAACCCGCGAAATAGAAACACATTCTTCCGTAACACAACAACATTCACATTATTGTTATTGCCTGTAAAACACAATCATCAATAAATACTTAACTCGATAACCCAATCATCAATCAATACTTAACTCGGCACAATGCTACAGAAGCGCAAAACAGGTTCCTAATTTCCTATATGGTGCGATCGATAACCCAATCATCAATCAATACTTAACTCGGCATTATTAATGGAAAGTCTCCTTTATGTGTTCAGAGTTGCTTTAGGGGAATGCAAGTCCTATCTATTTGTTTATATAGTAGAAAAAGGTTTCATATTCAAGTTGAAAAAGCCTGACTCTGTCCCAACTTACTAAACTTAATTGTAGTTATGTAGTTAAAATTTCTTAATCCTTGAGATAGAATCTTGTCATGATTTACATAAACTTTATGCATGTACACATACAAGAGTACAATTTGTCTGCCATGTGGTTGTGTGTCACACACATGTATCAGCTCATGTTCTGATTAATACTCGTAGTGCAGATAGACCAAACAGTTATTCTATGAATCTATAAATACGAAGTTCAAACTGAGACCAATGGATTATAGATTTTTCCTATGAATGGAAAAGACATGAGCTTTATCTCTGTAGAAACAGTGTAACTGTCTTTAGAATATTTCATTTGAGATATCAAACAGCAGATACAATGAAATTGTTCTATGCTGTACTATTTCACTTGACATGTTCACCCGGAATTAATAAAACACATATGTGAGAAATATATTTGGCATCCTATGGCATACTAATGAATAACTAAAATATATCTAAGATTCCACTCAATACACTTTGCAGATCTAGAAGTCTATCACTAGTGTGTTGATTCATTGCCTTCTTCTGTATCAACAAGTATTCCTGAAGAGAAACAATAACAAAACTCACCACTTATCAAACCGCCAAAGAAATGAAGAATTATCTCCAGCAACATTATATCTTTCTATGAGTACTGGGGCCAACTCCCTGCTATCTAGTACTTCAAGCAAAAGAGGCCACTGCAAAAAACAAGACAAAATGAGATCAGAAACAACAGGTGATAGTAGAACCGGTATCCTAAAGTCAATTTAAAGATTCACAAAAAACGTGTTTTAATTTATCCAATGGCTTCATAAAGCGGTGATCAAAGACTAAATATATGAAAAACCTTTAAAAGGAAACGGGTAGACCATGTCACACGGGTCAAAAGTCACACAAGACATATTTAAATTAACTCGACCCGTAAAAGATGACCCATAACCCAACCCACCCATTTTGCTAATTTTAGTTTATAATGATGTAAAAAGCAGCTTACTTTCTTGGTTTTATCAAGATCAAGTTTTACGGACTTAATCCTTTCCATTGAGCTTTCCAACATTTGTTCTCTCTTCAGGAAGTCGAGCAGGCTTTGTTTTAAGTTCTTCCACCATCTTTTCAAGTTTCTCTATTCGCTCCAAACACGGAAGAATCTGTTCTGTATGAGATATGGGTGTCACTGCATTACTGCCAAACAGTAGGCTGCAAATAATTGCTATCACTTTTGTGGCTAACAAGACCACTGGTCTTGTTACATATTTGAAGCTCCTCTTCACGACCTTTTCCAGAATGATGCTCAACAAATGAATACATGCAGTACCTAAACCAAACATGATCACAATAAATCAAAGCTTAGAATAATTACAAACACTTGTAAAATAAAGGACAACGGTTTTTATTTATTTATTTATTTATTTTAAATGCTGTTAAAAAAGGGATAAATAAGAAGACCACACAAGTACTCAACTTCATTTCATTACAGCCACACATGTATTTTAAAATCATTTAAAGTACTTTATAGGCCACGCAAGCATGTATCTTTTTTCGTTTATAACAAAGATGATCAGAAATCAAACGACGAAAATTATCTCCAATTTTTTAACATTAGATAAGTTTAATCTTCAGAATAGGAAAAAAACGAAATGTATTTTTTTATAAGAAAAATAAGGTTATATTCGTCCTCCAACCTGTTTTTTGCTGGATTTGGTATATATATAACAAGATACGTATTCTGGTCGCTATGAAAAACCGTCAATAGTTAGGTGGCCTCTTCATGCATTATTCCTAAAAGGTACCTCGTGAAATATGCAAAACTGCATCAGAAGTTTGTGGCTGACTTGGAGAAATTCACAGCCTTTGATCAGACGCAACAGCTTCATCAAGTGGGCTAAAATCATCCTCATCACAACTGTAGTAGATGGGCGAATCAGATGCCACAGCCTGCATATATTAGCTAGTATGAATTCACATGCATGTATATAAATCTATGCTGCACTATTCTCTAGCTGAAATTTCTTAATGCTTACGTCGTCCGTAACCGATGTCAACTGTGGAAGATTAGAACTATTTGGGCTAGCCACACAAGGGTTGTCAGCATCTGAATCCAATTCAAATGTTGATGCAGAACTGCTACACTGAAAAAACAGTGCAAAACCATATGATAACCTTGAACGACGACCAATCTTTTAGCACTTGACTTTGATACTTGCCTTCACGGGTTGTACTTGAACACAAGATTCAATTTTTTGTTGATTGCTAGAAACTCTTGAGATACGCCGTGCAAATGTGGCTTCTGCATTATTTATAACCTACAACACGAACTACAAAATCTTAATACGCTAAAGGAAGGTGATTTTGTACACCACTCTTTTCGCCATAAGCCACCAAAATATTGTTTTTTTTACCATTTTGTCCCTTCCCTAAATGTAACTCTCGTTTTATACCTTTTACATGGATGCTTTATTTTAAATTTGAAACATACATCAAGAAGGTTAGAAATGCGTTATTACCCTAAAAAATGCATACCTTCATAATTTCAGGGTCTTTCCATGGACCAACATTAGACTTAAGACAACCACCCTCAGAAGAACACGTGCATGAACCACCAAGGAAGTCAGGCAATTGGCTAAAACATTGATCACAAATTAGATGACCTTATGACAAAAAATATTACAGATGATCAAGGGCAATTTACATAAAAACGCAACAAGTTTGGTCTGAATTCTGTTTTGGGTAACTATACAAAAACTCTATGTTATGGAAACTTTGACCATGATGACTTTTTTAAACACGGAGCTCATGTGTTGTCAACATGGTGCCTGAAACCGCTTAACTCAAAAGATGGACCTAGACAAAATCTTTTTAAAAGTTTGGGCCTTTTATGGGTGAAAACAATCACGATTACCCGAAACAGTTAATAGACCAAAGTTGGTTACTTATTCATGCAATTTGCCCACAGATGAACCCAGGATGACAAACAAACCTAGGGTCTACGGCTTCAAGTAGTTTTCCCAATGATTTAGGTTCCAACACCTATTAACATCACAACATTAGTGAAAACAAAACGACATAAAACCGGCTATTCACATCCGTTTTACCTGAATTTTTGGAATAGTCTTCGCATCCAGGAACTTTTGAGCAGCAGGCCATAGATATTTCTTGAACGTTGAGCTAGCATTGACAACGAACATTTGATGTAGTGTCTACTGGTAAATACACATATTCTTATCGCAAACACCTTTACTGATTTATAAAAGTAAAAGCTATACAAATAAGAGTGATTTACCTCTGGGTAGTAGTTACTGTCAAATTTTGCCACGGCTCCAAGAATACATGCAGCAGTCGGAGTAAAATTCTTTAAACCCTGTATATTATATTACACCTCACACTAAATTATTTCATACAAAAGTGATTTGCATACGTAATTTATCACGTGGTTCGGTTCACATACCAGTCCTTGCACATCCAAAATTGTTGTAGTTGAACATATTTGTTTCTTTGCAGCAATTGAACAAGCAGGAAATTTCTCATTTAAAACCCGTTCAAACTCTTGGACATGGTATTTTAGGTAGCGATCAACTGAAGTGATTTGCATGAGTTTACTTGGATGTGCGGTTCCAAGCCTTTCAATGTAAATGGGTCTACTGTCCCTATCAACTCCATGATACCCTTGAGGGTAATGTAGCAAGACTTCTTCCAGCTCAGTAAATTTGTAATCCTGCAGGTTTGTATTAATACATGTAAGCAAGACGTCATGGAATAGTCTTTTGGGGTGTTCGAATATGCGCTAAAAAGTGATTTTGTGATATAGAAAGCAGAGTTTGTTAATCCAAACACCCCTATAATGAACTTGTATGAATACCAATTACTACCTCCAATATTGTATCAGCTCCAAACTCTCTTCGCCAATTGAGCATTTCATCCCACATGATAATTGTTTGTTCAATGTCAAAATCCCTCGCCTTCAAGAACCTAAGAAAGTAATAACGATATCCCGATGTTATTTTTATCTTTTTTTAGCAAGAAAAACTTGATACAGTATAATAGTTCGGGTAATGAAAGAAAATACTAGCCTTAACAAGGTATGATAGTCATCATGTTTAGCTGGCAACAAGTTCTTCTCAAGGAGCTTTTTCCGTAATTCAGAGACGGCTCTCTCCTCATTTGCATCACGTACATCTTCTATGGGAATCGAAGGAACTTTGCATTGAACTTTCCTCTTTCTTCTTCTTTTAAACGAGTGAGTGAGTCTATTAGAAGCATTCATTGCCTTCTTCTTTAAGGATCTAATTCTTGATAGCCGAATCTCATCTTCGGAATTCTCAGGATCTGACTTTATTTCTTTTATTTCATCAAACGCCTCATTTCCTTCTAGGCCTGAATATATATCAAAATTACATATACTGATTAACATGTTATATTATAAGCTTATAATAGTGTAACTACGAGCAAAATACATAACATGCAACTCACCTGACATTTTAGCCAGGTTCAGAAGGGTAGAGACTCAACAATTGGCCAGAGCAAGCGAAGAACACGTCTGCCATCATATCCATAAAAAATCCATGTTACAATAAGACCAAATTCATGATTAATTCATGGATTCAACTGATATGCATGTCCATATGTACAAGTCATAGTAGTATCCATTTAGTTCTTGTCATGTGGCCGCTATAACTTAGACATGATTAATCATGTGGACCTTATGTCACAATATTTTTCATACGCAACATTCACATAACTGATTCTCCAATTCACTTATTTTTGCCCTCATCATATTTTTCTCTGCACAAGTAAAACGAGTATTAGTAATATTCTTGCAACTCCAGTTAAAGTTGTCAAATCAGTTACTTGGAATCTAATGTGCCCTAGCTAGAAATTTAATTAAAACGAAACCAAAGCATACTATGTAAGTTCCATTTCGCAAGCACAATCAGCTATAAATCCTGTGGCGGGGTCAAGTGCAACCTACACATATTCAAGTGTTACATTTGAAAGTATAGGTGTTGTAGTTTTGTCAAACAGTTTTTGCATACGAATACTGATTAAATCTGGTAAATAGATAATTAATGATTGATAACTAATAAAACGGACTTAAGAGGACTATTGTGTGCTTCGCTGAAACTAACCTACATCGAATGTGAAATCTCATTAGTATCCCTTTCCAATATTTTGAACCATTTGTTAGAAGTAATAATTGCAATATGAGCCTGGGTATATAGGATTATTTATGTGAAAAAAAACCTATATAACTAAAGGTGGCTGGATGAACGGGTCTGGTAATGGATCAAAACAAGCTTCTGATTGAAATGGGGCAGGTCAGGTTTTGCTGACCTTTAAATACTTGAAAAAGACATAGGAAGACATAGGATGAAAAAGACACAACAGATAAGTATGAAAATGATCCTAAATCGCATCAGTAAAAACCAAAAAAAATAAAACAACTGACTGAAATGACACAGCTATCTATGAAAATGCTAATTTTATGTATGAAAATGCTAATTTTATGTATCGAATCATTGCATTTAAATATGACATCAGATTTTATATAGAAATACTAAGTTGGTGTTTGCATTTGCCTTTATCAGGTGATATTCAATATCACGACTTAATTTTCTGCAAGGCAGCATGACCTGACCCAATATATGTATACCCTCACACTCCAATTTACCCATTATGACTAATTGCTCATTGCCCAATCCGCCTGACTCACCAGTTTAACGACCTCTATATTAATCATGAAAAGCAAAGTATAACAGAACTAACTTGGCTAGAACTTCTCTGTTAGGTTCAGCATGGCTATCAACAAGTCTTCTAAGAGCACCCATTTTCAAGTACTTTAAAATTCTTAGATCATACGTGCTTATGCTTTGCAAAATCAAGGTGTCTCTTTTGCAATGTTGGTTGATAAACCTGAAAAACCGTTGCACAATATCTCTAGTTTTTCACACTCTCAGAATACAAGTATAGTGTAGATACGTTAATTGAGTTAGGATAGTAATTATCACCTGATAAAGGCATTATGCAACTAGTAGTGAAACAGATAGAATGAGAGCTAGTAAAACCACAGTGTGTCTTCCAGAAGTTGAATGAAGGATTTGCCGGAATTGGACAACTATAAATGGAAGCAAAGATACAACCATTATCATTGCAAAATAGCTTGTCCAAATATCAGTACTCACACCAGACCCTGCACGACATTACAAAGAATGTCATTTATACATCATAAGTACTCCAAAAACTCTCTAGAATTATGATCCTTACGGATATTGATGTTGAATAAAATTTTATTTTCATTTTGCCGAAAGTGTTAGTAAGCCCAAGCCTATATCTGAAGGAGGATTACGAAAGGGTTAATGGCTATGTTTGTGTTTTCTCAGAAGTTACTTATGCATGCAGCCTAACTTTTTGTTCACATTTATGTAATGTCATTCTAAAATAGTGTTCCAAATTATAAAAGATAATATCTTTTCACTTTTAAGTTACATTTTATTCGGAAAAAGCAAATTTTAATAAGCTCACTTTATTTTATCACAGACGGGCTTATTCCACTTTTTGCTTATTTTACACGTATAAGCCAATTCAAACATTTTAGCTTATTAGCTCATAAGAATATTATTTAAGTTTTGTAAGAATGGCTTCACAAGTGAAAATTATGAGCAAGGATTGAAGCTTTGCTCATAATTTTGTTTAATAAAAAGTGTATATCAATCCTTGCTCATAATTTTCATGTGTGAAGCAAAGTACTTTCAGGATTATGAAGTTTGAGAGCTTCGTGTAGATACAAAATTATTGTGAGCAAGGATTGAAAAAGAACGACGTAGCTCTAAGGGTCACATCAGATGCTGCTTTCTATCACTGTCAGTTCATCTCACATCAGGATACACTTTATGCTCACTCCCTCAGTCAACTATATCGCGAGTGTGCAATCCATGGAACCGTTGACTTCATCTTTGGGAATGCGGCTGCTATTTTTGAAGGATGTTTAATACTTGTTCGTAAGCCAATCGCTGGTCAGAAAAATGTCATCACTGCACAAGGCTGGTTAGACCCAAATCAGAACACCGGCATATTACTACAAGACTGCACCATAATGGTTGCAGCAGAGTTTCCAATTGCTGAAAGGGCTAACTTCTCAACATTTCTGGGTAGGCCATGAAGGAATTACTCCGAAACCATAGTCATGAGGAGCTATCTAGGGGATCTCATTGACCCACAAGGTTGGTGCGCGTGGAATAAGTACAGCAGCCTGGATACAGTGGAATACATTGAATATATGAACTTTAGGCCTGGTGCAGATACAAAAAACATGGTTCAATGGGTCGGTTATCACAACAATTCAACTAGAGACGTAGAAAAATTTACCGTGGAGTCCTTTTTACATGGAGCAAATGATTGGTTAAAGTCGACAGACCTACCTCTCTGTAGCGGACTCTATGCTAAAGATTGTAAAAGAGACTCTGCACAGGTATATTGACTAGTCAACATCTTTGTCTCTTTATGTCGCTAGATTGTAAAGATAAACAGGCACCGCTTCAAAGAATACAAGATTTTTCAATATGTGATAGTTTAGCTTCAGTAAATTTTTTGTCTGTGATACCCGCTTCAAAGAATACCTGCTTTGCTGATGTCAACTCAAGCCCATATTTCTTAAGCGGATCTTCATAACCCCTGAATCTTCATATGTGAAGATAATATAACTAAACTTATATGCACTTATAAGCTCAAAAATCCATTACTTACGGATAATTTTCACACGTGAAGATAATGTAATCCAAACTTAAATCCGCTAATTGCATCAAAGCTTCATTCCTAACTAATAATCTTCACATGTGAAGATAATATAACTAAGCTTATATGCGCTTATAAGCTAAAAAAATCCATTACTTACTAATAATTTTCACACGTGAAGATAATGTAATCCAAACTTAAATCCGCTAATTGCATCAAAACTTTATTCCTAACTGATAATCTTCACATGTGAAGATAATATAACTAAACTTGTATGCACTTATAAGCTAAAAAATCCATTACTTACTGATAATTTTCACACGTGAAGATAATGTAATCCAAACTTAAATCCGCTAATT
Organism: Chrysanthemum seticuspe; assembly: GCA_019973895.1. Taxonomy (NCBI): domain Eukaryota; kingdom Viridiplantae; phylum Streptophyta; class Magnoliopsida; order Asterales; family Asteraceae; genus Chrysanthemum; species Chrysanthemum seticuspe. Next base: position 232,237,318 of record BPTQ01000004.1, read on the forward strand.
GCATCAAAGCTTCATTCCTAACTGATAAGCTTCACATGTGAAGATAATATAACTAAGCTTATATGCACTTATAAGCTAAAAAATCCATTACTTACGGATAATTTTCACACGTGAAGATAATGTAATCCAAACTTAAATTCGCTAATTGCATCAAAGCTTCATTCCTAACTGATAATCTTGACATGTGAAGATAATATAACTAAGCTTATATGCACTTATAAGCTAAAAAATCCATTACTTACTGATAATTTTCACACGTGAAGATAATGTAATCCAAACTTAAATCCGCTAATTGCATCAAAGCTTCATTCCTAACTGATAATCTTCACATGTGAAGATAATATAACTAAACTTATATGCATTTATAAGCTCAAAAATATACTTACTCATATTTTTCACACGCGAAGATAATTTAATCCAAACTTAATTGCATCAAAACTTCATTACTAACTTCCTAACTGATAATCTTCACATGCGAAGATACTATTTCAATCATCAAAAAATCCTCTAATAACATCATAACTCTTACCAAACACCTCTTGAAGATGCTATTACTATACTTAGGTATTCAAAAATCTGCTAATAACATCAAAACTTCTCTCCTTGCTCATATTTTTCACGGGCGAAGATACTCTTACTATACTTGGGTAATCAAAAATAGTAACATCAAAACTTAATTCCTTGCTATTTTTTTCATTCGCGAAGATACTCTTACGAAACTTAAATCATCAAAAAATTTGCTAGTAACATCAAAAATTAATTCCTTGCTGAATTTTTTCACACGTGAAGATACTCGTACTAAAATTAATCAGCGCTATATTCTACTTTACGCAAACTAATTAAGTCGCCTATAACAATCAAGACCAAATTCGTAATCTATACTTTCACATGTGACATATTTACAATTGAAACAATGATAATAACTTCAAATGCGTAATAATTCACAATTCTACAATTAAATTTTTTCAAAAATAAAAAATATAACAGCTACTTGAAGTTTATGTGTAACCTGATTTGAAAAGATTGTCTTCTTCATCAATCTCAGCTTCAGTTAACTTAATTCCATCAGGTTTTGCTTCTTCTTCACTCATATTGATCGAATTTTATGTTATTTATGACCGACTTTGATTTTTTAGGTTTGTAATGGTTATCATTATTCCAGGTATGATTCTGGTGGTAAACGGTGGTAGAAAGTTTTGATTTAAATGGTTATTATGGCTATAATTACGGCGGTGTAGTGGTGGTTTGAACGGTGGTGGTTATGGTGGTGGCTTGGGCGGTGGTTATGGCGGTGGTTACAGCTTGTTGAAGGTAGTTAGATTGGGAGAGAATGTATTGTTTCACCTCTAAGCAAGAGGTATGTGTGTTTTTTTTGTATATATATTATTTGGAGGGTTGTAATTACAAAAATACCCTTGTTTAATATATAGTTAGTGCAAATAGTGAATCAATTTTAGCCATTAGATTGAAAAAAAAGAGGGGATTAGATGGAGGGCTAGGATCACTTCTCGCGTTCTCACAAAAAATTAGACTTCTCACAAGAAACACCCCTTATATATATATATATATATATATATATATATATATATATATATATATATATATATATATATATATTATATAACATGGGGCATTTGGCATTAATGCCACCTCAATGCCAAATAATCAAATTTCATGCCACATAAGCATTTGTTGTCCAACTAAGCATTTTTTTTTAAATTTAATTAGCTATTATTAATTATTTTTGAAATTTAATTATCTAAGCATTAATTTTCGAAATTTATTCTAAAAAGTAAGTCTTGCAAGAATCGAACCTTGGTTATTTAGATAAATAACATGTGTGTTTACCACTAGATCAACTTAATTTTTGTGATATATTCTTCAAAGCCATTAAATATAATGATCTACAAAAATTTGAAACCGAATTTTTAAATAAAATATCTATTCCTTATTAATACTCACAAACTATAATTTTTAAGTAAATAAAATTTGAAACCGGATTTTAAATATAATTAATATCGATTCCTTAATTTTTGTGATATACGACTTTTATTCATTCATCACTCAAAACCCTAATTTCTCCTCAGCCCTAATCCCATATCCTCTAAAAAGAAATCGTCAATCATGTGTTATTTATCATATTTCAATTAACTAATAATGTCATAATATGTTTGTTTTTACCTTTATGCAGATTCTGATGGCCTTTTATTGATTTATCTTGCTTTTTAATGGTTTTTTGAGGTTACTATATATCATTGTTTATGTTCTTGCTTAGATGGATTGTATATGTTTAGGTATACACGACATATTCTTTAAAGCACTTTGGAGTTGATGGGTTGTAAAGCTTGACATTCTTTTAAGGTTTGCTCATCACCTTAATCCTTTTCTTGTGATTAAATCAAGAACTTTTCATGTATGATTATTGCATGGTGGTGCAGATCTTCCTTTTTATGTAGTAGTGCTTCTTCAAAGACATGCTGAAAATAATCCAAAATTCTAGGAATGCAAGAGAAAACCATTTTGATGAGCTGCAAAAGGAAGAACGCATAAGGGTTACTCAATTTAATTCCACAGTGGATCGTCAAAAGAAGTATTAGCACTTGCCTAAACTTTTAATTATAACATGTCATTATTAATTCAACCATATTAGTGGCTCCTGTCTTTATAAATCATGATGCAATGCACTAAATGTAGATGGATCATGTGCTAAACTATAAGAACATGTTTCTATATTACAAAGTAGTACGTGAATGCTCACATAAATACAAAGTTTAAGCTGAAGCTATAGTGTATTCTCTTTAAAACTTTGGATTTCGTTAAAACACTAAATGGAGATGTTTAGGAAGAATCTTTCTGTAGATATCTTGCATCTATGATTCATTGATTTGATTGTGAATGTCTATATGCAGCCTATGTTGGATGTGCCAATATACGGAAGAATTGCAACCCTTGAACTGTTCCGTCCGCATGTGAGTCAAGATGTTTGACAGTTTTTAAAGAAGTACTTTTAATTTATAATAGATTTCTTTTGTCACTCATTGTCTTATTTGTGTATATTCTTGCTTTATGAAGGGCAAACCCAAGACCTTCTGTTTATTGCAACAGAAAGATACAAAATTTGTGTTCTTCAGTAGGATGCTGATGCCAATAAGTTTATTACAAGGTTTGATTCATAACAAAGCTTTTTTTTGACAAAAGGAAGTCATATGACAACATCTACTTATAACGATTGAAATTTCTGCCTTTTTAGAGCGATGGGTGATGTCTCAGATATGTATTAGAATGTTTGTATTTTTTCGCGTTCTTCTTTAGCACGTACATCTCCATAACATGAAATTATAATACGTGTTTAAGCTTGATTCATACTTCAAATCATGTGATAAGCTACAACCTAGAATCATAAACATATAAAAGTTTAGGTTAGTTTTACTATAGTTGCATTTGAGAGGAAGTACTATTTTTTTCCGTTTCCTGAACTTCTTTATTTATCAGTGTTCTTTGCTTACTATGATTGCATCAATAGTCAAATACTTACTGTTGTGTTTGTATATGCGTTGTTTTCAGGCTAGAAGAACTTCAAGTTTTGGATATCAAGTTTCTATACGGTTGTCCAAAGCCTACAATTGTTGTTCTTTATCAGGTTTGTTTCTTTACAGGGTTTTTATAAATTAAGATCATATTCAATCTTGATAAAAACTGAAGACATAATTATCTTCAGTGATGTTTGGTTTTAGGATAATAAAGATGCTCGCCATGTAAAAACTTATATGAGGTCTCTTTAAAGGATAAAGACTTCGTTGAAGGTCCATGGTCTCAGAATAATCTTGATAATGGGGCTGACTTGCTAATACCAGTTCCACCACCTTTTTGTGGTGTATTAATCATAGGGGAGGAGACAATTGTGTAGTGTAGTGCCTCAGCATTTAAAGCCATACCAATAAGATCTGTAAGTCAAGCTGCGATTCTATAAGAAATATCTTTTTATGCGCCCCCCACACCCCTAACCTAGCCCCATTGATAACGCTACATGCGTCGTTCGGGGTCAAAGGAACTTCCTTTTCTTCGAGCAAGTTTTATAACACCCTAGGCAGTGAACCTAATCATTGTAGTGTAGTATTAGGGTAAGCCACGTGTATTGATATCATTCTCTAGGGGAATAGGAATGCTAGTGAGAAGTTACTACGCTAAGGTTGGGGTTGAGGAAGATTATTTTTTATCTTTTTATGTTTTTTTAGGAATTAGAAAAGTACGAATCTCGGGGTTTGGATTTGGGGTTTGGTATTTTTACCGATTACTCTACTTATCTAATTATCTAATCTAAGGTGTATGTAGTCTATGTCTAATTATTGTGTGCTCGTATGATAGTTTAAAGATGTGTTTACTTAGGTTTTATTACTCCTTAATTATCTCCTATTGATGGTTGAATTGTCACGTCCTTATTCTTAATCGCGTTGTGTGTCTAAAGTCGTAGGGTATGCGTTTATCCCTAACTCTTTGAAACTACCAAAGGGTCTCGTCTACAAAATCTCTAGGGATTATAAACACTAACTCTAAGGTACTCTTTGGATGGTTTAGCCTACAACTACTCTAGGTGTTATAGTCTAAGGTTCACAAAGATTAATCAAGCATTAACTACACAACGAATGACCTATCGCATTACTAGATCATTAACAATCAAGATAAGAGACAACCAATCAATATTCAATAATTAAGTTTCATATTCCCTAAGCAAACACACAAGTAAATTAGCCGGACATGGAGAACATGCAAGCATACACACAAGTAATTGAAGACATAATTGAATTAATAAAGTAAAACACTTATCTTGTTGTAAGATAGGGTTTAGAACCCTAAAATACTGTACAAGACATCCTTGGTTCGGTTTAGGTTTTTACTCCAAAAGACTACACACTAAAACTGATAAATTCGGATTCTATATATAAGATTACAATCGCGACGGCGTCACCCTTTGATTTGTGACGCCGTCGGGTCGCCGTCATTAGGGTTTCGTCTTGGCCACGTTATTCTTGCGACGGCGTCACCTTATGCTTGTGACGCCGTCCCCTTCAGTCTCTGACGCCGTCTGGATCAAATCTAGGCCGTCTGAGTTGCGACGACCTACTCTTTTAAAGCCTGACACCGTCACTTGAAAATAAGCAATTTGGCTACTGACCCATCACAAAAATGATGCGACGGCGTCGCAGTTAACACCTGACGCCGTCCCCTTGTATTTCAGCAGTCTGAGTGGCTCGATTCTTGACTTTGGCCATTTTCTTCATATATCCGCGCCTTTTCGTCCAAATAAGTGCCATTCTAGCAATTTACCTTCGAGAGACCTAAAAAGTAAAAAGGAACGATATTAAGTAATAACGGATACAAAAGTGATCAAATAAGGGCTTAAACGACCCCTCAAAAAGGTACATTTTAAAACCTTATCAAATATCCCTACACTTGGTATTTGCTTGTCCTCAAGCAAATGTGCTTTTAGCCAATTAATTTATAAGTTAGGGGTCATGAAGCATTGGTTTAAAACAGTCCACAACACATATAAGCCCCGCAAAGGTCATAACAAGCACGGAAATTACATACTAGCACCTCACATGGGGTGTTTGGATACTCACATCTCTCGGGTGTATATGAAATATAACAAGTTGGAAATGGAAGATAAACACTTATTAACCGGTCCTAGTACATAGATTACCATAGGCTTGAGAATATATCAAACCTCCATTGCTTTGGCGTAAGCACCTAGGAAAGACTATCAAAGAGGTCTTTAAAGGGTTGTAATGTTAGGCTTACGGTAGGGAAACAAAGGGTTTGGTGGGATAGGCTATTTAGTGGTGGCATGTCAAAAATATTTATGTTACAAGCATACGAAGAATGGCGTTGCTAAGCCAAGACTCGACACTCTAAACTCTAGATAACTCAAATAAACAAACATAAATTTAAAGATAGATGTAGGATGGTAGCCCGTATGTTTTTTGTTTCTTTTTTTTTTTTTTTTTTTTTTTTTTTTTTTTTTTTTTTTTTTTTACACTATTTTTTTTCTTTTTCTCTTTTTCTATTTTTTTCGTTTTTTTTATACACTTTTACTCTACCATCCTCTATGATAACATCAAAATGATAGGGATTTATAGGCACATCCCTACACTTGAGTTTTTATTATTCTAACACTAATTTGACCCGAATTAAAAACATCAAAACACTTGGAGTACATTATTACGCAAATAAAGGGAATTTGAATTTAACGTTCCCTTCCCGTCATTTCATAAACTTTAACTTTTCCCATGAGTCCCAATCGTCCCAAAACTGTGTACAAAGGATATGACTCGACTTAGCAACTCATGCAAGCAACTAGATAATTGAACTAAGGGTTTAGGGTGTGTTAGGTCACTAGTTTTACAAACACAAGTAATATAGAAAGAGATGAAGGCGGATGAACAAGTAAAACACACACACACACAATATAAAATACGGTTTAGGCGTAGAGCATATGTGAAGAGAATAACTTGAACAACCAACCCTCAAATGAGGGTTTACAAGAGTATTTATAGGAGGGAAGCTAGGGCAACACTCCTAGTTCCCATCCTTTCTTATGTGGGCTTGGGCCTAAGCTTATGGGCCTTCTACATAAGCTAGACCTTAAACAAACATAAAGGCCATAATAAGCTACCTATTACATATGAAATATAAATACTTGAAATACAGTTTAGGAGTAATTCCAACAATCTCCCCCTCAAGTATATATGAATGTAAACGGTGAAGGCGTTGATGTAATAGTATCTCTGACGTCTTCTGACATTCTTCTTTCTTGTGAGAGGAATTGCCTTGATTCGAACAATCTCCCCAGTGTAGAGAGATAGTTATCTTTGAACAGTTATGCTTTGACGTCGTCTTAAACTTTGTTCTTTGATCATTGTTCTTTGTGGTGGAAGTGATAGTATGTTGTTGTCTGCATCAAGTCTGCCTCAGGTCTGCTTCGCTGCTCCAGTGTCTCCAAGTCATTCTTCAACATGCTCACACGCTCTTTGATGTTGGAAATCAATACTGATGAAGTTCTTTAAGTCTTTGACATTGTAGATTCTTTGATTTGATGAAGAATCATTCTGACTGTTGTGTTGCATTCGAATAGAACTTCCATTAGTGATGATGTTGGCGTGAGCATGAGAAGAATTAGCACGATCATTCTGCTCCGGAGCTTCCATAAGAAGAAAACATTTCAAACGGTTAGTAATAAGCGGTTTCCGGCACTTACAAGTTTGAACTTTGAGAGTGTTAACAGCATAGTGTGAAAACACAACTCTAATTCTTACAAAGGCCGTTCCTGAACTGGAGTCCCACAAGTGAGATAACGCGATGTACTGAAGTACATCTACAGTTCAGATGAGTCGCTGAGGTATACCGAAGCATCACCTCACGACTGTAGACCGTTTGAGACACACTCCGCATAATCCATGGGGAGTTACCGAAGTGACCTGCTGTCAGGGCTGTTTGATGTTGACCCTGGCAGGAGTTTCCATTCAATCACTGAGAATCACAGAAGTGAACCTCTCATAAATGTTCTCGACAGATTGCTAAGATCAGTGAAGGACTCGATATGAACCACTGAAGCACTGAAGATCTTATTTGTTGATCAACAAGTGATGAATTGTCAAGTGTTCCTAAGAGATCTTTTGATGAATCTCGTGGCTCTAGACTCAATAGTGCGTTTTGGTTTTCCTGAGCGGAGACTAGGGAGAGGGTCTCCTTCTTCAATACCAGCGATCTCTAAGAGAAAGCCAATAGTTTACGTAGGGTTCCCGGTGAGAATGAAACAAGCTTCTGTTGAGAGAAACTTGAGTGGCTAAGAAGGTTTAGTGCATGCGTCACTGGGTCCATGACGACTTTTAATCTTCAATACCGGTGTCACTAAGTGACAATCAGTAGTATATGAATTGAACCCGGTGTCTGCCCTAAGTTGAATAATCTGGAGGGCTGTTTCTTTTCACCCTTTACTTTACATTTCTTTTTTATTCTTCAACTCCTTCTTTCTCCGATTCTCATTTTCTCCTTTTTACAATCATTCCTAAGGACTTCTAATCACTAAGTAATGGTAGTGTCCTTGGGTAGATCCCTCCGGCTCTGGCGGATCATAGGACGGTTATTCCTAACCTTAGTCACCTTATAACTCCATGACTAACCTATGTTGCCATGAAAACCACAGTTTGTGAAAAATCTCTCAAATGGTTTGTAAATGAAAAACATGTTTGAACCACTGTGAGAGATAAGGTTTTGCATAAATACTCCCCCTCCACATGTGCTTAATAGTTATAATGGTTAAATGCACAGTGAGGAAAGAGCACGCACATTTTGAATTGATCCACTCGAGATAGACAATTCCCCGCGAGGCACGGTTACGTTGCGTAGTTAAAGAGTAACATTGTCAGTTTTTAGGTGATAACTAGCTCCAATAACTACCTTGAAGGTGTAGACAAACCTCGAAAGGTTGTCATACCCGTCAGAGTTCATGTCTATCAAGAGTTTCTCGAATGGTACATTCTACTCAGACAAGTCCTTTGCGAGACACGTTTACATTACTAGCGAACTAGTTTGAAATTATTACCCGTCCAGGACAAGTCTTTTCGAGTTACAAACAGTTTAGTACCGTCAATTCGTTGGTTAAGTCTGAAGTACACAGATTCATTTGCATTTTTGCACAACATATTTCTTATCACACAATTTTCTCCCCCTCAAAAATGGCATAAAAATATTATTTTTGAACGGTTGACAATAAATATGACCATTTCGAGTGTTGCGGGAAGATGACCACTATGAACAATTTGTGAACAAAGTTTTAAATCAAATACTCCCCCTCAACAAGTGATATAAACGGTTGAGGTTTTGAAAATCATACGGGGAAGTACTTGTGTTTTTGAGCAAAACCTTGAAAAATGAAAGGTTTGATAGGTTTTACTCAAAAATAAGAAGCTTTCGCTCCTTTTATAAGGATTGTGGCACTGAGGCGTACCACATGGTCCTTTCTTGACAATTACGGGTTGTACACTGTTATGTGTGCACAAGCCATTGACATATATCATCATACATCCAAAATTTTTAATGAAAGAACCAAATCAAGGAGTACCAGGAAGTGCAGTGATGTTCCCAGGAGTACGAACAGGGCGTTGATAGCTGGTGATGTTGATTCTGGGTCGACCACCAACAAAACTTTCCAACGTTCTGAACTGATCCCTTCTGAACAACCGTTCATCAATCATGGTGATGATCCTTCTCACATTCCTCCAATCTTGAGAATTCCATCGCTTAGGGTTCCTAATGTTTTCACATATATCCTTCAATCGATAAGCTAATCCGTCCCTAACCATCTTCAGAGTATGATCTCTAAATTTGTGAAGCTCATTACACGCCATCAAGCAATTGCGATGAAGTTCACTGCGATAAACGACACGAAACGGTTTGCTGATGAGCGTTAATTGTGATAGCTGGTTGATATCGGGAAGATCAAGCTGTGGTGGAGTGAAGTTGACACGTTTCTGATATGATTCAACGGCAAGTTGAAGATCTTCAACACGTTCTTTGATGACTATGCGTCTGATGAAGATGAGCAGTGACTTGATGAATTCACGTTGTACTTCAGTTGGAAATTGTCTCATGCGACCTTGAACTTTGGCAAGGTACATGTCTTCAATATCGTTGATGTACAAATTCTCAAAGTCAGCTTCAGAGAATGCATAGTCCCTTTCGTCTTGTCTTTTGACCACAATCTTCTTGAGAAAAGTGTAGTCCCATTTAGACGATAGACCAACATGTTGGATGGCCATGATACTTTTAGTACTGAACACTGCATGTTGAGACTTCTGGACCAAGCAGCTTCTGTAGTAGATTCTTCGGCGTTCCGGCCAATGGTGAATCCCATACATTGCATCTTGGTCATATGCTACCGCTTTGTCGGAGAACATGTGGGTAGCACATTCCTCGATGGCTATACAATCAGAGTATATGGCAGCGGGGAATGGAAGTGTCAGAGATGTAGCTTATTTCCTTGAACCATCGCCACCGTGTTGAAGAAAATATAAGTCTTTGTTGAAGAAATGTCTGAAAGGAATCCTAGGCTGATCAGGTTGGCCAATGGTAGGTAGAGGTCGAGACCAGTCGGTGTAGTATGGAGGATTGTCCCGTTTGGTGAAGTCGATGTTTGCTTCTGGGTTGAGCCAATCCATGTTATTAAACATGGCTCGAGCAATGTTTTCAAGGTGATATTCAACCTCGATTGCACTTTCCGAGCTGTCTTTCAAAAGTAGGAATGCTTCATTCTTGATGCGCTTCAATTCAGATTTCGTCATCTTCTTCACCCGGAACCTTTCTTGCAAAATCTTTGCATGCTCCAAGGTACTACCGTCTACCAATTCTTGACCATCTTCAGGGTAAGGAGTGTTGTTAACAAGTGTAGCAAACCATTCAAATTCTTCAGTTTTATCGTCATCTAGCCATGATACGACGTCAGTATGAAGCGTCTTCTTCTTCTTTTTCGAAGGCTTAGATGATGATTCTGGTTTCTGTCCTTGTTTGGGAGAGGTGGGTTGTTGTTGGGGCTCAAGGACCTCTTCATCATCACCACCCGTATACTCAAAGTAATCACCTGTTTTTTGAGTCAGGGGTGGTAACTCGGAATCGTCCCGAGGTTTATCAGTAGAAGACCGAGGTGGAGGAGACTTTTGTTGAGAAGAAGTCCGTTGTGGAGGAGGTGGCATCGAAGAAGATTCACTAGATTGCTTCTGACGTTTAGATGCAGAGTCCTTGTCCTTATCATCGTCATCTCTTGGCCGTTTGGGTTGATCGGCTGACTCCTTGCATGATGATCTGAGTTGAAAAGCAAGTAGACCTTCGAAAAATTTAGCTTCATCCGAAGTAAACGTTCCAGATCGCTTTGACATTTGCATCACTAGTTTAGCGATTAACTCAGATTCAGAGAGATCAGCTTCTTTGGCCATTGTATGTTTAACCAATGCGACGATGTTAGGGGTGAGTTGTCTGGAAAATACTTCTCTAGTCACACCGGGGACAGTGTCGAGAAGAAACTTGTGGGTATGATCTCTTGCTGTCTTCTCCAGTTCCTTTTGGACTTTAGGAACGATATCCTGAAGGTACTTTTGAGTGTAACCTTCAATCATTTCATTCAGTTCCTCTTTACGATGATCTTTCATGAATTCCTGGATAAACTTCCTTTCTTCTTGCATCTTGTCATGCTCGTTATACAGATGCTGTATGTGATCAGCAAAGAAATTCAACTTGATGTTAAGTACGTTTTTCTTTCTGACTTGTTTTACAGCTTTGGCAATCCGTTCATGAGCATGAGAAACCCAAGATTTAGGTGGTTTCTTCACGGATTTGGATGATGATTTGGTTGACTTCTTGGATGGTGGTTGTGATGAATGAGACGAAGAATCCGATGATGATGAGATGTGAGGAGATTCCGGGTCCTTTGGTGGTTCAGAGGTTTCCTTCTGTGAGCGTGTAGGACTATCCAGAAGCACATCGTCGTAAGCAGCATCTTTATCTTTCTCAGTTTCCGGTTCCTCAAAATCATATACAATAGTATCCTCTGCAGGTTTTTGTTGTTGCACAAGAGTGGTGGCACCAGCTCCCTTATCGGGTTGATTAACCGCATCAGGAGTTGGTGAAGATTGAGCTGCACCACTTGACCCACCGGGGCCACCCATTTGGTCTTTAGCAAATTCTTTAGCCTTTTGAAGATGTCTGACGATTTTAAACTTCTTCCTGTATGATTTATCCAGTTGCTCTTCTTCTTCTTCAGAGCTCTCATCATAGGGTACAATTGCTGGAGTCTTCCCTTTTCCTTGGACAGCTGGAGGACTTGGAGGTTTTGCTACTGAGGCAGGTGCTTCGGTTGCAGTTACAAAGTAATGAACCTCTTTATCTGTATCAGTATCTTCAGAGCTCTCGTCCACAAGCTTTCTTTGCGGTTCAAGTGTGGGAATAGGTTCGGCTTCCTTTACGGGAACAATCCTTTTAGAAGGAGGATTCCTTTTAGGAAACTTCCTTTGACTCACAGTAATTGTTGCGCTTCCTGCACTTCCTCTTCTGGTTCTCCTTACAGGTGTTCCAGAAGATTTTTCGTCGAGATGACCAACTTTGCCTTGTCTAACTGCTTCCAGATACCTTTTGTACGTTTCGAGCTTTCTGACATCTTCAGTTAGAAGGAAATCTGGCAACACAGCACCTTGTTTCTTTGTAGACGATTCCTTGATTCTGAAAGATAGAATAGGCTCCGTCAACATATCGTGATTGTCGGGGTCATTGAGCCTCTTGGGAATATCAGGATGAAGTCCAAGTGCTCTCTGGATCAACAGTTTAGTATATCTGATGTAGGGAATCTTTGAGCCAAGCTTGTTGAGAAATGACATCATGTCATCCCAAATCAGGGCTTCAATAGCGATGTGTTTCATGTTGACCAATGCCCAAAATATTTGCAGTTCCATGAGCTTAGGATGCTCATAGCCACTGTCACGACCAGAAACAGACTTGGTGATGATCATGTAGAGAGTTCTCCATGGTTGAGGAATACTCTTAAGCTCTACGTGAGAATGCTTGGTGATTACTCCTGTAGCCTCGTTATAACCGATATCGATTAAGAATTGGAGAGTGAGCTCAGCAGGTGTGGCATATAGTTTGGTTGGTTCGACTTCAGGAATTAGGAGAATAGCCCTTAAGTCAGCAGGTGTAATGGTGACTTGTTTGTGATTCAGAGTCACCGTCACAGCAGTCTGTCCTTTGACCCTTTCCATAGTGTTCCAGAACTGTTGGATGTAGATCTCAGGAACAGTTGCAGAGTGAGTGAGTATATTCTGATACGGATGAGTCCTCAGAATATCAATAGCAATTAAACACGAAGACTCAGAGCAAGTGAGGGTGTCAAAGTCAACACGGAGATTATTCTTTCCTATCTTCATTGGATAGCCATAAGGATAGATATCAGCAATGGAGAGAACTTCTGATGCATCCACATTCATTTGTTCAGCCATGTCGTGATCTGAAATAACATTAGCCAAAAGAACCAACATAGCGAAAGACATAATGTTAGTCAACAGAAGGTCTTATTTTCTAGTTAATGAATGTATAGTGTTAAAGATTGTTACGAGTCCTAAGTCACTTGTATGTCCAATAGTCCAATGACGTCGTGAAATGTTTTGTGAGTTAGTTAACTTCAAGTTTTAAAGTTTATGTTATCACTTATGGTTCACAACATCTCAAACGTTTTAGATTTATTAGTGACATTATTGGATTCGAGACGATATGATTAGTTTATTTACAAGTTTGTACACGTAACAATTCATAACGAAGGTATGATCCAGGCTTATGCGTAGGATTGGTAAAGTTATGCGTAGACAGAAATGATATATGCGTAGGCGTAAACTTACGCGTAGGATCCTAACTTACGCGTAAGAAATATTACGTGTAAGAAAAATTGGACCTTATGCGTAGAGGTTACGCGTAGGCATATATTAACCTTACGCGTAAGGCTACTCGTAAGAGTTAACCTTATGCGTAGAGGTCACTGTTTACGCATATCCTTCACAGGATACGCGTATTCCCATATGTAGAACCTTATGCGCAGAAGCTACGTGTAAGACTAATCTTACGCATAATATGCTACGCGTAAGATGATCCTTATGCGTAGAGTTACAACAACCTTGATTCTGAATTTTAAGTGTAGCAAGCCTGAAATAAAGCATCATATCATCAATTTTGACACATAACATTCATTTTATGACAGATCAAAACACAATTGCTCATATAAACAGTTAAGCGTAGAAAACCTTACGCGTAGTTTAAAACCCTAAATCTACGCGTATGAATTTTAGCCATAGATTATGCACCAAAGTTTTTCTGGTATGTCTTAGATGTTGTGAGAGTATAGTAACCAAGTTTTAACACTTAGTTTGCAGTGAATCAAAAATACCCAAACTCAAGAACCTTAAACCCTAATTTCTAATTCTGACACAATTAGTGTTTTTGGGTGGTTATAGAGCATGGAAATCATCAATTCATCATCATATAAACATTACACAATAATCTTTTTGAACAAAACACTTCTCATTTTGAAAAACCCAATTCGACTTATAAACCCTAATTTTTCAAAATCACCAATTCGTGTTTCTGGGTGGGTTTTGATGGTTAAAATGGTATTAATGATGTATTAGGAACGTTTTGACACAAACCATTTCACCACAAACACACTTACACTGATTGTGTGTTCATACGCATACGCGTAGAGCACATAATCACTCGAAAAAACACCTTTTTAGCCGTTGGATTTCCATGAAATTAAAAACCTTAGCTTAAAATCATGTCATAATCACAAAACAACTTACAAAGTGGTGATCAAATGCACGGATTTCTCAAACGATTTCTATGCGTAGGATTCTTTAGGTTTTAGTAATAAATGTGAAGTGAAAGTGTTAGGTGGGGAGGAGTTTTTATTAAAAGTAACTTTAGCATTTTGACAGTTTTAGTCCCTCCACCTTTTCCTTTTTCAAACAAAGCCATTTAACTTCCATTTTGGTTACCAAACAAAGATTTTTAGGAAAGAAACATGACGACACTCCCCCTCGACTTGAGAAAATAATGAAAGGTTATTAATTTAAGTCCGAGGAGTGTCATTGTACCAGAAAATTCATCACCATTTGTTAAAAGAAACAACCGAGATATGATAACATGCAAGTACACAGATGTTTTGAAACAGTTAAAGTTTTGATTTCTCCCCCTCAACACTTGATCAGAAAAAAATACCGAATTTTGAAAGATTAAGGTGTTGACGAAAGAAATGTACTTGCAATGTTGAAAGAAAAATAGATTAGAAGAATATTTTTGATTTTATCAGGTTTTATATTTTTGTATTTTGTTTTTGAAGAATTTATTTACAAAAGAGAGTTATGGTGTTTGACAGGTTTTTAAGACTGTTTTAGGAGGTCATCCAATTCCTCTTGAGTCAAACACCTCATACCAATCCGGTGGACCAACTCATTAAACCTAGCGGGAGGCAAGGCTTTGGTGAGCAGATCTGCCAATTGATATTCAGTACCCACAAAGTATAATTCAACGGTACCCTGTTCCACGTGGTCCTTGATGAAATGATAGCGAAGATCGATGTGCTTTGATTTCGAGTGCTGAACTGAGTTGCACGAGATCGCAATGGCACTCCGATTGTCGCAGTACATCGGGATTCTGTCGAATACGTAACCATAGTCTTTGAGTTGTGTTCTCATCCAGATGACTTGAGCACAACATGCGGACATGGCTACATATTCTGCTTCGGTTGCTGACAGCGATGTACAATCCTGCTTCTTTGATTGCCAAGACACCAGTTTATCATCGAGAAATTGTAGAGCTCCTGAAGTGCTTTTCCTTGGGTCTAAGCATCCTGCGTGATCAGCGTCTGAAAAAGCGATTAGTTCAAAACCAGAATCCTTCGGATACCAGATCCCCAAGTTAATGGTTCCCTTGATGTATCGGAGGATTCTTTTAGCCTCAGAGAGGTGGGTTTCAGTTGGTCGCGACTGATAATGGGAGCATAGATAAACGGCAAAGACAATATCAGGTCTGCTAGCTGTTAGATACATGAGAGACCCAATAATACTCCGGTATTTGGTAGGGTCAACTAATTTCCCATGTAAATCAGCGTCTAACTTCTTGGTATGAGCCATTGGTGTGGCATAAGTGTCACAGGTTGTCATTCTAAATTTGTTTAACAGTTCAAGGGCATATTTGGACTGACTCAAGAAAATACCACGGGGTGATTGATGAACTTGCAGTCCTAGAGAGAACGTAAGTTCACCCATCATGGACATTTCAAAATTTTTCTTCATTAGTTTTGCAAAAGCGGTTGAAAACTTTTTATGTGTCGACCCAAAAATGATGTCATCCACGTAAATTTGAACAATTAAGATATGTGCCCCGTGATATTGTATAAAAAGAGTTGGGTCAACCGAGCCTTTGGTGAAATTATTGGCAATGAGGAAAGATGATAGCTTATCGTACCATGCCCGAGGGGCTTGTTTGAGACCATAAAGAGCTTTGTTCAGTTTGTAGACATGGTTCGGGCACTCTGGATTAACGAATCTGTTGGGTTGGCTGACATAAACCGTTTCTTTCAGTTGTCCGTTGAGAAACGCAGTTTTGACATCCATTTGAAAGATCGTCATATTCATATGAGCCGCGAACGCGAGAAATATCCGAACAGCCTCAAGACGAGCAACCGGAGCAAAAGATTCTTCAAAGTCTATTCCCTCTTCCTGACGATAACCCTTAGCAACTAGACGTGACTTGTTTCAGATGACGTTCCCTTCAGCATCCAATTTGTTTTTCCAAATCCATTTTAGACCAATGACGTATACCCCTGTTGGTCTTTCAACCAGTTCCCATACTTCAAGACGTTTGAATTGGTTGAGTTCTTCCTGCATGGATTCAATCCAGTTGTCTTTAGTCATTGCGTCTTTAATGTTTTTAGGCTCAGATTGGCAGACAGTGAGTGCATAAATGTAATGTTCACCATCTGTGTGAAGACGTTGTCTCGTAACGACTGATTGATTCGGGTTGCCAATAATGTTAGCCAGAGGATGGTCTTTTGTCCATCGGTGTGTAGAGGGTTGATGTTGGTATACATTGTGTATATTCTGAGGATTCAAATGGTTTGTTGAAGATTCCGCGACATCTGGTGCAACAGTCTCATTAGCAAACGGGTTGAAGAACGCATTTGGATCAAAATCTGCAGGTGGGGGTACTTCATTCAGAATATCATCAGCTGGTTCATCATTGTTGGAAGCGGTGTGTTCAACTGTTGTGTTGGAGTCAACTGGTGTAGGTGCATCTTCAACAGTAGTTGTTGTAGCAGGTGTATCAGGTATAGGAATATTATCAGGTTGTGCAGCGGAAACAGCGGATACACCTGGAGCACGTTCATCAATATCGTCACAGAACAGAGGAGCAAATAACCTTTCCATTTGTTAACGAGTTAGCTGGGGGCTTTGTTCAGCTGATGATGGGGGTTGAGGGAAGTTTAAACGGTTGTGACCGGGTTCTAAGCTGTTATACTCAGAAGCCATCTCCGTGAGTTCATCAAAATGAGCATGAATCGTTTCCATTACCTCCTTTGTTCGACGATTCCAGATTTGGAAACCTTTAGAATTGTCACAGTATCCAATAAAGACTCCAATATCAGCTTTGGCTTTGAGCTTTCCAAAATCATCACGATCATTATTCGGATAGCAAAGGGATCCAAATACATGAAAGTGTTTGAGGTTCGGTTTATAGTTGTGGACAAGCTCGAAAGGTGTTTTGTTGTGGCGTTTTGTGATCATAGAACGGTTTTGAGTATAGCATGCAGTAGATACAGCTTCTGCCCATAAGTAATCTGGAAGTTTAGCATTGATTAACATTGTTCTTGCAGCTTCCACTAACGTTCGGTTTCGTCTTTCAACAACTCCGTTTTGTTCAGGTGTACGTGCAATAGATGTTTGATGCTGAATTCCCACTTTCTCATAGAATTCACGAAGGGTTTTGTTAACAAATTCAGTTCCTTTGTCTGTTCTGATAATCCTGACGGTGTTGCGGAGCTGAACCTGTATTTTTGTGAGAAAGGTGATGATCATTTGTGGAGCTTGGTCTTTGCTTCGAAGAAAGTAGACCCAAGTCCATCGTGAGTAGTCATCAACAATTACTAAGATGTAGCATTTGCCATTGATCATTTGCATGCGCATTGGGCCACACAAATCCATGTGAAGAAGGTGAAGCACATGCTGAGAGCTGTGTTCCACCTTTGAAGGAAAATGAGCACGAGTGCTTTTCCCTTGTTCACAGGCTGAGCAAAGGTGATCTTTTGAATACCGGAATCGTGGGAGTCCTTCAACTAGTTTGTGTCGAGCAAGGTTGGTGATGGTTTGAAAGTTTAGATGTGAAAGACGACGGTGCCATAGCCAGGATTTTGTAGATGTTGCCTTTGAAAGTAAGCAGATGGGAGAGAAAGCAACCATGTCTTGCATAGAGATAGTGTAGAGACTAGAGTTACGCGAGCCAGACATAAGGTAATTTCCTTGTAGATCACGAATGAAACAAGTTTTCTCTCTGAAAGCAACCTCCAAATCTCCATCACAAAATTGACCTACTGAAAACAGATTGTGACCGAGGCCTTCCACATAGTAAACCCTGCTGATTTCGATGTTCCCATTAACATAGTCTCCGTAGCCCATGATAGCTGCGAAGTGATCATTCCCGAACCTGACAGTGCCAATGAACTTTGCAATAAAGTTTGATAACAGTTTAAGGTTGCCTGTTATGTGTCGGGAACATCCGCTATCAACAATCCAGAGAATGATCTATATCACCTGCATTACACACAGACGACACAGATGGAATAGAAGTAGATGTGGAACCCGAAATGTTAGAGGGTTCCGAAGCAGGTATATTAGACATACACACATTAATAATTTTAGGCATCCATTTAAATCCTAGTGTGTTATATATCCATTTCTGCCATCTATAAATACTCTTTGCTTTAGTCTTAGTGAATGCACTAGGTGGTACTACATTCTTAGAAGGTGAAACGGGAGCTACTGTGACAGCAATGTTAGCCTTAGAATCTAAAGAAGGCGGTTTACCAAGCACATACTTAGACTAATTAGTGGGCCTAGAGGGATTCCGGTTCTTAGGATTCCGTAATCGAGAGATGATAGCTTTAGCAACACATTTGTCATGACAATCAGAATTCATACTTTTACGACAAATATCACAAGGTGCATCAGACTGAATATCAAAAGTGCTTAACGGTTTAGCATTCGTTACATCACTATTTCTATTACATTTTCCAGACGCAACATCTATAGTGGAAGCAACATGAGTCTTATTCAGAGTTCTAGGGTGTTCTTCTACTTTAGCATTCCTTATTGATCTTTTCTTAGGTCGCAACTTCCTATTCTTCGATTGAGTGCTCCTAGGCTGTGAAGTGCGGACGTTTGGAAAAGACGCAACTATTCCTGTTTCAGTAGAGGGAAACACATTAGCAACTTGTGATTTGGCAGTAGGGATTCTAGGTTCACGATTACTAAGTGTGACTGGTGCTAATTTCTTAATCACAGTAGGCGGAAGTTGTTCATACTTTCCTAACATTTCTCTTAACTTAGAGATAGTGTGAATCAAATCTTGATTTTCAGAACGAATATTACCAGCAAAATTCATGACTTCTCTAGTGTGAGCAAGATAGTGATCAAGTTCGTTAGATGCTTCATGACGAGTCTTATTGAGCAAATCAAATATGACACCATATTCCTGTTTAACTTTTAAAAGTTCTTGTTCATATTTTGAGATTTGACTTTTCAAAGACACGTTTTGATCATCCAGTTGCTCAATTTTAGGATCAGAATATTTTGCACTCAACTGAGCTATTTTCTTTTGAAAACTAAGTTGATGATTGTGAATATCTTTTTCACACCAATGAAGACGACGTTTTGCATTGTAAATTTCATTGAGTAATCGTTTATTTTCAGCTTTTAAAGACTCGATCTGAAGCACATTATCGGTGTTCTCAACAGTTACAACATTTTCAACAATATCAGCAGAGATATAATCATATGCATATGGCAAAGAATGAAACAACACAACATTATGGACATCAGCACAGATAAGGTCTTCCAAGAGTCGATCAACATCTTTTCTCAAAAGTTTCTTTTTTCGTTTAGTATTAGAAATAGATGTTTCTGTTTTCTCGAAAACGACCTTCATAGTTCCAAGTTCCTTATGAAAATCCTGTTCCCAGGCTAATGCACAACTTTTCAAGTTTTTAACATTAGGTAAAAGATTTTTCTGAAAAATGTCTCTTTGTTCTCGCGCCAGAGGCGATTGAAAGTGTTCAATTTTGATTTCAGAATGATATTCTATCTCATGTTGTAAAATTTTGAGGTCAGCCATGAAAATGTCAAAATATCTAAGAATATTTTGATTTTCAGGTTTTGAGTTTACTTCACTAATTGAAGGTAAAGGACCATAAGTTTGTGCATAATCTGTTTTGGGATTAACATTAGAAGACTCAGGTGTTTTGATGATAACCCTTGGTGTGTTAGAAGAATCCGTTGGTGTGACGAAAGTGACCGCGTTTTTATAATTAAAAGGTTTGTTGTAAACAACGTTTTTTAATTTTGATCGACTCTCGTCTTCTGCATCTAATTCCTCTTGACGATGATATTCAACAACACTCATAACAGTATTATCAATTTTGTATTCTGCACTGGAAACTTCAGGAGTTGGTTTGAATGTTTTTAGTGAAAGCTTTGGTTTGTAATCAGCTAGATTTTTTCCATATCCTTTTGGATTGGGTTTTAAGGTAAACTTTTCAATAGCTGTTACTGATTCACCATGTTTGTAAACAACAGTTTTAAACTCTTTAAGTTTGTTTTGCAAGCCGATAATTTCTTCAAGAAGGTCATCTACCCGATTCGTTGAATGCTTTTTGTATGCGGAGAACTGTTTTTGACAATTTAACAACTCAGCCTTAGCTTTTTGATTTTCCAAGGTGAGAGCGTTAATTTGCTTTTTATGTTCATGTTTCAGTTGTTCTAATTCAGACAACAAAGCATTCTTCGAGGCGGCTAGATCATGCATCTGTTTCTCTAAATATTTTTCGTTTTGATGAGATTTTGCAAAAGCGGCTTCAAAACCTTTTTCACGGTTTTCTTGAGTTTTGAAAAAGTTGAGTTGCATTTGTAAGCATTCAAAATCCTTGGTTAGCAGTGCATTTTTACTTTTTAAGGTCTGATTTAATGCAACACATTCAGCAATTTGGGATTGTTGGTCTTTAAGTAACAGAACAAGATCTGGATGAGGCAAAGGTTCAGCGTGTTCAACGTGAGTCACAACATGATCATTGTTTAGATCCTCAAGTATAACCACGGAGTCAATTTGATTATCAAGGGAAACCATAAGGTCATCTTGATCGTCAAATGTGACTACGGGGTTTATTTGAAAATCGGCAGAATGAGATGTAGATGACTCATTTTGAACATTCTGAGCCGTGCCGGATTCAGATATTGACGGAGATATTAGTTCAGATATGATGATGGTTTGTTCGGGTACCTGAGACAAGCCATCAGTGTCATACACTGGGCCTGTTTCACTCATGTGTAACTGTTGCATATTAGCCATCAACATAACAGCTGCATTGGCCTGCAAGTCCTCCATATCATCATCTGAGTCTGCATCTGCCATAAAGCTCTGTTCTTTGTCTGTGAGAGATCCACCAGCTTCATCCTTAAGAGCCAAAAGTAAAGCCTCTTTGAAATAAGCACTGCCCCTAGTCCTTGGCTTTGGGCATGCATTAGCCAGGTGTCCCTTCTCATTGCAGTTGTAGCATCTAAGACCATTTAACCGATTCTGAGCATTTCCCTGTTCCACCACTTGAGCTCTGTTGTTATTCCTACCCACAACATTAAACCCTTGACCACCGCCCATCTGACGACCATAATCACGATTCTGAACTTCAACACGTCCATTGTTCACAACAGCTTGAGTCCGTGTGTTAGATGAGGAACGAATACGATTGTTGGATTTGTTGGTGTAACGGCCAAAAGCATTAGCAATCATCACAAATCCTTGTTGCAATGCTTCGAACGGATCGATTTCCTCAGTCGCTTCACTGACATATGCTTGAGCATTGTTGTTGTTGTATGGAACCAGTTGATTTTGTTGAGGTTGTTGCTGTGAAGGTGTGTTTGAAGCAGTTGGTTGAGTTGCTGGTTGAGAAGGATAATTCTGTTGAGCATACAAGGCAAGTTGTTGATTATCCGGATGTGACTGTTTAGCAATTTGAGCACGGAGAATCCTTTCCCGATCAACTTCCTTTTCATGAGGCTTCAAGTAATCATACAACAATCCATAAGTAGAATGATGCATATTCTTCGCTTGACGGAGAAAAATGACATACTTCTCCCATTCTGGACCAAGACTACTCAGGAACTTAGTATTCACTGCAATTCTTGGCATGATGATGTTGTGTTTATCCAAATCATTGATGATGTCTGAAAATCGATGATGATAGGACTCTAGTGTCTCTCCGGGTTCAATCATGAAGTGTTCATAAGCCAAGTAAATTTTGGATTCCAAATCCTCCTGATTGAGTACGGATCCTTCCATAAGAAGACGAATATGATCCCACATTTTTTGTGCACTCTTTTGAGCATCAACACTACGAAGAATTGGGTTTGGTAATCCTAAGAGGATGTATTCCATTGCAAGTTCATCAGCTTCATAGTGTAGAAGTTCTGTAGCATTTAGATCTGCAACAGTAGCAATGTTGGTTTGTTCATCTCTTGGTGGAACAGCAGTTGGATCTCCGGGTACAATGACAGTAGGCATCTCAAATGGACCTTCCAAGATAACCTTCTTTAAGAACTTTCCATGTGGCTTCTTCAGATCACAAAACCTAAAGAACCTTATCACCCATTGATCGTAGTTTCCTGGAGTGAGCATTGGAGGTCTATCAAGTAATCCAGCTTCATGAATTGATTGTTGGCTGCTTAAAGCTTCACACATCTTTGCAAACCAAGTGGGTTCCTTCATAGTGTTCCTTGATGGATGTTGATTGAAATCATTTGTGTAGGGTTGAACTTGAAGGCTTGGTGGTGTTTGAACCATTTGTGGTGGTGGAATTGCACCAATTTGTGGATTATGTTGTTGATTAAATTGTTGTTGATAAATAGCTTGTTGTTGATTCCATTGTTGATGTTGTGGAGTTAATTGTTGTTGTTGTTGATGATTATAAGTGTGAGGGAAATAGTTAGAGTATGGTGGTTGAGACATGTTGATAAACTTGTGTAGTAAAAATGGATCTTTGTAGTCGAATGAACCTTTGTAGATGAAGTGTCCTTAGGCGTAGAAAAGACAAGAACCAAGTAGCACTTATGCGTAAAAACACCAAAGTTACGCGTAACAATAAGGAGTTACACGTAGGTTTTAGCTTACGCGTAAGTAGGAAAAACACTAAAGTTATGCGTAGACAAAAGTTAGGCGTAGAAAGTTAGGCGTAGGATTACCTTATGCGTAGACCTAAGTTTACGCGTAAAGTGAATCTTATGCGTAGGATTTCTACGCGTAAGCTTATGCTTATGCGTAAGTTTAGGGTTTTTGCCCAAATGATCTTTTACACTATCACAGTGCAAAAGATATCCAAAGTCGACGTATTTTCAGACTTATCCAAGTAAGAAAACACGGAATAAACCACGAAAATGAAGATCAAACCAAGGATAATCTTACGCGTAATTTTAGGGTTTCAATACGCGCAGGATTACTCGTAATGTTGATTTTGCCCAAATGTGTTTCTAAACCAGATTTTTGTTATGGAATAGCTTCAATAGTACCAAAAGAACACAAAAGTGTGAAACTTGATGTACCAAAACTGCTAAACGGGTTACGCGTAGAACGACACCCAAGAACAAAAACAAGCTTAAAAACGTATATCCACGCGTAAAGGTTAAAACTTTTTTCCAAAAACAAGTATTTTAACACCTTAAAACGTTGAAAGTACAAGAATCTTGGATTAAAAAGTGTAAAAAACAAGTTTTTAAGCGAACCAAAGTATCAAGGTGCGTTTTAGGCGTAGGACCGAAACCCACTTCAAAAACAAACACGATTCACCCAACTAGTAGGAGATTGATACCACTGTTAGGTCACTAGTTTTACAAACACAAGTAATATAGAAAGAGATGAAGGCGGATGCACAAGTAAAACACACACACACACAATATAAAATACGGTTTAGGCGTAGAGCATATGTGAAGAGAATAACTTGAACAACCAACCCTCAAATGAGGGTTTACAAGAGTATTTATAGGAGGGAAGCTAGGGCAACACTCCTAGTTCCCATCCTTTCTTATGTGGGCTTGGGCCTAAGCTTATGGGCCTTCTACATAAGCTAGACCTTAAACAAACATAAAGGCCATAATAAGCTACCTATTACATATGAAATATAAATACTTGAAATACAGTTTAGGAGTGATTCCAACAGGGTGATAACAATAATGCACTAAAAGTGAGTGCATACAAGGTAGGCTAAGGCGATTTGGGTGTACATTTGGGGGTGGGGTGTAAACAATGCTCTTCATTGATATTCCGGAAAAACCGAAACATCACGAGAACCGCGAAAAGGATAGGCTCTGAGGGGTTAACTAGGGGTATCGTGTACTAAAGATGAGTACAACGCAAAGGTGTGGGGGAATTACTCAACCGATGTGGAAGAAGTAATTATATTACGGGTATCAAACAAGAGTTATCCTAATGCCTCTTATCATTTAGTTATTCCTAACTACACAAGTGTAGTCTTACTAGCGATCTCGGGATGCATCACAAAACAAGTTCTAGAATCTATTATACTACCGGTTCACACTCTAAGCATTAAAGGTGAATGCTTTAATTCCTACTAATCTAAGGGCGATCCTCACATTTTGGGTGGAATTTAGGTGTTAAAGGGTTTTTGTGCTAATCATATAACTTCCTATCCGTGAGACGCTTTTGTTAAGACTAATGGCCCACTCCTATATGTCATGAAAAATTTTAAATTTGGTGCCAAAATTACCCTAACCGACATTTTCTCATGGTTTATTACACAAATACCATTGGACAAAGCAAATAGTCAAGGATAAGCATAGTTTCAAAGTTCCCGTTTTATTTTCCCTCCCTACACTTAAACTGAACATTGTCCCCAATGTTCCTCGAAAGTATCAAAGTTATGATAATAGAAGGTAATTAAAAACGAAAGAAACTAATACTCCCCTGATTAGCTCGGTAGGATCCGTGTAAAGTGGTGGTTAAATCCCTTTCAAGAAGAATGTATGCGTGAAAAGCTCCTTCAAATCTTATGTATCTTCTTCTTAATAAATTAAACCTGCACACTTGAAGAAAACAAACGAAACCTTCGCGTAAAATCGGCGGTAATAATATATATAAGACTCTATTAAACTAGGATATAATGCTTGTGGAATGGATGTTTACAGAATTTCTGGAAAATTAAGACCTGGAGAATTCCAAAAATTTTATAAGTAGCTCAGAAAACGAGAAAAAAGTAATCTGTTGTTTTTACTCCTTCCTGACGTCGTCAGGTTGCGATCTTGACGCCGTCAGGTTATCCTGACAAAAACTGGTCTGCGATTTTCTGGAAAAAATTCTGAAAAATTTACATCTTTAGAATCTGGAAAAATTTCTGCAAAACATCCATTATGACTCGATACAAGCATTTGACTCGAACAAACACACATATATATCTTTTAATTAATTGTTATTCTCATGTTCACGTTTCTTTTGAAAACGTGTGTAATCCTCCCTACACTTATCATTTATGTAAAATACCTTTATATGCAATTAAGACGAGGTTAAAAACAAAATAAAGCATTTTTACAAATTTAAACATGAGAATAAACAATCAATAAAAGATATATGACACTAACAAGCAAACAATTAAGCATGGGTTGCCTCCCACGAAGTGCTTTTCTTTATTTATGAGTCTTGTAGCTAGACTCGTAGTCGTGCTCCTACGTAACTTCATTACCGTCATCTCCTTCTAAAACAATATCTTCATCGTTCACCATTTCATTATTATCTAACTGATAATGTTTCACACGTTGTCCATTTACGGTAAATTCCCTTCCATCGTGGTCTAGTAGCACCACCGCTCCATTGCTCATCTGCTTCTTTACTGAAAAAGGTCCATACCATCTCGATTTGAGTTTTCTCGGAAATAATCTCAGTATTGAATTATACAAGAGCACCTTATCCCCTTCCAAAAACTCTTTAGGATTCTTTATTCGTTGATCATGCCATTTTTTTTCCCTTTCTTTGTATGTGATCGACGATTCATACGCTTCCAGCCTTAGTTCATCCAATTCTTGAAGCTGTAAGAACCTATTTGACCCTGCTTCCGAATAATCCATATTACAGGCCTTAAGTGCCCAATATGCTTTTTGCTCAAGTTCAATAGGGAGGTGGCACGCCTTCCCGTATACTAAGCGAAAAGGGTTTGTTCCGATAGGTGTTTTGTAAGCAGTTCTGAACGCCCAGAGTGCCTCATCCAGTTTGAATGCCCAATCTCTTCTATTCTGGTGGACCGTTTTTTCAAGTATCCGCTTTAATGCCCCATTTGTGTTTTCTACTTGCCCATTCGTCTGAGGATGATATGCAGTAGAAAATCTATGTGGAACGCCATACTTCTTCATTACCTTCTCCATTTGAGCATTGCAAAAGTGGGTTCCTTTATCACTGATCAATGCCTTGGGAATCCCGAATCGTGCGAAGAGCTTTTTAAGAAAATGAATAACTACCCTCGCATCATTAGTCCTAAGAGCTTGAGCCTCTACCCATTTGGATACATAATCAATAGCTACGAGAATGTATTCATTTCCTCCGGATGATGGAAAAGGTCCCATGAAGTCTATACCCCAAACATCGAATATTTCGCAGACTTGGATATAATTCTGAGGTGATTCATCCCTTCGCGAGATGTTTCCCTATCGTTGGCATGCATCACACGTTTGAACCAATCTCTTAACGTCTCGAAAAATAGTAGGCTAGTAGAATCCGGCATCGAAAACCTTTCGTGCCGTGACATTTACACCGTAATGTCCTCCAGATGGTCCCGCATGGCATTCTTTCATAACTCGATCAATCTCTCTTCCGGCCACGCAACGTCGAATGATTTGATCAGGGCATATGCGGAATAGGAAGGGCTCATCCCAGAAGTAGTGTTTTAGCGTAGTGAAGAGTTTCCTTTTATCTTGCTTGGTCATGTAATTTGGCAAAATCCTACTGGACAGATAGTTAGCATAATCCGCATACCATGGCTCAATTTCCTTAACGGCCATTAGCCGTTCCTCGAAAAAAGAGTCGCGAATCTCGGTATAATCGAATTTCTCAAGATCAGGGTTTTCCAAGCGTGACAGATGATCAGCAGCAAGATTTTCAGCCCCCTTTTTATCTCGAATTTCAACGTCGAATTCTTGAAGTAATAGAATCCACCTAATTAGTCGGGGTTTCGCATCTTGCTTGGAAAACAAGTAGCGCAAGGCGGAGTGATCAGTGAAGACGACAGTCTTGGAAAGAACGAGATATTGCATGAACTTGTCGAAGGCAAAAACCATAGCTAAAAGCTCTTTCTCGGTAGTTGTGTAATTTTCTTGCGCTACATTCATGGTTTTGCTAGCATAGTAGATTGGTTGAAAATGCTTCTCTTTCCTTTGGCCGAGCACGGCACCTACAGCATAATCACTAGCATCGCACATGATTTCGAATGGCTGAGACCAATCAGGGGTGACCATTATAGGCGCCTGAGTAAGATCCTTCTTTAGTCGGTTGAATGCTTCTTTGCATTCTCCAGAAAAATCAAAAGGGGCATCCTTAACAAGAAGCTGTGTCATTGGCCGGGCAATTTTTGAGAAGTCTTTAATAAACCTTCGATAAAAACCCGCGTGACCTAGAAAGCTGAGAATGGCTTTAACGGTGGTAGGATAGGGGAGTTTGGATATCGCTTCGATTTTTGCTCTATCGACCTCAATTCCATTTCCAGAGACTTTATGCCCTAAGACAATTCCTTCTTTTACCATGAAATGACATTTTTCCCAATTTAGGACCAAATTAGTTTCTTCGCACTGTTTCAACATCTTCCTAAGGTTGGAAAGACAAAGGTCGAAGGAATTTCCAAATACCGAGAAATCATCCATGAAGACTTCTATGCTGTCCTCAATTAATTCATGGAATATGGCCATCATACATCGCTGAAAGGTGGCAGGTGCGTTACATAACCTGAAGGGCATTCGCTTGTAGGCAAACGTCCCGTATGGGCATGTAAACGTAGTCTTTTCCTTATCTTCAGGGGCAATGGGAATTTGAAAATATCCTGAAAAACCATCAAGGAAACAGTAGTATTCATGCCCGGCTAACCTTTCGAGCATTTGGTCAATGAATGGCAGAGGAAAATGATCTTTCCGGGTGGCATCATTTAACTTTCTGTAGTCGATACAAACACGCCAACCAGTAACCGTTCTTTGTGGCACTAAATCACCCTTTTCATTCTTTACAACCGTCATTCCTCCCTTTTTTGGAACCACCTGGACTGGGCTGACCCATGGGCTATCCGAAATGGGGTAGATAAGGCCGGCATCGAGAAGCTTGATGACTTCTTTCTTTACTACCTCCTTAATGTTAGGGTTGACCCTCCTCTGCGGCTGAACGGTTGGTTTGTAATCTTCTTCCATGAGGATTTTATGAGTACAAAATGTAGAATCAATACCCTTAATGCCAGCCACACTCCACGCGATCACTCCTTTGTACTCTTTTAAAACTTCCAAGAGATTTTCTTTTTGTCCAGTGGTCAGCGACGAGCTTATGATGACAGGGAGTTGGTCCTTTCCTTGAAGGAAGGCGTATTCTAAATGGCTCAGGAGATCTTTTAGTTCTAAGGTAGGGGGTTCCTTGATTGATGGTTTTAGCTTGTTTTCTGGCTTTTGCTGCTCAAGGGGTTCAATTTCTTCCTTACGCGGGTAAAAGGAAACAGCTCCAGCCATCTTAATTTCTTTGTTGTCGCATATTATGTTGTTATCATCATTTATGAATTCGTTTAATAGATACTCATCAATGCAGCCATCTATGTCATCAACAAATTCATCAACTTCTTCAACAAAATAAATAGGGTGATCGTAGGAGGAGGAGCGACTCATAGAATCCTTGATGTCGAAGGTTAAGCTCTCGGACCCCACTCGTAAAGTGAGTTTACCATCATGAACATCGATAATGGCATGAGCTGTAGCCAAGAAAGGTCTTCCAAGGATTATCAGGACTGAGTTATCTTCCTCCATTTCTAAAATCACGAAATCAACTGGAAACTTGAATTCTCCTACCCTTACAAGAACATTTTCACAAACCCCAATGGGATATTTGATTGATCGATCAGCTAATTGAATACTCATCCTGGTTGGTTTCAGCCCTGAATATCCGAGTTTGAGGAACAGGGAGTGAGGCATCAGGTTAATGCTAGCCCCAAGATCTGCCAAGGCGTTTTTCATAGAGAGTGCCCCTATAGAATAAGGGATGGTGAAACTGCCTGGATCTTCTTTCTTCTTGGGCATGCCTTTTTGGATGATAGCCGAGTATTCTTCTCCTAATGATATCAACCCTTCAAGTTTCTTCCAATTAGATATTAACCTCTTGAAGTATTTTCTATGTTTAGGGATGTGATAGAATACGTCAAGAAGTGGTATGTTGACGGAAGCTCGTTTTAAATAAGACAATATTCTCTCATTGTCTTCTTCAGCCATTTGATTCTTCAGACGAGAGGGATAAGGAATCCGTGCGAGAGTTGGTCGCTGGGCAGGCGCTGGTGTTTGTGGAGGGGGATCGTGAGGAGTTGAAGGATGTTCAGGAATTGCTTCATTTCCTAACACAGGTTCCCTGGTGGTGGGATTCTGGTCAGGATGCGGGGGATCCTTGGTAGTAATTCCTGATCGAGTAGTGATGGCGCAAGTTGGATCGTGATGGGCTGGGCCAGATTCGCTTATTCTTTTGTGGAGGTTGGCGAATTGAATCTCTAATTCAGCTTGTTGCTCTTGAATAAACCCCTCAAGACCTTTTAAGAGTGTGGCCCCTTCTATGATAAACTGCCCGAGTTCTTTTTCAAAGACATCACGGATGGTGTATTCAGATCCCTCATTTCCTTCAATTTTCCATTTTAGATTGCCCCAGGGGTTGCATTCATCGTTTTGATAGAATGTGAGGAGTGAAGGGTCATCATAAATATCATGACTGGAAAGGAAGACGCTCTCTTGGCGTGTGTCATCACACTCATCACTCTCGTGTGGCCCTCCACAAATGTCGCATATAAGGTATGGGTTAAATAACCTTTTTGGTTCTGGCAATTTTGTGAGGTATGCAAGCTTCTCTTGTGCTTTCTTAATCCGATCATCGAAAGATGATAAATTTTCATTCGAGAAAGTGGAGATACTTATTGCGTTTACTGGCTCATTCCAATGGTTGTCTTGGTATTGAACGTATTCCTCAATGCGGTTCCACCCTTCTTCCTCAGTGAGATTAGAAATTCTTTGGCCAGTTGAGAAGTCAATCCCTTTTTTATCCTTTCGGGAGACATTGTCGTAAAAGATTTGAACAAGCAACCAAAGGTTGATACCATGGTGTGGGGCTTGTTGAATAAGATCTTTGTAACGATTCCAGGAGTTAACGATAGATTCTCCATCTGTTTGATGGAAGTGAAGAATTTTGCTCCTAATTAATGCAGTTCTTCCAGGGGGAAAGAACTTCTTGGTGAACTTGGTTGTGAGTTGTTCCCACGTAAAAATAGACTTTGGAGGAAGCTTATCGAGCCACTCCTTGGCCTGTCCTTGAAGAGAAAATGGGAAAAACCGGAGTCTAGATGTCTCCTTGGATGCCCCGTCAGCATAGATAGCATTAACAATTTTTAAAAATTGTTTGATGTGGTGGATTGGGTTTTCGCTGTAGGATCCATGGAATTGACATGCATTTTGGATAAGCCAAATGTCAGAGGCATGCAATACCTCATTGACTTGTTCTGAAGGGTAGACAATGGCACTGGTAAATCCAGATGCAGAAGGGGAAGAGTATTCCCCGAGGGATTTTGCTTCAGGAGGATTGATGGGTCCATTGACCGGAGTGGCGGGAATTTCCTCGCCATGTTGACTCAGATCGTCAATGATGATGGTTTCAGGGGATTGTGGGGAATGAGAGGACTCCTCGTCAGTTGTGACTTCATCAAAGTTGATGGAAGTGCCTTGAGGTTCCGAATCATGGAGAGCTTTTCTTCGCCTATTAAGCTCTCTTTCGGGTTCTGCAAAAGGTTCAAGAAGGGTTTTGGTGGAACTGCGGGTTCTAAGTTGTCTAAGGGGGTTGGTAGGGGGAAATGGCAGTTGGTTATCACCTTCCATGATGAAAAGTGATGGGATTACGAACAAAGGTTACGAAGAAGGGGGATAGACTACGAGAAAGCTAAAAATGAGAAAAACTTTTACTTGATAGGAATCAAGCAAAGAAACCTAAACGATGTGGACTACTAACTAGCTATTCTATTCCCCGGCAGCGGCGCCAAAAACTTGATAACGCTACACGCGTTGTTCGGGGTCAAAGGAACTTCCTTTTCTTCGAGCAAGTTTTATAACACCCTAGGCAGTGAACCTAATCGTTGTAGTGTAGTATTAGGGTAAGCCACGGGTATTGATATCGTTCTCTAGGGGAATAGGAATGCTAGTGAGAAGTTACTACGCTAAGGTTGGGGTTGAGGAAGATTATCTTTTATCTTTTTATGTTTTTTTAGGAATTAGAAAGGTACGAATCTCGGGGTTTGGATTTGGGGTTTGGTATTTCTACCGATTACTCTACTTATCTAATTATCTAATCTAAGGTGTATGTAGTCTATGTCTAATTATTGTGTGCTCGTATGATAGTTTAAAGATGTGTTTACTTAGGTTTTATTACTCCTTAATTATCTCCTATTGATGGTTGAATTGTCACGTCTTTATTCTTAATCGCGTTGTGTGTCTAAAGTCGTAGGGTATGCGTTTATCCCTAACTCTTTGAAACTACCAAAGGGTCTCATCTACAAAATCTCTAGGAATTATAAACTCTAACTCTAAGGTACTCTTTGGATGGTTTAGCCTACAACTACTCTAGGTGTTATAGTCTAAGGCTCACAAAGATTAATCAAGCATTAACTACACAACGAATGACCTATCGCATTACTAGATCATTAACAATCAAGATAAGAGACAACCAATCAATATTCAATAATTAAGTTTCATATTCCCTAAGCAAACACACAAGTAAATTAGCTGGACATGGAGAACATGCAAGCATACACACAAGTAATTGAAGACATAATTGAATTAATGAAGTAAAACACTTATCTTGTTGTAAGATAGGGTTTGGAACCCTAAAATACTGTACAAGACAGCCTTGGTTCGGTTTATGTTTTTACTCCAAAAGACTACACACTAAAACTGAAAAATTCGGATTCTATATATAAGATTACAATCGCGACGGCGTCACCCTTTGATTTGTGACGCCGTCGGGTCGCCGTCATTAGGGTTTCGTCTTGGCCATGTTAGTCTTGCGACGGCGTCACCTTATGCTTGTGACGCCGTCCCCTTCAGTCTCTGACGCCGTCTGGATCAAATCTAGGCCGTCTAAGTTGCGACGACCTACTCTTTTAAATCCTGACACCGTCACTTGAAAATAAGCAATTTGGCTACTGACCCGTCACAAAAATGATGCGACGGCGTCGCAGTTAACACCTGACGCCGTCCCCTTGTATTTTAGCAGTCTGAGTGGCTCGATTCTTGACTTTGGCCATTTTCTTCATATATCCGCGCCTTTTCGTCCAAATAAGTGCCATTCCAGCAATTTACCTTCGAGAGACCTAAAAAGTGAAAAGGAACGATATTAAGTAATAACGGATACAAAAGTGATCAAATAAGGGCTTAAACGACCCCTCAAAAAGGTACATTTTAAAACCTTATCACCCATCCCACCTTACCTTAAAATAAAATATGACTAAAAATGTTTCTTGTCATTTTAACATGTAGTCTATCACTAGATCCTATGGAATGGTGGATGCGGATGGTTCCAGATATTTGCTTGGTGACCACAGTGGGCTACTTCACTTGCTTGTGATAGCTCATGAGAGAGAAAAGTGAGTTAGATTGCTGTTTCTTAATACACACACATATCGCTGAATTCTGTAAAGTTATATGAGTTCATTTTCTATGTTCTGATTGAGGTTCATCTCATGCAGTTATTTTTAGTTTTATTTTTATTTTTGTGATTTTTCTAAAATAAGCTTTCTCTATGTTGTTTTTAGAGTCACGGGACTTAAAATTGAGCTTCTATAGGAAACATCAATAGCCTCTACTATATCGTATCTTGATAATGCATTTGTATATATTGGCTCGAGCTATGGAGATTCTCAGGTATGTAAACTGCATCATATATTTGTTTTAATTAAATGCTTAATCTGTTTGAAGGGTTCTGTTTTCCTATGTAATATGTAGTTTGTAGCTTCTACTTATAAGTTGAATTTGAGGTATAGCATGTCATTGAAGCCTTTTGTTCATTATTCATGTTTAGTATATCGTGGCTTTTTCCTACCTTTGTTAAAGGTTTTTTCTAAACTTTTAATTATAACATGTCATTATAACGTAACCTCTAAAGTTGAAAATATATAAAAGTTGCATCAGGTGCAACTACCTTAAATAGTCCATCATACAGATGGAGTCCAATGAGTCTGCAATCAGGGTCAATGAAAATGCTATCTCAGATTATGAGTTTTCAATTCCTGTTATTATTGAAGGTAATAAATTAGTGTCTTTGCATAACACTTGCATATAGATTTCGTACTTAATGCAATTTTCTTTCACATTTGCAGGAGCTTCAGGGGCTACTTTTACTGTCGTCAACGAGTGTGCTTTCAGCTTGGTCAATGGTCATGCATCATAGGTGACTGCCGCTCCAATGAAATGGAGTGCTTTGGAAGAAAAAGTACATCATATGTTACAAACATATCTCTCAATCAAAATGAAGTCACAGATTAGACCTCATACAGGTTCGGCTATGATGTCAATCGGTCACGTGGGGGCTACAATGAGTTATGGATGACTGTTGAGACTACTGGTGGATCAGGTCCTTGCCAAATTATTGGTTGTCCTTAGAGGTGGTGCTGGAAACCTATTGCGACAAATAGTTGGTAACAGGGAGTTGATTACTCTTATCAGATTTTGTCCCGTCCTAGATAAATTGTCAATAATTAAATTAGGCAGTGAACGTAACTCCACAAAGAACCTTATGTCCCCTGATGGTAATTTCATGTTAGGCTTCGTTGGTGCATAATATAACAATTACTTGGGAATTTGGTTCACCGATGATGATCAGCCCACGAAAGTATGGGTAGCCAAACCAAACACACCAATAACATCTACCACAGGTGCGCTATCCATTGAAACTAACACAGGAAACTTGATCATCATTGTTAAAGGCAGGAATGTGATGAATATCACTGTTGTTAAAGTGTGTCCATACACAAACGTGTCTGCAAAACTACAAAACACAAGTAACTTCCAGCTCCAAGTGGAAGAAAGTTATTTAAATGGTCCGTCGGTGTTTAATGTGTGAGTTATATGGGGCATTTTGATATATGCAATAATTTAAGTGGCAGTGGATTTTGTAGTTGGTTTGGATGGAGATAAACAGTTTAGGGGTGTTTAGGATTGCATATTCTAAACTGCTTATCTGCTTAAAAATCACCACAACCGCGAGCTGCACAAAGATATACACGAAGATCTGCAATTGAAGGTTGTCCATTAATACTGATAATGTTTTTATATTATGAATAATATACAAGTTTCTACTGTAAACTAAAAGGGAAGACCTCTTCATTCACCAAAATATATGCCATACTTTTTTGTCACTAAAGCAGCGGGATGCACTTTGGTCTTATCATAGGGAACTGCAAGATCAGCATAAAGCCGCTCACCAACTTGAAACCGGCTGAAAATATGAACAAATTCAGGCACCGAGACGTAACAGTAAGGTTCATCTTTTTTGAACCAGTACTGTTCTTGGTCTTTCTTTTATGTAACTTCTTGCAAAAAGTCAGCAACACCTTTTCTTTCCGGACATTTGAACCCTGCACTCTTGAAGAAACTGAGGATGTCTTCACGTGGGCCTTGGTAGATGATTTGGCTCTCGGAGAGTAGTATAATATCATCAAATAGTTCGAAAGTTTGAGGTGCGGGCTGAAGAAGCGAGATGATCATTGTTACGTCTACAATATGAACAATCTGTTTCATATATTTGACTATCTGATACGTGGTTGAACTGTCCAGACCAGTTGAGATTTCATCCATGAAGAAAACTTTTGCTGGCCCAACCAGCATTTCTCCTGATGTTACCTAAAAAGTGTGTCTTGAGTCATCAGCCTATTCACAAGCATAAACTCGAGGTGGAAATATAGGTAGGATGGATAACGGCT
The DNA here is from genome assembly GCA_019973895.1 of Chrysanthemum seticuspe. Classification (NCBI taxonomy): domain Eukaryota; kingdom Viridiplantae; phylum Streptophyta; class Magnoliopsida; order Asterales; family Asteraceae; genus Chrysanthemum; species Chrysanthemum seticuspe. Next base: position 232,272,407 of record BPTQ01000004.1, read on the forward strand.
CAAAACAAGGAACTTTTTCAAGCAAAGGTACAAAAACTCCAAATATTCCAATGTATAAGTAATGTCAGTTAAACTTTTGATAAGTTTAGAAAAATTAGAATATATGACATATACAGCAGTGAAAGTTCAAAGTTTGACAAATACCAGTAGTAACCCGCTTTTTCTGTCCACCAGAGATTCCTCTTCTCATCACATCACCCACCATGATATCAGCACACATATCCAATCCAAGAATCTGTTCACATTCGGTTTGAATCAACTCTACAAACTAAAAAAGCTCAAATAAAAACAAAGTCCTGAAGAGTAACCTTTAGAACATAGTCTGTAATGAGACTTGATTCTTGACCAGCAACTGCTGCGGCTTTCATGAAAGCATCAATTTCTGGGTCTGGTTTGATCCCTTCCTCTTTTTCACGTCGTGACAGTTCTTCTAGAAGGTCGTATCTGGTCCCTACACCTAAGCAACGACCAGCAAAGTCTAAGGTCTCTCTAACCGTCATCTCACCATAGTGGAGGTCATGTTGACTTATATAAGCAGTTTTTATTTTGGAAATTTTGCTCATTTACAGATTTGAGAGTAAAATAATGTGAATCTGGTAAGAAGTTTGAGAGCGTATATTTGGATTGTTTTATCAGTGCTTATTTGCTTATTCTGTGCATTTAAAGCTGATAAGCAATCATACACACTCTCTTGATACCTGCTTATCTGTAAAGGAGATGAGCATTAAAAAAACAATGGATCTTTGTATGCCTTATTATTATTTTTTTGTAAAAGTTTTCGGTTTTGATTTAGATTGATGTGGATTTTTAATGAGACGGTTGTATGCGTTGTAGGTTCTACCAATTCGTCGTATCTATGTGGCAATGATAACAACCTTCCATTTGTGAACAGTATTGCCAATGCTTCAAGGTCAAATTTTGCTATAATTGATGAGTGAGGTACATCTCAATGTAGTCTAACTGAAGGTGATGTTTTTTAATATTTTAGAATACACGGATTCTTATATCGTTAGAATTCATTTTGGTGTCTTTAACTTTCGGTCATATGCGGTTCCCATAATTTAGCAGCTATGAATATATGAACCATTGGTATGCACGAACAGTCGATTTTAGACTATCATAGACCACGTGCAGCGTGTGTGGGTATGTTAATAATTGTATTGATTTCTTCATTTTCATAGTTTAGAGTTCGTATATATGTGTGGATCGTAATCGTTTATGCTGATACAGTGTTTGTTTTTTTCTTCACTGTGTAGCCATAAATGTGGAAACCACTACTCAATCACTTCATCCACCAGACAACAGTGACAATGCACACATATTTTCTACAGGTTAATATTTTCGAAAGCACACATTCTTATGTTGTTACACTTTATTTTGGTGTGTTTAACTTTTTCACATACGCTGTTGCCAGATGTTAGTGATTGTACTCGCTTAATATAGGAAAATCATTTTTACATAACTATTTCGATTACGTATTTGTCCTATATATGTTTTCCTTTTTTTAATAATCGTATCAGTGTAATATAGAATCCATGTATATGTGCAGATCGTAGCTACTTATGCTGATACAATGTTCGGCTTTTTCTGGTCTTTTCGTATCTTCATGATTTAGTTAACTTTTTTTTAATCTCTTTTAATATTAAGTGACCAACGCCCCGACTAAACGCGCCGGACCGCTGCCCACCTCAACAAATCATATGCTAAAATCCTAACAGTTCACGTATAATATGATGCTCAATCAAGAGAAATCAATAATTTAAGGTATAAGCAATTTTGGTTATAACTTAATCATCCTATAATATAAATTATATTGTATAACCACACACCATTCCTTCTTATCTTCCCATTTAGTTAGTTATATTGATGTTTATGAAGCTGCACCATTGCCTTCAAACCTCCTAATTCATTCCCAAATTTCAAAAATGCATAATTATTATTCAGTGGATTAAAATAGCAACCTCTGTTTACCCTTAGGAGACTCTTTTGACCCAAATCAGAAGCATGTGGTATGCCATTGCGTATTTTTCATGGTAGATAACAAATTGAACTGACCATTATGTTTATTGGATAATTGGACACTAATCCTTTCGTCTCTTGAGAACGTTTCACCAACCACTGAATCCTTGATCTCTTGTGACACATTGTAATTGTGCCTCAATCTTCGACACCAATACATCAGTAGCCTATCTACCATATATTTAATCTCGCTATACAATCCTTGGTTTCTATATCTAATTCATTTCTAGCTAGAGCTTTCTAATAAACATGTTTTGAGGTTGTCAAACACTAACACCAAAGAGAATGAATCAAAATTCCTTTTAATAAGTCTGCTTGAAATGTGAGCAGAAAATGTGATGTTTACGTGGTTTAGTTAAGTGTTTATAAACAGGTGATAGCATTGTATGTGACAGGAGCAATGAATGTCATTTTAACACCTGAACATCAGCTAGAAATTAATCGTTATATATATAACCATCAGGTAATCTATAACATTTTCTTAGTAAATTTTCACTTAATATTACTTTTTCATTTTTTTAGGTCCATTTTTTGTTTTATACTAACAGAATGAAGATGGAGGTTGGGGATTACATATTAAGGGTCATAGCAAAATGTTTGGGTCAGTGCTTAGTTACATTACATTGAGATTACTTAGAGAAGAAGCTAATAGTGGTACAGAGGCTATGGCGGTAGTTAAGGGCCGTAAATGCACTAACTATTTTCTGCTAATATTGAGCAGTGCATTTGATGTTTTGCACAGACATATTGTAAAAGAGGCATCAATTGTGCAAATAAACAAAGTGGTAGAGATACGAATATGCCGTTTAAATGTTTCGGTGGAGCAAGAATTCAGAATAAAAATGTGCGAGGTACATCACATATTGCTCCTATCAACTATGAATCGTCGTTACCACCTCCTTTGATCAATTGTGGGCAGTGGGAGAGTCTACCACATGAGTTGCTTCTTGATATAATCAAGAGAGTTGAGGCTGGCGGGAGCTCCTGGCCTGCTAGACAAGATGTGGTTGCTTGTGCTGCAGTGTGCAGGTTATGGAGGGATACTTTGAAACGGGTTGTTAAAACGCCAGAGCAAAGCTTGATCACATTTCCCATATCATTGAAACAGGTAGTTCATGCTAAATCCTTTTAGAATCCTGCTTACTACTTGACAAACTTAGACGTACAACAATACTAATATACATGCACATCATGTGTCTTCGAAGATATTGTGTTAAGAAATGGTCGTGCAAATCGGGCACAACTGAAGCGTGTCTCACGATCATGACATATGTGTCAAATGCCATGAAATTTAGTAAATGAGAAATTACACAAATAATAAGTCCTTTGAAGTAACATTAACAAATACCTCACGTACACAACTAAAGGCCATGTTCTTCGAGTTAGTCAGGCAAATATGACATAATTGCGTAACATCAAACAAGTAATCAACACCACAGGTTGCTTTATTAAATGCCTAAAAGGGGTTTCAACCAAAACAGTTAAAGTTTAGTACGGATCGAAAAAGGTTAAGCCAGTTTTATTGTCTTGGATACAATTACAAAAACCATTATTAGAATAATGATCCATTTATGTTAAATAAAAAATTCAAGTGTTTGCAAAGAAATGTGGATTACCAAAACTGGGGTAATTTGTCGAGGATAACCTATTTTTATCGTTGTTCTTATCAAGTTAGACAATATTCTATTGTAGAGCTGGGTATTTTAACGTATATACTCATGATGACTATGAATGGGTATGTTCAAGTAACGTTTTATTTGTAATGGGTCAAATGGTTACCAAAATTGGGGTAATTTGTCGAGGATAACCTATTTTTATCGTTGTTCTTATCAAGTTAGACAATATTCTATTGTAGAGCTGGGTATTTTAACGTACATACTTATGATGACTATGAATGGGTCTGTTCAAGTAACGTTTTATTTGTAATAGGTCAAATGGGTTGAAACTTGAAACGCCCTAATTATATTATTAAGACATAAAACCTCCTAAATCATAGTGACCCATACTAAACTTAGTTGTTAGCCAGTCTGACCATGAAAAATACGTAAGAAAAAATGTGAACAAATGAGGTGGTCTATTGAGTATTTTAGAATAGAAAATTGTAGATGTCATAGGCCAAACAAAGTGATGTATCCCTAATGTTCTTATGGGTTGTGTTATGTTGTGATATACTTTTGTTCCACCACTAAGTTGATGATAACATTCATGATTGCACTTATTTTATAATTTTTAAAAACTTTCGTTTCTTTAATTTTAGGACTCAAATGTCTATGCGAAGAATATTGGCGATGATGTCACTGAGGATCAGTTTGCAAGAACACTTCAACCATTGTGGCACAACCATATATGCTAAATTGGATTGGAATAAGAATTGAAAAATGTTGTGTAAAATAAAAGAGAAAGCTGGTCTTATGGTTATGTAAAATAGTGTATGTATTAGTTGCTACTAATATGATAAAACTATGATATGGCTAGGAAATTGAAAGTATACTCATCGTATAAGATGATGTGTAGCGAAGTTTGGAACATCTACTACTTTATTTGATTCTTTATGATACAAATGTGTTCTATTATGTTGAGAAAATGCTTACACATAACAACAGTCAGTTGCTTCCTTAACATTCTAGACATGAGGCCTCCAAGTTTAAGCCTGGATTCATTCGTGATAGGCCACCCTGATGACACAACTAGGGGAGGAACAAAAAAAATTGCATCACACTTTGCTTGAATAATGGAATATAATTTCAAACCAAAATCAAATCTAAAAACAATAAATATATAAAAACATATATATTTCCTACCAAAATCAAATCTAAAAACAATAAATATATAAAAACATATATATTTACTATTTATAATCTAACAAGTTAAACCATTTAAGACACATTAAGTTATTTTTTTCTTAATCAATACTTATACACTAGCCTGGTGCCCGCGCAAAGCAGCGAGTTAGTAGGCGAATGTTTTAAAATTTTAAAATTTTATGTTTCTATGACGAATTTTGTTTAACGACATCCTATAATGAATGATAGTTTCTAGAAATATGTGTTTGTGTTGTGAGATCGTGAAAAATTAATATGGTCATATTATTATATTTAAATTTTAGATGTTATTGATTTTTACTAAAAACATGCTAAATTCATTATATTAGTTACATCTTATTATTGTAACATCCGATTTAATGTCATAATATGTGCAATTAATGTAATTTTAAATTTTATTTAAATATTACTAATAATAGCAAGTGTGTATGCTTAAAATTTTTAATATTTCTAAAAATAAAAGTCCTAAATGCTTTATATATAGTAGAGATAGAGATAAATAAAAAGTGTAGTAAAATCCCTAATTCCACCAACACCCTCAAATTCAATAGGAACACACTTAGACATTCGGTTAACCTTCCAATCCAGCATCCTGCTATGAGGTACGGGCTACAAATAAATGTAAAAAAATTAAAACAAATAATCATGATTAACTTATTAAATAAACAAACAACAATTAATAACTTAATATACCTACCTAAAATAACAAAGTTATCAATGGAAAAACATAACAAAGTTAACTTAGTTTATAAATTTTTGTATAAACTTTTTGAAAATATATATGTACCAAATAGTTATAAATGTTGCATCAAGCGGCATCGCATCACTTTTGTTAGAAGGTGGAAGGACATCACATTCTCGATTTGCTATTCCTATAAATGTGGTGGAAGATTCAATATGTCATATTCCAGCAGAAAACGACCTGGCAGAATTGCTAAGAATGTGTAAACTGATAATATGGGATGAGGTTCCTATGACACACAGACACTGTTATGAAGCATTCGATAGGACACTAAGAGACATATGCAGAACATCCACATTCAAACTATCTGAAAAAAAATTTGGAGGTAAAGTAGTTCTGTTTGGTGAAGACTTTCGGCAAATATTACCCGTGGTTACAAATGGTAGCAGACATGATGTCGTACATGCGTCACTCAATTCTTCATATTTGTGGCAACATTGCAACGTCATGCGCTTGACTATTAACATGAGGCTAGGAACAGGATCAGCTAATTGAGAAAAAAAAAAGAAATTTAATTGGTCAAAAACCTTTACAACCCAACATTTTTCCAAGAAAAAGCAATCCTCGCACCAACTCACGAGCTTGTGGGTATGATCAATGATCGAATGCTACAACTACTCCCAGGAGATGAAAAGACATATGACAGTTCTGACTCAGTTGGTATTATCGATATGGATACAAATTTTAATGAGTCACTTTACATAGTTGATTTCCTAAATAGCATTCGAATTGTCGGGCTTCCACAACATTCTTTAAAATTAAAAATAGGTGCTCCTGTTATGTGCATGAGAAACATTGACCAAAGCGCGGGATTATGCAACGAAACTAGGCTTCAAGTACTAAGGATGGGTTTCAATATAACAGAAGCCAAGATTATATCAGGCGGAAGTGTAGGTACAATTTGCGCAATACGAAGGATGGTATTAAGCCCTTCTGATAATAAGAAGTCGTTTAAATTTAATCGTAGACAATTCCCAGTTGCATTGTGTTTTGCAATGACTATTAACAAAAGTCAAGGACAAACATTAACACAAGTAGGATTGTTTCTACAACGGCCGGTTTTTTCTCACGGGCAACTATACGTAGCCGTATCAAGGGTGAAAAGCAGAAAAGGATTAAAGATTTTATGTTGTGATGAAGACGGGAAATACGCAAAATCAATAACTAATGTTGTCTACAAAGAAGCTTTGTTTAGAATTTAAGTTAACTGTTATATCATTTTAATACATTTTCATTATCTACAACTTTACAAACATACATAAAATTCATAATGTTGTAAATATTATATATGTTGTGTTATTAACCATCCATGCAAACCATACAATTATTTATAATTCTTAAAAAAAACAATTGTTTTATAATATTGTTTGACAATTCTAAAAAATGTATTTAAGTTAACAAAAAACAACAAACAAATAATTATAAGTCATGCCCGCCCATTGAGCGGGCTTCGAAAACTAGTATATATATATATATATATATATACATATACGTATATATATATATATATACATATACGTATATATATATATATATACGTATATATATATATACGTATATATATATATATATACGTATATATATATACGTATATATATATATATACGTATATATATATATATATATATATATATATATATATATATATATATATATATATATATATATATATATATATATATATATATATATATATATATATATATATATATATATATGAAAACGTTATGCGATAATGACGTATAAACTAAACTATTTGCAACATAGTTATTTTTACAAAATCGACAACGGGGAAACATTTCACTTACCACCTCGGGCATCATTTATGCCCAATGAGTTTTTCCAAGATGAACCTCATCCTCAACAACCTTAATCATTTTTCCCTACTTATCGGGAAATTGATGAATCAATGTGGATTGATCCTCCACAATCTCAACAACAAATCACCCAAGACCTCAATGGCCTCTATGCATTCTCAAACATGGTGGAATTCTACCTTCAATAGGCCATGAATCTCCTAACTGCCCTACTATCCTCAACCATGGAATAACCACCTTACAAAACACACAACCAACCAATGAAAAACTACCACCTCACAATCATATTGTAACACAAGACCTTAATCATGGATGTACACATTGTGAAAGGACCGCTAGGATTAGTGAGAGAACCCGTATAATAGTTCATGAACTTCAAGATGAAAAGAGGTTCATTCTCACTCACATTCTTGAGCGTCTCAATGCTCTCTCCCCTCCTCCACCACAAAAGATTACGTTAGTATGGATGTTGTAATAAGTCCAACTCTACTAGGACTATATTAATTTCTCTTGGAATCTTCTTTCTAAGTTATTTTTATTTTGCATTTGCCTTAATCATCATTATTATTGTCTCATCACTGTGACATTATTCATAATAAAATTATTCATAGTGAAATTTTACATAATAAATGTTGTTTCATTATTATTGTGGGATGGTTGTTATCTTGTTACTTGTGTTTTATATATGAATGGTGAATTACTTCACACACTTATTTTTGGATTAATTGTCACGAACCTTTGTTTTGTAGCTTTCAAAATCCATGCATCTCATACTTGACACCCCAACAAAGGGGAGTATTGGCCAAGGGGGAGGACTCAAGCTAGGGCTCATTTTGCATTTCCGCTAAGCTTCTTTTTTTCGACAAAAAAGGGGATAAAATGTTAAACTCAAACTCACACTTTTATACAATTTAAATCTAAAACAAATTTAAAAATGTATAAAAATAAGTTCAAATCTATATTTTTAAAAAAGACTTATAAACTTTTATATCATTGCTTAAAAATAAATTTTATGTTTTGTCCTCAATAAAAAAGGGGGATTATTAATACAAATATCGTCTAAAAACGTTATTTGTATTTTACGATCTTTGCTATATTTTGTTAACGGCAATAATAAACTTTATTTTAGCAAAGTATAAGTTTTTTCAAGTCTTTTATATATAGCTACAAGTTTTTCTTTAAACACAAATAGATTTTTATAACTAACTAGTTACTTCTTAATTAAATATTAGTTAGCTAACTACTATTTAAATTTTATAAGTTCACTTTATTAAACCTTTTAATCAAAATGAAAATACATTTTTACATCATTACATGGCTCGTCATACTCTAAGATTATCTGATGTATCAAATCTATTAGAATCATAGAGAATATTTTGGAAAGATATGAACTACATTTTCAAGGTTTTGGAAGATCCCATGTCAGGGACAGACGGAACCAAAAAGGTACACGGATGGAACCAATTTTTTGGTTCCGTCAGATCCGTAGCTTGCTGTGGCTTTTTGCCTATAAATAGCAAGCCAAACTTAGTTGATTTTTTCACACACTTATATACATAAACATTGTATATTCTCTCATACTCATTATTCCATGTATCTAACTCATTCATATTCATATTTGTAAGCTTCTTAATTAGCAAGACGATCAAAGTATCATTGAAGACTTATAAGCTTCAACAAAGAGTTGCAAGTCTTGTTTGTTCATCACAAATGTGTATTATAATTGTTCATACATCATTGTTTGTACCAAACCATCATAAACTTTCTATATTGATCACTTAGTATTTTAGTCCTCAAAATACGTAATGTGACGGGAGTGGTTGTGCCATTGTTAAAGAACTCGACATCTAACTTTGTGTCGGAAATATTGAGTAAGTGAGGTGTAAAGGTTTTCTCCGCCGGATAAAGGAGCTTGTTGATTAGTGAAGAATAGTCTGGAGTTGGAGACTCGGGGAGTGGATTAGGGCAAGGATTAAGAGTCCTTGTAGACCGAACCACTATAAACTCTCGTGTTGTGGTTTGATCGTTTCTATCCTTTCTTGCATTATACTTATTGTTATTTTGGTTGATTTCACATAAACATAAAGAACATAAAAAATGGTACAACTATTCAAACCCCTCTTCTAGTTTTCCACATACTTGTCACGACGATTTTTACAAGGTTTTCATATTATTTGCCTATAAACTCTATGAACTCACCAACTTTTGTGTTGACACTTTTATCATGTTTATCTCAGGTCCATAATGTACGAGGCTGGCAAGGAGAAGCACAGATGTTTAGAAGGCTATAAATTATTTTATCATTCGAAAAACATAAAAAGTTTGAATGTATTATGTAATCATGGAACCATTGGGACCTCATTTTTGTAAACTTCGATATTTATATAATTCGAATGTTAAATCTCTTAAAACGACTCAATTAGAGTTTATTTTCTATTGTTATAATTGTTATGCCATGAAGTAACACCCAGTTTGAATTCCTTTGTGTTCATCGAAATTGGGGGTGTTATAGATTGGTATCAGAGCTATAGTTATAGAGAAACGGGTCTAATCGAGACCTAAACTATAACCACTTTTTCATAAAATTATTTTATAGCCTTTCGCTCTCCGTGCCTTCCATCCTCCAGATGATTATGTGATTTTTAGACATTTTATGCTAAACGAACATACTAGTATATTAATATATACACACACTAAATTCCGAGACGGAATTCCCTTTAAGGGGGTAAGACTATAATAATTCGTATTTTCAGGTTACTATTCATCATCGTATTTTAACTATTCATCATCGTATTTTTAGGTCATTATTTAGCCTCGAACTTTTTACTACTCATTCATGAAAAAGTTACCATTAATCATCGTAGTTTTCACTATTCACTGTTTTTGCGTAAATTAAATTTTTCGAGTATTATTTACGTAAACTTTTATAAGTTAAATTGCGTAATCGGGAAACGACATTTTGTGCACAATATATGGACTAGAGTTAGTCTACATATTGCTAGAAGATTGCTAGTATTACCGTATTTATTCTAGATCTTGCATGTATTCACATTTTTATTTATTAAATAAATAAACGCTTTTACACCATTTTCATGCATGACAATATAACCAATACTCTTAATAAATATATTTCCTAAAATATCTAAACAAAATATCTAGATATTTTCTAAACAAAATATCTAGATATTTTCTAAAACAATATATATATATATTTTCTAAACGAAATATCTAGATATTTTATAAAACAAAATATATAGATATTTTCTAAACAAAATATCTAGATATTTTCTCAAATTTTCCTATAAATAGAAAGAAAACATGCTTCATTTTACAGAAAATAAAAACATAAACAAACACTCACATCCTTGTGTGTGTTTCAGCTAAAAGAAAAAGAAGGAATAAATTTTTGAGTTTAGCTTATTTAGTGTTTTTACGAGTTTATAAACTAGTAAATTGGAGTTTTGGAGTTCTACCCGGGTTATATTGTTCTAGTTCTTACTATAAATCCATCATATTCAAGTTGCAGTTAGGGTATCGCGCCTCGATCTTTCGCGCGCACTTTTGCTAGTACTGCATTATCATTGTTTGAGGAGAGTCATAGCCCCATTTTTAATCATTTTTACAATTTATTAAACTCTTTGGGGGAGATACATGTTCAACTACTTTTAATATTAATATCGATTATTTACAAACTTTACTATTATCTGAACCGAATGTTTTATTAACACTAAGTAACACTATTTGCCACATTTAAGTCTCTATATTATGGACCATTAAGCACTATGCATAGTAAGCATGCATATTATGGTTAGATCTATTGGGATTATTATAACCGTTAAGTTGACTCAGTTATAGCAAACAAACGCATCATATTAAATATCATTAGGTATAATGGCAAATTACATACTAGGACTATGATTATTACCATCATTCCAATTTCTATTGGTACGAGATTAACATTTTGGTTTTCATGAGGATAGTTCAATAACAACAATTTTCAACGCTATGGGTGTATAACAACGTAACCTATATACATAAAACACGATCTAATGGACTTGGTACAAACTATGTGATCTAATGGACTTGGTGTAATCTCGAACTAATAGAATTGGTATAATAACAAACCAACGGATTTGATACAATCGTGAACAAAGGAGAAACTTGAAACCAGAAACTAGAAAACTTAATGTTGGAATCGCTCATAACACTTAAATGGAACGACATTGATGGGATTACATTATCTATCCTTGTTTAGCTAAAACACATGGACTTGTTATGTCATATTGTAATAGTTGTATGTGTTAAGCTATAAATACCCTCTTAGACTTCACTAGGAGGGTAAGGGCCTGTTTGTTTAGTTTTTTTTATTAATTTCTGTTAAATTAAAATGTCTGTCTATATGTATGTTGTCTTTTTGTAGATGAATAAATGGTTGTTTGTTTTGTGTGCTGAATAAAGTGTCTGAATTAGTAAAAATTACTGTTATACCTTTTTATTTGAAATAAAGTTAAGAAGTGAGAGGGTAAACATGTAAAATTAGGATAAAAATGATGGACTTAATTTGTAGACCCTTATCTCATTGGCTTTTTCTAGAAGGTCACCTGTTAGTTTTAAGCACTAAACAAACATCAATTTGATGACTTAATTAACTTACCTATTTTTCAATTAAGACACATTAAGTTGTTATCAAACACTACCTAAGACTCTTTGTGTAACTTCATCTTCTATCATAATAAAATACATAGTATTTCCCTTCTCTCTCTAGTCTCTCTCACTAACTTGAAGATGATGTTCTTTCATCTTCCTAGACCTTGTTGGAATCACTCCCAAACCTAATTCAAGTGTTAGTGATTCATATGTAATAGTTAGCTTAATATGGCCTTTATGTTAGTAATTAGCCTTAGGCTTATGTAGAAGGCCCATAAGCCTAGGCCCAAGTCCACTAAGGAAAGGAAGGGACTAGGAGTGTTGCCCTAGCTCCCTCTCCTATAAATACTATGTAATAACCCTCACTTGAGGGTTGGTTGTTCAATTTACTCTTTCATTACTCACGCATAACTCTTCTTAGATTTCTACGCGTAATGTTTGTGTAGTTGTTCATCCGATCTCTTCTCTATCTCTTTCTATTGTGCTTGTGTTGTAAACTTAGTGACCTAACAGTGGTATCAATCGCCAAATAGTTGGGTGAACGTATTGTTTTTGAAGTAGGTTTTGGTCCTACGCGTAAAACATACGGGTGATACTTTGGTTCGCTTAAAAACGTATTTTTTTCACTTTTTAATCCAAGATTCTTGTACTTTCAATGTTTTAAGGTGTTAAAATAACTGTTTTTGCCAAAAAGTTTCAACCTTTACGTGTGAATCATTGTTTCTGAGCTTAGTTTTTTACGTGGTACATGTTCTACGCGTAACCGTTTTAGACGCTTTGGATCATCAAGTTTCACACTTTTGTGTTATTTTGGTGATATTGAAGCTATTTCATCACAAAAATCTGGTTTAGAATCATCTTTGGGCACAAGTAAAGTTACGAGTAGTTCTACGCGTATCAAAACCCTAAAACTACGCGTAACTTGTTCCGTGGTTTGATCTTCAGTTTTCGTGGTTTACTCCGTGTTTTTCTTGCTTGGATAAGCCTGAAAATACGTCGACTTTAGATATCTTTTGCACTGTGATAGTGTAAAAGATCATTTGGGAAAACCCTAAAATTACGCATAAGCATAAGCTTACGCGTAGAAATTTTTACGCCTAAGCTTTGTGATAAGATCGTTTATAAGCTCTATGGGATAACAATAACAACGATTATAATGCACAGCGGAATAAGAAAACATCGTTTGTTATTATTAACAAAGTTCTTCGTCATCATCTCTAAACTACTAACCTAGGCGTTCACATGAACATACGCCTAGGAACTAACTAATAAACCATCACCCTAGGCATCCCCTAAACGCCTGTACACACACACACCTTTGGTGTTCACATCTTGACACACAATAAGCATAATTCCATGCCTCTCTTTATATACTAGAGAGTCTAGGGTTACAATTGACTACTATGGACTAAATAATAAAGTCTTCTTTAACAAGTAAGTCCCTTGTGATACCAATTGATAAGATCGTTTATAAGCTCTAGGGGATAACAATAACAACGATTATAATGCACAGCGGAATAAGAAAACATCGTTTGTTATTATTAACAAAGTTCTTCGTCATCATCTCTAAACTACTAACCTAGGCGTTTACATGAACATACGCCTAGGAACTAACTAATAAACCATCACCCTAGGCATCCCCTAAACGCCTGTACACACACACACCTTTGGTGTTCACATCTTGATACACAATAAGCATAATTCCCTGCCTCTCTTTATATACTAGAGAGTCTAGGGTTACAATTGACTACTAGGGACTAAATAATAAAGTCTTCTTTAACAAGTAAGTCCCTTGTGTTTCTTTGTCTTCATAATTCCTTCATCTTTCATATTTTGTCATAATCAACTCAAATATAATTCCCAACACTTTGTCTTACGCATAAGTTAATCCTACGCCTAAGTTTTCTACGCCTAATTTGTTTGTTTACGCACAACTTTAGCGTTTTATCCTTACTTACGCGTAAGCTAATCCTACGCGTAACTCTTATTGTTACGCGTAACTTTGGTGTTTTTACGCATAAGTGTTACTTGGCTTTATTGTGATTTCTACGCCTAAGGATACTTCATCAACACCGGTTCATTCGACTACAAAGATCCATTTAACAACACAAGTTTTCAACATGTCACAACCACCATACTATAACTATTTCCCTTACACTTATAATCAACAACAACAACAACAACAACAACAACTAAGTCCACAACATCAACAATGGAATCAACAACAAGTAATTTATCAATGGGTGATAAGGTTCACTTGATAGACCTCCAATGCTCACTCCCGGAAATTATGATCAATGGGTGATAAGGTTCTTTAGGTTTTGTGATCTAAAGAAGCCACATGGAAAGTTTTTAAAGAAGGTCATTATGGAAGGTCCATTTCAGATGCCTACTGTTATCACACGCGTAGATCCAGATGCCAATCCACCAAGAGATGTTGTCTCCAACATTGCAACTATCTCCGACCTCAATGGTGATGAACTTCTACACTTTGAAGCAGATGAACTAGCAATGCAATACATCCTTTTGGGACTACCCAATCCGATCCTTCGAAGTGTTGATGCTCAAAAGACAGCTAAAGCAATGTGGGAACATATTCATCTTCTAATGGAAGGCACAACACTCAATCAGGAAGACATGGAATCCAAAATCTACTTGGCTTATGAACACTTCATGATTGAACCAGGAGAGACTTTAGAGTCATATCATCATCGCTTTTCAGACATCATTAATGATTTGGACAAACACAACATTATCATGCCTCGAATTGCTGTCAACACTAAGTTCCTAAGTAGTCTTGGTCCGGAATGGGAGAAGTATGTCATTTTTCTCCGTCAAGCTAAGAACCTTCATCATGCTACATACGGATTGTTGTACGACTATTTGAAGCCTCACCAAAAAGAAGTTGACAAAGAAAGGACTATCCGTGGACTCCCGACTTCACAGACAATTCCTGATAATCAACAACTTGCTTTGTGGGCTCAAACTAATCTTCCTCCTCAAACAGCTCAGCAACCAGCCCCTTAACCAACTGCAACCATCACACCACATGATCAGTCACAGCAACAACCTCAACAAACTCAATTGGTTCCATACAACAACAACAATGCTCAAGCACTTTACAGTGAAGCTGATGAGGACTCTGCTGCTTTCGATGAATTGCAACAAGGATTTATTATGATTGCTAAAGCCTTCGGTCAGTATACAAACAAATCCAACAATCGCATTCGTTCCTCATCCAACATAAGGAATCAAGCAGTTGTGAACAATGGACGTGTTGAAGTTCAGAACCGTGGTTATGGTCGTCAGATGGGAAGTGGTCAAGGGTTTAATGCTATTGGAAGGAATAACCAGGGTGCTCCACAACAACAGAGAGCTCAAGTGGTTGAACATGGGAATACTCAGAATGGGGTTAATGGTCTTCGTTGTTATAACTGCAATGAAAAGGGTCATCTGGCTAATGCTTGTCCTAAGCCGAGGACAAGAGGCAGTGCTTATTTCAAAGAGGCTTTGCTCTTGGCTCTTAAGAATGAAGTTGGTGGAACTCTTAACAACAAGGAATAGAGCTTTATGGCAGATACAGATTCGGATGATGAAATGGAAGACTTGCAGGCTAATGCAGCAGTGATGTTGATGGCACAAATGCAAGCTCTACACATGAGTGATACAGGCCCAGTGTATGACACTGATGGCTTGTCTTAGGTACCTAAACAAACAATTATCATTAATAATCTAATATCTCCACCAACATCTGAATCCGACAAGGCTCGGAATGTTCAAAATAAGTCATCCACATCTCATTCTGACGATTTTCAACTAGACCCCGTAGTTACATTTGATGATCAAGATGACCTTATGGTTTCCTTTGATACTCAAATTGACTCCGTGGTTATAATTGAGGATTTGCATAATGATCATGTTGTGTCTCACGTTGAACACGCCGAACCTTTGCCTAGTCCAGATGTTGATCTGTTACTTAAAGACCAACAATCCCGAATGGAAAAATGTCATGAATTAAATCAGCAGTTAAAAAGTAAAAATGCACTGTTAACCAAGGATATTGAATGCTTAAAAATGCAACTCAACTTTTTCAAAACTCAAGAAAACCGTGAAAAAGGTTTTGAAGCCGCTTTTGCAAAATCTCATAAAAACGAACAATATTTAGAACGACAGATGCGTGATCTAGCCGCTTCGAAGAATGCCTTGTTGTCTGAAAGAGAACAACTGAAACATGAACATAAACAGCAAATTAACGCTCTCACCTTGGAAAATCAAAAAGCTAAGGCTGAGTTGTTAAATTGTCAAAAACAGTTCTCTGAATACAAAAAGCATTCAACGAAACGAATAGATGACCATCTTGAAGAAATTATCGGCTTGCAAAACAAACTTAAAGAGTTTCGAAATGTTGTTTACAAACATGGTGAGTCAGTCACAGCTATTCAAAAGTTCACTTTAAAACCCAATCCAAATGGATATGGATAGAATCTTGCTGATTCCAAACATAAGCTTTCAACCAAAGCATTCAAACCAAATCCTGAAGTTTCCAGTGCAGAATATAAACTTGATAATTCTGTTATGAGTGTTGTTGAATATCATCGTCAAGAGGAATTAGATGAAGAAGACGAGAGTCGATCAAAATTAGAAAAAGTTGTTTACAACAAACCTTTTAATTATTCACAAGCGATCACTTTCGTCCCACCAAAGGATTCTTCTAACACACCAAGGATTATCACAAGAACGTCTGAGTCTTCTAATGTTAATCCCATACCAAATTATGCACAAATTTATGGTCCTTTACCTTCCATCAGTGTAGTAAATTCAAAACCTAAAAATCGTCAAATTCTTAGATATTTTGACCTTTTCATGGCTGACCTCAAACTTTTAGAACATGAGATTGAATTTTATTCTAAGATAAAAGTTGAACATTTTCAATCGCCTCTAGCGCGAGAACAAAGAGACATTTTTCAGAAAAGACTTTTACCCAATGTTAAAAATTTGAAAAACTGTGCATTATATTGGGAACGGGATTTTCATAAGGACCTTGGATTGATGAAAGTCGTTTTCGAGAAAACAGAAACATCTATTTCTAACACCAAACGTAAAAAGAAAATGTTACGAAAAGATGTTGATCGACTCTTGGAAGATGTTATCTGTGCTGATGTCTATAATGTTGTGTTATTGCATTCTCTGCCATATGCTTCTGATTATATCTCTGCTGATACTGTTGATTCTGTTACAATTGTTGAGAATACTGATAATGTGCTTCAAATCGAGTCTTTAAAAGTTGAAAATGAACGATTGTCAAATGAACTTTCAAATGCAAAACATCGTCTTCAATGGTGTCAAAAAGATATTCACATTCAACAACTTGCCTTTCAAACCAAAATCGCCCAGTTGCGTTCAAACAATGTTAATCCAAAACTTGAGCAACTGGATGATCAAAACGTGTATGTTAAGTGTCAAATCTCAAAATATGAACAAGAACTTGCAAAAGTTAAAAAGGAACATGGTTTCATATCTGATTTACTCAAAAAAACTCGTGATGAAGCATCAAACGAACTTGATCATTATCTTGCATACACTACAGAAGTCATGAATTTTGCTGGAAATCTTCGTTCTGAAAATCAAGATTTGGTGCACAATATCATTAAGTTACGGGAAATGTTAGGAAAGTATGAACAAGTTCAGCCTAGCATCATTAAGAGAATTGCACCTGTAACACTTAGTAAACGTGAACGTAGAATGCCTACTGACAAAACACAAGTTACTAATGTGCTTCCCTCTACTAAAACAGGAATAGTTGCCTCTTTTCCCAACGTCCGCACTTCACAGCCTAGGAGCAATACAAGGAAGAATAGGAAGTTGCGACCTAAGAAAAGACAAATAAAGAATGTTGAAGTAGAAGAACACCGTAGGACTTTGAATAAGACTCCAGTCGCACCCACTTTAGATATTGCGTCTAGCAAATGTAATGGAAAAAGTGTTGTAACTAATGCTGAACCTTTAAGTACTTTTGATATTCAATCTGATGCTTCTTGTGTTATTTGTCGTAAAAGTATGCGTTCTGACTGTCATGATAAGTGTGTTGCTAAGGCTATCTTGTCTCGTTTAAGGAATCCTAAGATTCGGAATACCTCTAGGCCCACTACTGCTTCTAAGTCTGTGCTTGGTGAACCGCCCACTTTAGATTCTAAGAAACGAATTGATGTCCCTGTAGCTCCAGTCTTACCTCCAAGGAATGTAGTACCACCTAGTGCATTCACTAAGACTAAAGCTAAGACTAGTTGGAGATGGCAGAAATGGATACATAATACACTAGGATTTAAATGGATGCCTAAAATCATTGATGAGTGTATTTCAACTATAACTGCTTCGAAACCCTCTAACTCTTCGGGTTCCACATCTACTTCTATTCCATCTGTGTCGTCTGTGTGTAATGCAGGTGATACAGATCATCCTCTGGATTGTTGATAGCGGATGTTCCCGACACATGACAGGCAACCTTAAACTGTTATCAAACTTTGTTGCAAAGTTCATTGGCACTGTCAGATTCGGGAATGATCACTTCGCAGCTATCATGGGCTACGGAGATTACATCAATGGCAACATCGAAATTAGCAGGGTTTATTATGTGAAAGGCCTCGGTCACAATCTCTTTTCTGTTGGTCAATTCTGTGATGGAGATTCGGAAGTTGCTTTTAGGGAGAAAACTTGTTTCATTCGTGATCTACAAGGAAATGATCTTATGTCTGGCCAACGCTCATCCAGTCTCTACACTATCTCAATGCAAGACATGGTTGCTTCGTCTCCCATATGTCTACTCTCAAAGGCTACATCTACAAAATCTTGGCTATGGCACCGTCGTCTCTCACATCTAAACTTTAAAACCATCACCAACCTTGCTCGACATAAACTTGTTGAAGGTCTCCCACAATTCTGGTATTCTAAAGATCACCTTTGCTCAGCTTGTAAACAATGGAAAAGCACTCGTGCTCATTTTCCTTCAAAGATGGAACACAACTCTCAGCATGTGCTTCATCTTCTTCACATGGATTTGTGTGGCTCGATGCGCGTGCAAACGATCAATGGCAAATGCTACATCTTAGTAATTGTTGATGACTATTCACGATGGACTTGGGTCTACTTTCTTCGAAGCAAAGACCAATCTCCACAGATGATCATCACCTTTCTCACGAAAATTCAAATTCAGCTCCGGAACACCGTCCGCCAAATCAGAACAGACAAAGGAACTGAATTTGTGAACCAAACTCTTCGAGAATTTTATGAGAAAATGGGAATAGAGCATCAAACATCTATTGCACGGACACCAGAACAAAACGGAGTTGTTGAAAGACGAAACCGAACGTTAGTGGAAGCTGCAAGAACAATGTTAATTAATGCTAAACTTCCAGATTACTTATGGGCAGAAGCTGTATCAACTGCATGTTATACTCAAAACCGTTCTATGATCACAAAACGCCACAACAAAACACCTTTCGAGCTTATCCACAACAGAAAACCGAATCTCAAACACTTTCATGTATTTGGATCTCTTTGCTACCCAAATAATGATCGTGAATACTTTGGAAAGCTCAAAGCCAAAGCTGACATTGGTGTATTTATTGGATACTGTGAGAATTCTAAAGGTTACTGGATCTGGAATCGTCGCACAAAGCAAGTTATGGAAACGATTCATGCTCATTTTGATGAACTCACTGAAATGGCTTCTGAGCATAACAGCTTGGAACCCGGTCACAACCGCTTAAACTTCCCCCAAACCCCATCATCAGCTGAACTAAGCCCCCAACTTACACATCAACAAATGGAAAGGCTATTTGCTCCTCTGTTAAGTGACAATATTAATGAACTTGCTCCAGGTGTATCCGCTATTTCCGCTGCTCAACCTGATACACCTGCCACAACAACTACTGTTGAAGAAACACCACCAGTTGACTCCACAACAACAGTTGAACAAACTGCTTCCAACGACGCCGAACCAGCTGCTGATGCTCTTAATGAAGTACCCCCACCTGCAGATTTTGATCCAAATGCGTTCTTTAACCCGTTTGCCAATGAAACTGCTGCACCTGATGTCGCGGAATCATCAACAAACCATTTGAATCCTCAAAATCTGCGTAATGTATATCAACATCAACCCTCTACACATCGCTGGACAAAATACCATCCTCTTGAGAACATCATTGGCAACCCGAATCAACCAGTCGTTACGAGACAACGTCTTCACACAGATGGTGAACACTGCATTTATGCTCTCACTGTCTGCCAATCTGAACCTAAAAACATTAAAGATGCAATGACGAAAGACAACTGGATTGAATCCATGCAAGAAGAACTCAACCAATTCAAACGTCTTGAAGTATGGGCACTGGTTGCAAGACCAACAGGGGTCTACGTCATTGGTCTCAAATGGATTTGGAAGAACAAATTGGATGCTGAAGGGAACGTAATCAGAAATAAGTTACGTCTGGTGGCTAAGGGTTACATACAGGAAGAGGGTATTGACTTTGAAGAATCATTCGCTCCGGTTGCTCGTCTTGAGGTTGTTCGGATTTTTCTCGCGTTCGCGGCTCATATGAACATCACGGTCTTTCAAATGGACGTCAAAACTGCTTTTCTGAATGGGCAACTGAAAGAAACAGTTTATGTCAGCCAGCCAGAAGGATTCGTTGATCCCGAGTTCCCGAACCATGTCTACAAACTCAATAAAGCTCTGTATGGTCTCAAACAAGCTCCTCGGGCGTGGTACGATAAGTTATCATCCTTCCTCATTGCCAATAAATTCACCAAAGGTTCGGTCGATCCCACACTTTTCATACAATATCACGGGGCTCACATCTTAATCGTTCAAATCTATGTGGATGACATCATTTTTGGGTCAACACATTTAAAATACTCAAATACTTTTGCAAAATTAATGACAAAACATTTTGAAATGTCAATGATGGGTGAACTCGCATTCTTTCTAGGAATGCAAGTTCATCAATCACCCCGTGGTATTTTCTTAAGTCAGTCCAAATATGCCCTTGAATTATTAAACAAATTTGGAATGCAAAACTGTGACACCTATGCCACACCAATGGCTCATACCAAGAAGCTAGACGCTGATTTACATAGGAAATTGGTGGACCCTACAAAATACCGTAGTATCATTGGGTCTCTCATGTATCTAACAGCTAGCAGACCTGATATTGTTTTTGCCGTATATCTATGCTCCCGTTATCAGTCGCGACCAACTGAAACCCACCTCTCTGAGGCTAAGAGAATCCTCCGATACATCAAGGGAACCATTAATTTGGGGATCTGGTATCCGAAGGATTCTGGTTTTGAACTAATAGCTTTTTCAGACGTTGATCACGCAGGCTGCTTAGACTCTCGGAAAAGTACTTTAGGAGCACTACAATTTCTTGGTGATAAACTGGTGTCATGGCAATTGAAGAAGCAGGATTGTACATCGCTATCCTCAACCAAAGCAGAATATGTAGCCATGTCGGCGTGTTGTGCTCAAGTCATTTGGATGAGAACACAACTCAAAGACTATGGTTACGTATTTGACAGAATCCCGATGTACTGCGACAATCGGAGTGCTATTGCGATCTCGTGCAACTCAGTTCAACACTCAAAATCAAAGCACATCGATCTTCGATATCATTTCATCAAGGACCACGTGGAACAGGGTACAGTTGAATTATACTTCGTGGGTACAGAATACCAATTGGCAGATCTACTCACCAAAGCCTTAGCTCCTGCTAGGTTTAATGAGTTGGTCCACCGGATTGGTATGCGGTGTTTGACTCAAGAGGAATTGGATGAACTCTTAAAACAGTCTTAAAAACCAGTCAAACACCAAAATCTCTTTTGTAAATATTTTTCAAAAACAAAATACAAAAATATAAACCTGATAAAACAACAAAATATTCTTCTATCTATATTTCTTCAAACATGGCAAGTACATTTCCTCCGTCAACACTCAAATCTTTCAAAATTCAGTATTTTTCCAATCAAGTGTTGAGGGGGAGAAAATAAATTCTTAACTGTTTCAAAATAACCATGTACTTGCATGTTACCTTATCCCGGTTGATTCCTTAATAATGGTGGTCACATTTCTGGTTTATTGACACTCCCCGGACTAAAATTTATAAACCTTCATTATTTCTTAAGTCGAGGGGGAGTGTCGTCAAAGTTCTTTCCAAATATCCTTAGTTTGATAACCAAATTAGAAGTTATGGGCGTTGGATGTAAATGACTAAAATGGAGGGACTGAATGTGTCAAAAGCTTAAACTCTTTTTAACAAAACACCTCCACCTAACTCATTTACTTTATCTCATTTATTATTCACCAACCTAAATCCCACGCCTAATAATCAACCATCAAATCCGAGTTCTTGATCATCATTTTATAAGTGGTTTTATAATCTAAACGTATTTACAAACAATGGTTTTGATTTATTTGCAAATCCAACGGCTAAATCTTGTGCTTTGATGATTTTTGTGTTCTACGCGTAAGCATATGAACACAAGATCATCAAGTGTTTGTTTGCTATGATATAATGGTGTTTTAATGCTCTAAACTATGTAACAAAACCATTTTTATCAAACAAATCCACCCAGATACACGGATTTAATGATTTTTTGAAAACTAGGGTTTATGCGTGGATTTGGGTACTTTCATCTGTGAACGATTCTGGTTAATTGGTTGCTTAAAAGATGTTGCTTACATGTTTAATCGAATGTATCTATGCTTAGTTCATACCCAGAAACATCAATCGTGATAAAACTGAATTTTAGGGTTTATGTTCTTGAGAATTAGGTATTTTTGATTCACAGTGTATTTGATGTTAAAACTGGCATAAAACATCTCATTAGGCTTCTAAAACATCCCAGAAAAACTTTGGTGCAAATCCTTGGGCTAGATTTCATACGCGTAATTCTTGAACTTTAGGGTTTTAGGCTACGCGTAACATATGTTCTACGCCTAACTGTTTCAATGAGTATTCGTGATTAAATCTGTTATAGAATGAATGTATGCGTTAATATTGATGCTATGATGATGTTATTTCAGGTTTGCTACACGTAAAAATCAGAATCAAGGTTGTTAGACATCTACGCATAAGGATCACCTTACGCGTAGCGTTTACGCGTAAGGTTCTACATAAGGGACTACGCGTATCCTGTGAAGGATATGCGTAAACAGTGACCTCTACGCATAAGGTCTACTCTTACGAGTAAGCCTTACGCGTAAGGTTTATATACGCTTACGCGTAAGCTCTACGCATAAGGTCCCCTTTTCCTACGCGTAATATTTCTTACGCGTAAGTCAGGATCCTAAGCATAAGCTTGCGTTTACGCGTATACCTCTCCTGTTTACGCATAAGCTGCCATTTCTACGCCTAAGCCTTATTTAACCTTAATCATGAATTGTTACGCGTGCAAACTTGTAAATAAACAAATCATAACGTCACGAAACCAATAATGTCACTAATAAGCTTAAACGTTTAATATGTTATGAAAAATAAGTGATAACATGAACTTTAAAACTTAAAGTTAACTAACTCATGAAACTTATCACGACGTCATTGGACTATTGGACAAAACAAGTGACATTGGACTCGTAACAATCATCAACATAGCACATTCAATAATTAGACAATAAAACCATCTATTGACTAACATAATGTCTTTCGATATATTGGTTCTTTTGGCTAAATATATTACAGATCATGACATGGATGCTCAAATGAATGTGGATGCACCAAATGTTCTCACCGTGGCTGATATCTTCCCTCATGGATACCCGATGAAGATAGGAAAGAACAACCTTCGTGTTGACTTTGAAACTCTCACCTGCTCAGAGTCCTCTTGCTTGATTGCTGTGGATATTCTGAAGAATCATCCTTATCAGAATATGCTCTCCAACTCTGCTACTATTCCAGAGATCTACATTCATCAGTTCTGGAATACAATGCAAAAGATCAAAGGACAGAATGCTGTGACTGTGACTCTCAACCACAAACAAGTCACCATCACACCTGCAGACTTACGGGTTGTTCTTCTCATTCCGATCATCGAGCCAACCTAACTCAATGCCACACCAACTGAAGAGACTGTTCTACAGTTCCTAATCGATATTGGTTATGACGAAGCTACAGGAGTAATCACCAAGCATTCACATGTGGATCTTAAGAATATTCCTCAACCTTGGAGAACTCTCTACATCATCATCACCAAATCTGTTTTTGGTCGTGACAGTGGCTATGAGCATCCCAAACTCATGGAACTACAGATTTTTTGGGCTTTGATCAACATGAAGCACATCGAAATTGAAGCTCTTATATGGGACGACATGATGTCATTCCTCAAAAAGCTTGGCTCAAAGATTCCGTATATCAGATATACAAAACTGTTGATCCAAAGAGCACTTGGACTCAATCCTGATATCCCCAAGAGACTCAATGACCCCAACAATCACGACATGTTGTCTGAACCTACCCTAACTGTCAGATTCAAGGAATCAACAACGAAGAAACAGGGTGCTGTGTTGCCAGATCACCTTCTGTCTGATGAAATCAAAAAGCTCTACACATACAAAAGGTATATGGCAGCAGTTAAAGAAAGCAAAGTTGGTTTTCTCGATGACAAGTCTTCTGGTACACCCACAAGGAAAACCAGAAGAGGAAGTGCAGGAAGTGCTGTAAGCACTGAGAGT
Organism: Chrysanthemum seticuspe; assembly: GCA_019973895.1. Taxonomy (NCBI): domain Eukaryota; kingdom Viridiplantae; phylum Streptophyta; class Magnoliopsida; order Asterales; family Asteraceae; genus Chrysanthemum; species Chrysanthemum seticuspe. Next base: position 232,297,178 of record BPTQ01000004.1, read on the forward strand.
AAAAGGAAGTTCCTAAGAGGAAACCTCCACACAAAAGGAAAGTTCCTTCTAAGGAAGCTGTTCCTATTCCCGTACCCAAGCCTGAACCGCCAAGAAAGCTAGTGGACGAAAGCTCTGAAGATACAGAATCAGACGAAGAGGTTTTCTACTCTGAAACTGCAACTGATATTACTCTATCAGTAGCTAAACCTCCCAGTCCACCTGCTGACAAAAGTAAAGGGAAAACCCCAGTGATTGAGCACGAAGAAGAAAGCTCTGATGAAGAGCCTCTGGATACTGATTACAGGAAGAAGTTCAAATTCGTTAGACTCCAACACGTTGCGAAAGAGTTTACAAAGGATCAAATGGGTGGCCCCGGAGGGTCAAGTGGTGATGTTCAATCTACACCAATTCCTGATGCGGTTAATCAACCCGATAAGGGAACTGGTGCCACCACTCTTGAGCAACAACAAAAGCAACAAGAGGATTCTATTGAGTATGACATTGAGGAACCAGAAACTGAAAAGTCATAGAAGGAAAAAGCTGATAAAGAAGCTGCAGCTCAAGCTAAAGCAGATGAAGATGCTAGGATTCAGGATGACGAACAGACCAAAACTGATAAAGATGACGAAGTAAACTATGATGATTATCTTCTCAACAGTCCAACTCATTCCAAGGAGAAAACTTCTGAACCTCCTAAGGACCCTGAACCTCCTCATGACTCTTCATCATCAGATTCATCCTCTCACTCTTCACCACCACCATCCAAAAGATCAACCAGATCCACATCCAAATCAGTGAAGAAGCCAACTGCATTCTGGATCTCTCAAGCTAAGTCACGAATCGTTAAAGCTGTCAAGCAGGTCAGAAAGAAAGACGTGTTGTACAAGAAGCTGAATTTTCTTGCTGACCAGGTACAATATCTTCATGATGAGAATGACAAGATGCAAGTTGAAAGGGAATATGTCCAGAAGCTCATGAAAGATGATCTTCAAGGGAAAATGAACGAGATGATCAAAGGTTACACTCACAAGTACCTTCTTGACATCGTTCCTGGAGTTACAAAGGAGATGTTTACCAAACAACTCTATCCGAATCTATTACACTTGGCCAAGCAAACTATGAGATCAACACCAATGCATGTCAACATCAACCCAGTTGATCCTATAATATTCTCAGATGCTGAATTGGTTTCCAGGCTCGTAGCTCAAATTCTAAACGATCTGCAACATTTGCCTCTTACGAAGGTAAACTGTTTGAAGCATTGCTGGAATACCAACTTAAATCAGCATGCAGAGAAGAAGCTGAGAGGCCCAAGCATCCAAGAGACGATGAAGATAAGGATAAAGATAAAGAGCCGAAACGCCCGAAGATGTCTGGTGAATCATCCTCCATGCAACCTCCACCCCAAAGGACTCCAGCTCAACCACGATCTCCTCCTCGCTCTTCAACTGAAAAACCTCAGGATTCTGAGTTACCACCCCAGACTCAGAAAACTGGTGATCACTTTGAGTATACGGGTGGTGACGATGAGGAAGTCCTTGAGCCCCAACAACAACCCTTCTCTCCCAGTACAACAAAGGAACCAGCATCCTCCTCTAAGCCTAAGAAGAAGAAGAAGAAGAAGATGACTAATGCTGATGTCGTTTCATGGCTAGACGACGATGACACCGAATACGAATGGTTTTCCACACTTGTTGCTGCTACACCCGCCTTAACTGAAGACCAAGATATAGTAGGAAGTAGTACCTTGGAGCATGCAAAGGTACTGCAAGAGAAGTTTCGAGTGAAGAAGATGACGAAATCAAAGTTGAAACGAATCAAGAATGAAGCTTTTCAAATACTCAAAGACAGCTCTGAAAGTGCTATTGAAGTTGAATATCACCTTGAAAACATAGCACGAGCCATGTCTAACAACATTGATTGGCTCAACCCTGAAGCAAACATCGACTACACCAGAAAAGACAACGCTCCATACTACACAGATTGGACCAAACCTCTACCTACCATTGGTCGACCAGATCAACCTCAGATTCCATTTCGATACTTCTTCAACAACGACCTGGAATTTCTTCTACATGGTAGCGATGTGTCAAAGAAATACGCTACATCACTTACACTTCCGTTCCCGGCAGCCATATACTCTAACTACATAGCCATCGAGGAAAAGGCTACCCACATGTTCAACAATAAAGTGGAAGAGTATGACATCGATGCAATGTACGGGATTCACCATTGGCCAGAACGCCGACGAATCTACTACAGAAGCTGCCAGGTTCGAAGGTCTCAACATGAAATGTATAGTACACAAGGGATCGTTGTTGTTAAGCATGTCACTCTCTCGTCTAAATGGGACTACACATTTCTCAAGACAATCGTGGTCAAAAGACAAGACGAAGAGGACTATGAATTCTGTGAAGCGGACTTTCAGAACTTGTCTCTCAATGATATTGAAGATCTGTATCTTGCCAAAGTACAGGGAAGAATGAGACAATTCTCGACTGAAATTCAACATGAATACTTCAAGTCCCTGCTCATCTTCATCAGAAGCATAGTGATCCAGGAACGTGTAGAAGATTTGCAACTTGCTGTTGAGTCATATCAGACTCGTGTCAACTTCACCAGACCTAAGCTAGAACTTCCTGACATCAACCATCTCCCTCAATTCACTCTCATCAGCAAACCCTTTGGAGTAGTCTACCGCAGTGCACTCCACCGCAACTGCTTGATGGCATGTAATGAGCTTCATAAGTTTGGAGATTCAACATTGAAGCATGTCAGAGACGGGCTAGCATATAGGTTAAAGGCGATTCAACAAGGCATTGGGTCACAAAAGAGATGGGATTCAAAGGAAAGACGGGATGTAAAGAGAATCATCAAGATGATTGATGAAAGGTTGTTTCGAAGGGATCAGTTCAGAACATTGGAAAGCTTCGTAGGTGGTCGTCAACGCATCAATCTCACAGGGTATCAACGACCAGTTCGCATTCCTGGAGTTCTTGCTGACCTACCTGATATTCCTGGTACCCTTTAAACTGCTTCAATTCATTATTTTGGATGTGTGATTATTAACTGACAATGGCTTGTGCACACATAACAGTGTACAACCTGTTCTTGTAATGAAAGGATCCTGTGGTACGCGTCAGTGCCACAATCCTTATAAAAGGAGCGAAAGCTTCTTACTTTTGAGTAAAACTTATCAAACCTTTCATTTTTCAAAGGTTTTGCTCAAAAGAACAAGTACTTCCCTCATGATTTTCAAAACCTCAACAGTTTATATCACTTGTTGAGGGGGAGTATTTGAATTTAAACTTTGTTCACAAATTGTTCACAGTGGTCATCTTCCCATAAAACTCAAAATGGTCATATTTATTCTCAAACATTTCGTCAAAAATAACAGTTATATGTCATTTTTTAGGGGGAGAAAAATTATGTGATAAGAAATATGTTCTGAATTGCTATTGAATTCTCGTGTGAAAAGACTTCAACCCATGAATTGACGGGATCTGAACAGTCATACATTGAAAAGATTCATCTTTCAAGACTTATCCAAGTAAATTGTACCCATTCGAGAAGCTCTTGATAGACATGAACTTTGACGGGTTTGACAACCTTTCGGGGTTGTCCACATCTTCAAGGTAGTTATTAGAGCTAGTTGTCACCTAAAAGCTGACAATGTATCTCTTTAACTATACAACATAATCGTGTCTCGCAAGGAATTGTCTATCTTGAGTTGATCAATTCAAATGTGCACGCTCTTCTCTCACCATGCAAATTTCTGTCAAAACACTTAAGCATGTGTGGAGGGGGAGTATTTCTGAAAATCTAAAACTCTTGGAGTGTTCAAACATGTTTTCATTCACAAACACTTCGAGAGATTTTCATGAAAAAATGGTTTTATGGCAATGGAGATATAAGGTGATTAAGGTTAGGGATAACCGTCCTATGATCCGCCAGAGCCGGAGGGATCTACCCAAGGACACCACAAATAGTTAGTATTTAGAAGTCCTTAAGTACGATTATAAAAGGAGATAATGAGACTTGGAGAAAGAAGGAGTTGAAGAATTAAAAAGAAATGCAAAGAAAAGGGTGAAAAAAAATAGCCCTCCAGATTATTCAACATTAGGGCAGACACCGGGTTCAATTCATATGCTACTGGTTGTCACTTAGTGACACCGGTATTGAAGATTAAAAGTCGTCATGGACCCAGTGACGCATGCAATAAACCTTCTTAGCCACTCAAGTTTCTCTCAACAGAAGCTTATTTCATTCTCACAGGGAACCCTACATAATCTATCGGCTTTCTCTTAGAGATTGCTCATATTGAAAAAGGAGACCCTCTCCCTAGTCTCCGCTCAGGAAAACCAAAACGCACTATTGAGTCTAGAGCCACAAGATTCATCAAAAGATCTCTTAGGTACACTTGACATTTCATCACTTGTTGTTCAACAATAAGAACAACAGTGGTACGTTATCGAGTCCTTCACAGATCTTAGCGATCTGTCGAGAACATTTATGAGAGGTTCACATCTGTGATCCTCAGTGATTGAATGGAAACTCCTGCCAGGGTCAACATCAAACAGCCCTGACAGCAGGTCGCTTCGGTAACTCCCCGTGGATTACGCTTAGTGGTTTCAAACGGTCTACAGTCGTGAGGTGATGCTTCGGTGTACCTCAGCGACTCATCTAAACCGTAGGTGTACCTCGGTACATCGCGTTATCTCACTTGTGGGACTCCGGTTCAGGAACGGCCTTTGTGAGAATTAGAGTTGTGTTTTCACACTATGCTGTTAACACTCTCGAAGTTCAAACCTGTAAGTGCTGGTATCCGCTTATTACTAACCTTTCTTATGTTTACTTCTTATGGAAGCTCTGGAGCGGATTGATCGTGCAGATTCTCCAGATGCTCATACCAACATCATCACTTATGGAAGTTCTCTCATAATCAAAGGCAACACAAAGTCAGAATGATTCTTCGTCAACAAAGAATCTACAAAGTTCAAAGACTTAAAGAACTTCATCAACTGTAATCCAACGTTAAAGAGCGTGTGAGCATATTGGAGAAAGACGTGGAGACACTGGAGCAGCGAAGCTGACCTGATGCAGTCAACAACAACATACTATCACTACCATCACAAAGAACAAAGATCAAAGAACAAAGATGACGTCAAAGCAGAATACTTCAAAGAAACAAATTCTCTACACTAGGGAGATTGTTCAAATCAAGGAAATTCTTCTCACAAGAAAGAAGAATGTCAGAAGACGTCAAAGCTACTATTACATCAGCACCCTCACCGTCAGCATTCATTCATCACCAACACTTAGGGGGAGATTGTTGGAATCACTCCTAAACCTAATTCAAGTGTTAGTGATTCATATGTAATAGTTAGCTTAATATGGCCTTTATGTTAGTAATTAGCCTTAGGCTTATGTAGAAGGCCCATAAGCCTAGGCCCAAGTCCACTAAGGAAAGGAAGGGACTAGGAGTGTTGCCCTAGCTCCCTCTCCTATAAATACTATGTAATAACCCTCACTTGAGGGTTGGTTGTTCAATTTACTCTTTCATTACTCACGCATAACTCTTCTTAGATTCCTACGCGTAATGTTTGTGTAGTTGTTCATCCGATCTCTTCTCTATCTCTATCTCTTTGAGCTTTGTAGATTCTTTGTTGACGAAGAATCATTCTGACTTTGTGTTGCCTTTGATTATGAGAGAACTTCCATAAGTGATGATGTTGGTATGAGCATGTGGAGAATCTGCACGATCAGTCCGCTCCAGAGCTTCCATAAGAAGTAAACATAAGAAAGGTTAGTAATAAGCAGATACCGGCACTTACAGGTTTGAACTTCGAGAGTGTTAACAGCATAGTGTGAAAACACAACTCTAATTCTCACAAAGGCCGTTCCTGAACCGGAGTCCCACAAGTGAGATAACGCGATGTACCGAGGTACACCTACGGTTCAGATGAGTCGCTGAGGTACACCGAAGCATCACCTCATGACTGTAGACCGTTTGAGACCACTAAGCGTAATCCACGGGGAGTTACCGAAGCGACCTGCTGTAAGGGCTGTTTGATGTTGACCCTGGCAGGAGTTTCCATTCAATCACTGAGGATCACAGATGTGAACCTCTCATAAATGTTCTCGACAGATTGCTAAGATCTGTGAAGGACTCGATAACGTACCACTGTTGTTCTTATTGTTGAACAACAAGTGATGAAATGTCAAGTGTACCTAAGAGATCTTTTGATGAATCTCGTGGCTCTAGACTCAATAGTGCGTTTTGGTTTTCCTGAGCGGAGACTAGGGAGAGGGTCTCCGTTTTCAATATCAGCAATCTCTAAGAGAAAGCCGATAGATTGTGTAGGGTTCCCTGTGAGAATGAAACAAGCTTCTGTTGAGAGAAACTTGAGTGGCTAAGAAGGTTTAGTGCATGCGTCACTTGGTCCATGACGACTTTTAATCTTCAATACCGGCGTCATCAAGTGACTACCAGTAGCATATGAATTGAACCCGGTGTCTGCCCTAAGTTGAATAATCTGGAGGGCTATTTCTTTTCACCCTTTTCTTTGCATTTCTTTTTAATTCTTCAACTCCTTCTTTCTCCTATTCTCATTTTCTCCTTTTTATAATCATACCTAAGGACTTCTAACTTCTAACTATTTGTGATGTCTTTGGGTAGATCCCTCCAGCTCTGGCGGATCATAGGACGGTTATTCCTAACCTTAATCACCTTATAACTCCATTGCCATAAAACCATTTTCATGAAAATCTCTCGAAGTGTTTGTGAATGAAAAACATGTTTGAACACTTCAAGAGTTTTAGATTTTCAGAAATACTCCCCCTCGACATGTGCTTAAGAGTTTTTACGAAAATCTGCACAGTGAGGAAAGAGTTCGCACTTTTTGAATTGATCGACTCAAGATAGACAATTCCTTGCGAGACACGATTACGTTGCATTGTTAAAGAGATACATTTTCAGTTTTTAGGTGACAACTAGCTCTAATAACTACCTTGAAGATGTGGGCAACCCCGAAAGGTTGTCAAACCTGTCAAAGTTCATGTCTATCAGGAGTTTCTCGAAAGGTACGATCTACTTGGATAAGTCATGGAAGACAAATCTTTTTGATGTATGACTGTTCAGATTTCGTCAATTCATGGGTTGAAGTCTTTTCACACGAGAATTCAATAGCAATTCACAACATATTTCTTATCACATAATTTTTCTCCCCCTCAAAAATGGCATATAAATATTATTTTTGACGAAAGTTTGAGAATAAATATGACCATTTTGAGTTTTATGGTAAGATGACCAATGTGAACAATTTGTGAACAAAGTTAAGATTCAAATACTCCCCCTCAACAAGTGATATAAACTGTTGAGGTTTTGAAAATCATAAGGGGAAGTACTTGTTTTTTTGAGCAAAACCTTTGAAAAATGAAAGGTTTGATAAGTTTTACTCAAAAGTAAGAAGCTTTCGCTCCTTTTATAAGGATTGTGGCACTGACGCGTACCACAGGGTCCTTTCATTACAAGAACGGGTTGTACACTATTATGTGTGCACAAGCCATATTAATTATAAATCACACATCCAAATGTATATGAAATAGAAGTAGTTTAAGGAGTACCAGGTAGTCCAGTGATGTTGCCAGGAGTGCGAACCGGGCGTTGATATCCGGTGAGATTAATCCTGGGACGACCACCTACAAAGCTCTCTAACGTTCTGAACTGGTCCCTTCGATACAACCGTTCATCAATCATAGTGATGATTCTCTTCACATCCCTTCTGTCCTGAGAGTTCCATCGCTTTTTGTTCCCAATGTCTTCATGAATATCCTTTAACCTATAAGCCAATCCGTCCCTAACCTTCTTCAATGTGTCATCCCCGAACTTGTGAAGATCACTACACGCCATCAAGCAATTTCGTTGAAGTTCACTGCGATAAACTACGCCGAATGGTTTGCTGACGAGGGTGTATTGTGGAAGCTGGTTGATGTCAGGAAGTTCTAGCTGAGGTCTGGAGAAGTTGACACGGGTCTGATAAGATTCAACAGCGAGTTGTAGATCTTCTACACGTTCTTCGATAACTATGCTTCTGATGAAGATAAGCAAGGACTTGATGAATTCACGTTGTACTTCAGTCGAGAATTGTCTCATGCGTCCCTGTACTTTTGCAAGATACATATCTTCAATGTCGTTGAGAGACAAATTCTCAAAGTCCGCTTCACAGAAGGCAAAATCCCTTTCGTCTTGCCGTTTGACCACGATATTCTTTAGGAAAGTGTAGTCCCATTTAGACGAAAGATCAACGTGCTTAATAGCAACGATTCCTTTAGTACTATACATTGCATGTTGAGACTTTCGAACCTGGCAGCTCTTGTAGTAGATTCGACGGCGTTCTGGCCAATGATGAATCCCGTACATTGCATCGACGTCATACTGTTCTACCCTGTTAGAAAACAAGTGAGTAGCCTTTTCTTCGATGGCTATGCAGTTTGAGTATATGGCTGCCGGGAACGGAATTGTCAGTGATGTAGCGTATTTCCTTGAACCATCGCCACCGTGTAGAAGGAATTCCAAATCTTTGTTGAAGAAGTAACGAAATGGAATCTTAGGCTGATCTGGTCGGCCAATCGTTGGTAGAGGTTTAGACCAGTCGGTGTAGTAAGGAGCATTGTCTTTCCTTGAGAAGTCGATGTTTGCTTCAGGGTTGAGCCAATCAATGTTGTTGGATATGGCTCGTGCTATGTTATCAAGATGTTATTCAACCTCGATGGCACTTTCCGAGCTGTCTTTTAGCAGTTGAAAAGCTTCATTCTTGATTCGTTTCAACTCTGATTTCGTCATCTTCTTTACTCGGAATTTTTCTTGCAGTATCTTTGCATGCTCCAATGTACTACCGTCTTCCAGATCTTGACCTTCAGGTGGGTAGGGAGTAGAGTTAACAAGTGTAGAAAACCAGTCGTATTCATCGGTGTCATCTTCATCTAGCCATGATACGACGTCAGCCTTAGGCGCCTTCTTCTTTTTTTTCTTAGGCTTGGATGAGGATTTTGGTTTCTTAACTTTGTCGGGAGAGGTGGGTTATTGTTAGGGCTCATGGAATTCCTCATCGTCACCACCCGTATACTCAAAGTGATCACCGGTTTTCTGAGTCTGGGGTGGTAACTCAGAATACTGAGGTTTTTCAGTAGAAGAGCGAGGTGGAGATGTTTGTTGAGCTGGAGTCCGTTGGGGTGGAGGTTGCATCGAGGATGATTCACCAGACTTCTTTGGGCGTTTAGGCTCGTTATGCTTATCCTTATCTTTATCTTCATCGTCTCTTGGACGTTTAGGCCTTTCAACTTCTTCTCGGCATGCTGATTTGAGTTGGTATTCCAGCAATGCTTCAAACAATTTACCTTCGTAGGAGGCAAATGTTGCAGAGCGTTTTGACATTTGAGCTACTAGCCGGTTGACCAATTCAGCATCTGAGAAGATTATGGGATCAACAGGATTGATGTTTACATGCATTGGTGTTGATTTCATAGTTTTCTTGGCCAGATGTAAGAGATTCAGATAGAGTTGTTTGGTAAACATCTCCTTTGTAACTCCAGGAACGATGTCAAGAAGGAACTTATGAGTGTAGCCTTTGATCATTTCGTTCATTTTCCCTTGAAGATCATCTTTCATGAGCTTCTGGACATATTCCCTTTCAACTTGCATCTTGTCATTCTCGTCATGAAGATACTGTACCTGATCAGCAAGAAAATTCAGCTTCTTGTAACGCACGTCTTTCTTTCTGACTTGTTTGACAGCTTTAACGATTCGTGTCTTAGCTTGAGAGATCCAAGAGGCAGTTGGCTTCTTCACTGATTTGGATGTGGATTTGGTTGATCTTTTTGATGGTGGTGGTGAGGAGTGAGAAGATGAATCCGATGATGATGAGATGTGAGGAGACTCCGGGTCCTTTGGTGGTTCAGAAGTTTCCTTCTTTGAGCGTGCAGGACTATCCAGAAGAAACTTATCATAATCAACATCTTCTTCATTTCTAGACTTAGCTTTTTCATCAGCTTTATCTTTCTCGGACTTTTCAGTTTCTGGTTCTTCAATGTCATACTCAATAGAATCTTCCACGCGCGTTTGTTATTGCTCCAAAGTGGTGGCACCAGTTCCCTTATCGGGTTGATTAACCGCATCAGGATTTGGTGTAGGTTGAACTTCACCACTTGACCCTCCGGGGCCACCCATTTGATCTTTAGCAAATTCTTTCGCAACATGTTGGAGTCTAATGAATTTGAACTTCTTCCTGTATGTTGTATCCAGTGGCTCTTCATCTGAGCTTTCGTCTTCAAGCTCAATTACTGGAGTCTTTCCCTTGCCGTGTTCAACTATAGGACTGGGAGGTTTGACTGCTGAAGGATTAGTATCGGTTGCAGTTTCAGAGTAGAAGATCTCTTCTTCTGATTCTGTACCTTCAGAGCTTTCGTCCACTAGCTTTCTTGGCGGTTCAGGCTTAGGTTCGGGAATGGGAACAACTTCCTTGGCGGGAACTGTCCTCTTGCGTCCAGGTTTCCTCTTGGGGAACTTTCTTTGACTCTCAGTGCTTATAACACTTCCTGCACTTCCTTTTCTGGTTCTTCTTGTAGGCGTACCAGAAGATTTTTCATCGAGAAAACCAACTTTGTTCTCTTCCACAGCAACCAAATATCTTTTATAAGAATAGAGCTTTTTGAGTTCATCTGAGAGGAGGAGATCTGGCAACACAGCACCTTGTTTCTTTGTTGTTGACTCCTTAAATCTGACTGTTAGAGTGGGTTCAGACAACATGTCGCGATTATCGGGGTCATTGATTCTCTTGGGGATATATGGGTTGTACCCAAGTGCTCTTTGGATCAACAGTTTTGTATATCTGATATAAGGGATCTTTTAGCCAAGCTTTTTGAGGAATGTCATCATGTCATCCCATATCAGAGCTTCAACTTCAATGTGCTTCATGTTGATCAAAGCCCAAAAGATTTGCAGTTCCATGAGCTTGGGATGCTCATAGCCACTGTCACGACCAGAAACAGATTTTGTGATGATGATATAAAGAGTTCTCCAAGGCTGAGGAATATTTTTAAGATCCACGTGTGAATGCTTAGTGATAACTCCTGAAGCTTCGTCATACCCAATATCAATCAAAAGTTGCAGAACAGTCTCTTCAGTTGGTGCAGCAGAGTATTCAGTTTGTATGATGTCAGGAATGAGGAGGACAACCCTTAAATCTGCAGGAGTGATGGTGAGATGCTTGTGATTGAGCGTCACCATCACAGCATTATGTCCTTTGATCTTTTGCATTGTAGTCCAAAACTGTTGAATGTAGATCTCATGCACAGTAGCAAAATTGGAGAGCATATTCTGATAAGGATGATTTTTGAGAATGTCCACACCAATTAGGCAAGAAGACTCTGAGCAGGTGAGAGTTTCAAAGTCAACACGAAGGTTATTCTTCACAATCTTCATTGGATAACCATTTGGGAAGATATCAGCAATGGTGAGAACATTTGGTGCATCCACATTCATTTGAGCGTCCATGTTTAGATCTGAAACACATTTAGCCAAAAGAACCAACATATCGAAAGACATTATGTTAGTCAACAGATGGTTTTATTGTCTAATTATTGAATGTGATATGTTAATGATTGTTACGAGTCCAAAGTCACTTGTTTGTCCAATAGTCCAGTGACGTCATGATAAGTTTCGTGAGTTAGTTAACTTTAAGTTTTAAAGTTTATGTTATCACTTATTTTCACAACATATCAAACGTTTAAGCTTATTAGTGACATTATTGGTTTCGTGACGTTATGATTTATTTATTTACAAGTTTGCACGCGTAACAATTCATGATGAAGGTTTAATCAGGGCTTAGGCGTAGAAATGGTAGCTTATTCGTAAACAGGAGTTATACACGTAAAGGCGCAAGTTTATGCGTAGGACCTTGTCTTACGCGTAAGAAATATTACGCGTAGGAAAAAGGGGACCTCATGCGTAGAGCTTACGCGTAAGCGCATATAAAACCTTACGCGTAAGGCTTACTCGTAAGAGTAGACCTTATGCGTAGAGGTCACTGTTTACGCATATCATTCACCGGATACGCGTAGTCCCATATGTAGAACCTTACGCGTAAATGCTACGCGTAAGATTTCTCTTACGCATAACATGCTACGCGTAAGGTGATCCTTATGCGTAGATGTCTAACAACCTTGATTCTGATTTTTACGTGTTGCAAACCTGAAATAAAATCATCATATCATCAATTTTAGCGCATACATTCATTCTATAACAGATCATGGCATGAATACTTGTCAAACAGTTTACGCGTAAAAAACCTTATGCATAGAACTTAAACCCTAGTTTCAAGAATTACGCGTAAGAAATCTAGCCATGGAAATTGCACCAAACTTTTTATGGGAATTCTTAGAAGCCTAATAAGTATGTTTATCCAAGTTTTAACATGAAACTCAACATGAATCAAGAATACCCAATTCGTATGAACTAGAACCCTAAATTTCAATTCTTTCACTTTTGATGTTTCTGGGCAAGTTCTAAGCATGGATATAGTCAATTCATCACATAAACAACATATTATAAGCAACTAATTGTCCAGAAATGTTCACACAAGAAAACACCCAATTCACGCATAAACCCTAGTTTTCCAGATTCAATCAATTCGTGTTTCTGGGTAAGTTTTGATGATAAAAATGGTATCATTGATGTTTTAGAAACGTTTTGACACTATCTTTTTAACCACAAACACATAAACAAGATTATGTGTTCATACGCTTATGCGTAGAACACACAATCACTCATATCTCACGTTTTAACCGTTGGATTTGTAAACGATTCAAAACCATTGTTTGTAAACACGTTAAGATTATGAAACAACTAACAAATTGAAGATCCAAAACACGGATTTGTTGAACGATTTTTAAGCGTAGGATGAGTTTGGTGATATAATAAATGTGATGAAATAAATGAGTTAGGTGGGTAGTTTTATTAAAATTAACTTTAAGATTTTGACAGTTTTAGTCCCTCCACCTTTTCCATTTTCATCCAATGCCTTTTAACTTCCATTTTGGTTACCAAACGAAGAATATTTGGAAATAACTTTGACGACACTCCCCCTCGACTTAAAAAATAATGAAAGTTTATAAATTTTAGTCCGAGGAGTGTCAGAAAACCAGAAATGTGACCACCATTATTTAAAGAAACAACCGGGAATAGGTAACATGCAAGTACAAGATTTTTAATGAAACTGTTAAGTGATTGATTTCTCCCCCTCAACACTTGATCGGAAAAATACTGAATTTTGAAAGATTTGAGTGTTGACGAAAGAATTGTGCTTGCCATGTTTGAAGAAATATAGATAGAAGATTATTTTTGTTGTTTTATCTGATTTTATATTTTTTATATTTTTTTTTCTGAAAAAATATTTACAAAAGAGGTTTTGGTGTTTGACTGGTTTTTAAGACTGTTTTAAGAGTTCATCCAGTTCCTCTTGAGTCAAACACCGCATACCAATCCGGTGGACCAACTCATTAAACCTAGCAGGAGCTAAGGCTTTGGTGAGTAGATCTGCCAATTGGTATTCTGTACCCACAAAGTATAATTCAACGGTACCCTGTTCCATGTGGTCCTTGATGAAATGATATCGAAGATCGATGTGCTTTGATTTCGAATGCTGAACTGAGTTGCACGAGATCGCAATAGCACTCCGGTTGTCACAGTACATCGGGATTCTGTCAAATACGTAACCATAGTCTTTGAGTTGTGTTCTCATCCAAATGACTTGAGCACAACACGCCGACATGGCTACATATTCTACTTCGGTTGAGGACAGCGATGTACAATCCTGCTTCTTCGATTGCCATGACACCAGTTTGTCACCAAGAAATTGTAACGCTCCTGAAGTACTTTTCCGTGAGTCTAAGCATCCTGCGTGGTCAGCGTCTGAAAAAGCTATTAGTTCAAAACCAGAATCCTTCGGATACCAGATCCCCAAATTAATGGTTCCCTTGATGTATCGGAGGATTCTCTTAGGCTCAGAGAGGTGGGTTTCAGTTGGTCACGACTGATAACGGGAGCATAGATATACGGCAAAAACAATATCAGGTCTGCTAGCTGTTAGATACATGAGAGACCCAATGATACTACGGTATTTTGTAGGGTCCACCAATTTCCCATGTAAATCAGCGTCTAGCTTCTTGGTATGAGCCATTGGTGTGGCATAGGTGTCACAGTTTTGCATTCCAAATTTGTTTAACAATTCAAGGGTATATTTGGACTGACTTAAGAAAATACCACGGGGTGATTGATGAACTTGCATTCCTAGAAAGAATGTGAGTTCACCCATCATTGACATTTCAAAATGTTTTGTCATTAGTTTTGCAAAAGCATTTGAGTATTTTAAATGTGTTGACCCAAAAACGATGTCATCCACATAGATTTGAACGATTAAGATGTGAGCCCCGTGATATTGTATGAAAAGTGTGGGATCGACCAAACCTTTGGTGAATTTATTGGCAATGAGGAAGGATGATAACTTATCGTACCACGCCCGAGGAGCTTGTTTGAGACCATACAGAGCTTTATTCAGTTTGTAGACATGGTTCAGGAACTCGGGATCAACGAATCCTTCTGGCTGGCTGACATAAACTGTTTCTTTCAGTTGCCCATTCAGAAAAGCAGTTTTGACGTCCATTTGAAAGACCGTGATGTTCATATGAGCCGCGAACGCGAGAAAGATCCGAACAGCCTCAAGACGAGCAACCGGAGCGAATGATTCTTCAAATTCAATACCCTTTTCCTGTCTATAACCCTTAGCCACCAGACGTGACTTATTTCTGATTACGTTCCCTTCAGCATCCAATTTGTTCTTCCAAATCCATTTGAGACCAATGACGTAGACCCCTGTTGGTCTTTCAACCAGTTCCCATACTTCAAGACGTTTGAATTGGTTGAGTTCTTCTTGCATGGATTCAATCCAGTTGTCTTTCGTCATTGCATCTTTAATGTTTTTAGGTTCAGATTGGCAGACAGTGAGAGCATAAATGCAGTGTTCACCATCTTTGTGAAGACGTTGTCTCGTTACGACTAGTTGATTCGGGTTGCCAATAATGTTCTCAAGAGGATGGTCTTTTGTCCAGCGATGTGTAGAGGGTTGATGGTGATATACATTATGCATATTTTGAGGATTCAAATGGTTTGTTGATGATTCCGCGACATCAGGTGCAGCAGTTTCATTGGCAAAGGGGTTAAAGAACGCATTTGGATCAAAATCTGCAGGTGGGGGTACTTCATTGTTCAGAACATCATCAGCTGGTTATGCGTCGTTAGATGCAGTTTATTCAACTGTTGTTGTAGAGTCAACTGGTGGTGCTTCTTCAACAATAGTTGTTGTAGCAGGTGTATCAGGTATAAGAGTATTATCAGGTTGAGCAGCGGAAACATCGGATACACCTGGAGCACATTCATCAATATCGTTACTGAACAGAGGAGCAAAGAGTCTTTCCATTTGTTGACGAGTAAGCTGAGGGCTTTGTTCAGCTGATGATGGGGTTTGAGGGAAGTTTAAGCGGTTGTGACCGGGTTCCAAGCTGTTATACCCAGAAGCCATTTCTGTAAGTTCATCAAAATTAGCATGAATCGTTTCCATAACCTGTTTTGTACGACGATTCCAGATCCAGAAACCCTTAGAATTCCCACAGTATCCAATAAATACTCCAATGTCAGCTTTGGCTTTGAGCTTTCCAAAGTCTTCACGATCATTATTTAGGTAGCAAAGAGATCCAAATACATGAAAGTGTTTGAGATTCGGTTTTCTGTTGTGAATAAGCTCGAAAGGTGTTTTGTTGTGGCGTTTTGTAATCATTGAACGGTTTTGAGTGTAGCATGCGGTTGATACAGCTTCTGCCCACAAGTAATCTGGAAGTTTAGCATTAATTAACATTGTTCTTGCAGCTTCCACTAACGTTCGGTTTCATCTTTCAACAACTTCGTTTTGTTATGGTGTCCGTGCAATAGATGTTTGATGCGCTATTCCCATTTTCTCATAAAATTCTCGAAGAGTTTGGTTCACAAATTCAGTTCCTTTGTCTGTTCTGATTTGGCGGACGGTGTTCCGGAGCTGAATTTGAATTTTCGTGAGAAATGTGATGATCATCTGTGGAGCTTGATCTTTACTTCGAAGAAAGTAAACCCAAGTCCATCGTGAGTAGTCATCAACAATTACTAAGATGTAGCGTTTGCCATTAATCGTCTGCACGCGCATCAGGCCACACAAATCCATGTGAAGAAGATGAAGCACATGCTGAGTGCTGTGTTCCACCTTTGAAGGAAAATGAGCACGAGTGATTTTCCCTTGTTCACAAGCTGAACATAGGTGATCTTTAGAGTACCGGAATCTCAGGAGACCTTTAACTAGTTTGTGTCGAGCAAGGTTGGTTATGGTTTGAAAGTTTAGATGTGAAAGACGACGGTGCCATAGCCAAGATTTTGTAGATGTAGCCTTTGAGAGAAGACAGATGGGAGATGAAGCGATCATGTCTTGCATGGAAATAGTGTAGAGACTAGATGAGCGTTGGCCAGACATAAGATCATTTCCTTGTAGATCACGAATGAAACAAGTTTTCTCCCTAAAAGCAACTTCCAAATCTCCATCACAGAATTGAACAACAGAAAAGAGATTGTGACCGAGGCCTTCCACATAATAAACCCTGCTAATTTCGATGTTGCCATTGATGTAATCTCCGTAGCCCATGATAGCTGCGAAGTGATCATTCCCGAATCTGACAGTGCCAATGAACTTTGCAACAAAGTTTGATAACAGTTTAAGGTTGCCTATCATGTGTCGGGAACATCCGCTATCAACAATCCAAAGGATGATCTGTATCACCTGCATTACACACAGATGACACAGATGGAATAGAAGTAGATGTGGAACCCGAAGAATTAGAGGGTTCCGAAGCAGTTATAGTTGAAATACACTCATCAATGATTTTAGGCATCCATTTAAATCCTAGTGTATTATGTATCCATTTTTGCCATTTACAACTCGTCTTAGCTTTAGTCTTAGTGAATGCACTAGGTGGTACTACATTCCTTGGAGGTAAGACTGGAGCTACAGGGACATCAATTCATTTCTTAGAATCTAAAGTGGGCGGTTTACCAAGCACAGACTTAGAAGCAGTAGTGGGCCTAGAGGTATTCCAAATCTTAGGATTCTTTAAACAAGACAAGATAGCCTTAGCAACACACTTATCATGACAGTCAGAATGCATACTTTTACGACAAATAACACAAGAAGCATCAGACTGAATATCAAAAGTACTTAAAGGTTCAGCATTAGTTACAACACTTTTTCCATTACATTTGCTAGACGCAATTTCTAAAGTGGGTGCAACTGGAGTCTTATTCAAAGTCCTACGGTGTTATTCTACTTCAGCATTCTTTATTTGTCTTTTCTTAGGTCGCAACTTCCTATTCTTTCTTGTATTGCTCCTAGGCTGTGAAGTGCGGACGTTGGGAAAAGAGGCAACTATTCCTGTTTCAGTAGAGGGAAGCACATTAGTAACTTGTGTTTAGTCAGTAGGCATTCTAGGTTCACATTTACTAAGTGTTACAAGTGCAATTCTCTTAATGATGCTAGGCTGAACTTGTTCATACTTTCCTCACATTTCCCGTAACTTAATGATATGGTGCACCAAATCTTGATTTTCAGAACAAAGATTTCCAGCAAAATTCATGACTTCTGTAGTGTGTGCAAGATAATGATCAAGTTCGTTTGATGCTTCATCACGAGTCTGTTTGAGTAAATTAGATATGACACCATGTTCCTTTTTAACTTTTGCAAGTTCTTGTTCATATTTTGAGATTTGACACTTAACAGACACGTTTTGATCATCCAGTTGCTCAAGTTTTGGATTAACATTGTTTGAACGCAACTGGGCGATTTTGGTTTGAAAGGCAAGTTGTTGAATGTGAATATCTTTTTGACACCATTGAAGACGACGTTTTGCATTTGAAAGTTCATTTGACAATCGTTCATTTTCAACTTTTAAAGACTCGATTTGAAGCACATTATCAGTATTCTCAACAATTATAACAGAATCAATAGTATCAGCAGAGATATAATCAGAAGCATATGGCAGAGAATGCAATAACACAACATTATAGACATCAGCATAGATAACATCTTCCAAGAGTCGATCAACATCTTTTCGTAACATTTTCATTTTACGTTTGGGATTAGAAATAGATGTTTCTGTTTTCTCGAAAACGACTTTCATCAATCCAAGGTCCTTATGAAAATCTCGTTCCCAATATAATGCACAGTTTTTCAAAATTTTAACATTGGGTAAAAGTCTTTTCTGAAAAATGTCTCTTTATTCTCGCGCTAGAGGCGATTGAAAATGTTCAACTTTTATCTCAGAATGAAATTCAATCTCATGTTCTAAAAGTTTGAGGTCAGCCATGAAAAGGTCAAAATATCTAAGAATTTGACGATTTTCAGGTTTTGAATTTACTTCACTGATGGAAGGTAAAGGACCATAAATTTTTGCATAATTTGGTTTGGGATTAACATTAGAAGACTCGGACGTTCTTGTGATAATCCTTGGTGTGTTAGAAGAATCCTTTGGTGGGACGAAAGTGATCGCTTGTGAATAATTAAAAGGTTTGTTGTAAACAACTTTTTCTAATTTTGATCGACTCTCGTCTTCTGCATCTAATTCCTCTTGACGATGATATTCAACAACACTCATAACAGAATTATCAATTTTATATTCTGCACTGGAAACTTCAGGATTTGGTTTGAATGCTTTGGTTGAAAGCTTAGGTTTGTAATCAGCAAGATTCGATCCATATCCATCTGGATTGGGTTTTAAAGTGAACTTTTGAATAGCTATGACTGACTCACCATGTTTGTAAACAACATTTCGAAACTCTTTAAGTTTGTTTTGCAAGCCGATAATTTCTTCAAGATGGTCATCTATTCGTTTCGTTGAATGCTTTTTGTATTCAGAGAACTGTTTTTGACAATTTAACACCTCAGCCTTAGCTTTTTGATTTTCCAAGGTGAGAGCGTTAATTTGCTGTTTATGTTCATGTTTTAGTTGTTCTCTTTCAGACAACAAGGCATTCTTCGAAGCGGCTAGATCACGCATCTGTCGTTCTAAATATTGTTCGTTTTTATGAGATTTTGCAAAAGCGGCTTCAAAACCTTTTTCACGGTTTTCTTGAGTTTTGAAAAAGTTGAGTTGCATTTTTAAGCATTCAATATCCTTGGTTAACAGTGCATTTTTACTTTTTAATTGCTGATTTAATTCACGACATTTTTCCATTCGGGATTGTTGGTCTTTAAGTAACAGATCAACATCTGGACTAGGCAAAGGTTCAGCGTGTTCAACGTGAGACACAACATGATCATTATGCAAATCCTCAAGTATAACCACGGAGTCAATTTGAGTATCAAAGGAAACCATAAGGTCATCTTGATCATCAAATGTAACTACGAGGTCTAGTTGAAAATCGTCAGAATGAGATGTGGACGACTCATTTTGAACATTCTGAGCCTTGCCGGATTCAGATGTTGGCGGAGATATTAGATTATTAATGATAATTGTTTGTTCAGGTACCTGAGACAAGCCATCAGTGTCATACACTGGGCCTGTATCACTCATGTGTAGAGCTTGCATTTGTGCCATCAACATCACTGCTGCATTAGCCTGCAAGTCTTCCATGTCATCATCCGAATCTGCATCTGCCATAAAGCTCTGTTCCTTGTTGTTAAGAGTTCCACCAGCTTCATCCTTAAGAGCCAAGAGCAAAGCCTCTTTGAAATAAGCACTGCCTCTTGTCCTCGGCTTAGGACATGCATTAGCCAGATGACCCTTTTCATTGCATTTATAACAACGAAGACCATTAACCCCATTCTGAGCATTCCCCTGTTCAACCACTTGATCTCTCTGTTGTTGTGGAGCACCCTGGTTATTCCTTCCAATAGCATTAAACCCTTGACCACCTCCCATCTGACGACCATAACCACGGTTCTGAACTTCAACACGTCCATTGTTCACAACAGCTTGATTCCTTGTGTTGGATGAGGAACGAATGCGATTGTTGGATTTGTTTGTATACCGACCGAAGGCTTTAGCAATCATAACAAATCCTTGTTGCAATTCATCGAAAGCAGTAGAGTCCTCATCAACTTCACTGTAAAGTGATTGAGCATTGTTGTTGTATGGAACCAATTGAGTTTGTTGAGGTTGTTGCTGTGACTGATCATGTGGTGTGATGGTTGCAGTTGGTTGAGGGGCTGGTTGCTGAGCTGTTTGAGGAGGAAGATTAGTTTGAGCCCACAAAGCAAGTTGTTGATTATCAGGAATTGTCTGTGAAGTCGGGAGTCCACGGATAGTCCTTTCTTTGTCAACTTCTTTTTGGTGAGGCTTCAAATAGTCGTACAACAATCCGTATGTAGCATGATGAAGGTTCTTAGCTTGACGGAGAAAAATGACATACTTCTCCCATTCTGGACCAAGACTACTTAGGAACTTAGTGTTGACAGCAATTCGAGGCATGATAATGTTGTGTTTGTCCAAATCATTAATGATGTCTGAAAAGCGATGATGATATGACTCTAAAGTCTCTCCTGGTTCAATCATGAAGT
Source organism: Chrysanthemum seticuspe (assembly GCA_019973895.1). Lineage (NCBI taxonomy): Eukaryota > Viridiplantae > Streptophyta > Magnoliopsida > Asterales > Asteraceae > Chrysanthemum > Chrysanthemum seticuspe. Next base: position 232,317,844 of record BPTQ01000004.1, read on the forward strand.
GTTCATAAGCCAAGTAGATTTTGGATTCCATGTCTTCCTGATTGAGTGTTGTGCCTTCCATTAGAAGATGAATATGTTCCCACATTGCTTTAGCTGTCTTTTGAGCATCAACACTTCGAAGGATTGGATTGGGTAGTCCCAAAAGGATGTATTGCATTGCTAGTTCATCGGCTTCAAAGTGTAGAAGTTCATCACCATTGAGGTCGGAGATAGTTGCAATGTTGGAGACAGCATCTCTTGGTGGATTGGCATCTGGATCTGCGGGTATGATAACAATAGGCATCTGAAATGGACCTTCCATAATGACCTTCTTTAAAAACTTTCCATGTGGCTTCTTTAGATCACAAAACCTAAAGAACCTGATCACCCATTGATCATAATTTTCAAGAGTGAGCATTGAAGGTCTATCAAGTGAGCCAACTTCATGAATTGATTGTTGGCTACTTAAAGCTTCACACATCTTGCCAAACCATGTCGGTTCCTTCATAGTGTTCCTGGATGGATGTTGATTGTAGAAGTTTGTGTAAGGTTGTACTTGAAGACTTGGTGGTGGTTGAACTATTTGAGGTTGTGGAATTGCTGCAAGTTGTGGAGTATGTTGTTGATTAAATTGTTGTTGATAAATTGCTTGTTGTTGATTCCATTGTTGATGTTGTGGACTTAGTTGTTGTTGTTGTTGATTATAAGTGTAAGGGAAATAGTTAGAGTATGGTGGTTGTGACATGTTGAAAACTTGTGTTGTTAAATGGATCTTTGTAGTCGAATGAACCTTTGTTAATGAAGTATCCTTAGGCGTAGAAATCACAATAAAGCCAAGTAGCACTTATGCGTAAAAACACCAAAGTTACACGTAACAGCAAAAGTTACGCGTAGGTTTAGCTTACGCGTAAGTAAGGAGAAAAGCACTAAAGTTATGCGTAAACAGTAAGTCAGGCGTAGAAAACTTAGGCATAGGATTAACTTATGCGTAAGGCAGAGCTTAGGCATAAGATAAATCTTATGCGTAAAAGGTCTACGAGTAAGCTTATGCTTATGCGTAATTTTAGGGTTTTTGCCCAAGTGATCTTTTACACTATCACAGTGCAAAAGATATCCAAAGTCAACGTATTTTCAGGCTTATCCAAGCAAGAAAACACGGAGTAAACCACGAAAACTGAAGATCAAACCAAGGAGTAAGTTACGCGTAGTTTTAGGGTTTTGCTACGCGTAGAACTACTCGTAAGATGACTTTTGCCCAAAGATGTTTCTAAATCAGATTTTTGTGATGAAATAGCTTCAATATCACCAAAATAACACAAAAGTGTGAAACTTGATGATCCAAAGCGTCTAAAACAGTTACGCGTAGAACAGCTACCACGTTAAAAACCAAGTTAAAAAACGATGATCCACACGTAAAGGTTGAAACTTTTTTCCAAAAACAGATATTTTAACACCTTAAAACGTTGAAAGGACAAGAATCTTGAAATAAAAAGTGTAAAAAATGTGTTTTTAAGCGAACCAAAGTTTGTAAACCAGTGTTACGCGTAGGATCGAAACCCACTTCAAAAACAAACCGATTCACCCAACTATTTGGCGATTGATACCATTGTTAGGTCACTAAGTTTACAACACAAGCACAATAGAAAGAGATAGAGAAGAGATCGGATGAACAACTACACAAACAATAGGCGTAGGAATCTAAGAAGAGTTATGCGTGAGTAATGAAAGAGTAAATTGAACAACCAACCCTCAAGTGAGGGTTATTACATAGTATTTATAGGAGAAGGAGCTAGGGCAACACTCCTAGTCCCTTCCTTTCCTTAGTGGACTTGGGCCTAGGCTTATGGGCCTTCTACATAAGCCTAAGCATAATTACTAACATAAATGTCATATTAAGCTAACTATTACATATGAATCACTAACACTTGAATTAGGTTTAGGAGTGATTCCAACATCCCGATTCACCATATCAACCATAAAAACGGTCCTAACATTGGTATCAAGAGCAAGGCCAGTTTATTTTTGGTTGATTTGTGTGATGTTGTTTCTTGTCAAAAATCGTATTTTTTGTGAATATTCATGTTCGAATCTGTTGTACCATGGTTTTTCCACTGTTTCTACTCTTATATGGTAACAGTTTTAAATATATGGTTTATGTGGTTAATATTGTTATAAGTTCTCTCTTGTTATCAGTCCAAAATGTTTTTTCCTGTTTATCCATTTGATTTCTGGTCAACAGTTCATGTTATCAGTCCAAAATGAGGTTATAAGTCAATATGTTTCTCTTGGTCAAACGGGTCAAAATAGAAGTCTTTCAGGCTATTCTTTCTGGGTTTCTACAAGGTGAACGGAATATGGACGGAAAAAGGTCGCCGAAAAAAAGTCAACAAGGTCAAAACCCTCTTTTTACGCGTAAGGGCTCATCTACAGTGTGTTTACGAGTAACTTGGAAAGTTACTCGTAAGAAAATTTGTTTACAAGTAAATTTTTATGAGTAAACATGGTTTACGTATAAACTCTTACGCGTAAGGTGTTTACGCCCAAGGTTTACGAACAAGTACTCGCTTACGCATAAGAAACTTAACCTTACAACTAACAGACCTTACGCGTAAGGATTTACGCGTAAGATCTTTACGCCTAAAGTCTTCTTGTTTACGCATAAGAAAAGAAGGTGGAGATGAAGACTACGACCGTTGACCATGAACCAAACACTCCATGGATTTCAGTTCTTACCATCACTAGTCCATATCCAACAAGAAAAATTGCTAACTAGACTGATTATAAAGTTAATCACATCAAGACCATATCAAATCCAAAATACAACCAACACCAACTCTTTCTATCATAAACCTATATCCGACAACCTCAATATATCAAAACACACAAGTGAAAAACTCCTCATAGATCTTAACTGTCTACAAAATTTAAAAGTAAATAATTCTAGATCTCAGTTGCTTTTCTTGAGTGTATCTTTTAGAAGATAACTAGACCTTGATAGATCTTTAACACTCAAAAACATATTCATCACAGATCTAAATCCTCAAACTGAAAAAGTAAATAATATAAATGAGGATCTCAGTTTTGTTCATCTCGGATCCTTAAAAGATCTTGAGTTTTGAACATATCACATCATCGATCTGTGAGCAAGACACCTTCTCGTTTATATACGAATATAAAGCAAGAATCATAACAAATATATTATGTTCATTCTTTTATTCGATTAAAGAAACACAAAGACTAAACACACAAATCGAGCAGTCATGAACCTACCTTAGACCTTGGTTACCAAGAACTTGGCACCTTAGTCTGAGCCCAATCGACATAGTTCCGTGAAGTCAGGCATATCATTTAACACGAACAATGGATCTATGGTCAGCTATTGGTTCGTTTCAAGTTTAAAGGATAAAAGAGATTTGATTGTCTTTGTGTTTGAGAGGAAAAGAAAGATGCACTGAGTTTAGGAGAGATAAGATGGAGGCGTTTATTTGTGTTAGGAATAGACAAATGAAATTAGGGTTAAGAGTAATGTCTTAACTTCGTGTCTTATACTAAGGATATTAGGGTATGGATTGGTTTAACCGGATTTCGTTTTTTACTGGATGGGCTCATATTGGAGATCCGAAATTTGATGGGCTGGTCAATATCACAAGTATATTTGGGCTGAAAACGTTAACCAATCACTTTAGTGATATACGTAATTTAGTTGGTAAATTGGACCGGGCTTCAGTTTGTTTCAAGGATTTGTTTCTTTGGCATACTGTTGGACGGAATGGGCTTTTATAATGTATCCGAATTTAACACTTGGGCTGATTTTTTTCTCAAATGTATTTTTTTGATACAAAGTGTTAATTTTAGGACAATTATTTAAGTAGAATGGTATTTTGGAACTATAATTTTCACGGAGGATACTTAATCACGTAGGATACGTTTTTGACAAGATCGGGAACACCATTATCATAGTTCACTTTAACCAATTAACGAATGCTAGTTTTGTGCATTTAACCACAAGATGTGACTACGACGTAAATTCTTTATTATTAATTTGAGGTTGAAGTGGGATATCACGGGTGCGTGTACTTAGTATCTGAAGATATCGGGGTTGGTTGGATGCATGATTCTTCGAGATCCTTGTTCGAGCTTTAACCGTTACGAATGACAAAGACTTGAGTTGTCTAGTTATACCTGATGTAAGGAGTTACGTTGTTGTGCTCACAGCGTATAGCTATCACTTTTAAGGAGCTACGTTGTTGTGCTCAAGTGTCACAAAAAGCTGTGGATAATTCGAGAAACGTTAAGTTTACCCCTTTTCGATCTGGTTAATCAACCCGGTAAGGAAAAGGGTTCTTCGTCTGACAATAGTGCAAGTTTAAGTCACAAGTTTGGGTTATGTTACTTCAGTCTCAAGTTCGTCATACTGGGTTTTCTCCATCATTAGTCACTACAAAAAGCCGTCAAAATGATAATGGGGTTGGTAAAGAGTTAGCAGAGAAGAGTATACACGAGGTAGAGAAGTTTTATCAGCAGTTGATTCTCACGAGATATTTATGGTACTTCACACTTGTTCGATTAATTGGACATACATGGTTTCGCTGTCTCCAATTCATCATCAACATACGTGGTGTATGATTCTGATTCATTGAAAACATCAGGGGGAAGAGAGTGTACGGGGTCTTGTTTCTTTGACGACTATTGCGAAAACCCTCTCCTTTCATGAATTTCTTTAGTCAAGGGGAAGAAATAAGACGATATGTGGTTCAAATTTCTTACTTTGGTGTTATCGTCTCACTTTCACAGAGTTATCGTGTGTGAAGTTACCTAAATATGATGTTATGATGCCTCACACACGGTCAATTTATCGAGCAATTGCATACTCACAAGTAATTATTATTCCGATAGACCGCAACATTCAGGGGGAAGTCGTTTCATTTCGTCTTTCGCGGTTTGTTTGGTGTGAAGCATCTATATACGTGAGAAGATCTTGTTGATTTCTTGCATGTTACCCCCAAACGGATTTTCCGCATTGTGTACAACTTTCATTACGTTTCAAAACAGATTTACCTTATGTGGTTTATTGCTCACCTACAAATCCTGCTGCGAACTGAAAATTTCGAAAGTTAGAATAAATGTTTACTACATCAAAGTTTCGAATCTGCTGAAGACGGTTGTCAGTTTGGGGGGAAGCTGATTCAGAAACTTCGCCAAAAAGAAGTGTACGAAGAAGCTGCTAAAGACATGCAGCATGAATTGGGGGGAAGTTAATCCAATTTATGCATATTACATCATTTGCCTACAAGTGAAGAAAAACAGTTCTCAAGTCAAGGTACAAGAAGAAGACAAAGAGCGTAAATAGTCATCATCCTCAGCATTTGAAGAGGTTATGAAGACCTTTATTTATTTGTTTTTATTACTTATAGGAAATGTTGTAAGTAATCCCTTATGTCGTCCCATTGGGGGAAGATTGTTGGAATCGCTCCTAACACTTAAATGGAACGACATTGACGGGATTACATTATATATCCTTGTTTAGCTAAAACACATGGACTTGTTATGTCATATTGTAATAGTGTGAGACTCTTTGTGTAACTTCATTTTTTATCATAATAAAACACATAGTATTTCCCTTCTCTCTCTAGTCTCTCTCACTAACTTGAAGATGATGTTCTTTCATCTTCCTAGACCTCCCGATTCACCATATCAACCATAAAAACGGTCCTAAAATCAGCAATACCCACAACAATTTTGTCCATCAAGTTTATGAAAACACTATCTCTATGTTATAATTGTATTTATGTGCATTAGTCATACACTCAAAAGTTTTATGAAGTATTTACATATACTTGTCACAATGATTTTTACAAGGTTTTCACATTATTTACCTGTAACTCTATGAACTCACCAACATTTGTGTTGATATTTTTAGCATGTTTGTCTCAGGTCCATAATGCACGAGGCTGGCAAGGATGGCAAGGAGAAGCACGAATGTTTAGAAGGCTATAAATTATTTTATCATTCAAAAAATATCAAAAGTTTTAATGTATTATGTAATCATGGAACCATTGGGACCTCATTTTTGTAAACTCTGATATTTATATAATTCGAATGATAAATATTTTAAAATGACTCAATTAGAGTTTGTTTTCTATTGTTATAACTGTTATGCCATGAAGTAACACCCAGTTTGAATTCCGATGCGTTCATCGAAATTGGGGGTGTTACACGTGAAAGGCATTGAATTAGCTGCAAATTATTGCAGCCAATATATTCCATTATATTATTATTTGTTGCATTTTCTCTAGGCAAAGCCTTAAGCTGCAATATGGAAGACCAAAAAAGTTTAAACTACGACGACATATTACTACTCTTTGCTAAAGATAGAGCATCAGGCTTTTCTTTTGAAATCGCAAATGAGAAAATCGCTAGGGAGAAAAAAGCTACATAAAACAAGAAAGTCGGCATAAAAATATAAACAATTGAAGACATTGATGAGTTACTAGCTACCAATGAAGTTACTTATGAAATTCTCATAAACCTTGATGATATTCAAACGGGATCTCCCACGCCATTTTTCACCTCAGCAAACTTCGAATGCACCAAAATCTAAGGGTAAAAAAGAAAATTTGAAAAAGAAGAAGAAGAGTCCAATTCAAAGATTATGGGATCTGTTCATGAGGTAGTTGATGCAATCAGGGAAGGTAATGTCGTTTTAAAAGAAACTAACACCATATTGGATAGAGCTTATCAACCCAATGTCATTTCTAGTGCTCTTATCTTTTTGGCGGACAATCCAAAAAAAGCCCGACTATTATTTAGTTGTCCTCTTGAGATGTGGAAGAACGTACTAGAAAAAATGATGGGTTCAAGCGAATAATTGCGTTCAACTGCACCATCATTTTTTTAAGTTACCAGCTTCTTTTTCTTAAACTATCATCTTTTTCTTAGACTATCATCTTTTTCTTTTTTGCAGAATTTTTAAGTCGTTTTCTTATGATGTGGAACATGTTTTTGGTGGACTTGGATGATATAATTGATATTGCAGATCTTTAATACTTTCAGCTTATCTATTTGTAGTCTTTTCAACATGTTTAATTGTTTTAAATGCCATATAAATTGCTTTAGTATATCAGTTTTTGAAGTGTTGTTTCTCACATTATGTGAATGGTTCTTATTTAGTCAATTGGTGCCACATATTTCATATATGATTCAAATTGTAACTAAATATCTCATAAGTTCTTTGCTATGTGTTTGTATTTAGTTTTTTTATATTTTTAGTGAAGGGTATAATTGTAAAATTACAAAAAAAATTTCCCTTTCTTTCCGACTCGGGAACACAAAAAGATTTAATTTCTCTTTCCTTTCTTTCCAACTCAGGAACACAAAAAAAAAACTATCTCTTCTTTCCTCTTCTGTTTAGGCCCCCCTTCTCTTTTACATCTTCTCTTTTTTCCTAAATAATCTCGAAAACAGAGCGTAAGAGAACTGAAATGGGAAATTGTAAGGTGACATGACGTAGCACACCTTTTTCACTTTGGCTTCAGTGCACCCTTTGCTCTTAGAGCAAACAACGCAATCACATGAGGCCGAATCCACTGCACCCCCACCCTCGACACCAATAAAATGTTAAGATATTGGTTTGTGCCAAAGGAGTGTTGTGATTTTTTTATTGTTTTTTTTTCGATTTAAATGGGTTTATATGGGGTATTTGATTTATAAAGTGTGTGTGTCTGTGTGTTGACTGTGGAGGTGGAGAATGAAGAGGATGATGTGTTGACTGTGTTTTGTGTGTGAGTGCATTAGGCGGGAAGAAGAATACAACTTTTTGTTTTTTGTCTTTTTTATTTTAGAAAATAAAACTTATAAAGTTGGTATTTTTGTTTTAGTGGGTTTAGTTTATATTTAAACATTATGGGGTAGTTGGTTATGTGATTGGTTTTGCTTGTATAAATATTTATTTTTTGTAATTTATTTGTTATTTGTAGTTTTTTATTTATATTTTTATGTAAATTTTATTTTTATTTTAATGAATGAAAAACTAGTTATTTTAAAAAAATTAAAAATAAAATAAAATGATGGGTATCAAAAGTAAGATTTTGGCTTGAGTAATTAAGAATGGCATTTTTGTGTATGTGAGTGATAAGGAAATTGAAAGCGGGATAGTGAGGTGGCATAAAGTTCACATTTTTTTTCTTTGGCTTGAACCAATGAACCCTTTGCTCTTAAGTAGGGATGAGCACGGTACCAGTTTCGTACCAATCTCGTACCGAATTAGTGGTACCGTTTTTTTCCCGAGTATAAATTAGTGGTACCGGTATCGTACCGAACGAGATTCGGATACCGGTATCGGGTAATCGGGTTTTCCCCGTTTTTTTTGGGAATTTCCAGATTTGGCACCGGTCCCAGACCAAACTAGTGGTCCCGATTTTTTTTTTCACCTTATTTGTAGTCCCTGTACCGTACTGTATATCAAAAATCGGTACGGTTTTAATACGATTTCGATACGGTTCCGGTTCGATTTTGAGATTCGGGTCAAAATGCTCATCCCTACTCTTAAGCTTTCATATCGCAAGGACCCAATAAAAAAACTCCGCATATCATCATATAATCGATAATATAAGTGTACTTTTCGAATATCGGTCTCTTTATCTACGTTTTATAATCTCTTATGCTTTTTCTAAATTTTGTTTCCGCAGCTTTGCCACTTTTAGTTTTTAAATGGTCCAATATTTTGGAGTAAAAAAGCCATTATAACATGATAGTTTAGAGAATTGGAATGGCAAGCTTCATGCCTTACAACTAGTTGAATTTTATCCCCTAAGTTCAACAAAACTACAAACTAACTCATAAACTTTAGGTATTTTAAAATGACAAAACAACTTTCAGTTTAAATTAAACTTGCAAAATTATTCATATTTTCATTGTTCTAAGTCATCTAATCACTAACCACTTGCTATAATTTCTCAAAAAAAATTATAATTAACTACTTCCTTTAACCTTATAAAGATTTACTTTTTTTACAAGTTACTTTTGTTAATACAGTACATTTTTTAATATTACTATGCTATACTACATTTCCATTGAAAGTTTTCTAATTTTATGTTGATGTTACGAGAATGATTTTATTTATGTTTCTAATCACCTCGTCTTAATGTACGAGGTTGTAATTTGTAACAATTCGTCCCACATCAGTACAATATAAGACATTAAGGTGGTGTTTGTTTTCGACTTAATCGACTTAATATGGAAAAAACTGAATTTATTAAGTCATATGAAAACTGTGTAGGGGATATGTAGTAATAACGAACACTGTGGATATACTTACTCTCTGAAAGGCGTGTGAACACTTTCAGATCGAATCAATTCGGTGGTTCTACCAAATTATTCAATCGGATACAATTCAGAGAATGAGAATTTTCTGTATGTGTGTGTCTGAGATATAATGAACCAGTAGAAAATATATGACCAAATAAACCGTATATAACTATGATACGGGATAACTGCCAGAGGCAGTTTTAGGGTTTCCAAGTTGTCAAGTTTTGTCCCTCAATTTCCGAAAATTAGTTTCTGATGTACATAACTTCAGCAGAAACACAACCATTTCAGCAGAAACATAACTTCAGCAGAAACACAACTATTTCAGCAGAAACATAACTTCAGCAGGAATTTTTACATAGCAACTTCAGTGGAAATAAAAATTTTCCAGGTCAGCTGCCCCCGGACCCCCGTCCCTTAGGGGCTTCGCCCCTAAGATCATAATAAATTCAAGTAGGTGTGCACTCCGCACCTCCAAACCTAAATGATGTATTATTATGATAAAATTGGTCAAAACAAGTTAATCCAATTACACTAAAATATCCAACATTCCTCCCCTATTTTAGTGCAATCCTTGATTAACTAAAACAAGTAATCTCAAACAATCAAACTTTTGCATAAATGAAATGTCGTGACGATTGAATTTCACATTAGTACATTACACATTCCAAATATTCGAATACCAGGGTGTCGCTTAGGATTGAACCCTGGGAATTCAATATGAATACACGAAGATAATGTACACAAAAGTTTACATACATAGTAGTTCTATCTTGACACATGTTTTACTAGCCTATGTCCTTATCCTTCATAAGCATGTCAAAGCCAAGTCCCAGCTTCTTGAAGCGGCTAAACTTCATGCTCATATAGGTAACTCTTTTATTCTTGCACCTACAACGCAATTTGTCAAAAGAGCTATTAAGAATATATTCATTCAACCTCCCTAACTTGTAGGTCTGAACACATACCTTGGGATGAATCTTCTAATGTGTTCCAATCTCTAAATATTAAGCCTTCCACATTGAATTCAGCACCTAGCGTCATACTAGATGGGAATTGGGTATCTTGATATTAGAGATTTCTGATGGACTTTAATCCCATCCCTATAGCCGAATTTTTCACGAGATCTCTATTCAACCCTTTGGTTAAATGATCGGCTAAATTGTGTTGTGTTTTCACAAACACCACAGATATCACACCATTCGTGATAAGATCACGTAATATGCTATGTCTAACACCTATGTGTCTAGACTTCCCATTATATACTTGATTGTATGCCTTAGCCAAAGTAGCTTGACTATCACATCTGATAGAAATGGATGATATCGGTTTAGGCCACAATGGAATTTCATAAATTAAGTTCCTTAGCCATTCAGCTTCTTTACCAGCTGCTGCTAATGCCACAAACTCAGATTCCATTGTTGAATCAGTTATGCAAGTTTGCTTCTTAGATGCCCAGCAAATAGCACCACCTCCAAGTAGGTATACCCAACCAGTTGTGGAAGAATGATCTTCCTGATTGGAAATCCAACTTGCATCTGAATAACCTTCAAGAACAGAAGGGAATCCGGTATAAGTCAAACCATAATCCATTGTTCCTTTCAAGTACATAAATACTCGATTAATTGCTCGCCAATGGATTAAACCTGGATTGTGAGTATATCTACTCAACTTTCCAACAGCAAAGGCTATATCAGGTCTAGTACTAATCATGGCATACATTAAAGATCCAATAGCCCTTGAATATTCAAGTTGATTCACAGCAACACCTTTATTAGGCACAAGTTTTGTTGTGGGATCCATAGGAGTACCTATTGGAGAACAATCTTTCAGATTAAATTTATCCAACATCTTCTCAATATAATGTGATTGATAGATAGTAATGCCATGTTCTCCACGTATGATCTTAATGCCAAGAATCACATCAGCCTCCCCCATGTCCTTTATCTCAAATTTAGAGGACAAGAACTCCTTAGTTGTATCAACTTGATCTTGGTCAGTACCAAAGATCAACATGTCATCAACATACAAGCAAATGATTACTCCTTTACCAGAAGCATCAAACTTGCTGTATACACACTTGTCTGCTTGGTTTAATGCAAAACCATTAGACAAGATAACATCATCAAATTTCTGATGCCACTGCTTAGGAGCTTGTTTCAAACCATAAAGAGACTTAACCAATTTACAAACCTTGTTTTCGTTACCAGGCATGACAAAACCTTCAGGTTGTCTTATGTAAATCTCTTCATCCAATTCACCATTCAGAAAAGCTGTTTTAACATCCATTTGGTGAATTACAAGATTATGTATAGCCGCAAGTGCTAACAATAATCTAATGGTGGTAATCCTAGCAACAGGAGCATAAGTATCAAAGAAATCAATACCTTCCTTTTGTCTAAAGCCTTGGATAACCAATCTGGCTTTATACTTGTCTATGCTTCCATCCACCTTCATCTTCCTTTTGAAGATCCATTTACTATTCAATGGTTTAAAACCAGGTGGTAAATCAGATGGTTTCCAAGTATTATTGTGCATAATAGAGTCAATCTCATCTTGGATTGCCTCTTTCCAAAATGCAGCATCCCTTGAAGCCATAGCTTCACTGTAAGTCCTAGGATCTTCATCAACATTGAAACAATATTGATATTGAAATTGAATTTCATTCCTTGATCCTTCAACCAGATATAGTTGGAAATCGCCACCAAAAGATTTGGTTTTTCTTGCTCTTACACTCCTCCTAGGCTCAGAAGGCTCAGGAGGAGAAACAGTCACTTGGTCAGATGCACCAAAGTTACTAGAACTTGCAATCATGTCTGCAGGTTTAGGTAAAGATGTAAACCTATCCTCATTGCCAAAATCAGCATCTCGTGACTCAATAACAGAGTGCACGGATACATAATCATTAGGTTCTATGACATAGAATCTATAGCACTTAGAATTCTCAGGATAGCCAGTGAATACACAATCTATACCTCTTTGACCTATATTATTTATTTTAGGATCAGTCAATCTTACCACAGCTCTACAGCCCCAAACTCTGAGATAACTCAGTTTTGGTGCCTTTTTATACCAAAGTTCATAAGGGGTTATCTTGTTCCTTTTATTAGGAACTCTATTTAATAAATAACAGGCTGTCAACATAGCCTCACCCCAAAATGCATCACTTAGGCCAGAATAGCATATCATGGAATTAACCATTTCTTTTAATGTCCTATTCTTTCTTTCAGATATACCATTTTGTTGTGGTGTATATGGAGCAGTGGTCTGATGTATTATACCAGTAGATTGAAAATATACTGGATCATAATACTCACCTCCCCTATCAGTGCGAAGTGTTTTAATCTTCACACCATGATAAAGCTCTACTTCCTCTTTATAAATTTTAAACTTATCAAGAGCTTCATCTTTTGTATGACACAAGTAAACATAGCAGTATCTAGTAGCATCATCAATAAAAGTAACTACATACTTTTTATTACCAAGTGATGGAGTTGAATGAAAATCACACAAGTCACTGTGTACAAGTTCTAATACCTTAGTATCTCTAATGACATTTTTGGCGAAAGGTTGTCTAGTTATCTTAGTCAACATACAAGTTTTACACTTTTCACCATTCAATTCAAAAGCAGGTATTAGACTCATTTTTGACATGTCTATCATTCTCTTGTAATGTACGTGTCCTAGTCTAGCATGACATAATTCAGATTTACCACAATTATTGCTAGAACTAGTAGAAGCCATGCAAACAGAATTATTAATAAACGACACATCCAAATTTAATTTAAACATGCCATTCAAATATCCAAAGCCAATAAAGGTACCATGTCTAGACAATATATACTTGTCGCTTTCCAAGACTTGCTTGTAGCCACAATTATTTAATACAATACCAGATACTAAGTTCTTACGAATTCCAGGTACATACACAACATTATTTAAAAGTAAAGAGTTTCCAGAAGTAAAGACTAGATTAACAGATCCTAGTCCTTTAATCGGTTCAGTTGCAACATTGCCCATCTTTAATAAAGATCCATCTTCAATTGGCTTAAAGTCCTTGAACCATTGAAGATTTTTGCACACGTGACATGTTGCTCCTGAATCTACCCACCATGATAAATCATCATCCTGTACATAGAATGTTTCAGAAATTATTGATACATAATAATTTTCAACAGAATGATCAGTAGGTACCAAAAACAAACCTGATTGCTTTCCAGGATCCTTGGATCCACTAGCACCAGCCTCGTTTTTTCCTTTACCTCCACCCTTAGACCTGCAATCTTTCTTAAAGTGTCCGGGTTTCCCACACTTCCAACAGGTCACTTTTGGTTTCTTATCAGAACCTTTGTTGTTATTGCTTTGCCACTTTCGTTTCCCTTTACCAGCCTTAGAGGATTCACCATCCTCCACCATGTTCACAGAAGAACCAGCCATGGTTTTAGTACCACCAACAGAACCCCTTTCCATATCACGTATGGATTGTTCAATTTGGAAATGACTTCCAAGTTCAACCAGATTCAATTCCTCTTTCTTATGTTTCAGATTGTTTTTAAAATCCTTCCAAGAGGGGGGCAGTTTATCTATGATACTAGAGACAGAAATTGATTCATCCATTTTCATATCATATTGCGCAAACTGTCCTAATATCCTTTGCAATTCGTGGTACTGTTCCATGACAGGCCTAGTGTCTACCATTTTATAGTTATTAAAATTACCAACTAGGAATTTCTTACTAGACGCATCTTCTGCCATGTATTTGGCTTCTAGGGTATCCCATAATTCTTTTGCAGACTCTACGTTTTGATAAATATCAAATAATGAATCAGACATACCGTTAAGAATATGGACACGACATATGTAGTCTGCGTTTTCCCACTTTGAACGATTACGAGTCTGTTCCAGCGTTTCATTCTCAACGGCCTCAGGGCATGGGGTACTCAGAACATATACCACTTTCAGATTCGTCAGATAAAAATGCATCTTCTTTTGCCATCTACGAAAATCCTGCCCAGAAAACTTCTCCAACTTTGCAAACGTCTTGTTCAGATCTTTCACAGAATCAGGGTTCGTCATCTTAAATGATTCGATCTTTGTAGGGGATATGTAGTAATAACGAACACTGTGGATATACTTACTCTCTGAAAGGCGTGTGAACACTTTCAGATCGAATCAATTCGGTGGTTCTACCAAATTATTCAATCGGATACAATTCATAGAATGAGAATTTTCTGTATGTGTGTGTCTGAGATATAATGAACCAGTAGAAAATATATGACCAAATAAACCGTATATAACTATGATACGGGATAACTGCCAGAGGCAGTTTTAGGGTTTCCAAGTTGTCAAGTTTTGTCCCTCAATTTCCGAAAATTAGTTTCTGATGTACATAACTTCAGCAGAAACACAACCATTTCAGCAGAAACATAACTTCAGCAGAAACACAACTATTTCAGCAGAAACATAACTTCAGCAGGAATTTTTACATAGCAACTTCAGTGGAAATAAAAATTTTCCAGGTCAGCTGCCCCCGGACCCCCGTCCCTTAGGGGCTTCGCCCCTAAGATCATAATAAATTCAAGTAGGTGTGCACTCCGCACCTCCAAACCTAAATGATGTATTATTATGATAAAATTGGTCAAAACAAGTTAATCCAATTACACTAAAATATCCAACAAACTGTTTGTTTGTGACTTAATAAGGAAAGATGACTTAAATATTAAGTAATAAAACTAAGGGTGTCTGCATTAAGTCATCTGTTAATTAAACATGACTTAACATAATATTTTAACAAACAAGCCCTTGCCTTTTATAAGCTTCAAGTAGTAATAGTTTTTAGTTGAAACTGAAAGATACCCAAGTAATTTATTGTTTTCGACTTGTGATGCGTTACAAATGGTATCACACCATGGCGTCTCGAGGTATGATGAGCCCAATAGCTCATGCATCTACTAGGATATGGACCATGGTAATCGATAGGGTTGACGAGGATATCAAATAATTTAAGTGGAAGAGTTTAGACAAATAGTTAGATTTTCGACTTTAGAAGGAATTACATAATTCTCTCGCTAGACACATGTTTAATGTTAATGCTTTTAAGCTGCAATAATACCACAATAAAACTCAATCACTTGTCTATTTACACTTTTAATGATAAAATTAATATTAAGATAAGTAAAATTAAATAGAGACAAAACGAGGAAGAATGAGTAAACAAACTTTTATTAAACGATAATTAAAAAAAAAAAGTAAAGGTCGAGGTACGAGACTCGTCATAATTCTCTTAAAATAAATTCACCGTTTGTTTCTTTAGGTACAATGACCAAAGCAGATGTACCAAACGTGACAAACTTGCTTGGAATATCACAAAATCGATGATGTGTTCTTGATCGAAGCTTCATTGAAAACGTATGAGGTACGTGTTTTTTTTTGTTTCAAAGACAAATGAGAGAATGGCTAAATTATTGTGAAAATATATATTGTTCACGAAGACAAAATCACTATTAATTATAAATAGATTTGGAAATATTCCATTAATATAAAACCGAATATGTATAACCCCCAAAGTTTTAAACTAATTTTTAAAATAAATTGATACGAATTTATGGAAGGGGAATCGAAATCAGCAGTATATCTTTTTTTGCACACAAGCTCAAATTTCCAGAGTTGCCTTCGCGTCCGCGTGTCTCAAATAAGATCACACAAGCTTGAAACTAATTTTGGCTCATAATTTTGATATCTACACGACTACACCCCCTGCGAGCGTAAGTGTTAGAGTAAAACCAACTAAGACAATTTGATAATTGATGCTAGAACTTTTATATAAACATGTTTTCATTTCTTTTTCTAAGTAATGTCACTTCGAGACACGATATATCATTCATGTTAACTTCATTTATGACACTTTTTATCTTGTTGCGAAGCTATCTTCGAAAAACGCAAACTCACTAGTTAACACAAATGTATATTACATATACATATATTAAATAGTGTCCAAAATTTTCAAATAATCATTTATTTCAAAATTTATAACTGCCAATTATCATAACATAATGACAACGATAGTTTAATTTGACACTACTAAAACTAATAGTTTATCGGCCAGGCGATATGCAAGTGATCTATCAACCTAGTAGTTGTTGCTTCAAGTCTCGTTGAAAACATTATAAAAAAATTTTGCAGTTTAAAAAAAAAAAAAAAAAAAAAAAACTTTACACTAGTAAAATATGATCCACATGATTACAAAAATATCCTAAGAAGAAGAATTAAAAAAAAGAAAAAATGGTAAGTGGCACCAGCTATGAAACTGACTTTTAACAGAAAAAAAAAAAGGTGGGAAATCAACACACAACACACACAATTTACATGACCACTCCATCTCATCCCTAAAAATTTAACCATATTTTCTCTTCACTTCCAGATCTGCATCAAAAGGTATTCTATATTCCCAATTTCAATATTATTTATGTTTTTCAATAGCTAGATCTTAAACCACAATAAAATTAGAGGGAAATGATTTTAGGGTTTGATATTTTATATAAATCAATTCAGCATTACAATGTGGATCATTCTTTCATTTGATATGTTTTAGATGTTGATTACTGATTAATAGTGTCATAAATGCTTTATATAATGTGAATCTAGCAAATGTATTATTGTAGATCTGTTTTTAATGAAACTATAGATTTAGTCCATAAGGTTGTTATATATCCTCACTGTAATCAGATCTTTGTTTTATCCTCACTGTTAAAAATCGAGATAACGATAAAGGATTATACGGAAATAATTTGGAAAGTTTCTGTCAATGTTGGTTTGTGCCGATATCAAGATGGTGGTAGGTTGTATTTGTTCTCGAGATTGAATGGTTTGTTATTAGAACGTAAGTGAAGCAAGTGATCCAAGACAGTCACGCGTCACAAAGAATAACGAAGACTAAAGTAAAATGTAAGCCTGCACATGGAGGTGTGATATCTGACAAATTTGTTGCAAAATGAATTATAAAACTAGTATTGACATCATTACTCACAAATATTATATATTGTAAGATAGTGATAGGCTGAGATAGCACACAGCGTCACACTAAATGGAGGAACATATTTGGTATTTGCAATGTGAAAATAATAGGTCGGTTGTTCTTTACTGATTGTAACAAATGCATACAAAATTTATTATGTTACTTCGGAGTTCGGAGTTCCCAATTTTGCTTACTTCCGAACATGTAACTTGTCATGTTATTAATTGAGCTCTATGGGCAATGTCATGATTGCAGATCTAGCCATGATGGAATTAGACACGGATCTTAAGCCAATGATGATTGAGCAGATTGTTCCAAGTAACATGCAGATTGATCCAGCAAAAGCTCGTTTTCCATGCTGCATTGTCTGGACACCCCTCCCGGTTATTTCCTGGCTCCTTCCTTTTGTTGGTCATGTTGGGATCGGCCGTGAGGATGGAGTCATTGTGGATTTTGCAGGACCTAATTTTGTGTCTGTCGATAACTTTACATTCGGTTCTGTGGCTCGTTATATCCAGATACCCAAGGAAAAGGTATACCCTTATTGCCGTGTGCAGTTATGCTACTTTTAACTACTTTTGGGCTTTCTTCGTTGGTTAATCCGTTCATAATCTCGTTTAAAACAGTCCATTACAAAGCATCCTTCAGCCACATTCAGAACCGAAGAAGAATATAGGCTAGTAGAATCAGGAAGAGACCAGTACACGTGGGATGATGCATTGAAAAAGACCACACAAGAATACCAACAGCAAACTTATAGCATCTTAACTTGCAACTGTCACTCGTTTGTGGCTAACCATCTTAACCGTTTGGAGTCCCAAGCCAGTGGGTGGAATGTGGTGAATGTCGCAGCTTTGATTCTACTCAAGGGACAATGGGTGAACACACCAGCTATGGTTCAATCTTATCTGTCATTTTTTGTCGCATTCTTCATGGGTGTCACTTTTGGAGGTGCAACTTTTCTAACTTTCTTGGCGTTTCTCGTGTTCATTCTCTTTGGATGGTATCTTTGCGGTACATACTATTTCAAAAACATCATACAACTCTAGTAAGTTTGTCACTTATTCACCCTATTAATTACACGTTCCGTGGTATATTAGACCGGTCAGATCGATTCAAAATGATTACATGGTATGGAAACTTAAGGAATCTGATTTGTTGTGTTAACGAGATGACAAGATACGATCATTCTGTTTATAGGTCTACTTTTTGTGTTGTAATTTGTAGCTTTCCCAATTGTTTGTGGATTATTAGCAAGGAATGATCACCACTAGGCCTCCTTGCGATTAAGTATGTACCTTGTGCAGATGTGATGCTACATTTATAATACTACTTATTTTGCTCATGAATCTTATAGTTGATCACCTTTCATTTAAAACAGTTTGTTTGCTATTAATTATGATATAGTAGCTGCAAGCTGTTACATCGTCTGTACTTGTGATACTAAAACTTTTTTTATGTTATTCATTACAAAATATAGAGGAATAAGCTTTCGTAAAATCCAACATTTCTAAATTTATTAACTTACGTTAAACTCCTAATTTTGCAATACTTTAAACTCCTAATAAGCTTTTGTAGTATTAGATTTAGGCAATACAAGATGCACCAAAATGAACTTTTAAACTATCATATGATGATTCGGTAATTTGGTTTAGCTATCAAGTCCATCAGAAATTCAGAACCTACTAATCCCAGGCATAGCTATTATTAGAGGGATGTGATATAGGAACCCTCCCTATATTGTCACATCATAGGAGTTTAGTCAAACCGTACAACCCACAATGCACACCGTACAACCCGGCAATGCGTCCAATCATTGCAAACCCTCTCTATAGGAGGGTGTGGATAACTCACCCCTTATTAGAAACAACTAATCTTTTTTCTTATGGATATCTTCTATGCATATGGATTAAAGGTAAGAGTATGTTAGGATGTTAAGTTGTTGAAGAGTTTAGATGTGTCTGCAAATCACTAGAGATACATCGACAGAATACGATAAAAACAAGCAATTTTAAGATTAAAACCATCTTGAAGGCTGCACGAACCATCAAATACGGTCGAAGGAAACATAGCGCAATATTTGGCATGTAAAAGAAGGAAAAAAAAGATGGTTGATAGTTGACATTTTCATTTCATTAAAGCTGCACACGATTAACATAAATATGTTCAATATAGGAACCATTCCTAAACTTGAACAGTTGAACCTAATTGCGGGTTTTCATTTTGCCCCATCTTAACAAACATACAAACAACTCAAAATAAATCACACCAAATATCCGGTTCAGGTAAATTAACGCCGGCTGGTTCTCC
Organism: Chrysanthemum seticuspe; assembly: GCA_019973895.1. Lineage (NCBI taxonomy): Eukaryota > Viridiplantae > Streptophyta > Magnoliopsida > Asterales > Asteraceae > Chrysanthemum > Chrysanthemum seticuspe. Next base: position 232,337,453 of record BPTQ01000004.1, read on the forward strand.
TTTCCGGTCAAAAACGGCAGAAGACCAGCACTTGGATCGATCCATCACGAGGTTCGCAATTTTGAACCCCTGGGATCTTTCACTAATATACACCCTACGATGCCTTCTATTTTAAATAAATTACCATAAATAAACTAAACTACATCACAAATTTGTTGATTAGTATTTCCATTTCGTGTTTCTTTCCACTCAACCCCTTGAACTTGGAGAACAAACAGCTTCAACTGTTAACCGTTTCAGTTTGTTTGGACACGGATCTTGACCGAAGTTGCTGTTTGCAATGGTCACTGCACATGCCTCTTTCCCTATGCACCTCTGCAGAACACAAATTCCAAATCATTAGTCTCTTCTTCATGGGCACAAAATTAGTTCCAAATCATTAGTCTCTTCTTCATGGGCACAATCAGAAATGCCTCTTGCACAACTGCACAAGTACTTGTCATGTGGGAAAAGTACTTATGAACAAGGCACAACTAATAACCCATGAGGTACAAGTATTTATTGGATGGAGTGAAACAAGTAGTACCTTTTGAATGACATCGTAAGACGCAGGAGCATGGCAAGTTCCTTGTTGGAAAGTTCCGCATGTTCCCAATGGTGTTCCAAAGCTCGCGAATTTAATAGCTGAAATGGTTAGACCTGGACCACAATGGAGGTGAACCTTGGGTCTATGTAGCTCTTGGGTCTGACCATAGCTTTCAATATGCCAGTCCTTAATGTTTGGGTGAAACTCAAACATATCTGCACACACGGTTGTAGTTGATCGCTTCACTAGAGAAATACGGGTGGGGTCCCCACCAAGTTCTTCAAATAGGACCAATGAATTATCTGTTGGTTTTAGCCATGCTCGTGGCACATGGTACCATCGTTGAGTTGGTTGACCGCAGCCGAGTTGACACTTTGGAGGGCGGTAAGAACCGGCATAATGGCACCCTTGGCAATTACCGGTAGCGTACGCAGTCCAATATCTTCCGATGCTTTGACCGTTGATCCATACTTGACCTTTCCCCATACTGCTCATGTCTAAAGCTAATGGCTCATCTCCCACAGGTGCATTGAAGGTAGCCTGAAAACCATTTCAACAAATTAGCCACTTAAAGCCCATTTGTGATGGTTTATGGCATTGAAAATGCGTCTAGTATCCGTGAATTTACCTTGTGCCATGTAAGTGGCTGCTGTTTCTGGGCAATAAGAGAACCCTGTAACCATTCGACTGATGACAGACTGTTCGCTGAGATAACATCCATGGCCTCACCTTTCAAACCCGTCTGTTTAAACGAAGAACCAACCATCATTATGTTTTAGGCACAAAATGGAAAGAAAAAATACAAACTTGGTAAATTATCAGATGTAAATCAGACCTGGTAGGTCCATTTTGCCCACGATAAATCTTGTTTTCCTTTGTCAAGACCATAGAGTGCAACAGGACCTGTGACACCGGTCTCCCATGTTTCATAATGTCCCCCGATATTCTGAAAGTTCAAAAGTTATTATTAGAGTCAACTAGAAGGCAGAAAATTAGCATGTGAAATGGAAATAAAAACTAACCGGCAATCCCATGGCAACGCTTAGTAGTGATATTCTGTTGTTTCCGGGACGGAGATTGACATTTTCTTTGTAAGTAATTCTCCTATTTTCCCTCGTTCCAAAAGCAGACCCTATATAGAAATACATTCAACTCTTAATATGACTCTTTTTTAGTCTCGATTTAGTATTTATTCTACAAAATTAATCACTCTGTCATACCCGAAAGTTCTCCATTTATAAACACGTGAAGAGCATGACCCGTCGACTGCACCAAGAGTTTGGGATGCTCCCCGTTTCGCAAAAAGGATTCAGAAGAACCAACTTCAACACTGCACCAAAAACATACATTACCTGAGTCATGATGAAACGGGCGAAAGCTAGTCGAATTATAGCGTGTTAGAAACAATGAAACTTACTTGGTCGTATACCAAAGATAATCACTATTATCTCTTGTGACATTAACTTGCTCTAGTAGACCTGAAACGGTGAAAGTCGAGCTTTCATCAACCATGGTCAAATCTTCATTATATGTCTCCCATGTAAACAACTCGGTATTTGTAGGCAGCATTTCCATTTGAGTTGATTGAACCCCGACCTGTGACGGTTCAACAATTATTATACACATGAACAGAAAAATGCTAATAAAGCCGGTTAATATTAGTAAGAAGAAGTTCTTTCCGTACTTTAGCGGTATTGAAGACAACATTTGTACAATCCGGAAGGATACTGATAGACCATGGAGGTAAAGTATAATGCATGTTGTTAAACATAACTTTTGCAGCATTGTTTGTGTTGTAATTAGCGAGAAAAGCAGCACAGTGACCCGATTTCGAAGCGAATACGTGTGCCTGTTGAAGGTTTCCGATAGAAGTTACGGTAGGATCTGCTGAAACTAAAGCGGGTTCACATTGCTTGATAGCCTTGTGAAGCTCCTTCAAATGCCCGTATTTTGGTTGTCTGATCAAACCTGTAAAATAATATAGTTGAGGTAATTATATAAATTTTGAGATCACAAACTATAGGTATTTTGGTAACAAAACTTGATATGTGTTTTCATGTATCGAAGACCTTTAAAGTCAAAACTCACCATATTCGTCAAGTGGGGCATCGTAGTCATAACTGGTAGTGATGAACGGGCCTCCAGCAGAGCGACCAAAATTAGTTCCTCCATGGTACTGTTATTAAAGATAAAAGTAATTAAAATCTAACAAAAGAGTTTATTATGTTTTGGATAACCATTGAAATTATTCTTTTCTAGAGCTACTAACCATGTAGTAGTTAAGGAAAGATCCACCCTTTTGTATAAATCGAGCAACACCAAAAGCCAAATCTTGAACAGGTCTCTCGTGGATCGGACCACCGAATTCTGAGAACCATCCACTCCAAGCCTCGGTCCAAATGGTTGGTTTGTATGGCTTGTTTGGGGAGAATGCATCACAGTAGAAACCATTGCATGTGTTTATCTGTTACCAATGGCCCAAAATAATATTCGTAAGATGTTCACATTAGACGATTTAAAAATTAGCAACATGATACACGAACTGGTTCACCAAATGTAATTATAGTGCACATGACAGTCATTAACTTAGAAAACTTTAATTAAATTTATTTCAGGTTATTTCCTATCATTAGCAACTGACAATGACAAAGTTAAAAGATTCCTATTGACCATTGATGAATTCTAATCTCATTTATTAGAATTAAATTAAGATCAAGGTTAGTAAATGGTAATATTCTCATCCCATGAAAATCACATCAATTGCGCCTTCATATCGCAATCTTTGACCATTAGTAAATGACTAAAATACCCTTGTCTATTACGAAGACGTATGACATCAACCTTTGAAAAACAAAGGGGTATTCAATAATCAGCAATATGACATCAAGAAACATAAAAATGGTAGCTTTTTCATGTGACTAATATAAATAAACCACGGGTCGAATCATAAATGCTTACAATAGGATCGGGTGCATCGTCTTGCTTGCACATGACCCATGGGACACCGGTACCCAATCCGACGGCTAGATTTGCAGCCCAAGTCATGTAATTATGTCCAGCACCTCCAAGCGCCTTTCCAATGGACCCATATTCATTCTCTATCTGCAACAAGACCACATTTATTTGTCACATTCTTTACACCATTTGTCATTACTCATTTCACCAATGTACAACGTATAATGCGTAAGCTACTAGCTAAATATTTTACCTGTGAGAGGATTATAGGACCTCCTTCAGATTCAAACAACTTTTCACTCTTCATCATGTTCACAATTTTCTCAGTGAAAGTTTTCATATGCCTCTTTAAGAACAAAAAACAAAATTAACAAAAATAAAAAAATTAGTAAAGAGACTAAAAACTGCACAAACTTTTTATATATGTTATATAAAATTAAAAATGAAAATTTTAAGCAAATGTGACCTTAAATGGCTCATTATCAGTTCTAAAGCTAATTCCAGGAACATACTTGAGCCACACTGGGAATCCACTGCAAGAATCAACATAAAAATGACCCTTTTAGTAAATTTACATAAAATTATTGTTAAACACTAAAAAGAACCACAGATCTGAGATATAAAATATGCCAATTTTTTTTTTTATAAAAAGTACCCAAAATTCCATTCAGCACAAACATATGGTCCAATTCTTAGATGAGCATAAAGTCCTGCTTTTTGCACTGTCTTCAAGAATCTCACCAAGTCATATCTTCCTTCAAAGTTATACTGAATTTCACAATAAAATAAAATTAGTAGCTAAAACATTACTTAGAAAAACTATGTTAACCCAAAGAATTAAAAACTTTTTAGTAAACAAAGAGCATAATTTTGTACCAAAAAGCTTCATTAGAAGAAAAGTTATACGAAATACTTAGAAATAAAAGAAAGATCTACTAGATTATGGTGCAAAATTTTATGCTAAAACCTACAAAAAAATCTTGAAAATTTTACCAAAAAACATAGTAAAATTAGCACTAAAAACTACACAAAAAAACTAAAAATAAAGAGTTTGAAGTGAAAATTATAGTACATTGCCCTGTGAAGGCTCATGAACATTCCAAAACACATAAGTTTCAATCACATCAAGTCCTCCTTCTTTAGCCTTCATAATAAGATCTTCCCACATCTACAAAATAAAAATAAAAAAACCATCATTTCAACCTCACAAAACCCCACATTTTCACCAAAATTTAAAAAAAAAAAAAAAAAAAAAAAAAAAAAAAAAAAAGAACCTCAGGAGTACTTCTAGGATAATGTATAGAACCAGAAATCAATATCCTTCTTTGACCATTAATAACAATAGCTTTATTATCATAACTCACACTACATTCACCATTCTGAAACCAACCCATTTGAGATAACACCAAGAGGAGCAAAACCCATTTAGGAAACGAGCTGGTTCCCATGGATTCGGTTCGGGTCGGGTCAGAAGTGCAGAGAGAAGAAGAAGGTGAATGTGTGTGTAAGTAGACAAGTGTAGACAAGTGTTATGTTTCACAACACCGACATATATGGTGTGTTATAATGAATGTTGTGTCTTTTTATTAGAAAATGTTGCACAAGTGTAGATGTTGTGTTGTGAAATGAGATCTTTTATAAGATTATTTGGCTTTTGTAGTAGTGTGTAGTGGCGTAAGACAATTGTCATTTTTGTTTATTTTTATATTTTTATTAAGTTATTTGATTTTGTTTTTAAAGTGAGAAATATATGAATCAATAAATGTAAAGATTTATATGGGTAGGTGTTTGATATTGCGGTTAGAAATTTATTGTTGAGATTATTGTGTTTTCATGATTCAAGAATCAAGTTATCATTTATTGGATTAATTTGTATGGGTGCATTTAAGCTGAATTTGATTATTTAGTGAGAGTGGTTTTATGAAATAATTAAACGTTAACCATCTTCGATGATTAAGACAATTACTAGACGTATATTAGACGCAAAGTGATGATGTATAACACCAAATAATTATATTTGCGAAATTATTATTTTGGTTTGATATTTGATGCAAAACGTGTGTTTTTTAAAATACAAAATATATGTTTTTTTAAAATTAATATAGTGTGTGTTTTTTTAAAAATTTCAAAGTTTAAAATTGATTAAGCTTAACATGTATTAAGAGATACTTAAAGGTAATTTACGTAAACTATATTGATTTAAGCTTTTAAAATTCAGAATTTCAAAAATGAACAATTCAAAATAGTATAGATCATCAATTTTTTTCTCAATATCTAATCACTTTTACCTGACAATACAAACTAGTACAATACCCGTGCGTTGCCTGGGTATAACGATTCAATAATTTACATAAAAAATATTTAGAAGTTGCGAGTATATTTTACAAAAAATATACTTAAAAAACACAAACATGAACACAACTGGAAATGTAGTATCTGAAAATACAAAATCATTCTTATTTAATGATGAAGTATTAGATCTTAAACATACCAACGTACTAAAAACAAAAGTTTGAAACACGACACCAATTAATCTATCTTCTTTCTAAATAGTTGGACTTTAAAATAAAGGTGCATAATTTGTCCATGTTTCTGAATATTTGACAATTTGCTCTTCTGGTTTTTGCATATCAATCAGATCCAACAACTAAATATTGATCATCCAAAAATATCATCTTCGTCTTCGTCATCTTCCTCTTCATCGTCTTCATCACTCAAATGGTAAATTTTATTGCGGCTAAACACGAAAACTTGGTTTCTTTTCTTCCTCTTGGTATTGGACATTGACAAAGCATCATCAAGAGTATCATCATCGCCATCGAAAATGCTCTCATCGTCCGAACTTTCGATTTGAATAACATCGTTCCATTTCCATGTCGCCAAGTTTGCTTCCGTTTTCCTTTTCTTAGATTCACGAATCACCTCATCAACCAACGGTTGGGTATCAAGTTTCGCGTTGTCGTCAAGCTTTTAAAGACGGAAAACAACATTACGCCTTCATACGAATAAATGAATATTAAAAACGAAACCAAAAAAGGGTAGAAAGGAGTGTTACCTCATGATCATGAAAATCGACATTGTTTGATTTGTTAATCTATATAAATGCAAAAAATCAAATGTTAAAGTTACTACATTGAATTACTAATTGCTCTATAATGGATGAAAAAGAAAGCATTTGATCTTACCTCGATCTTAGTTGAGTGAAAAGGTATTGTTTTTGTTAGGCTAGGAACCATGAATGAAATGAAGAAGAGTAACTGATGTCTATTTATAAGGTTTATTCAAGGTTGGAGTTTAGGCGTCAAAATTTTTGTTTTAAAAGTTAAATTTTCAAAGATAGGATAAAATTTTGTTTGACTCATACTCTAGAACCGGCATGTGGGAAAAGAATTGTTTTGAGTTTACCATTATTCTCTCAAAGTTGTTATTAAAAGATAATTAGTGAATTTAAGTGGTCAAGATTTAATGTGGGATTGATCCAATGGACAAAATGAGTTTAAATAATAGATGCACCGTCGGCAATAAATACTAGTACAATACCCGTGCGTTGCCCGGGTATAACGATTCAATAATTTAGATAAAAAATATTTAGAAGTTGCGAGTATATTTTACAGAAAATATACTTAAAAAACACAAACATGAACACAACTGGAAATGTAGTATCTGAAAATACAAAATCATTCTTATTTAATGATGAAGTATTAGATCTTAAACATACCAACGTACTAAAAACAAAAGTTTGAAACACGACACCAATTAATCTATCTTCTTTCTAAATAGTTGGACTTTAAAATAAAGGTGCATAATTTGTCCATGTTTCTGAATATTTGACAATTTGCTCTTCTGGTTTTTGCATATCAATCAGATCCAACTGCTAAACTAAAAATATAAATGGCCATATAGCTTCAACTTAAACTTAAGCTTAAACGAATGATATGTCACTCGAATCGCATTCATTGAGTTGAGCATTACCAAAATCAAATGATTTAATACATCAGCCGAATTTGCAGATTTGTTATTGTGACTTGAGTGAAAATGTCACATTACGTTACAAATTTTAGCTTATCTATGATTATAAGCATAAAGTTGCACTTCAGCTCAAAACCATTAATTGGTGGTTAGTTGAGAATGTAATTTTCCCTTGAGTTAGATAATCTAAAAAATTTGCTATCCTATTATTGATTCAAAGTCTTAGTTATGTTTTTTTCCTCCACATACACAATCTAAAAACATTTACAGCTTACTTATGAGTTCCTTTAGTATGATTATTGCATACTTGTCATTTACAAATCTTGATCTTTTTTATCAATTCATTGAATTGTATCATATACACAATCCGAAAACATTTACAGCTTACTTCACACATGCTTGACTTTTTAAGTTTCTAACCTTAGTTACTTGTCAGTTACTTTAGTAGGATTGTTGAAAGGATAACATTTATTCACTAAAAAACGAATACCATGAGGAATTTATCCTATAATTGAACCGAATAAGTAGTAAACAAAAGTACGTGAAATGAACGTCGACAAAGACATTAAAACATTGAAAAACAACTAAATATTGATCATCCAAAAATATCATCTTCGTCTTCGTCATCTTCCTCTTCATCGTCTTCGTCAATCAAACGGTAAATTTTATTGCGGCTAAACACGAAAACTTGGTTTCTTTTCTTCCTCTTGGTATTGGACATTGACAAAGCATCATCAAGAGTATCATCATCGCCATTGAAAATGCTCTCATCGTCCGAACTTTCGATTTGAATAACATCGTTCCATTTCCATGTCGCCAAGTTTGCTTCCGTTTTCCTTTTCTTAGATTCATGAATCACCTCATTAACCAACGGTTGGGTATCAAGTTTCGCGTTGTCGTCAAGCTTTTAAAGACGAAAAACAACATTACGCCTTCATACGAATAAATGAATATTAAAAACGAAACCGAAAAAGGGTAGAAAGGAGTGTTACCTCATGATCATGAAAATCGACATTGTTTGATTTGTTAATCTGTATAAATGCAAAAAATCAAATGTTAAAGTTACTACATTGAATTACTAATTGCTCTATAATGGATGAAAAAGAAAGCATTTGATCTTACCTCGATCTTAGTTGAGTGAAAAGGTATTGTTTTTGTTAGGCTAGGAACCATGAATGAAATGAAGAAGAGTAACTGATGTCTATTTATAAGGTTTATTCAAGGTTGGAGTTTAGGCCCCAAAATTTTTGTTTTAAAAGTTAAATTTTCAAAGATAGGATAAAATTTTGTTTGACTCATACTATGGAACCGGCATGTGGGAAAAGAAGTGTTTTGAGTTTACCATTATTCTCTCAAAGTTGTTATTAAAAGATAATTAGTGAATTTAAGTGGTCAAGATTTAATGTGGGATTGATCCAATGGACAAAATGAGTTTAAATAATAGATGCACAGTCGGCAATAAATATATAATCATTTTCATCATCGTTGAATGAAATATGTTGCTAGATTACCATAATCAAGGTACTCATATGTCAAATTTAAGAAATTCCATTATTCAAAAGATTCATATTAATAACCACACATATTACAACTATCAGAATCGATAGTAGCTATCAACAACAATTAAACACTTTATATACACATCAGAATACTCTAAGCTAAAATACATGCTCGTAGCATTATACGAAAGCTAAATAACAGCATAAGACATTGGTGTGGTCTTGTACTATTGACTCTTTTATGACTCACAAATTTTGCTGCGTTTGTACATATTTTAGCTCCCCTAGTCATTAGAATTATTGAAATTTAAAATAAGAAAAATTTCTCAAAATATCTCAAAAGTGACACCTTGTTCCACTTTCGAGTCAAAAAGAGTTACGTAATTCTTAAAATATACAAGCACCACTAATTGACGGTGCGACTTCTCTAACACACTGTTTTCAAACCCGGGTCGACCCGGCCGGTTCAACCGGTCGGACCGGTACCCGGCCACTAAAACGGGTAAAAAAAACCCGGGTTTTTAAAACCGGGTCAACCGGTTAGACCCGCCGGGTTTTGAGTGACCCGGGTTAACCCGGGTCATGAAACCCAGCCGGGTTTGGTTTTTTTCAAATTTTTTTTATGAAAACCGGGTTGACCCGGTTAGACCCGGCGGTCGAACCGGTTGACCCGGTGATCAAACCGGTTGACCCGGTCGGAAAAAATAAAATAATAAAAAATGGAAAACCGGGTTGACCCGGCGGTCAAACCGGTTGAACCGGTCGAACCGGTGCCCGGTGACTCGACCGGGTCGACTAAAAAACCGGCTTTTAAAACATTGCTCTAACATTAGACACGTGTTTCGTTTTGTATTAATAAAGTAGAGGCGCTTTATAACCTTGAATCTCCTACTTACCAAGGGACAACTCTCAGCCGTTGGATCAATCAAACATTTTTTAAGGATAAAAAACACGGAGGGACCATTCTTGCCAAAAGCTGAAACTTCCCCCAACCACAAAAACACATCACACGCACTCATTTCACCATCAAAAACAAAAACGTCGCTTTCTCTCTCTTAATTCTCTCACTAAAAACAAACCCTAACTATCAAAATCAACCAAACATTAACCATCAAAAAAAAATGCAGCAATCTTCAACTGAAAAAGCAGAAGCACAAAAAAAATGGATCAAAATAAACCTACCGACTCCGAAAATGATTGTACGAAGCTTCAAACTAATTATTTAGATGTTATTTATGCATCTCTACTGATTTTATACTTATTTATGAATGTTATTGCTATTTTTGAACATTTTTCTGTATTTTTTTGTTGTATTACTGTCATGAAATTGATGATTATGTATTTATTTGAGATTTTGCTGTCATACTGAAAAAGAAGAAGATATTTATTAAGATTTTTCAGTTTTTGCTGATTTTAGATGTTTTTAGATGTTTTTGCTGATTTATTAAAGATTTTGGAAAAATATCACATGTGATAAAACAGTTGTGGTAGATGTGGTAGTGATTTGAATGTGGTGAAAAAAAAAACAGTAGTAGTGGTAGTGTTAGTGGTTTAGTTTTGATTTTTGGTAGTGGTAGTGGTGGTAGTGGTGCTTCAGTATAGTGGTAGTGATAGTGGTAGTGGTAGCGAACGTCGATTTGACTTTTAGCGTTTTTCGTGATAATTGATATGTTTTTAGCTTGTTACGAGTATAATTTTGATATAACTTATGATGCGTTTTTGAGTTTGACAGAAAAATATATTATGGTATATCACTAGTGATAAAAACAAATGTAGCGATAATTGATTAGTTATCACACGATTAGTGATCATGTAGCGCGATAACTGATACATTTTTAGTGTTCTTCGTGGTAGTGGTGGTGGTTTAGTTTTGACTTTTGGTAGTGGTAGTGTTACTGTTACTGGTAGTGGTAGTGGTACTGATGGTAGTGGTGATGATGAAGAGCAGTCGCAGATAACTTAAATATTTAATGGTATATCACCAGTGATAAAAACAGATATAGTGATTTTTTTTTTATTTTTGTTAGTATAACAACTGTGATGATAAGCCGTTATACTTGAAATAACTATATTTCAAATACATCTTGATTAGAATTTATAGTGTCTTTTTGTTTTATATAACATAAGACATTAAAATTTTGATTTTAAAAAAATGTAGAAGATGATATTTACAAGCTTTAAACGGTCAGTTTTTGTCTGCTAATAAATCTTTAAACATAAAAATTGCAGACATTCTGTTTGTTTCTAAAAAAAAATTTGTAAATGCAGTTTTGTCGACAAGCAAATTTTTGAGCCTATCTCCAGAGATTGAAAAGGAAAAAGGTAAATTGCAACATATAAGCATGTCTCCTTTAGAAAATTATTAACTATGATAAACCCTGTATGTATGCGGCATACTTGATTTGACATTTAGCTTCTGTGTTATATCACCTGTGATACAAATTGATATGACTTACTTGCAGTAGAATGTTATAAAATTGTATGACGCATAAACATTCAGAGTTTATATTTATCAGGAATAAATATTCATAAAAACTTACTTGGGATTTGTTTTGTGCAGATTGAAATACAAGTCTAAATGAAATGAAAAAGAAAAGAAGTAAGAAATAACCTCCAGTTCACAAAGTCACCATATCGAGAAAAAAACAACCAACACCACCACCAGAAACAACACTTCCACCACCACAAACAACAGAAACACAACAGCAAACATCAACACCCTCACCACAGAAAACAACCACAAAATTCACAAAGTCATCAATCAAAAATACCTATCTAGAAAAGACACCCACAAAACAGATAACAACCATTGTAAGATCAAGGCTTGTTACACCATTAAATCAAGCATCGCCTGAAATAACATCACCAGAAAGCACACCAATAACAACTCTAGCAACCATCAAAACCACACCAACACTACCAATAACCCAAGCAACAACCATGGAAGAAACACCATCTGTACCAACACCCGAAACAACAACCCAAGCAACACCCGAAGCGACACCTCAAGCAACACAGAAAGAAACAAATCCTAGAGGAACTGTGATACCCAAAGAAGCAAACCCAAAGGTGAAACCCAAGGAACCAAAGAAACGAAAACAACAAGCAACAAATTCACCGGTTGCAGTAACAAGATCAGCAACAAAAAAGCAACAAACCAAAAAACCAAAGAAGGTAGAAAAAGGAAAAAGAAAGAGAGGGGGAAATGAAGAAAAAGCTGAGGATGCAAGAAAGAAGAAGAATGAAGAAACAAAGAAGGTTGAAAAGGCAACAAATCAAAAAAAAGGGAAGAAACGAAGAAAAAAGAAGAAGAAAGGAAGAAGGAAGAAACGAAGAAGAAGAAGAAGAAAGAAGAGACGAATAAGGGCAAGGAAAAAATAGAGGAAGCTGAGGAAGATGAAGAATATGTAATTGCATTCAAGTCGTTAAGGGCTAAAACGACTGTCCAACCATTTTATGATGCAGCACACTCGCTGAGCCCGGAAAGAAGGAAAATGGTCACAACAATGGGATTTGGAACGTTGATTGATTTTCCGTTGTCAAAAATCCCTCGAAAGCTACCCTACTTCATATTGACACATTTGGATGTGAAGACAATGCAAATCAAGTTGCCAAATGGGGGTGTATTAAAAATCACTCCGAAAAAAGATTAGGGAAGTTTTTGGGATACCAATGGGTCCTAAACCACTCTGCTCTGGACCACAAAGGACGTGTGATGACGAATTTATGAAGCAATATATGGGACAATTCCCGGAAAAGAAAAGGATAACAACGGCAACGTTATCAAAGGTGATTCAGAGTACAGAAGAAACAGACTTCACATTCCAAATGAATTACCTAATGTTGTTTGCAAACTGTCTGGGAACTTGCTATAACAGTTCCATGTTGAAGTATCACGTCCTTGAATATCTGATGACACCAGAAGAAATACCGAGAATAGAGTGGTGCTCATTCATTTGGGACTGTATGAAAGGAAGCAATCATGGGTGGGATGACTCAACGTTGGAGAATTGGTACTACGGACCACACGCAGCATTCACGGTAAGTCAAGGTTTTCTTTAAAAATATGCTTTAAAACAAATATGATGTAGGGTATCACAAGTGATATTTTAAGTTAATGACAGATAAGATGTATGATATCACCAGTGATATTACAAGTTGTTTTTTATTAAATAGATGCCATGTACAATATCACTTGGGATACTAAAATGATTAATCTACCATTTCTTTTAATAAGTAAAGGTTTTAATGAATGTTTTGTTTGCTTGAAAATAGCTTATTTACTTGCATTTCACGAAGTTTGATGAAATGAATGTGCCATGAAAATGGCCAGCCATCAGAAATTGGACCACAAAACTGATTGAGAAAAGGCAAGAGATGGAGATGGTCATAGAAGGGTTTGGTAATGTCATGGTCATCGAAGAAGATGATGACAATGAAGAAGCAGATATCAAGAAACAGAAAGAGGTAATACTTATAATTAATATGCAAAATTTGAAAATATCACTAGTGATAAAATACTTATAATTGCTTTATTTAATTAAAAACACAGCAAGTATATGAAGCTGCTGAAGATAAGTTTGCTAGAGTTTTGAATGAAAAAAGAGAGTTAGAGAATTTTATAAGGGTAAGCATGGAGATATACCCAGGAGATGAAACGATAGAGTTATTTGTAGAAAAATACAATACACAATTCCAGGGAAATCTTCAAATAGATGAATATGATAGAGTGATTGATAGTCAAGAAGGAACTAGCAGAAAAGATGGAGGAGATGATGGAAGTGACGATGAAGGCGGGAATACTGAAGGAGGAAAAGATAGTCAAGGAGAGGATACAGATAATGGGAATGATGACGATAGGGAAGGAGAAGATGGAGAAGGAGCAAACAAGGATAAAGAAAAAACCACAGAAGAGACTCCTGCAGAAACAGATAAACAACAGGTTAGATAATTATAATTTAAAGTACTTATGTGTATACAATATCACAAGTGATAAATTTTTACATAACAAAATGGTAAAAATACAGGCTGAAAAAGAAGCAGCTGCAAAAAAGATGCAAGCTGAAAAAGAAGCTCACAAAGAAGCAGCTGAGAAAAAAAAGAGAATTTGAAAAACAAGAAGCTGAAAAGAAGAAGAAAGAAGAAGCAGAAAAGGTAATATCACAAGTGATAAATTCTAATATAACAAATTCATACAATACAATAGTTTTTTTTTTTTTTATTCTTTAATTTTTAATTAATGCAGGCTGCAAAAGAAGCTGCTGCAAAACAAGCTGCAATCAAAAAAACAAGAAGAGACTAAAAAAGAGGCTGAAAAAGAAGCAGCTACAAAAAAGATGCAAGCTGAAAAAGAAGCTCAGAAAGAAGCAGCTCAGAAAAAAAAAGAATTTGAAAAACAAGAAGCTGAAAAGAAGAAGAAAGAAGAAGCCGAAAAGGTAATATCACAAGTGATAAATTCTAAATATAACAAAGTCATACAATACAATAGTTTTTTTAATTTATTCTTTAATTTTTTATTAATGCAGGCTGCAAAAGAAGCTGCAATCAAAAAACAAGAAGAGGCTAAAAAACAAGCTGCCGAGAAAAAAGCTGCTATGATAGACGCTGAAAACAAAAGAAAATCAGAGGAGGCTACAAAACAAGCTCTAGTGAAAGAGGCAGAAAAAAAAGAAAAAAAGAGAAGAAGCTGCAAAAGAACTTGCCAACAAAAGAGCTAAAGAAAAGGTTAGATAGTTGCTCTGTTTAAAAAAGGCAAGAAAAGGCGATGTATTTTGGCGCCTTTGAAGAGCCCTTTTTAACGCCTCATGTGTTTATCGGTCTAGTTGAAATATTGTTAGTCCCTTCTAGTTGAACTACTATTAGTACCCATTCATTCCTACGCATTTGCATGGTTTTTATTCACTTGCATGCTTTTGCGAAAAACTTATGATCTATGGTTTGTAATAACTAGTATTTTAGAGATAGGGAACTCCAAACTTTAAGAATGAATGGTGAATGTATGCTTTCTTCTGATTTGCATAAATCCCCATTCATTCTGTGGAAAACTAGAAGGGGGGGGGGGTGAATAGTTTTGCTAATTAAAACTTCCTTTTAAACTATTTAGATCGACTTATGTCAATCTATTTAGTTATGTGTGTTGGATGTTGATAAACGAGCATATAAAGATATGTAATGAAAAGATAAGAGTAAGAAGCACAAAACCACAACGCGAGTATTTATAGTGGTTCGGCTACAAGGACACCTTCCTTGCCCTACTCCACTCCCCGAGTCACCTACTCGAGAGTTCGTAAACACTACACCAATCTCCTTATGGCGGAGAAGCCTTCACAACGTCGCCTACCCTTTTTCCTGTGCTAGGCTAACCACCAGGTTCTTTCACTCCAAGGTGAACCAAACCTACACAACGTCGCCTACCCTTTATAAGGTACTAGGCTAAGTACCTAGTTCTTTCACACCAAGGTGAACTACACCTTCACAACGTCGCCTACCCTTTATTAGCTACTAGGCTAAGCACCTAGTTCCATTGCAATGGAGGAACTACTGCCACACTACTCCAACGACTAATCCCAAAGGAGATCTACTCCTTTACAACATCATAAAGGACATCAATATCTTTGGATCTAATGCTAGTCTATCTAGTACATCGAAACACACCATATCGAATGTACATCTAAGGCACCTTTAGTTAATGCCTTTGACTAGATCTACAAGACACCTTTCACTAATGTCTTGTGTCTTCATTTCAAAGCACCTTTCACTAATGCTTCAAGTCTTGACTTCTAAGCACCTTTCACTAATGCTTCTTGTCTTGACTTCTAAGCACCTACCACAAGTGCTTATGCTATAGAGGATAAATACTCTTCACTAATATCTTCGTCTTGACACTTGAGACACCTTTCACTAATGTCTTCAACACTATACTTCTTTGAGGAAATAAAGGAATCATCAACAAGAGGACTTCGGTAGCCTTGATGATGAGGAAGCTTGGCAGCTCATGGACTTGAGCTTGCTCGACTTCAAAGGTGGTGATCTTGCCTTTAAGAGGAACCTAAAAGATCACACAAAAACAAAACTACAAACATAGATCTCTTGGATCTAATGTTAGTGAGATTTAACTCAGGGGAGAAAGTGTGTTAGAAAGGGGTTGAGGAAAAATGAAGAAATGGCTCACTGTTTATAGAGGAAAAATCCTACTGTTCCCGGATCCCACGGATCCCTTCCACAAGGGATCCGTCTAGCGTTAAGCTAGGGATCCGTGGAACGCTCCTCTTTGCCCATGGGTATTTTGGTTATGGGTCATGGGTTGAACCATGGATCTTTGGCTAGATACAATATATCTTTGAGTGCAATGCACTTAGTCACTTGGGTATGGGTTGATCCATGGGTTATGGATATTATCCATGTATGATATAAGCATGATGTCATGCAATGGGTTATGGGTCAAGATCCATGGGTTATGGGCTTTGGGTTGTACCCAACTACATTCAATGTATTTGCCCAATGGGTTGTGATACTTAAGTTTCTACCCATTTATATTACCCAATATACTACATAATAGTTATGTGTATATCTTATCTAAATATGTAAACACTAGTTGTTGTACATATGTATTACTTAAATCATAAAATCACTTATACTTGTTTTAGTGTTTTATGTGAAAATGTGAATATGTTAGAAACTATTAGTTCAAACCATTTACGTATTTTATTTGTTTCATTAATATGATTTTACGTTTGTTATCGACAAAACATTAGAAGATCGTAAAATATAAATAAACATTTTACGGCTTATTTGTATTAACACATTCTTATGCATTGCATAGTTTTTCTTCATATGCATGCGCTTATAATCTACCATTTTAGCGATATTGAATCGCAAACTTTAAGAATGAATGGGAAATGAATCACTGATTTTTTGTCTTATTTTGAGAATTATAGGCTTATATGACTCAAAAATAAAACAAAAATAAACGGCTTCTGTAACATAAGCCGAAACAAAAATAAGCTCGTAAGACATATAAACTTAAACAAAACACCTTGCAGAACTTTTTCATATCTAAACCCTATTAGATTCTTAAAAAACAGGCTGAAAAAGACGCTGCAGCCAAAAAACAAGCAGCTCATACACAAGAAGAAGAAAGGGCTAAAGTTGGAGAATTTCAAAGCCCATAAATTCAACGTAACGCATTCAGGACTGAGAAAGATGTTGCTGAACAAAGCAACAAAGAAAATGAAAAGAAAGAAGGAAAAAGGATTGTTAAACCATCGGTGTACTTGAAATCACCTTATATGAACAAGAAGGTAGACACGATGGAACCATTAACAGAATCTGAAACAATGCTAGCTAACAGCTTATTTTCGATGGAATAAGATATCATGTAAGATTTAAATTTGCTGTTAGTATTAAGGTTATGTTATTTATCACAAGTGATATGCTATATTTAAGAACCTAAATTTTATCAACTGTGATATTAAAAAACATAGAAGAGATATTCAATGATGGCAAGGGCACACCAGTACCAAGAATAGTAATGCAATCAATTGCGCCGGGATTGCTAATAGAAAGTCAGGTAATCGATGCATTCGCTTCGGTATTGAATCATGAGGAGAGGAAGAACAAAGTTGGAAAAATGAAGACAAGATACTACTTCCCAACAGATGCAGTGGTAAGATATAAAAACTTCCAAAAAATTGCAATAATATATCTATGCGTTTCAAAAATTATGTAATATGTATTTTAAATTATCTTGAATCTATTGTCATGATACAGCTGCCAGAGATTCTGAAGAAACAAAAAGATGAAAAAAGAAGTATGACAACTTTGAAAGAGTAATAAAAAAAACTCATGACTGAGGAAGAAGCAAAACGGAAATTGAAAGATGTGAAACTTGTATTCTTTCCGATAATTGCTCACGACCATTACTATGTAATAGTTTTCAACCTGGAGAAGGGCAACGCTGTAATACTGGACAACCACATTTCAGATGCGCCCTACAAAGATAAATACAAACCCAACTTTGATTTTGTGGTAAGCAATGTCTGAACCGAACTCTATTTAAATACTTATATCTTTTATACAGAGTAATATCACTAGAGATAAATTGTAGCAAGTAATATCACTAGAGATAAATTGTAGCAAGTAATATTTTGTTAATTTGCAGAAATCATAGCTTGTAAGTTACTTGATGAGGGCTTCACACCCAATCCTCGATACGATATTGAAAGAGAAGCCAGCTACTATTTTAAAGATGAAATGGAGAACAAGGGATAACAAGATTGACTACGGCTTATACATGATGATGCATATGGAGACATTTGAAGGTGAAGCGGGATCAAATTGGAAGCCAAACATCATTGATGAAAAAAATCACAGATATGCTGAACAAATGAGAAGAATGAGGATGAGGTATGCAGCAAAGATACTGTTACATGAAGTGAATCAAAAGAGTGAACTGATGTCAAAATACGCAATCAAGTTTGCTGAAAAACACAAGCATGATGAGAAAGAGATTCAAAAGGTGGTTGAACAAGCTATCAAGAAGAAGATAGCTAAAGAAAACAAGCATTAAATGTATTTAATGCTATTCCAAAACAATTTACATTTCTGTTTAAGTATCTTATATTTCTAAACAACGTAGATGGTTTAAAGTAGGTTTAAGAATCTGATATGCAAAAAACAATATTATGGCTGACGGGCCACGGAATGTGACGGACAATGTCCAAGTTGGGAAATACCTAAGTAGATGGGTGGATCTATTAGGTACCTGAATCACATTCCCTGGTGCCGGAGATTGAACTACATTTTGTTTTGGATTTTGCATATTTTAGTTGGATTTTACATTTTGTTCTGCATTTTAGATGCAAGTAGGACTGCCGGGCCACGAAATGTGACGGACAATGTCCAAGTTTGGGAAATACCTAAGTAGATGGGTGGATCTATTAGGTACCTGAATCACATTCCCTGGTGCTGGAGATTGTACTACATTTTGCTCTGAAATTTGCATCTTTTAGTTGGAAATGCAGACGTATGCTTTTAGATGTATTTTACATTTTGTTCTGGATTTTAGATGGAAGTAAATGCTTTTGGGTAATATGAATATAACCTTGTTTATGTTCTTCTGCTGACATATGCATGTATCTATCACTATATATATTTATGCTGTTGGGTAATTCATCGAAGATTTCGCTACTCAGGTAGCTTTAATTTATATAAATGAATTGGTGAACCCAAGATCGGTAAATTTGGGATTATGATGATTTTTTTTTCAAAGTGTAAATGCTTTATTTGCAATACTTTGGTAATTGATAAGATGACTGCCAAGACGCACTGTCTTTAAAATGTATAAAATGACTATCAAATTAAGAGACTGACTATTTTTGCAATGACCTACTCTGTGAAAACATGTTAAGACTGGCAACAAAATTTAGATCTTGAGTCACCACAAAAAAATCACAAGCAACCAAAACTAGCCTACCTCCTTTTTCTTTTCTCTCTTTTTTTTTTTAATTATCACTTGTGATATTAGAACATATCACCAGTGATTTAACTAAAAGTTTTTTATATCACCTATTATGTCACCTGTCATATAACAAAAAAGAAAATCAAAAATAAGTAAGAATTTAGTACTTCCAAAATGTACTTTGAGATGTGAGCTTGTATGTGCTTGCTGTGAAAATGTTCAGTTGATTAGTATAGACAAAAGCTTTTCAAAAAATGTAGTCAAGGACAATCTATACATACACAAAAGACATGCAAAAAAAGCATGATTTAAATGAATCATCTTGCACAAATATGAAATGAAACATGATTATGCAAATGTAATACAAAAACAATATTTAATTGTATATCACATGTGATATAAATTAAAATAGGCAAAAAAAGTTTACATAAAGTAAAAATAGAAGGACTGAAAATGTAAAGTTCAATAAAATAAAAACCAGATCTGGAAAAACACACACAAATAAAAAAAACACACACCCACAATCTATCCTTCGAAAAATAAACGACGAATCGTTGAATCAAATTCTAAAATACATAAATATGAAGGAATCGCAACCTCAAAAACCGGATAAGGGAAAACAAGCTGTTGAAAATATGGATAATGGTACGACACTCATTTCGCTATTATTTAAAAATTACTTGAATTTTATTTACTGTTTGCGTATTTTATATGAGTTTTATATGCGTATTTTATATGTGTTTGCGTATTTTAAGATGTTTTGAAACAGTGATAAATTACAGATTATATTTAAAAAAAAAATGAAATGATTGTTGAAGATAAGTGTATTATACTAGTTTATCTACTGTGATTTAAGAAAATATGTTGAAGACAAGATTTTATGCTATTGAATTAGAAGTTACAATAGCGACAGCTCATGTCATTGATTGTTAGATGTTTACAGCTGTAGAAACTAAGATCGTCGTAGTTTTGGGATAGTTATAAATTGAGGGACATTGTAGTTTGATTTAAGTTTTGCTAATACAACATAAAAATCTTTAAAAAAAAGAAGCTCAGCTAACTCTTTTGGGCTTACGACTTCATTCAAACTGCATAGTGAAAGAAAAAGCATTTTAACATAAAAAACTTAGTTTATACATTTTGAAGTTGTAACTAGTTTGAGTGAACTCGTAAACTGAGGAACATTGATGTTTAAGGGAAATAAATGTGACTGTTTTGGGATCGTTGAAACTTTTTTTTGGTCGTTGTAAATCAAGGTGATTTGGTTGTTAACATGTAGAAAAAGAAACGAAATGTGTACACAATACTGAAGGTAGTTTGGTTGTTAAAAACGTCTACCCAAATTTGGTTAATTTGTAGATTCAATGACTGTGACATTGCCAACCAATGTATAACTGGATTCGCTATTATTTATGATATATTATATGATAAACATACAGATGAACAGAAACCAAAAAGAAGAAAACAGTTAGCAAGATTAGGATGTAAGAAAAAACGTTTTAGAGGTTTGCATCCACTAATAGAAGAAAAAGAAAAAAGGTTGGAGAAAAAAAAGAAGATGATGAAGGAAAAAGCAACAAAATTAAAGCCTGAGCAAGAAAACGAAGCATCGGAAAAAGCTACAGAACATGTATATCAAAAGTGATTTGAGATAGTTCTGTGAATGGTATATCACAAGTGATAAATGCTAAAATATCACAAGTAATAAATGCCAACAATTTTATTTTATTATTTTATTTTTACTACAGGATGCAAAAGAAGCTGAAAAGAAGATTATGCAAAAATGAAACAGGCTGAAAAAGAAACTCCTGAAAAAACAGAAAAATCTGAAAAAGAAACTGCTGCAAAAAATGATGATAAAGAAGAGAATCGTGAAAGAGAAAAAGAAAAAGGAAAAATAAAAATTGGTGAAATGGAAGATGAAGTAAACGAAGAGATTGAAAAAGATGCAAAAAAGAAACGAAAGGTGTACACAATACTGAAGGGAAGGGCATCAGTTAAGCCACTTTTTGAGGCAATGTGTGGGTTAAGTGTAGAAAGAAAGAAGGTTATAACACAAATGGGTTTTGGAGACTTGATAGAATTCCCAATAAATGAAATACCGAAAAAGCTTGCCTTCTTTGTGGTAGACAGCCTCGACACAGAATCAATGAACCTTAGACTTCCAACAAGGAATTTAAAATTTTCTCCACAAACTGTGCATGAAGTTCTCAGACTACCAAACGGATCAAGGACCCTAGAAAGAGATGAAGGCCAAAGACAATACAATGATAAATTTGTTGAAGAATGGAAAGATCAATTCAAACACGAAAACAGTTTGACAACAAATGCCATATCAAAGGAGATAACAAAAACAACAAACACGGATTTCATGTTCAGAATGAACATTTTAATGCTTATTGCAAATACATTGGGAGGATGCGATAAAAGCTCTGTTGTCAGAAAAACGGTGTTGGAAAACGTATTTGAATGAGATAATGTGAAAGATATAGACTGGTGCAGATATATTTTTGATTGTGCAAGCTTAACAAAACATGATTGGTCTGCAAGAAAGAATAATAGGACAAAGGTTGACTATTACAGCCCAGTTACATTCTTGATGGTAAGTAATAAATTTTAAATTATTTTTTCTTCCTAACATAAAATGTTATGAAAATATATATTCATTGAACTGATAAAATGGTTGATGAAATAGCTTGCATATTTACATTACACAAAGTTTGATCAAATGAATGTGCCGAGAAGAATACCAGCTCTAAAAAGCTGAAATACAAGTTTGTTGAAAAGTACGGAGATTATGGAAATTGATTTCAACAACTACTTTGGAATGGTGGAAATTATAGGAGATATGAATAAAGACGAAGAAGATACTCAAAAGCAGGTCAGTCTAAAAAAATTTAACTTCTATGTTATGTCCTATCACAAGTGATAAAATAAATTATGCATGGTATCACTTGTGATAATACAGTAAAATATTAAAAAACACTAAAATATCACTGGTGATGATGTATAACTAATATTATCTTAAATTTGAAATTCAATCACAGGAAGTGTATCAGATGTTAGAAGATAAGATAGAAAGCATTTTGAGTGAGAAAGAAATGCTAGAAGAAACAATTAAAGAATATCTATGTAAATTCAAAAGGGATGAAAGGCTTCAGCAATTTATAGAAAGAATAAAAAAGATTTTGAGTCAACCAGATGATTGTTTCAAAGGAAAAAGTCCATTCTTATCATCAAGCTAAAGAGTCAAGCTCCATCAAATTTGGCACAAGTGATGATGATGAAAATATTGAAGTACAAAATCCATTTGCCAGACAATATACAGAACACGGAGATGAAAATGACGAATCTATGATAATTGATGATGCTGTCAAAAACGATGAAGCAAACGACCAAAATGGAGAACCAATCTATAATGAGAATGAAGTTACGCAAGGTAGTGGAAACAAAGACGCAAGCACTACCAAAAATGATGAAACTGATGAAAACAACAAGAAGGATAGAAGAGAAAAGGATGAAGCTGTGGGAAACAACGATGGGAACAGTAACAAAAAGGATGAAGCTGCAGGAAAAAATGAAGGGGAAAAAAGATTAAACAAACAAGGTTACAAGTAAAAAAAGTAACGAAGAAAGAATAATGAGTGAAAACGATAAAACTAAAGATCAAATAAAACCTTTTTATACTGATGATGATATTTTTGGAGAATTACTAAACAAAAGTGATGAAGAATTTAGAAAGGAATTGAGAGGAATACAAAGGGAACAAGCCACATGGATGCAAAACGAAATGAAGAAGTGAACAGATATGCGAAAAGTGAGAACCGTGAGAACCTTAAGAAACATAAAAGTGTTGAAGAAAAAGAACAAACAGGTCCATCTTCACAGAGCCCTAGTTTCGTCTTTATACCAGGGTCTCAGCCAAGCTTTGATCTAGGAATTGATAGCCCATGAGTACAGTCAAAATCAAGTGATGAAGGAAAACAATATCAGTGCCTGAAATCTCCATACATGAACAAGAAGGTCAGCACGACAAAAGATCTAACAGAGGTGGAAAAACTTTTGGCAAGAAGCATCTTCTGTATGCAAGGAAACGAAGCGTAAGTTTATATTTAAAAATTCGATATCTAATTTATTATAGTTATCACTTGTGATAACAAAACATATATTAGTTTCTTATATTTATCACATGTGATACAAAAAACATTTACCTATATACACAGTTCCTTATACTTATCACTTGTGATATTGTGAACAGAGAACAAGTTTTCGTAGACGATAAAGGTTTAGGATTAATGAAAATGAATGTTCAATCACTAGCGCCAACCTTGAAAATTGAAATTCCTGTGATAGATACCTTTGCTGATATCCTAAACTACGAGGAATTTTTCTCATATAGAAAGATCAAACGGCATTACTTTTATACATCAATGATGGTAAGATAAATTTTTATATCAAATGAACGTATTTCTGTATTAACTTTTATTTATTATTAATAATAATAATAATAATTTTTTAATTGTCAATCAGCTTCCAGGAGTATTACAAGATAAACCAGAATTGTTCATTAACAAAGTAGATAAACAGGATGATATGTTTGAACACTTGATTGCTATTCAGATGGAAGAAGACATAAGCAGGGTCAAATTTGATGACATTAACTTGGTATATTACATCTATACATA
This sequence comes from Chrysanthemum seticuspe, assembly GCA_019973895.1. NCBI lineage: Eukaryota > Viridiplantae > Streptophyta > Magnoliopsida > Asterales > Asteraceae > Chrysanthemum > Chrysanthemum seticuspe. The sequence goes on from BPTQ01000004.1 coordinate 232,361,546, forward strand.
TATATGGGACTACATATGCCACCTCATTAATGCTGACTAGGCAATTTAATGTTGACATGGCACATCATTTGATGAGGTGGAAATGCCACCATGACACTACATCCAGCTACATATTTAAAAAAAGATTTACAGTTGCAAGAATCGAGCTCTGGTTTCGGGGTTCAAACAGAAAAGCCTCAACCAGTGAGGCAACCCACATTTTATTGTTCAAAGTCCTCTTACCAAAGTGGTATTCGTTCTCAAACTTTACTAACTTCAATCAAATAAATATAACTGAAACCCTACTCATTCGGTCAAACATTAACTTCCCCTCCCCATTCCTCTCGGCCTTCCCAAAAAAAACACCCCCAATTCACAAAACGCATGTTTGAGCTAATCAATCAAAGATTAAGCTAATCTATACCATGTTTCAATATATCATTTATGGTTTGAAAAGTGACGGACAAAATCAGGATATGGCGTCAAAACGCATATCCACAATTGATTTCAATGGCACAAAAGTGACGAGCACAATCAGGTTAGGTTTAATTCGAAATTTCTAATATTTTTTGTAATAATTAAGTTATTTTACATATGCTTTATATAGATTTGATAATATTATCAGCTGCTGATTTGAAACAAGTATGTTTGTTTGATTTTGAACAATTAATATTATTGTATATGTTTTTTGTAAAGAAATCAGTGTTATTGTTTGATTCTATTTTACGTTTATGTTTGAATGAATTTTAATTTGATTCATAGGTGGATTTCTTGAGTTTGAATTCAGCAGTGTTGTTAGAGTGATAATTACTCATACTGATGACTTAAAACTATCAAATATGGTTTCATTTTTAGTTTTGTTTTTCTTTGTAGGACTGATAACGCTAGACGCGTCGTTCGGGGTCAAGGAAACTTCCTTTTCTTCGAGCAAGTTTTATAACACCCTAGGCAGTGAACCTAATCGTTGTAGTGTAGTAATTAGGGTAAGCCACGGGTATTGATATCGTTCTCTAGGGGAATAGGAATGCTAGTAAGAAGTTACTACGCTAAGGTTAAGGTTGAGGAAGATTATTTTTGTATTTTCATATTTTATGAAATGGAAAGGTACGAATCTCGGGTATTGGATTTGGGGGAATTGGAATCGCATCATTGAAGAATGATCGTAAGGATAAGGGGATCTCTTGCTATAGTTATGGGCACCGAATGGGATTAATGATGTGATGTTGCTAATCCAAGTGACGGATCCCACGATATTTTGAACGAGCTTCTTTTCCTTCAAAGGAACTGGG
>BPTQ01000004.1:232964666-233307772 GCA_019973895.1 Chrysanthemum seticuspe
TATCAGATACACACAGAAAGACTTAGGCGTAAAATTACTTAAACCCTAAACCCTTAATCTACGTGCATGAGATATAGCTACACAAATCAAACAAGAATGTTTATGAAGTGTCCTAGATGTCATATGGGTGCAATGGAACAAGATATAACACATTTACACCATAGAATCAGAAGATTCCTGGGATATGAACCCTAAAAGCCTAAAACTTAAATTCTTACAGTTTAGATGTTTCTGGGCTAATTTCAAGGTTCAAAACATGCATATATACTTATTCTAACACTTTCTTGACCACCTAATAACATATCACAGAATAGACAAACCCTAAATGAGCGCAAGAACCCTAGAAATCATATTAGTGAAATTTAAGATTCTGGATGGTTTTGGACGATTGAAACAAGTTTAATAGACACTAAGAAAGGTTTTAACACAACTTATTTCAATCCAAACACTTTTATGCATAATCACCCAGTTCGTTCGAGTGAACAATTTTCCAAAATCAGTTTAAAGAGTTTTAACCGTTGGATTTGAAAGAATTTTAGAAACCCTTGTTTATCATCTTGATCAAAACAGTTTAGAACTTATAGATTATGAAAAACTTGAATGGATTTAGAAGATTTGATTTGGGCCGTTTGATCTTGGTGGTTTAGGAGTAAATGATTTTGTTAAAATTAATTAGCCAAGTTGACACATTCAGTCCTTCAACCTTAAAGAGGTTCCAACCAAGATCCTTTAACATCCATTTAGGTTAGACAAGACACATGTAAGGCAAGAAACTTAACGATACTCCCCCTCGACTTCTGAAATAATGAAATGGTTAAAACATTTGAGTCCGAGGAGAGTAATTGACAAGAAAAGTGTCCATCATTTTAGAAGAAACAACATATTTTTGAAAACATGCAAGTACAAGGTTTTATGAAACCGAAAAATATTTACTTTCTCCCCCTCAACACTTGTTCGGGAAAATAATGAAAGGTTTGATAGAACAACGTGTTGACTGAAGATTTGTACTTGCCATGTTAAAAGAAATATAGATAGAAGAATATTTTTGTTGTTTTATCAGATTTTATAATTTTGTATTTTGTTTTTGAAAATATTTACAAGGTATGTTTTGGTGTTTGACAGGTTTTTAAGACTGTTTTAAGAGGTCATCCAATTCCTCTTGAGTCAAACACCTCATACCAATCCGGTGGACCAACTCATTAAACCTAGCGGGAGGCAAGGCTTTGGTGAGCAGATCTGCCAATTGGTATTCAGTACCCACAAAGTATAGTTCAACGGTACCCTGTTCCACGTGGTCCTTGATGAAATGATAGCGTAGATCGATGTGCTTTGATTTCGAGTGCTGAACTGAGTTGCACGAGATTGCAATGGCACTCCGATTGTCGCAGTACATCGGGATTCTGTCAAATACGTAACCATAGTCTTTGAGTTGTGTTCTCATCCAGATGACTTGAGCACAACACGCGGACATGGCTACATATTCTGCTTCGGTTGATGACAGCGATGTACAATCCTGCTTCTTTGATTGCCAAGACACCAGTTTATCACCAAGAAATTGTAGAGCTCCTGAAGTACTTTTCCTTGAGTCTAAGCATCCTGCGTGGTCAGCGTCTGAAAAAGCGATTAGTTCAAAACCAGAATCCTTCGGATACCAGATCCCCAAATTAATGGTTCCCTTGATGTATCGGAGGATTCTTTTAGCCTCAGAGAGGTGGGTTTCAGTTGGTCGCGACTGATAACGGGAGCATAGATAAACGGCAAAGACAATATCAGGTCTGCTAGCTGTTAGATACATGAGGGACCCAATAATACTTCGGTATTTGGTGGGGTCAACTAATTTCCCATGTAAATCAGCATCTAGCTTCTTGGTATGAGCCATTGGTGTGGCATAAGTATTACAGGTTGTCATTCCAAATTTGTTTAACAGTTCAAGGGCATATTTGGACTGACTCAAGAAAATACCACGGGGTGATTGATGAACTTGCAGTCCTAGAAAGAACGTAAGTTCACCCATCATGGACATTTCAAAATTTTTCTTCATTAGTTTTGCAAAAGCGATTGAAAACTTTTTATGTGTTGACCCAAAAATGATGTCATCCACGTAAATTTGAATAATTAAGATGTGTTCCCCGTGATATTGTATAAAAAGAGTTGGGTCAACCGAGCCTTTGGTGAAATTATTGGCAATGAGGAAAGATGATAGCTTATCGTACCATGCCCGAGGGGCTTGTTTGAGACCATAAAGAGCTTTGTTCAGTTTGTAGACATGGTTCGGAACTCAGGATCAACGAATCCATCTGGTTGGCTGACATAGACCGTTTCTTTAAGTTGCCCATTGAGAAACGCCGTTTTGACATCCATCTGATAGACCGTCATGTTCATATGAGCCGCGAACGCGAGAAATATCCGAACAGCCTCAAGACGAGCAACCGGAGCAAAAGATTCTTCAAAGTCTATTCCTTCTTCCTGACGATAACCCTTAGCAACTAGCCGTGACTTGTTTCGGATAACATTCCCTTCAGCATCCAATTTGTTTTTCCAAATCCATTTTAAACCAATGACGTAGACTCCTGTTGGTCTTTCAACCAGTTCCCATACTTCAAGACGTTTGAATTGGTTGAGTTCTTCTTGCATGGATTCAATCCAGTTGTCTTTTGTCATTGCGTCTTTAATGTTTTTAGGTTCAGATTGGCAGACAGTGAGTGCATAAATGCAATGTTCACCATCTGAGTGAAGACGTTGTCTCGTAACGACTGGTTGATTCGGGTTGCCAATAATGTTAGCCAGAGGATGGTCTTTAGTCCATCTATGTGTAGAGGGTTGATGTTGGTATACATTGTGCAGATTCTGAGGATTCAAATGGTTTGTTGAAGATTCTGCAACATCTGGTGCAACAGTCTCATTAGCAAACGGGTTGAAGAACGCATTTGGATCAAAATCTGCAGGTGGGGGTACTTCATTCAGAATATCATTAGCTGGTTCATCATTGTTGGAAGCGGTGTGTTCAACTGTTGTGTTGGAGTCAACTGGTGTAGGTGCATCTTCAACAGTAGTTGTTGTAACAGGTGTATCAGGTATAAGAATATTATCAGGTTGTGCAGCGGAAACAGCGGATACACCAGGAGCACGTTCATCAATATCGTCACAGAACAGAGGAGCAAATAACCTTTCCATTTGTTGACGAGTTAGCTGAGGGCTTTCTTCAGCTGATGATGGGGATTGAGGGAAGTTTAAACGGTTGTGTCCGGGTTCTAAGCTGTTATACTCAGAAGCCATTGTGAAGAAGTTTCAGAATCAGCTTCCCCTCAAACTGACAACTGTCTTTAGCAGATTTGAAACTTTGATGAAGTCTACATTTCCTCTAACTTTTGAAGGTTTCAGTATGCAGCGGAATTTGTAGATGAGCAGTAAACCACACAAAGGAAATCTGACTAATTGCGGAAGATCCGTTCGAGGGTAACATGCCAGAAATCAACAAGATCTTCTCACGTATGTAGACGCATCAAACCAAACAAACCATGAAAGACGAAATGATACGACTTTCCCGTGAATGTTGTGGTCTTTCGGAATACTAATCACTGTGAATATGCAATAATTCGATACCAAGACCGTGTGTGAGGCATCATATCATCATATTTGGTTAACTTCACACAGGATCACCCGTGAAATTGAGACGATAATACCAAAGTGAGACGTTTGAGCCACATATCGTCTAATTTCTTCCCCTAATTGAAGAAATTCAATAAGGCATTGGGTTTTCGCAAAGAAGCATCAAAAATATTTCGAGAGAGTCAACTGCTGATAAAACTTCTCTGTTCATAATGTTGATCATCAACTGTGTCATTGTTGTTGGAAGCAGTTTGATCTTCTGTTATAGAAGATTCAGTTGTTGTTGTAGATTCAGGTGTATCTGAAATTAGAGTATTATCGGTTGTGCAGCGGTAACATTCGATACATCTGAAGCACGACTTTTGGCAGAATCTTTAACCAGAGGAGCAAGCAATGTTTCCAATTCATGACGATTAAGTACAATGGTGGAACAGCTGATGGATCATGATATTTTTTACGGTGAGAAACGGGTCCTACGCTGTTTTGCAGTAGGAGCCATAGCTGTTGTACCTGCATAGAAGAATAGAAAGGGGGCAAGAAAGAGAAACATGGATCCCCAAGTGTAACTGGGTTCCAAATGTTAGAAGCATAAAGATGTAGTGTCAATTATCTTCTTGACACCTGAACATGCTATTTTGATGATTTCCTTTCTTGCCTCAGGGATGGATGTTGTTGGTATCCCACTTGTTTTGGTGCAACTACTTAGTATCTTGCCTGTAGGAATCCACCTAAGACTAACAGTTTTGAAAATCCTACCCGTTGGTATCCATCTAAGGTTAGATCTAGGGGATGTTGAAACTTCTTTTGGGAAGAATTTGCGTCCTATATGGATCCACCTATTAGGTTTCTGAAATTTTACGTTTAGATCAACGGGTTTATTTCTAACTGTTTGAGTTAACTTAGGTTTTGGTTTGCTACTACAAGCAGTGTTCAGTAATACACTCGAAGGTGATACACTAGGTCGTGAACCTAAGATTCCATCCTTTTGGAGTAGTGCCCTTTTCCTAGCCTTTTCTAGATCATAGTTCTTATATGCGTCATTTGAATCATATGAATTTTTACGTTTAATGCTCGGTTTAGACACATTGTTCGAACTAATCCTAGATTGGCCAGAAGCAGCCACTTGTACAGGTATAACAGAAACAGGTTTAACAGAAACATGTTTAATAGAAGCAGAAGCAGTATTGTTGGGCCCTGAATGTGGAGTGACTGGTTTTGACAAATGATTATTCTCAACAACTTGGGAGGGAAACCGTGGTTTTGACGATTTTGAACGTTCAGATTTAAAAGCAGTTGGATGTTTGACAACTGATTGGTTTCTGATTGGTTTTAGAGACGATTTCCCCAAGGTTGTTGGTTTTGCAAAATAAGTATCCACACTCTTGTCAGTTAATCTTCTCAGTTTGTTTTGTAAAGCAACATGTGCAAGCCCCTTTGCTTGAATTTGAGCCTTTAAATGCTCATTTTCTTTTACTAATGTATCCACACGATTACTTTGTTCATTTGAAGACTGACCATTGTGTTCTGAAGAAAAAGATTTGTTTTGAAGTTTAAGTTCAAGAGAGATGCAATGTGCCTCTAGTTTTGAAAAATCTTTATGAAACTGAGCAATGGTCTTTTTCAGAAGAATGATTTCAGATTCAAGAGTTTGATTTGACGTTTCAGTTGAATTGTTAACAAGTAAGGGCTCAGACATGAGATAGTTGTCTGGACATTGTGCAACACACTGGTCAACCTCTCCTTCATTACTGAAATCAGGTTGCTCAGTATGTTGTATCGCATTTGCAGGTAAAGTATGATCAACAGTAGATTGTACCTCGACCATCTGTTCTGTGTCAGTGTCATAGGTGGGTAAGATATCTTCCTCAACCATTTGTTCTTCGTCACAGTTAGGCTCGGTGTCGTAGTTAAGTATGATATCTTCTCCAGATCTGCTGCTGTCATGCTGCTTTTCCAATGCTACAACCTCATTGTCCGCATTACCGACAGATGCAGTATTCACAACATTCTCAACGTCCATTTGAGCATTCCTTTCATGTACAACAACTCTTGCACCTTGTACGACTGCGGGATATTGGGAATTAGATGTTGTCTGACGCTTGAATGCCAGAGATATAGCCATGAATCCTTCTTGCAATGCCACAAATGGATCTTTATGATCATACTCCATTTCACTCCCCTGCAGAAGAATCAAAGAGAAGAAAAGGTGCAAAGTCGATGTAGCACACAGAAGGTCGATATAGTGAATTGCAATTTCCCTCCAAAAATAATTTTGAAAAATTTTGACTCTCAAAATTTGAAATTCACTATCAAATTCAATTCTAAGGATGAAGGAAAAATTTGAGTTATGACAATTTTGACGCCAAATTTGACCCGAAAAATTTGAATTTAGGCCCAAAAATTTGAATTTTTGACCAAAATTTTCGCAGTTAAACCAAAATTTGAATCTCGCGTAAAAATTGAACGATTAGTCTCCTCTAAAAGTTAAATTTTACTCAAATTTTCCCGCAAAAAAACTTTTTTTTTTTTTTTTTTTTTTTTTTTTTTTTTTTTTTTTTTTATAACTTGTGTTGATGGATCTTTGTAGTCGAATGAACCTTTGTTGATGAAGTATCCTTAGGCGTAGAAATCACAATTAACCAAGTAGTACTTATGCGTAGAACACACCAAAGTTACGCGTAACAATCAAGAGTTACGCGTAGGTTTAGCTTACGCGTAAGCAGGAAAAAAGACTAAAGTTATGCGTAAACAGTAAGTTAGGCGTAGAAAGTTAGGCGTAGGATTCCCTTATGCGTAAGACTAGGTTTACGCGTAAGATGAATCTTAGGCGTAGGATTTTCTACGCGTAAGCTTAAGCTTATGCGTAAGTTTAGGGTTTTATCCCAAGTGATCTTTTACACTATCACAGTGCAACGGATATCCAAAGTCGACGTATTTTCAGACTTATCCAAGTAATAAAACACGGAGTAAACCACGAAAACGAAGATCAAACCAAGGATAAAGTTATGCGTAGAATTAGGGTTTTGATACGCGTAGTTCTACTCGTAAAATGACTTTTGCCCAAAAATGTTTCTAAACCAGATTTTTGTGATGAAATAGCTTCAATATCACCAAAATAACACAAAAGTGTGAAACTTGATGATCCAAAGCTTCTAAAACAGTTACGCGTAGGATGAAACCCTCGAACAAAAACAAGCTTAAAAACGTAGATCCACGCGAAAAGTTTGAAACTTTTTGCCAAAAACAAGTATTTTAACACCTCAAAACATTGAAAGTACAAGAATCTTGGATTAAAAAGTGTAAAAAACAAGTTTTTAAGCGAACCAAAGTATCACTCGTTAGCCTTACGCGTAGGACCAAAACCCACTTCAAAAGCAATAACGATTCACCCAACTATTAGGCGATTGATACCACTGTTAGGTCACTAGTTTTACAACACAAGCATCAAGAGAAGAGATAGAGAAGAAGAGGTCGGTTGAACCCTTATCCAAACACACGAAATACTAAGAGAAAGGTTAAAGGAAAGAGTGAAATAGAAAAGAGAACAACCAACCCTCAAATGAGGGTTTACAAGAGTTTATATAGGCAAGGAGCTAGGACAACACTCCCTCTCCTTCCCTATTCCTTATTGGGCTTGGATCAAGCTTATGGGCCTTCTACATAAGCTTGACCTTAAACAAACATAAAGGCCATAATAAAGCTACCTATTACATATGAAATATAAATACTTGAAATACTGTTTAGGAGTGATTCCAACAGATTCCCACTGGGATGCAGCTTCGGATTTGTGCCTCCTCCATTGTGGGTGGAGATGCGGAAGTGGAGAATGTTCGTCTAGCGTCAGAACAATGTAATGACCTACTTCGTTCCCCACACGGGCTATCACAAGGGGGTCAGTTCTTTGTGAGAAGTCTGGACCATTGATAAGCGGAAAACACATATTCCAACCCCTGTGAGATATAAATGCAACGGGTCGTCTAATCAGTTCTGCAATAACCAACCCCGTGTTTGGCATGTCCATATAGCGATCAGTCGGTGCATTTCCTTCTCCGGACCAGTCTATTGTACGGCGAAGTTCGTTAAAACCATCTTCCCCCCACAAACCCATGTAAACCTGCCAATTTAGGTCCATCTGTTGCAATAACATCTGCCTAACTTGGCGCCACCAATCTTGTTGTTCCCAAACACCATGGGCAACGCACCGAAACCCACAATTTCCGTCACCCACCACATTATATATACTGATTATGTATGGATGCCAAAGGACTGGAAGCATACTCATAAGCATTTCGCTTTCTGCATCTCCATTGTACAACATGTGTCTTATAGCGGTGCTTCTTCGGTGATCACTAGGACCCGTGAAAGAACTATGTCGGGCAGGTTCTTTGTTGAAGTTCGGGACTTGTGTAGATCTTGTAGCGGTGCTTCTTCGGTGATCTACGGTTGGAACTTCATTCAAGTCCGGGACTTGTGTAGCCTTGCCCATTTTGTCCTTTGCGCTCGGACGTCCACGGGTATTTTTCTGAATAACAGGTTCCCGTGTGTCATCAGATGCAGGTTGGTATATCGATCTCAACTTCGTTAGCATATTATTCTTGACAAACGACGACGCTTTGGTAAAAACATTCCTGAATTGTCGAATGTCATCTCTAAACGAAGTATCATCATCATCATCATCATCATCATTACTGGAAGAGCCATCTTCAGGCGGTGGCCTATTGATATTAGGCCACGGAACATGTAGGGTTCTCCAAAAAATATTAAGTTCTTCTAGTGGAATGGGGAGTCCTGAAATCATTAAAAGTGGTATATTACAATGACGCCCGTAAATCACTGATATTAATGGGAAAACAACTTGATAGTTATAAATGTACTTACCATGAATCACATAGTATTGCATCTCGTGAAAGCATGGCAGTCCGTAAATTGTACGCAACTTATGGCTACAATCTTCTACGGTGATAGACCGATGGAGTTCTTTGTGCATGAGTTGGAAAGCATGGTGAGAAACTTTATACCACAATTCTTGAAATAGTAGAAAATTACAATCATTTATTTTCTCGCCGATGCTTCTATTTAAACTCTCTTTTATCGAATTTTCTTGCGCAAAGATAATCTTATCGATTGCACTCAACAACCTGTCTAAATTGGACTGTGTGCCGCCCAAATATAATTTCAACAACGCGTGGTGAGCCTCAACTCTACACGTTGTTGTCTGGCCGAAGGAGCGATATTCATCGGTGATGTACGAGACAAACATGTGTCTGTAATCTCGCAGCCAGTTATCCAGATACTCAGCGATCGCTGAAAAAAAAACAGTGAATTAATCAAAGGTCATTCGGGTGCTTATTAATTGAATAATAAAAAAAATATATAATTAACAATTTATTACGCGCATGGTTGACCAAGCGTTGTCGTAGGCGCTCATACTGTTGCTCGAACAAGGGGCGTGTCGGAGCTTTAACCAACCGATCCCATCTCTTTTTAATGGAGTCATACTCATCTAACCCACCGCATCTGTTTCTCATAAACCTCATCAAATTTTGCTCTATATGCCATCGACAGAGTAATTTGCGAGCTGTAGGGAATTCTGCTCTACATGCCCCAACCAACGCTAAATCTCTGTCGGTGACAATAACACGTGGGTAGTATCTTTCGTCTATCACCTCTTTTATGCGTTGCAATACCCATTCAAAATTATGCCCCTTTTCACCGTGTATAAAGCTGTACGCCATTGAAAATGTTTTATTCGTTGGAGTTACTCCAACAATTTCCAACAATGGCAATTTAAACTGTGTGGTATTGTACGTAGAGTCCATCAACATGATTTCAGGGAACGTACGCCATAGAGCATTCGAAGTGGGGTGAACAAAAAATAGCTCCTCAAGCTCATTATGGTCATTCACCCTCGGGTAATATGCATAACCTGAATCCGTCAGATGCGCGTAAAGGACTTGAATTTGAGTTCTATCACCTACTCTGGCTCTCCGGAACTTATCAAGTGCGTTATAAATAGTTCTAACGCTAGACACGTTATCCGGATTACGTCCCTTTATTGTCGAAAGTATATTACGTGGTGGTACGCTATACTCTGACAATTCTTTGACCAAACTCAACTCATCATCTTTTAATCGCATTGCATATGGCATACCATGCAACGACTCTAGCAACTCATGATTATGGCTATCACACTTCACCCTCAAAATCCAATTATATTGTGTTGGTCTATATTTCGCAACTAATCTGAATGGACAATTGCTTTTTTTTGTTTTGGTTTTCCGTTTCCCACTACCGTGATATTCATAAATCCCGCTCTTTGTACACATATAATTAATTTCCATCATCTGACCATTTTCTGATTTGGTTCTCTTTTTAACAATGACAAAACCGAGCCCCGAGGCTATATTTTGCACCCACTCAGTTATTTCTTCGTGAGAACGGAAAGCCTGAAAATACATAACAAATTTTATAACACACTTTTTTTTTAACTAATACTTTTTTTAATACTTTTATAACGGAAAGCCCCGAGGCTATATTTACCACTTGTCTGATAAATGGGCAATCCTCTGATACTTCCTCGTGAAAACGGAAAGCCTGAAAAATAAAAAACACAACATTTAAAACTAATACACAATTTTATAAATAATTTTTTTATAAATAATTTTTTTAACAAAGTTTTATTAATACTTTTAAAACTAATACACAATTTTATTAATACTTTTAAATCTAATACAAACTTTTAAAACTAATACAAAGTTTTAAATCTAATACAAACTTTTAAAACTAATACTTTTATTAAAACTTTTAATAATACTAACACTTTTAAAACTAATACTTTTATTAAAACTTTTAAAACTAATACTTTTATTAAAACTTTTAATAATACTAATACTTTTAAAACTTTTAAAACTTTAACAAAGTTTATAAGTGTGTGGTTGTTGAGTGTGGTACGCGTTCATTGAGTGTGGTACGCGTTTTCTCTCTGAGTTGATATCTTGTCCTCTCTCTCTCTCTATCTCATTCATTCAACTCTGTTTCTCTCTCTCACTATCTCTATCTCTCTAAAAGTTTTTAGATTTAGATCTAAAAACATATAAGATCGTGGTGTTTTTGGTTATGTTGTGGTGATATTGCTACTGTGGTTCTTTGATGGTGAGTTTGTGATGTTGAGTTTGTGATCTGGGTACTTTGATGGTGAGTTTTTGATGTTCCTATCATTTTTGGGTAGATTGTGGGTTTAATTTCATGGATTTGTAAAAAAAATAAAAAACGCCTATTTTTTTTTTTAGGGTTTGGTAAATCTGGGTACTTTGATGGTGATTTTGTGATGTTCCTATCATTTATGGGTAGATTGTGGGTTTAATTTCATGTATTTGTAAAAAAAAATAAAAAACGCCTATTTTTTTTTAGGGTTTGGTAAATCTGGGTACTTTGATGGTGATTTTGTGATGTTCCTATCATTTATGGGTAGATTGTGGGTTTAATTTCATGTATTTGTAAAAAAAATAAAAAACGCCTATTATTTTTTAGGGTTTGGTAAATCTGGGTACTTTGATGGTGATTTTGTGATGTTCCTATCATTTATGGGTAGATTGTGGGTTTAATTTCATGGATTTGTAAAAAAAATAAAAAACGCCTATTTTTTTTTAGGGTTTGGTAAATCTGGGTACTTTGATGGTGATTTTGTGATGTTCCTATCATTTATGGGTAGATTGTGGGTTTAATTTCATGGATTTGTAAAAAAAATAAAAAACGCCTATTTTTTTTTTAGGGTATGGTAAATCTGGGTACTTTGATGGTGAGTTTGTGATGTTCCTATCATTTATGGGTAGATTGTGGGTTTAATTTCATGGATTTGTAAAAAAAATAAATAACGCCTAATTTTTTTTTGTTTAGGGTAAAAGCAGTTACAAACTGCTTATGTGAGAGGCTGATTATGTGATGTTATGTGAAACTGCATGAGTTGTGTGGGTGCAAACGGGTAGGTTAACACCTTGATCTGCCACCATTGAGTGGTATGAATACCTGCTCTGGCCTACCCCAGTCCACAGGCTCTGTGTGGTTTCTTTGGGAAACTGCTTATGTGGCTATGACATAGGTATGACACAAATAGTACTCATGTGCTTATGTGCTTATTGAAACTGCCTGAGTTTTGTGGGTGCAAAAGGGTAGGTTAACACCTTGATCTGCCACCATTGAGTGGTATGAATACATGCTCTGGCCTACCCCAGTCCACAGGCTCTGTGTGGTTTCTTGGCAAACTGCTTATTGCACACAAGCAGATTGCACACAGGCTCAGATTAGACCCCGTTCCAATACTACGTTACAGGTGGGGTTATTCATACTGTGGCTATGTTTTTATTCATACTGTGGCTACAATTTTATATTACAAACTGCTTATATGCTTGATAAGCAGTTTGTTACTGTAAGCTGATTTGAAAATTGTTTTTTTTTTAAAAACAAACTGAGATAAGGCAATGATGATTTTGCAAAAAAAAAAATTATTTTGCAACCTTTGATGTTGCAGCCATATATGATAAATATGATTTTGGCTTGGCATTTCCGAATTGACGGCAAATTTTTTTTTATTTTCATTTTGCAACTTTTGATGTTGCAGCCATATATGATAATATGTGATACTTAATCTGAGCCTAATGTTATCTCTATTATTAATGTGTAAAATTGTTACCTCTGGTGATTGAGACATATCGGCAGCCTGAGATATTTGAGGTTTCTTTGTGGTTTGTTAGTTGCGGCTTTCACTTGCAGCTTGTGTTTCACTAAAATTATAGCCACCGTATAAATAACTTGATGATGTTTGTATGATGGTGAGTGCAGCCTGAGATATTTGAGGTTTCTTTGTGGTTTGTTAGTTGTGGATTTCACTTGCAGCTTGTGTTTCACTAAAATTATAGCCACTGTATAAATAACTTGATGATGTTTGTATGATGGTGAGTTTGTGATGTTGTAACTTGGTGATGTTTGAGGCTGAATATATTGAGATTCTTCACTTGTGACTATTCACTTGTGACTTTCTTGTGACTACCTACCAATCCTACAGATGGGAGGTTTCACTTGTGACTTTGGGAATCTTGCTTTTGCTTTTGGTACTTGCTTGTTAACTTGGTTGCAATCTGGTATTGTGCAATCTGATCTGTGCACTGTGTGCAATCTGCTGCAGTTGGACAAAATTTTTTTTCAAAAAAAGGCGATGACGATTGGTTTTATAACCGAACGGACGGCAAAGTGATTTTTTTTATCACTTTGCAACCTTCATATCCGAGCCTAACACTTTTCTAAATCTGCTGCACTTGCACAATTTTGTGTGCTAATGCACTTGGACAAAACTGCTTCATATCCGAGCCTGTGTCCAATCTGCTTGTGTGCTTATGCACTTGGACAAAAAAAACTTGGCGATGATGAACTCTAATCGGAGCCTTTATTCAATCTGCTTGTGTGCTACTGCACTTGGACAAATCTGCTTTGTGTGCTTATGCACTTGGACAAAAATAACTTATGACAAAACTGCTTTGTAATCCTTGGACAAAAAATACATTTTTGGGACAAAATATACCACCCAAACCAGCAATATGACCAAAAAAAAAAAAAAAAAAAAAAAAAAAAAAAAAAAAAAAAAAAACTGCAAAAGTACTGTTGCTACAGTACCTATCCGCTAGACCCCGTGTAAATTCCTACGGGTAGACCCCGTAGGAATAGTATGACCCTTTATTTTATATACTACTGTATTAACTTATTTTTTTGTTTATAAATTGTATTCTCTTACTTCTGTTGAACATAGACATATTTTCAAGGTCATAAAAAAATTTTTCTAGTGTCAATCTTTTTTTTAACTCTATTTACGAGGTCATAAAAAAAATTTTGCCCCCTCTCGATTTTTTTCCTGGCTCCGCCCCTGATCACTTGCTTATTTAAGAGGTATTTGAAGTTGTTTTGCAAAAATGATTATGTGTTTGTTATATGGCATGTTTTGACACATTCTTTGGTCGTTGTCATATCGTTCTCACGAAGCAAGGCCGTCTTTGATGAAGGTCCTGGCGAAAATAAAAGTGAGGCTCTCGAACTCGATGTTAAATAAAAGTGTCGCCTTTTTGTCAAATACAACTATGTAAGACTATCTTTATCAACAACTCATCACAACCCAATCTCTTAATAAAATATTATTATCTCTTTCCTCGACCTACACAACCAATCTATATTTTTTCATCATTTATCAACAACCCAACCAATCTATACTAAATACTAAAAATTACAAAAAAAAAAAAAAAAAAAAAAAAAAAAAAAAGTCAGATTGTGGGTTAGCAATCTTGGGTTGCCAAGTGATCTAGGTTGCTTCATTAGATTGCTTATATTTAATATAATATTGTTTTTTATGTCCTTTTTGTCCTTCAATAGGTTGGCAACCTATACCAATAAACATAGCCTAAAAAGCGTTACTTCTCTGCAGTCAACTTTCCATATAAATCTCGGACCTTATGAAATGACGTAACTTATTAAAAAAAGTATCAAATATAATTGTACTTGGTGTTACATTATATAAAAGACGAGCATCTGTGCATAACAATAGAATTTTATAGCGACATGTGTTTTATTGATAACAAAAAAGTTTATAGGTTATAAACGAAAAATAATAAAAGTTTAAAGATTTGGGGATTAAATATAATATTTTGAAACCCGGTTCGACCCAGGTGGTTCAAGCGGTTGAACTGTTCCGGTCGAAAAACGGGTCGATTTAAACTGGGTCAACTTGCCGGGTTGGGTCGAAAACGGGTCAAATTAAACCGGGTCAACTCTCCGGGTTTGAAGCGTCCCGGTTCAACCCGGTTTTTTATTTGTATTAATAGTTTCCTTTTGAAATATATGTTTTCAACATTTTCTTTTTTTGGTTTCAACTTTTCACTTTTCAGTTTTTCTTCGGGTACCATTTGACGATTAACCGAATAAATAGATCTCGATGAGGCCTGATTCACCAGTTTGTATCGGTTTCAACGTGTCATCTCTGGTTCGTTTATGGATGGCTTTTATTGGTTAGCCTAACCGGTGGCGACACTAGTTCCTGGTTGAACCCGTTGGTCCCATCCGGTTTTCAAAACTATATGTACTATCGACTTGTTAGGTTGTATGAAGCTTTGTGTGTTTTATTAATTTGTATAATGTGTATAATAACGGCTCTGTGGTTCATTTTCGGATTGCTTTTATTGGTTAGCCGAACCGGTGGCGACACCGGTTCCCGGTTGAACACGTTAGTCCCGTCCGGTTTTTAAAACTATATGTACCATCAACTTGTTAGGTTGTATGAAGCTTTGTGTGTTTTATGAATTTGTATAATGTGTATAATAACATGTACTTTTCATTTTAGGGTGTTTTAAAAATAAAATTAATTAGTGTGTTTAATTATTTTATATGGATTATGTTGTAGCTTGTTTAAATTGTACATTATGAAAATTTTATTGTACTTTTTAGTAAGTGATGTTTTAATTGATTGTATTTTATTTGATAGATATGCTTATAATTGGTTGTAAAATGTGAATAAACCATTGTATTTTTAAGTAATTAGGTGTTTTAATAAAAGTATTAATTACACTATACATTTCTCTCACCTATGACCATTTTCAACTTTCAACATTTCACTTTAACCATACATCCTTATATGTAGTATAGATAAGGGTTTTGGTATTAAATAATCATATAATTTATTAAATGTGTCGATATGGTACGTGTATTAAATTTCGTTTTAATATGGTACGTGTACTTTTTGATTTCGTGCTAATATAGTACGTGAGTAACTTTTGACCGACAAAACATGTTAAAAAGTGATTTTTGGAGCAAAAATGGCCCTTTGTGATTTGTTTCTTTTGCAAAATAGATCCCTTGCAATTTTTTCAAAATAAGTCTTTGTGCGTTTTTAGGGTGCGTTTAGTTGGTGAAATTTTTTCCTTTTAAAAAATGAAGATATTTTTCCTTTGTTGTTATCATCCGTTTTTATGCATTTTCATCCGTTTTTATACGCTTTCATCCATTTTTATCCGTTTTTATTCGTTTTCATCTGTTTTTATACGTTTTCATCCGTTTTCAATCGTTTTTATACGTTCCGTCCGTTTTTATTTGTTTTCATCCGTTTTTATATGTTTTCATATGTTTTAATTCGTTTTCATCCGTTTTTATACGTTTTTATCCGTTTTCATCCATTTGTATACGTTTTTGTTCGTTTTTATTCATTTTCTTCCATTTTTATACGTTTTCATCTGTTTTCATTCGTTGTCATCTGTTTTTATCTGTTTTATCTATTTTTATTCGTTTTCACCAACTAAATGCACCCTAAAAATGCACAAAAACTTATTTTGAAAAAATCGCAAGGGACCTATTTTAAAAGAAATCAAATATAAACAAATTAAAATGGATAAAAACAAATAATAACGGATAAAAACAAATAAAAACCGATGGAAACGCATAAAAACGGATAGAAACGTATAAAAACGGGTGAAAACGAATGAAAACGTATAAAAACGAATGAAAACGAATAAAAACGGATAAAAAAAATTAAAACGGATAACGACAAATAAAAACGTATAAAAACGGATGAAAACGAATGAAAACGGATGAAAACGTATACTCGAGTTGGATACTCGGGGAGTGGAGTAGGGCGAAGAGTAGCTTCGTTACCGAATCACTATAAATCTCTGTATCTTGGTTTGATCTTTCCATCTCTTACTTTCATATCTCGTAGTATTTATTACGGTAGTTGTTTACTTTAAAATTGTTACAATAGTGTTTATATTGCAATTTATTGATTTCATGGAAACTCGAATCAAAGTTTTTCAAAACTAAGTTTTATAAAGAATTCAAAATGGTAAAATTATTCAAACCCTCTTCTAGTTTTTCACATATGGTTACGCCGTAAGTTTGTCGAGCCTATATAAACAAGCCCTAATTAAGCATTTTCACATCACTCTTTCTACACCACAACACAAGGGACGAATTAGGGCTCATTCAAGGACGAAATCCTGTAGTTCTAGAAGACTTTCCATGGGAGAATTCATACCATTCCATTCATAGCTTTAGCATTTCATCAAGTATTTGTATCAAACCCAAAGTTTACTAGTTATTTGATTATGAACATTTTATTTGTTGTACTTTTTAATTTGAGAGGCTAAACACTTCATGTGTTAGCCTAGTTATAAATTTATCATTGCCTTGATTTATGTTCTTTGTCTTTTTATCGCTTTATATTGATATCGTATTAGCCTATCTTTGAATCCCTGCATTTTGGTAGTATTGAAGCTAGGGTAGTGCCTCATATGCTAGTTAGTACATGAACATTAGAACACTAGCTCATTAGATTGCTTGAGTTGTAACCATCATCCTTGTGTAGGCCTTGAACATAGGACTACCTACACTAAAATAGATGCTTAAAAAGTGCGGGAAAAACCTTATGTGGAACAAGTGAAGGTTTAGTGTTAAGTAGAAAGAAACTCAACACTAGATAGGTCTAACAGATAGTTGGTGCTTAAATGACTATGAACTAGATAATTTGGCACCTGTGACCATCGGGGTTGGATTCTAGGGATTATAGATTAGGTCACTATGATCATTCGTGCCTAATAACTTAGAACCACTACATAAGGCGAGAATTAGACATTGCACATAGAAACTAGATCATTACATGATAAATTAGTAACTAGGCTAGCACATTCTTCTCTCATTGATTGTTCTCACATTTCATTTCTGTTTGTTAATCAGTAAAACCAGTTAATCAATTCAAAAAATATTTTTGTGACAATTAAGAACTTAAATTAGACTCCGCCTATAGCTCTTGAGACGACCTCAGTTTTACCAATTTCTAAACTAGTCACGACCAGGTACACTGCCCGTTAATGCACACGTAGATCATAGGTAAACGAGATAATGTAAGTATTAACACGTGATCTAGAAAATAAGAATCACGTAACAAGTCATTTGATGTCGTAATCTTACTAACAGATGTTGTAACAACTATTCCTAATGCACTTATCATACTAACAGATGTCGAATACATCTTTTTGATGCACTAAGAAAACAAGAAGATGCCCTAACTTAACATTATGCTCTTATCATAATAAGAGATATCGTAACTCATTTTTTATGCACTAATTATACAAACAAATGTTGTAACAAGTCGTATGATGTTCTAATCATACTAATAGATGCGCTAATGCTTATTTAAATGCACTAATCAAACAAATAGATTCTCTAACTTATAACATGATTCTCTTATCATACTAACAAATGTAATAACATGATTCACTTATTCAGACAAATAAATATTGTAACATATTATTAAGACATATGCACTAAATTGTAATTTTATACATACAGATGTCTTAATATGTCATTTCATTTAACAATAACAAAAATTATTTTATAATTTACACAAATAAGCAATAAAATAACATAAAAATTTAAAAACCTATAAACACTTACTGTTGTTTTTTTGATGATCGGATTTGGTTCTCATGCGATTCCTAAACTTCATTTTTGTCAATTTTCTGAAGATCGAAATACACGAGTTTTTTTATCTGTTTTTATTTGATTTTGATAGCTTTTTAGGTTTTCTTGATCGGAGTATGTATTTTTGATCGAATTATGTGTTATCGATCGGAGTACGTGTTTTTTGACCGGTGGTGGTGTGGGGTGACGGTGGCGACAGTGGTGGTGGTGACAGTGAGTGTGTGTTTGAATGGGTGTATGTGTGTATGTGTGTGTGTTTGAATAAGGACTGCATGTTTGTATTTGTATTAAAAAAGACGGTTCCTTCTTTCTTTCTTTTTTACTATGAACTTTCAATTGTTTTCATAGTCTACCATGAACTTACAATACTTATCATAATCTAACTAAAATAAGAATAATAAAAAAGAATTCTAGCCACACATTTTTAATAAGATATACTCCTTCCGTCCCTAAATAAGTGTCCAGCTTGACTTTTCAGAGTCAAACTGATTCAACTTTGACCGTGATTTTTTTTTTTTTTTTTGTTATATAATACTTGATGAAAAACTATACCAATGAAAAATACACTTAAAACCCAATCAATTCATATATTTTGCATCAAGTATTATATAACACTCGCAAAAATAGATAAGGTCAAAGTTGATCCAGTTTGACTCTGAAAAGTCAAACTGGACACTTATTTAGGGACAAGGGTAGTAGAATTTTAAGGGAAGTTGTATCTATTTTTTATGTGTATTTAAAATGTGTAACTGCGATTTTTTCTCACTTTATTATTTTAATTTTCCTTTTCATTTGATCCTAAAATTACATATGAAGTAAATTTTGAAAGTTCCCGAAATATAGAGCATCCGAGTTGTTGCTCTGAAATTTACATCGCCCACTCTCAAAGCAACCCGAAGTCAAAACTAGTTGACCCTTTCGAATTTGGAACATCTTGTTTATGTTTGATCTTCAGGACAAGCAAAAATAGTAACCAAAGCAGTTCAAAAGTAAAACACGCCCAAATAGGGTCAATTTTGGTGTTATCTTATATATTTGAAAGAAACTACATTTTCGTCTCTGTGGTTTACTCAAAATAACACCAATCGTATATGTTCGTTTTTAATTACTTTATTAATACTTAATTCTCAAACCAATCGCTTTGATGGTTATATTTTAAAAAATAATGATCAACTGTGTAATAATCTGTAATTTTTAATTACACGGATATATATCATATTTTCTAAAATAAGAACTATCAATAAAAATATTTTGAAAAATTAAAATTATTGATGTAATTAAAAAACGAATAATGACAACGATTGTGATTTTGAGAAACCACATATAAAATATATTCTGATGGTAGGTTATATAATTCTATAGAGCCACTAGGGCATAATATGAAAATATAATATAATCCCCAAAACAAAACAAAGGAAAAGAAAAGAGCAGCAAGCATTTGGAACAAAGGGTTTCTTCTTCTTCTTCAGGTGCACCCAAACTCAGTATCGATCTTATTTTTATTCTTAATTATTAGTTAAGTGGTTACATTTCGTAATATTTACACCATTTATTTTGTTCCTAAATTTATTTATTAGGTTTTACTGATTACTTTTTACTGCTATTAGATCATGAAGGTTTTGTTTATTTTGCACTATGCAAGGGTTAATTTGTAATAAATTTATATGCTATCTGCACTTAAATGTTGGGTTTTTTTTGCCCTCGATGTGGTTAGCTTACTACAAAAAAGTTGGTTCAATTCATTTTTGAAGACTAATAAAAGGGGTGTTGGTTTCACGTTTTAAAAAAATGATTGTTGCTACTTGAAGAATTAAATAGAGAAGGCATAATTAGATGTTAGGTGCCCGTTGTAGCTTTTAGTTGGACCTAATCTCGCACTTACCGAGTGCCTCCTTTCTCAAGCAGCTTCTTATACATATGTCTCTTCATCTTTGCATCTACAAGTATCGATCTTTATATGTGCTATTTTATTATACGCTTTGGTAACAAGAAAATAAAGCATTATTATCTGCTGAGAATTCTAGTTTTACGCATTTCCGATCTGTCGCTTTCAGTTTTAGATGTCAATAGGATTATCATTTTTCTCTTTGGCTTGTAGTAAGGAAATGTATGTCACCCTAGGATTTTAGCTGTTTCATTAGATGTTAATTGGACGCTATGGATAATATTGGCTTGTGGTACCGAAGTATGGCCTTAGAAATTTAAATGGAATCACAAGCTTATGTGTTCTATGAATAATAATAACTTACACATGTTAGCTGAATCTTTGCATCAGTTTGTGTTAATCAAGATTGATTATTCTAAGCCTTGTTTGTATATTGACTGATGTTGCAGAAGATTGGAGTGTTTAATCCCAGAAAAGCATTATGTTTACCACAACAGTCAGGTACCTTGGCACAAAGCCAAAACCAGCAGTGAAGGCATTAGAACCTAGATTTCGGCCTGAACAAAATCAAACCATCACAAGGGCAATTTTCGAAATCCTAAAGGAGCATGGTCCTCTCAGTGTTGCTCAAACATGGGAACGCGTTCAGGTCTACAGCTTTTTATGTTTGTTAATTACGACTCAATGATATGTCAAGTAACGGTTCTAAACGAGTATTTTTTTGGTGCGGGTCAGCTTGGGTTGGACCCGAAAGAATAATTCTAAAGAAACGCTAATTATATGTTTTAGGCAATAAACTAATTTTTCAACCCATCTGTCCCATTTGATTTCAGATATAATCTGATTCGACCCATTCAAAGTGGGGAGGCATTGTTACCTCTGGAAATGAGTTGGATGCCATTATGCACATTTTGTTTGAAATGCTTTTGTGATTGTTAAGGTCTCAATTTGACGGGGTACAATGATAACATGCATTTTGCAGCAAGTTTGTGTGCCAGACTTGACTAGCAAAACACAAATGAAGACAGTACTGAGATGGATGAAGGAAAGGCAGAAGCTTAAGCAAATATGCAACCATGTTGGTCCCAACAAGCAGTTCCTCTACACCACCTGGTTCACACCCGACGTTAACAAGCAAAGATCCACCAAGGTCAAGTCTTCTTAACCAAGGCGTCTTGAACTAGATAGACTGCAATATTCTATGCGGTTATAGCGGCACATTGTTATGCCTTTATGCTTTGAAGTATGACTTGAATCACATCATGTTCTATGAACAATTTTGTTTATGTGAAACAATTTTAGATATCGGTTTTGACATAATAAGCATGTGTTGTTTTGCGATTATGATATATGATGCTTGCATTTTCGTGATTTGTTGTATTTTTTAATGTAATGGGTTGATGTGTGCTGAAGAAACTTGTTACCAACCCCAGAGTTCTGCCTATGGAGATGAAAGGCACAATGGTCAGCTGATATGCAGTGATGGTTTACTATAGAGATGAGCAAAACGCGTCTAAAACTTATTTGTAAAACTCAAGAGTGAGCAAAACTGTTCCAAACAAGTCCTAAAGTTTGTTACTGTTCTAAAGGACAAAGACAAGCACATAGGTTTGATCTTTTTGGACATGTATGGGGGACCAATCAGTATTAATGTATAGACAGCCAACTGATATATGCATATTGGATTGGTTTCTTACTGAGTATCGTTGTTTAACCTACTCTTTCGTGGAAACCATGAACGAGATGCACAGATGTCTCGGGCAATACCCATGAGCAATCGATATGTATAATTTTTCATTGGTATCCTTTTGCCTTTATTGCCGACTGTTGTGTTCCAAACAAGTGCTTGCAGCCCCACAAGAACTGCCATGCCAAAGAACCTCACTGGGGGGATTTCAGGGTGAAAGAACCCCCCCTTCCGTGTTAGTAGCATGCAACATTTCTTTCCATGTTAATAGCATGCAACATTTCTTACAATTGCAAATTTGCAATCAACATTTCTTGAATGCAACAAAAACAATATACACTGCCTCACACTACCCTTCCCCTTATTATTGTTTCAAGAAACTTCTAGAATTTCTTGACGGATGTGCAAATGAATGCTAAAGAATGTAACAACTCAAAATATTTCCTGTTTAACTAAAACATAAATTGACTATAAACGGCTGTCCTTTCCGGTCCTGATTACAGACTAACGAACATAAAAACTCGTGGAGACAGACAACATGTTCACTATACTGGTTTCCAATATACAAAATCCTTTTTTCAGGAAAAACTAACATCAATGGTGGCTCTTTACCTTTTGCAATACATCCTTTAGAACACCTGCAATTCTATCTGCCATATGTCGCTCTAAAAACATTTGTTTCACCCTCTCATACCCTCGTTTTCCCATTGTTAGCCTCTTTTCCACATGTGTAGCAAGTTTCACAATATTTGTGGCAAGAGGAGTTACGCCTTCTTTCCCTGCAGGATGCAGATACCCTGTTGACTCATTCACAACAATCTCTGCTGTCCCTCCTGCTGATGTTCCCTACCAAATTACAAATGCAAATAATTGGTGTCATTAACTATGTAATTTAGGTCAAAGAGTTCATTTTTGAAGTCACAGAAACAAGATATATACCAATACAGGAAGCTGGAACGCCATAGCTTCGATTGTTATCCTTCCAAAGCATTCTCCTCGACCCTAGAGAGAGATGAAAAACAAGAAATGATGTTAGCTTCAAATGTCGACTTTCATTTTGTATGGTGGTAGCAACACTTATAACCAATCTATCACACTTAAGGGTAATACATGAAAAAGAATAGATCCAGAGAGTAACTAGTTGACGTCTATATATGTACCTGAGAGTTTTGGACTAGAACATCGATTGCTGCTAGATATGGGGCTACAGTAAGTGTTTTATTCACAAAATGAACTCGGTGTTGGATTTTATTCCGTGCTACAAAATCCCTAAGTTCTGTTTCGAATTTTGTCTGCACACTCATATCACTCCCTACAATTACTGCATGTATTGACGGCACTTGTAGCTTCTTTTGTTTGATCAGTTGTAAGCTCTCGTGAAAGGAACGTAGAAATAAGTCTTGACCTTTTCCCCGTGAAACACCTGCACATCAGTGGTAGCAAATATATTATCAGCACATAACTGTTTAGAAGATTGTACATAAGTACATACAACTAGCTAACAGAAACCCTTGCATGCTTTCTCAATACCCGTTTGACTATAAAAATATATTATATTATATTAGAGAAACATATTACACTAGAGCGGATGCCTTACTATTGATAGCAGCGAATAATATATCATCATTTCGCACTCCAAGGGACTCCCTAACATGCTCTCTCAAAACCCTTTTTGCCACATTATCTTCAGCAACATCCATAAGTTCTTTGCTGTTACCAAGGTGAACTACGTAGGTTTTCGGCATCTTGATTCTGCAAATTAACATATATACAAATATCGATATCAAAACCTGTGTTATCTAAATAAGCATTCGGGTGTTTAAGAGAAAAAACAGATGCGTACTTCAAGCGCTCTTGAGTTCTATTCTGCCAATATTCAGCTGTTACATGAGAATCAATCATAGAGCCAGCAACATAAGGCAAGTGCTTAACAAAGTCCAATTTAAAGTAATGGCCTCTCATTTCATGAATCCACCATAGCACTTTTGGTAGTACACGAGGAACATCTTTGTTTAGAACAGCATCAAGCCATTTTCCAGCAACAGCAGTGTTCAAGACTACCAAATCAGCTTTTAGGGCGGTATCTATAGCTTCTTGACCCTTGGCAGAGAATACCTATAAGATACTAGAGAACTTTAGGAAGGAAGCTAGAAAGGTAAGGTGGCACTAAAATAAATACTGACACATAGCCTTACAAATATCATGACCATGTGAAATGTCATTTAATAAGATTAGTTATCAAACAAATTTATAAAATTTGGCGGTGGAAGATCTACCTGCACTCCACGGTCCAACATTTTGTTCTCCAAATTGTATATCACCTCATCTGTTCCAGATGGTTTTTGGTTTGTTATCCAACAAACTTCAGCACCAACACCACGTAATAAAAACGCTAGTTCCATCAAAAGCAATGGACCGCCTAGATAAATATAACGAAATGCTTCAGATGGAAATCATGGAATAAAGAAACAAAAGAAACACACATCAAAAAGGGCAAGCGTTTTCTGCTATCTAAATTTATCTTCCTCTCACTTCTTTTTCAGAAACAAAAAAGAAGAAATACGCTTATTTCCAACAACTTCTATAGCAAACTTTGAAGCTAATGGCCTCCTGAATGCTTTCCCTCACTAACATTATTACAGAGTATATGTGCTACTGATTACTGATTTTCTGTCGAAGAGTATTTACTTTAATTTGATTCATAAAGAGTATTTTCCTCTTATTTTCATGTGGTAGAACAAGCATTTTGCATGCTTGACAGATTTAGTATATGGGCATTGAATCAATTGTTGCAATTTTCATGTAACGTCTGACAATAAAACAGATAACTTATATGATTACTAGAAACTTAAGCAGCTAAAAATCAATCTATAGAACCTTGCAGGATAACCCTATCTTCCTAAAAATAAGTAAAAAACAAGAACTAGAAGTAAGCTTATGTTATTGCATTTTCTCCTAATCCAAGGCACGTTAGTGAAAATTTACTTAGAAAGGTAACAAAACCAAAATCCTAGCCTAGTAGAGACGCCTCTACGTTTCCATTAGATGCAGAGGGTTAGGTTGTGTTTAGTTGGTGAGAAATGAGAAATGAGGCATTTTTCTAAAAAATATTTCACAAAAAACTGAAATTGTAGGGAACTTGTTTAGTCGCAAATTTTTGAAAAAGTTCTTTTAAGAAAGTGAAAATTTCAAGTTTCAAATTGCAACTATAATTTTGAAAAGAGCTTTACACTTCTCAACATTTTTCCTTACACTTTTTTCACAAAAATCCCTCTCATTTTTCGTTTTTCTAAAAAATATCATCTAATCACGTTTTCTAAATTTTCAACTCTTGTTAGGGATAAAAACCCCTTCTTTTTTTTCTAAAAAAGTCAATATAGAGAATTAAGGAAATTTTTCTACAACTAAACACACCCTTAGCTCCTAAAAGTCGACTTAGATTCAATAACATATGCAGGCCGAACAATCACTCAGTCCATAACAGCTGGAATTTTTCTATAGAGGCCACAACAATCAATTTACATCACATAAAACATCCTATACAAAAAAACCAGTCCGCTTTCCAATCTCTCAGCATACCGTCAAACACCTTCAAATGAACAACACACGAGGTCACAAGCTGAAGAACTATCAGAACCTCCTATTTTCTGCTAAACAGCTATTCCTAAACACAAAGCAATATCTCGATAACTAACGCGCAAAACTAATCTTAAGGCCATACGTTACGTTCTACATTGCCATAACCTATAAAAACTAATACAAATCTAGTCACAAATATAACAATGTAGCTAACTAGCATTATCAAAAACAATACCAGAAAGCGACAACTCATGGGAAACAAGCAAAACAACTTTAGACTTCATAAAACTCAACGGACTCGCCACGACACCGATCCGACCCTTCACCGAACTCTCCGCACTCTTCTCATCTGCCAGCGGCAGATCGAACCGATGCCGATCACAAGACGAGTCATAAGCAGCTCGGATAATAAACGCAACGGCAGTTGAGATGGATAACATGGCTAATAGAATTAACAGCCATCGTTTCTTCTGGAAGCATAGTGTTGATGTTGATGGTGTGTGTTTGGCCATTGTTAGGGTTTGAGTTAGGGTTTGGGTGATTGGGGCATTGATTTAGGGGTTGATTTGGAGTGTTTGGATTGGTGATTTGTGAGTGTGATGAGATTGAAAGTGAGTTTGATTTGATTTGATTTGATTTGTTTGAAATGGAGTAGAAGACTGAGACTGAGGTTCCTCACTGGTTTCTTGTTTTGGGGGTGTTTGGGATACCTACATTACAATGTAGGAATTATGTCTGAAAATTATGGTTTATATTAAAGGAAATCATAGCTACATTACAATGTGACAGGGGGAAAACATGTATCAGGGACTTACCGCAGGGACTGAACTGTACATTTTTAAAACTTTTTTCAAAAGAAATGTAGGGAATTGCCTACATTGTAATGTAGGTATGATTTCCCCTTATATTAATATTTTTTTTTTAAAATAATTGTCTACAAAACTAGATAATATAGTGAAAAAATATTCTATTTGAGAAATTGAAAATTAAAATGATCATACTTTTATTAAACTATGCGGTTCTTGTTTTCTGACAATAATTTTGAGGAAGGGGAGTATTAAAAAATGGGGCAATTCCCTATATACCCGACTTAAACTATATAATTCTATATTTCTCAAACACATGTTTTAAAAGCATTGTACATATGCACCAAAACTTGTATTTTTGATAAATATAAAATTTTGATATTTAGGTTGGGTAAATATGAAATTATCGCTTAAAAAAATAGCAAATATTACATAGCTACACACTTCGGAAAATATTTTAGCGAAATTACATAGCCAGACATTTCGGGAAGTGTTTTATAAAAAGAAGACACTTTTTTTTGCCCTTTTTCAATTACTCATTTAATGACCTTAAGAGAGCTAGGTACCATAACTTGGTAACACCAAAAAATTGTCGTCGCTTTAGCGTCACCTCAGTTTTAACAATTTAACATCAACACCAATCACCCTTATCATAACACAACATTAACACCACTTTTTAAGACCCACATTTCTTTAAATGAATACAAATTACAAATTAACCCCTTAAACTAATGTCATTTATTAAATTACCCCTTAAATAATATTTCATTCATTAAATAAAAATACAAGTACTTAAAAAAAACATAAATTTAAAAAAACATGTGAAAATAATTTAAATTAGTTATAAATGATTTAAATCATATACAAAATGATTTGAATGGGTGTGAAAATGATAGTCGATTGTATTTTTGATCTCGAGGTTATCAAACGGTTGTGATTTATGATTTAGGGTATTTTGAAAAGACTTGACAAAACAGAGTAAATGACAACAACTTTACTGACTTTGACCAAAACGTTATTGACTTAAAACTCCTAATCTCTTTCTAAATGATTAAAACTCATACCATCTTATCCTCACTTTAACCTCACAAACTCAGATGGAGCGAAATAATCCTTTCTTGTGTTCATGTGGAAACGGATATATTGTGGAAAGAAAATCTTGTCGGCCTCGTACCTATGGTAAACCTTATTATGCATGTCTTCTTTCAAAGGTAAACAATCATACGTGTCTTATTTACGTAAATATATAAATAATTTGTTTGTTAGAAATACATTTCTTATGAAGTGTCGTACGATGTAACAGCCAGGAACAAAGAATTATGGATGTCGATATTTTATGTCAAAGATTTTTTTTTATCGCTAGTTCGGTAAAAGCTCTTCAACATCTGAACCAACACAATGCTCAAACTTTAAGGTCAAAGAACGATTAACATGCTGGAAACAAAAAACAAGATGTTGCAGACAAAAATAAAGATGCTTGAGGCATAACTAGAATTTGGAAAGGAATTTCGATGATAACGCATGTAAGTCGGGTGCAATACTCCATGAACTTTTAGATGACATGAATAATCTTCGTATGTGTAGTAGTCGTTGTTGTTTAATGCGTTATTGTAGTTGTAATGGTAGTAGTAGTTTTTGTTGTAGTTGTTTAATGTGTTATTGTAGTTATAATAGTAGCAGTAGTTGTTGTTGTTGTTGTTTAATAAAATAAAAAAACCTTAGGTATATGGTTTATGTTGCACTCCGGATACATTTAAAAGTAAAAATCAAATTACAAACTAAATTTATTTCATTTAAATAAAAATACAGTACGAAACTAAAATACAATGCCAAAAAAAATATAACAAATTACAATACGATACGAAAACACAAATTACGGTACGAACTTTAAAATGATGATACGATACCAAGGTTCATGAGCTTTTAGATTGATCGGTAATTGTTGATGAGTTCTTGCTTCTCATTTATGGTTCTCATCACTTCTTCCCTAACGGTCATCAAGGCGTTTGAGATACTCATATCTGATTATGAGGTCATTTGCAGAGTATGTAGACCGTAGCTGGTAAGTGGTTGGTCGAGAGGCAGCGAATGCATCCTCGTTTCCTCCTCACTACGGCTACGCATCTGTAGCATATACCGAGTCATCTCAGCCAACAAGTTGTTAACCAACTTCAGCTCCGCTTCTTGTTCGGTCCGTAGTCGCCTAAGGATAGCATTTCGTACCTCGTTTGGTTCGTTAGCCATAGTGTTTGTGTGAAAATGAAAGATAGTGTTTCGGATTAAGTGTGAAAATTTTAGGTAAAATAGGATGTTACGTTTATAGGGTGATATTTAATTTTATCTAAAAAAGTAAAAACTAGCCGTTTGGTGGGGGTGTTTTGATTTTTTTTAATAAAAAATAGCCGTTGGGGGGGGGGTTGAAAATTTTCCCAAGTTATAATCCAAGTTGCTGTCGTAACTTAGGATGAAATTGCGTTGCGTTTTGGCCACCTCCTGTATGATAACGTGCCTCAACGCGAAGCCACGTCAGCATAACACGGAGGCCGGCGATATCATATTGTGCTCTCTAAAAGGTTGAAAGGCGAAAGACACTTCGACACATCCACCATGCAACATGTTGCTTTCTTGTCCCTTTTTTTTAATACCCGATCAACATTTCACCACATGGCCCACCACAAAATGCATTTAATATGACGAAATCCCCTTGGGAATGATGACTCATGTGATAGTAGGGCAAAAGCCCTTAGGTTGATTTTAGGATAAAATCTAAATATGGGTTATGTTTCTTATTATGTTTTGTGTTCATAAATATCCTAAAAGTTTGATGCTTTCTTGTATTATGAGTGTCTTGAGTGATTTTTGGTTCAAAACATGACATGAGTGTGTTTATTTATAGGCCAAAACACATATTAGTACCCTGAACTTGTCAAACTGTATCATTAGTACCTTGAACTTTTAAGAGTGCATAATGGTACCTTGAACTTGACAAAATGAAATTTCTACTACTCTATACTAATTAACTTCACAATTTTTCTTCCTTTCTAAAAGTTAAATTATTAAAGTCTATTTAAGAAATAATTTATAGTAAAACTTTGGTCATGTATATATATTTGGCTTCAAGTTTGATGCTCCAGTGTGGTATGTATGTCATTATTGGTATTGTGTCTTTATTAATCTTTTAGTGATAGATGGTGTCAAATTTTTGATTTCTTGTATAATGTTTTTTGTTACGTGTGTTGTTACTGATATTCAAAGTCATTTTTAAGCACATAAAATTAAAAGGAGACAAATACCCGACTACTTTTCCGTTTTCCCAAGGGCATGTACAACTCTTAAATGTGTTTTGTAGTGGGCCATGGAGCGAAATGGTGGTCAACCATCAAAAAAATGGAATAAGAAATCCACTGTCGCATGGTGGGTGTGTCCAAGTGTGTTTCTGTAACAACTCGAAAATTTGTCGTTAATACTTATTTAAAGTAATATGCAGAAATCGTCCCTGTGGTTTGCCAAGATTGCATGAATCGTCCCTGGTCTTCCATAATTGCAGGCGGCCTCCCAGTGGGGAAGCCTTTGGATCATTTTAGTCCCTGGCACTAACGATGGTTAGTCCTTCATCGTTAAATGGAATAAAACCAAGGGAAATTTTTTTCTTTTCTCTTTGTGGTCCCATTTGACTATCATAATCCAACCCGACAGAAAGTGATTTCACTTTTGAGTATCCAAATCCAACCCGACACAAACATAAACAATTATTATAACCCTAATTCATTCCTTTTCAGCCCTCATTATTTTATCTCCATTCCACTTACAATCCCCAAAATTAGCAACAAAAAACATGGGTCCACGAATCCAGCTTTGGCACATAAGAGGTGCTGGAGAAGCGTTTGATGCTAAATCCATTTATGGTAAAAGCCCCAATAATTTTTTGTTCACGCGTTTGTCATTTTCTTGATTATTTTCATTTTGTTTTTATGTATTTGTTACTGATATATTAATGTTTGATTATTAAACAGAAACATATCCAAGCTTGTTTACAATGATGATCCATCATGGTGGAAGCTTCACAGAACCACTAAAGAGGAAGTATGTTAATGGTGAGGTAACCTACGTGGACTTTATAGACATTGATAAATGTAAGATTGACATCTTAGACACAGTAATGTACCAGAGTTTAGGTATTGAAGGTAAATTGTTTTATCACTATAAGATACCAATGAAAAGTTTGGATATTGGATCAAGGTCTTTAGCCAATGATAGTGATATTGTTGAAATGCTTAAATATGTTCATAAGCATAGGATTATTTATGTGTATGTTGAGCATGGTAAAACATACTTGGACCCTGAAGTTAATGTAGTTGGGCCTTCTAATGTACTAGGAAATCAAAATGTTGATTCTGAGAATGTAGTTAATGATGAGACTGAGGGTGAGCCACTAGATGAGACTCAACTTGAGAGTGAGGACGAGGCTCAGGATGAGAGTGAGGATGAGGCTAATGATGATGGTAATAGGGAAGATGATATAGTTGATGAGAACACATAGTAGATGAAGTGGAAGTGCAAATGAAAGGTTTTAGATTTGAAGTTGAAGATGATTTAGTAGACACAATGCAACCTAAGCTGAACATGACTGAAACAGATTTAGAGGTCCTAGATTTTGATTCTTTTGAAAGTGATGTAAAAGATGACAAAGAAAGTGCAAGGAGAAAGGGACTTAGAAACTTAAGAAAGGTTGCTGGTAGCTCTAGTTTTAAAACCAGTTTCTATGTTGGTAAAGAGTTTCCAAATAGGGATGTTGCAAAGGAAAATATAAGAGCACATGTTGTGGAGACTAGGAGAAACATTGAGATTACCAAGAATGATAAAATAAGGGTAAGGGCTAAGTGTGTTGGTGTTGTTCCTGTGACAAAAGAGAATAACAAGAGTGCAGGGAAAGAAAAGGAAGTAAATGTACAAGAAGTAGGGAAGGCTAAGAAGGTAAATGTACAGGGTAAAGGTAAGGGCAAAATGGTCATTGAAGAAGAGGAAGAAGACAAAGTTGCATGTCCTTGGTTTTTGTATATTTCAAAGAGTGATAAAGGCAAGTGTTTGGTGAAAACTTATAGAGAAGAACATAAATGCTTGAAATCAAGGAAAATTAAATCATGTACTTTAACTTTTCTCTCAAAACACATCACATATCTGTTGACCATGAATCTAGAGATGCCAGTTAGAGCAGTTCAAGAACAAATGCAAAAGAAGTTTCATGTTGGTATCACTAAGACAAAGGCAAGCAAAGGCACATGTACACTTAAGAGGTGATGCTAAACTGCAATATTCATTACTTAGGGATTATGTCAATGAATTGCAGAAGTGTAACCCAAACACTACGGTAAAGATTGATGTTTATGGGGAAGAGAATCCAGATTCACCCGCTAGAATCTTTAGAAGAATATATGTTTGCTTGTGTGCCTTGAAAGATGGGTTTAGAGCAGGTGGTAGAGATTTGATTGGTTTAGATGGAGCTTTTATGAAAGGGAAATATCCAAGGCAACTACCCACAGCTGTTGGTGTGGATGCAAATAATGGCATCTGCCCTGTTGCTTATGGGATAGTGGAATCAGAATCAAGACACTCCTAGACATGGTTCTTGACTCGTCTTGGTGATGATTTGGATTTGTACAGCAATTCTAACTTCACATTCATCACAGATAGGCAAAAGGTAAGTACTTTACTGTCTCAATTTTTTTAAAGTAATTACTTAATTGTTGATATAATTATTTAAGGTAAGTACATAAATAGTGGTTTATTAATTGTTTTCGGGGCTTGTTACCAGCTATAACAAAGCTTTTCCCTGCAGCAGAGCATAAATATTGTGTGAGACATATCCATGAAAATATGAATCTTACTTTGAGAGGTAGTGAATACACGGAGATGTTGTGAAAGTGTGCTACTGCTTTAACAGTTGTTGATTTCAACAAACACATGGATGAACTAAAAGGATACAACAACAAGGCACATGACTGGTTAAATAAAATAGCACTGGAGCAGATCTCACTTCTCTAGTAATTACTTCTATTAATTGGATTTGGTTTTATGTATGTATACTGTCTGCAACTTTTGTATGTTTCAATATGTTATTCCTAAACACTTAAATGCTAAATGTGACAGGGAGGGCTAAATGTGATCTTTTAATCAACAATATTTGTGAAGTATTCAATAGGCAACTGTTGGATGCTAGGGATAGTCCAATTATATCTGCTTTAGAGTATGTTAGGGAGTACCTCATGAAGAGGATAGTTATTGTCCATAAAGTAATTGAAAAAAGTGAGGGACCATTAACTCCAGCTGTTGCTAGTATTTTCAAAGCAATCAAAGAAGCATCAGTAAACTGTACTGTGGATTGGAATGGGGTAGATTTATTTCAAGTCAAGGGTCCATGGGGTGAGCAGTGTGTTGTGAATTTGAATCAAAGGGTATGCAGTTGTAGGAAGTGGGAAGTGTCTGGAATTCCTTGCAAACATGCAGTTGCATGTATACATGATATGCAGGACAATGGAATGGATGCTGGGTTGCTAGAAGACTGGGTTCACAAGTCATACACTCTTCAGACATGGAGGGATGTCTATTCCTTCAAAGTGAATCCAGTTAATGGTAAAAAAATTTGGGAGAAGTATGATTGCCCAACTACACTGCTTCTACCTAAGCAACACCCTCAGATAGGTAGGCCACCAAAGAATAAGAAAAAGAGTGCTGGTGAGATTTCCATGGTGAAAGGTGGAAAACTGACAAGAAAAGGGCAAACAGTCACTTGTGTACTTTGTAAGGTTAAAGGTCACAACAAAAGAAGTTGTCCAAGTAAACCAACAAATCAAGGTGGAAAGCAAAAGAAACCAAGAACAAATGCAGATGTAACTCAAGTTGCTAGTCATTCAGTTGCTGCAAGTGTTGTTACTCCAAGTGCAGCTGCAAGTCAAATTCATGGAACTCCAAGTGTTGCTGCAAGTCAAAATCCTAGAACTCCAAGTGTTGCTGCTAGTCAAGTACATGGAAGTCAAGCTGGAACTGTGACTCCAACAAGAAGAACAAAGAAAACTGCATCAAGACTTACTCCACCAGAGTAGTTCAGTACTACTTCATGAATCTGTTTTCATGTTTAAAATACAATGTGTTTTAAGACTATGTTTGTGTGTTTATGTCTATTTTAAGACTATGTTTGTGTGGTTATGACTATTTTAAGACAGTGTATTTGGTATCTTTAAGACAGTGTGTGTTAAGACTATGTTTGTGTGTTTATATTACATTGTTGCATTGGTAGTATGTTGCACATAAATTAACTATAGCATACAAATGTTGCACAAAAATCACTAACTTGCACAAAAGCTTAACATCAATAACGACCATTCCAAAGCTATTAGGTCAACTAATAGTTCACTTAATCTTGAAGACAACTTAAACAAGGTTACATGTATAACATAACAACAAACAACAACCAACTACAAATCAACAAAATCTTGAGTCGACAATTTGAAATTTCTATCCTATTCAAAGATTCTTGTAGTGCATTTCTTGAGGTTAGCAATCCAAGGATAATATTCCTTGAACGAGCACACATAGGAGGATCAATCCATCATAAGAAACCACAATTCGAAGCCTAAAATCAAGCATTAAGAACAATACATAAGTAAAAAACCACAATACATTGAAATACAATTAGCAAAATTAGAAATTACAATATGAGCACAAGACCAAAACCTACGGCCAAGGTTTGTGTGAGTCCATGAAGTGCGAATTACTGCTGGAATTTGACAAAAACAATTCACCATTTCACTTCATTTGTTGGCTTTGATGTGTTTAAGAATTTGGGGAAAAATAATCCAACAACTTATTTATATATGCATATAAAGTAAAAAAGGACCACTTTGTGTCGGGTTGGATTTGTTTATAAAAATGGGACCACACAAAAAGACAAAAATGCCCTTCAAATAATACCACTTAACGATGAAGGACTAACCATCGTTAGTGCCAGGGACTAAAATGATCCAAAGGTTTCCCCACAGGGAGGCCGCCTGCAATTATGAAAGACCAGGGATGATTCATGCAATCTTGGCAAACCACTGGGACAATTTTGAACTTTAAATATAACCACGTACAATTTTAAACTTTAAATATAACCGTTTAGGTTATCCTGCACGTAACGAAAACTGAATCTGAACATTTTTATCACTTTAGATTAATTTTTATAATCATTATGTGGAATTTAAAATTTTAATTTCAAATGTTACCAAATAGACCCTGTAATTTACAAGTCTAAATTTGCGTTTTAGACATTTTTACCTATATGGAAACTTAACCTATACATACATCGCATTTTCTAAGACGTTTAAACACTTTTAAATTTTTGAAAAAGTCAACGTATTTCCCTTCCTCTTTGACCATAAAATCATCTCTTGATTTAGAAACTAAACAATATCAAACTAAACAATGTTTACACTAAATAAGCTAAGTTTGTAAATATCTAAAACTACTTAGTCATTTTTACTTATTTCCTAGTCATGAAAACTTCCTAACTAAGCTAAGTTATTTAGATATTTCTTCTACTTCCTAACTAATGTTTATCTCAAGTCCATAAAGAACAAGGCTGACAAGGATGGTAAAGGAGGGGCACGGATACTCAAGAAGACTATAAATTATTTTATCATTAAAAAAACATCAAAATTTTTATGTTCATGTATTATGTAATCATGGAACCATTGGGACCTCATGTTTGTAAACTCTGATATTTAAATAAATAGAATGATAATCCTTTTAAAACGACTCAATTTGAGTTTGTTTTCTATTGTTATAACTGTCATACCGTCGAGTAACACATAGTTTGAATTCCGCTGCATTCATGAAATTGAAGGTGTTACAGTTTTGTCGTTCACTCTTTTGAGGTCACGAAATTAGTGACCAAATATGATGACGACTGAAAATGTGTCTTTTTATTATAAAACACTTCTCAAAATTTCTAACTATGTAAATTTTGCTAAAAAATATATCAACGGATCAAGTTATGAAAAAAAAAATGTTAGAAATGACACATAAGTATTTTGAAAATTGGTCATATTTGCTAGTATTAGTTTTTTTTCACAGGCTCTTATTTACGGGTGTTTGCTCAATATGTTTGCTAGTAGGGGCATTTGTTTCGTTGTAATTCGGCATAATTGGATATAATTTTAATATGATTACATTACGTAGCCTGTTTACTTTGCAGATTATAGGGAATTGTAATTCAGATTACATACATAGGCTCTTTGGTTGTGTTGCAATTATAATTCAGTCACTTTAAATACATCAAGTTAGGGAATTCAGATTACATAAGATGGAAAGTTTCAAATTACATTGTAATTCATAATTTTTACTTTTAAAGCCTTGGTATTTATAAATTACTATTATTATTATTATTATTATTATTATTATTATTATTATTATTATTATTATTATTATTAGATATTTTATTATCACTATTATTGATAAATAATATTATTATTACTATTATTATTATAAAATAATTTATTTTTATTAAAAAATTTATTATTATTATTATTATTATTATTATTATTATTATTATTATATTAATAATTATTTACTTTTTATCAGACCTAACTTTTTATTTGTATTATTATTATTACTAAATATTTTATTATTTTATTACTTATTATTATTATTATTATATTAATAATTATTTGCTTTTTATTATATTTAACTTTATTATTATTAATATTATTAAATAATTTATTATTATATATATATATACTATTAGGAGTTGAGAGTTGTATAAAAAATGGTATAATACATAGTATGTTGTCATAACCTGATTGGTCCATTTCATTTTTATATAAAATGTAGTACTGATAACGCTAAAATTGTGCATGTTTTTAGTAGCGTTATCTATGCTTTTATGTGTATTATTTGGTTATAATCATATGCTTTTGATGCTTAATCGTACAAAAGTGCGTTTGCTAGTTCATTTGTAGCCAAGTACAGGAAAGTGGAGAAAAAGACGGAAAAAGAAGTAAAATACGAAGATTTCTCCATATACGAAGAATTTCCGACAAAAGCAAGACTTGTGGAGTATATTCGAGAAGATAAAGTCATCAAGTTAGTGGTCCAAAGACTCAAGAATAAAGTTCAAGAAGGAAAACGAGAAAGAAATGAAGAAAAGAAGCTAAAACGAAGACATATTGGAAGACTCGTTGTTCCCGACACACCTTCACCATTTTGGCCATAACTTTTGCATACGGACTCTGTTTGACCCCCGGTTCGCGGCCACGGAAAGCTAAGAGAAAGATCTACAACTTTGGTGTTTATGATTTTTTTGTCAATTTGCTCCAACCGTTCGGTCGAGCCCCGCAACCATTTCGGTTGGAGAGTAGTCAAGAGACCAACCGAAACGGTTAGAGCCCAACCGATTTGCTTGGAGGGCCTGTTTCTGCTATTTCTTCATCAATAAGAGTCCTAGCAAGTTCCAATCATATTTCAAATGATTCTAGTCCTTTCTTACATGTATTTTAGTCCCTTCTAATCTCCTTGAAGGCCAAGTTGAGCATTTAATACCTCTAGCCTTGGTTCTAGTATAAATAGAGGCCTTTGCAACCTCATTTCATCATCCCCTCTCCATCCTTCTCATCCCTTTCACCCACCATTCCATCTCTAGGTGTGAAATTCGATCCTCCACCCTTAAGGACAAATTTCCACCTAAAACAACATCCCTCTCTCAACTTACCTTCACCAAATGTGTGAAATTCGATCCTCCACCTTTAAGGACGAATTTCCACCAATTTATCTTCCCCAAAAGACCAAAAACCTCTACTATTTCCAGAAGTATGATTGGCTAGAAGTTGTAGTTGATTGGAGGCTTGAAGGAGTGCTATATTCCTTCACCCTTGCCTAATGTAATCTTACTTTGGGTAAATCCTTGCTACTTTTATGATGTTGAATGTTATAATTCATGTTTGGTTATTTGGTTGTGTTGATTATGTGATTCTTGTGATGTATTATTGTCTTGTGAATGTTGTCTTGATACTTGTTTATTTCATATGAGAACTTGTGATAAAAGGATGTTTGGATAATTGTAGTGTTTGTTTGGAATATGTTGATAACATCATATTTGGTTGAATTGGAACTTGTTCTTGTTTATTGTTTTGGTTGATCATTGTTGAGTTAAATGGACGAAAGTATTCTTAACAATAGTTAGTTTCAATTCATTAGTGACAAATGATTTTGGTCTTGTACTTTGTGACGATTGTGCAAGAGAATTAATAAACATAACAAGTAAAGGTTTAATTTGGATTAAGGCCGAAAGGAATCTTTTGAATATGTGTTCTCATTATCTTTCAAGTAAATGGAACTTTACAAATTAATAACATCAAAGTATAAGGGCCGCAAGGATTATTTCTTTGTTGTTGGTTTAGGCATAAGACTCATGACATGACCATTTGATTGAGGCTTATGTATATTTGATTTATAAAACACTAAACTATTATTATGGGTTCTATAGTTCATATAGATTATCTTTAATAATATGTTTTCCAAACTAAACATCCTAATATCCTTGTGATCATTTGTCTAAACATGTATGTTCTTTGTGTGCTTGTTCTTAGTGGTTTGATCCGTGACAATCATAACCACGACCTTGATACTTGCTTGTTCTTATATTGATTTTCTTGTTGGTTTGATATGTGACAATCATAACCATCAACCTGTTACTTGCTTAAACAAACAAACGACACTTGTAGTGCAACCAAGTCTCTTGGGACGACCTTGATTTACCAAAACCTATACTACAACTTGACTAGGGTATACTTGCCCGAATGTGTTCCTAGTTAACCGGTAATTCTTGTTACAAATTTAAAACCACGATGGAACCCATCAAGTTTTTGGCGCCGTTGCCGGGGATTTGGTTTTTGTTCTTAGGTGTTTGTTTGTTTGCTTGTTTGTTTGAATGCTAAATTGCTCTTGCTCTTGAATGATGTTTCGTTGCTCTTGTTTGATCGCTCTTTCTTTCTTATCTTGATTGCTCATGAAGATTGCTTCGATGCTTGTCTTTCATTTTATAAAAAATCTCTCATTTTCTCAAAATTGCTTAAATGATCTTTGCATCAAAATCAAGTTTTTGATGTTGGGATTTCGTTTCATGTGTTCTAAAATGCTCGTTTCAATGATTGCTTTCAAAGTGTGCTCGAAATCGTTTGCGAAAAACCACCAAAACACCCAAACAACTCCAACCGAATCGGTTGGAATCCCAACCGAAACGGTTGGAGCTCTCGTTAAATAATTTTCAAAAGTCATTTTAGAGTCGTAAAAAAAAATAATAATAATAATAAAAAATCGCTTACAACCGATCGGTCACTAGCGTAACCGATTCGGTTGGAGTGTTCTATCCAAAAAAAATTGTGTGTTCGTGTTTGGATCAAATAAGTTTAAGTGTCTTGTGAGATCATTCCTAAGATACTTGAGCATTAGTATTTTTATTATTGTTCATCATTTTTCCATTTTTAAATTTTTAGTACATTGTAAATAAATAAGTACATGTGTTTTTAAAAATAAAAGTATTTTGAACTTTGTGGGTATGTTCACTGGAAACCCTCACGAGACTATAACTCGTCCACTCGGCCACCAAGGGGTTTAAAGGCTTGTTGCATGCGCTAAATGCAACCGGGATGCCTACGAAAGTGAGTTTTAGAATTTTACACGTTTTTGTAGTTTAGTTTATTTTTGCAGATTTAATAAGCTCTTGGAGGAAGGATTGATTGGATTGTTGGTGATGTTATACTTGGGATTGGACATGTTTGGATGAGAAATCGATTGATCTCATACGCTTATGCTAGCGTTTGCGTAGCATTTTATCATATGGAGTTCGATCGCTATTTCTTCGGCCTGGGAGGTTTCGTTTCTCTTAGACTTATAATATCATTTTTCCCTATCTTACATGCTTTTGAAGTTTTCACAATTGCTTTATTTTGTTTCTTTGTTATTTTTCCTTTGTTTGTTTGTTAGGTAAATTATCTTATAAAACGATTTTTTAAGTCCCTCGAAAGTAAGGCTCACCCATTGTAAATAAACTGTGTGAGAGGTATAAGGCGGGTCTCCCTGATTCCCTAAAGAAGTTGGGTTTTTAATATGCTTCGCGCTGACCTGCTTCTCCGCTTCTTTGTGCGTTTCAATGGAGCTAACGAGAACTCGTGGGACAAGAATAAGTCAGGTTTTTTTTTTTTTTTTTTTTTTTTTTTTTTTTTTTTTTTTTTTTTTTTTTAATAGTAAAAAATATAAAAAGCCAAAAATATTTTAATTTTAAAATTTCTTTTCGTTTTGTCATTTAGGTTTGTCTTTTAATTTTTCTTTTCTTGGATTTGCTTGAGGGCAAACAAAGTTTAAGTGTTGGGGAATTTGATAACGCTCAAATTGTGCATATTTTTAGTAGCGTTATCTGTGCTTTTATGTGTGTTATTTGGTTATAATCATATGCTTTTGATGCTTAATCGTACAAAAGTGCGTTTGCTAGTTCATTTGTAGCCAAGTACAGGAAAGTGGAGAAAAAGACGGAAAAAAAAGTAAAATACGAAGATTTCTCCATATACGAAGAATTCCTGACAAAAGCAAGACTTGTGGAGTATATTTGAGAAGATAAAGTCATCAAGTTAGTGGTCCAAAGACTCAAGAATAAAGTTCAAGAAGGAAAACAAGAAAGAAATGAAGAAAAGAACTAAAACGAAGACATATTGGAAGACTCGTTGTTCCCGACACACCTTCACTATTTTGGCCATAACTTTTGCATACGGACTCTGTTTGACCCCTGGTTTGCGGCCACGGAAAGCTAAGAGAAAGATCTACAACTTTGGTGCTAATGATTTTTTGTCAATTTGCTCCAACCGTTCGGTCGATCCCCGCAACCGTTTCGGTTGGAGAGTAGTCAAGAGACCAACCGAAATGGTTGGAGCCCAACTGATTCGGTGGGAGGGCCTGTTTCTGCCATTTCTTCATCAATAAGAGTCCTAGCAAGTTCCAATCATGTTCCAAACGATTCTAGTCCCTTCCTACATGTATTCTAGTCCCTTCTAATCTCCTTGAAGGCCAAGTTGAGCATTTAATACCCCTAGTCTTGGTTCTAGTATAAATAGAGGCCTTTGCAACCTCATTTCATCATCCCCTCTCCATCCTTCTCATCCCTTTCACCCACCATTCCATCTCTAGGTGTGAAATTCGATCATCCACCCTTAAGGACGAATTTCCACATAAAACAACATCCCTCTCTCAACTTACCTTCACCAAAGGTGTGAAATTCGATCCTCCACCCTTAAGGACGAATTTCCACCAACTATCCACCAATTTATCTTCCCCAAAAGACTATAAACCTCTACCATTTCCAGAAGTATGCTTGGCTAGAAGTTGTAGTTGATTGGAGGCTTGAAGGAATGCTATAATCCTTCACCCTTGCCTAATGTAATCTTACTTTGGGTAAATCCTTGTTACTTTTATGATGTTGAATGTTATGATTCATGTTTGGTTCTTTGGTTGTGTTGATTATGTGATTCTTGTGATGTGTTATTGTCTTGTGAATGTTGTCTTGATACTTGTTTATTTCATATGAGAACTTGTGATAAAAGGATGTTTGGATAATTGTAGTGTTTGTTTGGAATATGTTGATAACATCATATTTGGTTGAATTGGAACTTGTTCTTGTTTATTGTTTTGGTTGATCATTGTTGAGTTCAATGGACGAAAGTATTCTTAACAATAGTTAGTTTCAATTCATTAGTGACAAATGATTTTGGTCTTGTACTTTGTGACGAATGTGCAAGAGAATTAATAAACATAAAAAGTAAAGGTTTAATTTGGATTAAGGCCGAAAGGAATCTTTTGAATATGTGTTCTCATTATCTTTCAAGTAAATGGAACTTTACAAATTAATAACATCAAAGTATAAGGGCCGAAAGGATTATTTCTTTGTTGTTGGTTTAGGCATAAGGCTCATGACATGACCATTTGATTGAGGCTTATGTATATTTGATTTATAAAACACTAAACTATTATTATGGGTTCTATAGTTCATATAGATTATCTTTAATAATATGTTTTCCAAACTAAACATCCTAATATCCTTGTGATCATTTGTCTAAACATGTATGTTCTTTGTGTGCTTGTTCTTAGTGGTTTGATCCGTGACAATCATAACCACGACCTTGATACTTGCTTGTTCTTATACTGATTTTCTTGTTGGTTTGATATGTGACAATCATAACCATCAACTTGTTACTTGCTTAAACAAACAAACGACACTTGCAGTGCAACCAAGTCTCTTGGGACGACCTTGATTTACCAAAACCTATACTACAACTTGACTAGGCTATACTTGCCCGAATGTGTTCCTAGTTAGCCGGTAATTCTTGTTACAAATTTAAAACCACGATGGAACCCATCAAGTACAAAAACAAATGATGTGGCAAATTAAGATTGGTTAAAGTGTGTTGCAATGTTTACTGTTCATCAGAAGCCACCGTATCTACACAGTTACATGTACAAATGTAAACAAACCGCCATTAACCGGTTAGATTTTTTCCCAGAGTCCTCACACAAAAATTCCACCGCCACTGAATTTATCTTCTTCAGGTTTCTCTCATCTCCTAGAAAATTCCACAACCATAAGCTTATTACTAAACCCAGATCCAAACCCTTTTCAGAACTCATCATAATCAATAACCCTAAATCAATTACTGATCGTGGAGTCAATCGTTTCAAAACACATGATATCTTGACTCAGCAAAAACATGAAACCCAGTTCAATGAAAAACATAAAAAGTATAATTATTCCAAAGGTACAATCTTTTCTTCGTTTTAATTCTATTGATGTTTTTATCTTAGAAAAAGCGGTTTTTTCTTCTTTTGATTGATTTCTGATTTTCATTACTTCCGTAACACAAGTTGATAACAACCTAATTTCTGTACTATTAGTATTTGAATTTTACTAAGAACCCTCTTTTTTTATTTTATTTTTTTATTACTTTCAGCTGTATGACAATGTAGGATAATGTCAGGTTGAGGAAGATTAAAACAATAAGGGGACACAATTAAATGAGGTTTAATTATTTTTACATTTGTTACTAATTGATTAAAATATATGTTTTTTGTTAGTTATGCTTGAATTTTCAGTTAATTACTGGATTTTGTGTTATTGTAGGTTTAGTTATGGAAATTTCAAAAAGCCAATAACTTCTTTTACTGGCTTATGACCTTAGCGAATTGAGCTTATGAACTCAAATAAGTTATAAGGTCAAGTTGATGAGCCGTTAAAACTGAATTTTTTAGCTTTTTGCAGTTTCAGTAAGTTCTATGTTGATTTTTTGTTGTAGTTTAATCGTTTTAATGGAACTAAGATTATTTGAAAGTTTCAAGGGCATTATTTGTTTTTTTGGGGTCTTACAGGTTACAGAAAGCTAGGTGGGAACAATAAGTAATGTGGCTTTGGAAATGAGTTTTGTCGATTGAGTTTTGGTATTATGCGTTAAACAGATAAATTATGTTATCGTCATGTATTATGTGTAGCAGGCTACTTTTTGAGTGTAAGTCTAATAAGAAATATACATTTTTTAGCTGGTGGGGTAAACAACCTGAGTGGATGGCACCAGAAGTTCTTCGTGCTGAATCTTCAAATGAGAAGTCAGGTGTTTACATGTTTGGGGTGATTTTGTGGGAACATGTTACATTGGAGCAACCATGGGGTTTTTTTGAATCATGCAACCTGGTACTAAGAGCAGACACACATTGGAGGAAAAAGATGTAGACAAACATGTAAGTTCAAGTTTGTGTC
This sequence comes from Chrysanthemum seticuspe, assembly GCA_019973895.1. Lineage (NCBI taxonomy): Eukaryota > Viridiplantae > Streptophyta > Magnoliopsida > Asterales > Asteraceae > Chrysanthemum > Chrysanthemum seticuspe. The sequence continues at coordinate 233,007,563 of BPTQ01000004.1, forward strand.
TTAGGTTCTGCATTGTCATCAAAGATAACAAAAAAACAAGTGCATACTTAGTTTGCATACTGTTAGTAACATCTTTCATTGCAACAGGTGTTACACAATCCAAGAATGGAAACGTGTCTGCCTTGATTTAGGGAGCGTTGCCATAACAACGGTCTGATAGGCAGAAAAACCGCATTCAGATCAATCCCGAGCAGTTAACAGCTGCATCAGTTCAGGTTGAGATATCCTTTAATGAACTTACTTATATGGAGTACTTGTTATTTTGTTAGTACGAGAAACTTAATTTATTTGAGTGTGTGTTACTTACTCATATTTAGACATAAATCATCGGCTATCATTTGGTAAGTATGTGCTAAAACCGCTTATTTGCTAATTTATGCTCAAATAAGCCCTTAAAAAAATTAACATGTTGGAGCCTCTCATGAAAAAAAGTAAACCAGATAAGCACTTCGATATAAGTGATTCCAAACACCCTCTAATATCAACCTTTTTATGTTATTAAATTAATTACAATTGATATGCAGGTTTTGTAGTCTTTGGGCAAGACAGATTATGTTCCGTGTATAATTTCTAAATCGTTTTCCGGAATGTGATACGGCTAATAATGAGATAGTTGTCATTAATCAGTATCTCACATGTGGACATCAGGATGATTTCGGGCCAGGAAAAGTTTGTTGACATCGGTGATCTTCAAGGATGGGGAAGAATTGGAAGCCTATAATTCCAAGGTTAGCTTTCGAAACGAAGTACCAATTATCCATTTTATTAGTTTTAAAATTAATATGTTTTGTTACTTTTAATGTTATATTCAGTTGTGTAAATTTATAGGACGTGGCCAATTCTATGGGAAAGAAAAAGACCCCAAAAAGGGTATGATTAAAAGGGTGGTAAGTGGTAACCAGGATACAATCACAATAGTATGATGCAAGAAGGCAATTTCAAGCAACAACAAGCTGGTGCCAAGATAGCTATACTTAGAAGATATCATCTTCTGCTTCGGCTATAGCTGATAGGCTGAGGAACGTACTCGATTCGTAGAATCCAAGACTATCTACGCATAAGAATGGTGGAAAGGTGCGTTTCTTTAACATAATTTCATATACAAATTCAGTGGAACATTTGCTAAAGTATAAAATTAGCATGAAATATTTTCCTTTCATAAGATACAATACACAAAATAACACTTCCCACTTGAAAAAATAATGCTTCATGATTGTGACATGCGTTTAAACAAATATCTTACTTCTCTTTATAATAATAGCACAAGACGCCGTTGATATTAATTCAACTCAGTCATCATATTAGTGTGAAATATCGTAAATTCAACATTGCAAATATTTGAAGATGGGTTATTATCTTGGTATGCTTCTTTTGTTAACCCTTCTAAGTGACAACTTGGCGGATCCTTTTTTGCATTTTTGTATACCATTGAATTCTAGAAACAAGACCTTTCCACTACCTTGCAACAGGCATGAAGATCTAAAGCCTGGAACAAAAACCATAGTAGATTCAAATGTTCGAGACTTCCATGAATTAGTTTCATTTTAGACCATCAGTTACGGCTTATTTAGTTTTGATTGCAAAATGTTTATTCACTTCATGCGGAATAAATGGAGGGTGTTCATTGGTGATTCAATCTCACATAATCAAGTGCGGTTGTTGTTTGCATTCTTTCTCAGGTACACGCCTCTTGATCATATTCTTTCGTGTGTCTATTTTATGTGCACTTGAACTTTGTCGTCACTGCTATTTCTAATTGGTTGTATACACTATAGATGAGTTAAATGAACTATGACAGGTTGTAATATGAAATTTTGTAGGTTGAAACGTGGTATCAGGGGCACTCAGGAAAACGGGTCAGCTGGGGTAAACGGGTTGGCCGGGTCAGGAACGTCATCTAGCGTGTGTGCGTCGAATTAGGTAGGAACGTTATTTTTGAACTGTTTTATTAGAAAAATATTCGAACTCATGTCCAAACTCCTATTTAAACCATTGCAATATTTTACCACTGGTCACTTCAATGCTTGATTTGTAGGGAACGTAAAATGGGAACAATGCTGATGTTGGGTCGTTTTACAGAAAAGTGTTGATAAGCTGATGCAACGAATCAGAGAACTGCTTAAAGCAGATGTTGGGTCATTTTTAGGTGCGTATGTGCTTATTTTCAATACTACGCAGAAATGACTATCCTGAGCAAGTGATGTTGGGTCATTTTCGGGTGCGTATCTGCTTATTTTGGATCTTAAAAATGCATATCTGATTAAACAAAAGCCAATAAGAAATGAACGGGATATGTATTTTTTTGTCATATTTGCATTCTACTTTACTGAATAAGCAAATGTATACACTCTTTCTAACTCGCTTATTTTAAAGCAATTTACGATTATTAATTTATAAGCAAAAGACCATTAATATGTCTTTTGCTAAACTGAAGAAGGGAGAAAGTCTTACTTTTTTCGGTCTATGGTTAACCAATGCTTGGTGTTGTTCAACGAAATGCATTTGGTATCCGAGGGACATGGTGACCCGTACATCAGCAACATCAGGTTCCATTTCCACATATACCGAACATGTATGGTTAATTATTGATTGCACCAACATGTTTTATGCAAATAAGAATTAAATTTGAACTTTTATAGGATATATATAGCTGACGCCCTTCATAAATATGTTCGTTTAATACTTTTAAATTTGTATACATGATTTTGGTTTGGTGTTACAATCTAATTTTGTGTTTGTAAGCTTATGCTTCGAAAGTGTATTTCCACAAATGATCATCGTAGGCTTTCTTCATTACAGGTGCTAATAAGGATGCGAAGCGTAATGATGGTTGTACAACATTGTATGGGCCTGTAGCAGAAGGTGACATTCGGATGGTCAAAGTGTTTGTTGCATCGGGAATGGAAACAAGATGAATCTAACTACAAAGGGGTGAGTAACTTGCATAATAGTTTCTTTATGCTATTAAATGCAAGCAACTAAAAATTAATGAGTTCATAAAATTAATGAGTTCATAAAATGCATCTCCTCCTAGAATGCCATTTGGTGTGACTGGCCTACATCAGTTCACTATTACCCACGAGCATCATATTTTTTGAATTTGGCATCTTGACATGTTGTTAAGGCATGTTTCAGTAGCTTATTTTCAGCAGCAATTTAGGCGCCTTGACATGTTCTTAGGGGCTGTTTGGATAGATTATTTTCAGCAGCCATTTTCGGGTATTGACATGTTATTAGAAGCTGTTTGGATACCTTATTTTCACCAGCCATTTAACGTCTTGACATGTTCTTAGGGGCTGTGCCGCAACCATACATATGTGACAAATACATCACTCATGTTACTTTTGTTCTTTGTAAGGGATATAACCTAAGGGTGATCTCTTTTACTACTGCAAAACAACAGCAGCAATACTGACAAGTATTGGTTTAATGAAATTGCAGGCTAGGTCATTATTACAGTGAGATGGATCGTGTGCAGCGCTGTGTACCAATACAAATTGCGGGCTCCCGTTTACCACTAGACTACAACCACAGTGAGATGGAAAGGATGGTATTGTGTGCAACACTAACGTTAACATAATTGTAATAAACACATCACGGCCGCCCCGTAGCAACGCGCGGGCAAACCTGCTTGTTAATATTATTAAATAATTTTATTGCTATTGTTATTATTACTAGTATTATTATTTATTATTATTATTAAATAATTTTATTATTATTATTATATTATTATTATTATTATTATTATTATTATTATTATTATTATTATTATTATTATTATTATTATTATTATTATTATTATTATTATTATGACCTATTACAATTCATTCAAATTACAATTACAATTCTTTTGACAGATTACAATTTTTTCAAAAACATTTTGCGAATCAAACGCTCCCTAGTTTTTTCACAAGAACTTGCAAGTGTATGTGATTGCCACTTATGTTTGAAAAGGTTTTATTTTTTTCTTTTTCTTTTCTTATTATCTTGAAATTTACAAACTTTCCAGAAATATTACAGCCAGTCCAGAAAATTTAATCAAGAGTAAATTATGAGAACCTCAATTGTTTAGACTACAATTTATACTAAAATGTGTATTATAAATAGATATAAGTTTCACACATATTAAGTTTTTTTTCTTCTGTGCATTAGAGGGGCTAACCCGAAAAACTAAGAAGCAATAACACAGTGTGATTAAGCCACACCTTTTACACCCTCAAGGATAATCGAACCAAGATCGGGAGGAGGGGGATTAATCATGCACAACCGTTCTTCTTACTCACAACCATGATTAGCCAACCAACTTGCCGCTACATTAGCTTTCCGATAACAATAATCAAGTTTCACTTTCCAATCTGATTTACAAATATGAGAAATTTTCATTTGCTTACTTTTATTTTGATGCTTACCAATGGACAAATCCTCACCATCCATCTATTTTGATCTAATGGTGGGGATTAACCTAAGATTTAATATGCTTAACCTTAATTCTCCCAACTATATAAAGCCTTTTCTTCTTCTTTTTGTTTTCATTCGCTTCATTTTTTTCACACACTTATTGTCTGTTTTCCTTCCAACCTGCTCTCATCATTTTCCTCCAAAAAGTAGTTATTCCAATCAACTATTACCTTTTGATCATCACCTGTTGGATCTGTTAGGATTTAGAACATCTGGTAGTTAAAGAGTCGGTCACCTCAAGTATATGTAATAGTTAGAAATCTCGTAGTCGTAGTCCTTTTAGTGATAGTAAGTAGTTTGTTATGTAACACCGTGAAGGACGGATGGGTCTTTACCCACTGTATGCCTGATCCACAGCCCGAAGGAGGGCATCCCATTCATGTAACTATAAATACCCTTTGCCTAGCAAGGCAAAGGGTTGGAGCTTTCATAATACATTTTTCTTTGTCTCACTAAAGTTCCCAACTCTCTTCCACTTTCTCTCTCTAAAACTCATTCCATTCGACCCATATGTATGTGTGATTATGTGTTAGTGAAAACCAATATGTAACAATTGGTATCAAGAGCCATGGTTTGATTATCTATCCTTCATGTTCTTGGATTTCTAGTGGTTTTCATAGGTTTTTGGGTTTGAATGAGTTTTGAGTAGTTTTCATCACTTGGATCATTTTTAGTGTTAAAGTTTGAATTTTGATAGTACTTTTGTGTTTAGAATCATCATAAGTGTTTAGGTTTTGAATTGGAAGGCTTCAATCATCTTGGTTTTAGTGTTTTGGATTGAAAAAGTTTAGTTTTTGAAGTTTTGCTAGGAAGCGGTTTGTCCCTCGTAGTGCATTTCTTTGATGCGGTTTGATCAATATTTTAAGCGGTTTGTCTCTCGGGTTTAGTTTCTGTGAAGCGGTTTGATCTCATTTTTAAGCGGTTTGTCCAGTTTTGTGGAAGCGGTTTGTCATCTAAGCGGTTTGTGTGTTGAGACAAAGAGAAAGAAAGGACAAAGTAGTGGAAGTAGTGGACGTACTTGTGTTCCCCTGCGGTTTGTGTGTTAGGTTTGTCACTTTAAGCGGTTTGTCACTTTAAGCGGTTTGACACTTAAGTGTTTTGACACTTAAGAGATTTAACAGAAGCAATTTGTCATGTGTGTGATTTGAATCAAGCAGTTTGTCAGTTGTGCGATTTGTCTTTTGAGACTTATTATTTTTTCGTGATACGTTTTATGGTTTTCTCTTGATTTAGTAAAATCCCGTGAAAGAATCTATTTCCCGGTTGAATCAAAGAGTAGTAAAATCCCGTAGAATTAGAGATCATGTCTACAATCACTTCTTCTGTTGCTGATGACGTTCAAGCTGCAGGATCCGATACTCGTCCTCCCATGCTTGATAGAACCGATTATGAATCTTGAGCTCAAAGAATCAGATTGTATTTGTGGAAAACTAGAAAGGGGGGGGGGTTGAATAATTTTGCTGATTTTAAGTTAGTTTCTAAAAACTTTAGATTAGATGTTATGTGAAATCGTATGGATGAAGATAAACTATAGACCTAAGAGTAATGCGAGTAAAGAAAGTAAAGTAAGGGATAGAAATGACACAACCGATTTATAGTGGTTCGGCTACAAGGACACCTTCCTTGCCCTACTTTACTCCCCGAGTCACCTACTCAAGAGTTTAAGAACTATGTCAACAAACTCCTTTAACTTGGCGGAGAAGCCTTCACAACATTGCTTACACCTTTTTCCGGTACAAAGCTAAATATCGAGTCCGTAACACGGAGGACCAAACCAACACGACTATTACACAACAAATATGTGAAATATCAAGTACAAGATCTTTGCTACAGATATCTTGTGGAGGAACAAATCAATCAAGGACCCCTTGCTTGGATGACTTGTAGAAAGCTCGTGATCTCGCATTAGAGAAGGACCTATATGAGAATCACAATAGAAGAAAGAAGAACAACTTTCTAGATCAAGTGATCTTTTGTTAGAAGAGTGTAAGAATATATGAGAGAGTTAGTAAGAAGAGGGGTGAGTGAAAATGAAGAAATTGCTCTCTATTTATAGGCAAAATCTTGCCACTGTTGCACGGATCTCACGGATCCCTTCCTTAAGGGATCCGTCTAGTGTAACTCCACGGATCCATGGGACGCTCCTCTTTGCCCATGGGTTTTTGGGTTATGGGTCATGGGTTATGGGTTGGTCCATGGTTATTTATTTAGATACAATGTATCTAATAGATGCAATGCATCTAGTCAATGGATCATGGGTTAATACCATGGGTCATGGGTTGTGATTTTTACCCATCCTAATAAACTATTACAACAAATGATTTATTACAACAATTTGTATTAAATGACTATATGTAAATGCTTTACAAAAGTAACATGTATCCTTATAATTTTACTTATGATAACATTATATTTGTTATCAACAAAACACAAAGAGATCGCTAAATATTAATAAACGTTTTTACGGTTTATTTGTATTAACGATTTCCCCCTTTTTGTTGATGACAAAACATAATTTTATGATGAGTAAAACTTAAGATTAAATGTATGTTTTGAAAGCTTAAGTTTTACTTCTTCTCCCCCTTTTTGTCGAAACAAAAAGTTACCCGACCGAAGAAATAAAATGTGGAAAAATAGTCCACGTATCTCTAACTCCCCCTTGACGGTAGCTCCCCCTAGAATGGGGCGTCAAGTGAGTAAAATAAAAAAAAAATCCTACAAAGAAAGGGTTAGTAGTAACATGCATAAATAATCTTGTGATTGACGAGAATCAAGATTGGGAGCCAAGGTATATAAACAAGGCCTTGTAATAAAACAACAAAATGTAGTGGTGATATGTGTCTAAATACACATATATTTTATATTATTTAAACCCACAAAAACAGCCAAAAACACACAAATGACTATATAAATGTTACAAATATCATGAAAATGTGTTTTTATGTGATTCAGGTAAAAAAAGATTGAAAACAAATGAAAAATGATCAAAGTTCACAAAATTGTCATTTTCAGTCCCTAGAGTTTCACAAAATGGCAAAACTAGTCCCTAAAGGTGTAAAATGAATAAAAAGTCAACTTTAGTCCTTGGGAACTCAAACATATTTACTATAGTCCCTGGATGAAAGTTTACACAAAACTGTCAACTTTTACCCCTTAAAATCCAAAAATGACACAAATGGTCCTTATAAGTTTTAAAATAGAAAAAAATACAACTTTGGTCCTTGTGTTATTGTTTATTGGCAGGTTTGGTCCCTAGAAGAAAGTTTGGAAAGATGGCAAAACAGGTCCCTCAAGTTTCAGCCTTGTACAACTTTGGACCTTGGGCTTTATTACACTACAAAACCAAACTCACCCTTGAACCCCCTGTCAAAACCGTGAACCCCCCAAACTTGAACCCCCAGCTTATTAATAAAATCCCACGGTCAAACGGTCAAAACCAATTCCCTCCTACAAACCGTCTTCCCTGTTCCCTCTCCCTCACACACTGAAACCTGTAACTGCTCCAAAACCACCACCACCTCATCACGACAGCTGGCTACACTACTCTCCAGCTCATGCCCCCTCCTCTTGTACAACCACTAAGCATTTAATGCTTTCCCCACCATCCTTTCACTGTTATACTCCCATACCCTGTTTTTGCTACTAACCCTCCAACTTGGCCTCTAAACCTATCCAAACTTGTCCCTTACACCTCCACAAACAACCAAGGTTCTTTAATTGCAATAAAACTGCCCCAAGCAGCCTATTGGACTTTTGGCGCCAAAAGGCTAGGATCAATTCTGCTTATCCAATGGACACAAATTAAAGTGGGATTTGACTGGAATGCTAGTGGGAACTCAGTATGTTATAAAAGAGAAGAGAAGGAAGAGAGAAGACTAACCTTGGGCTAGCCATTGGTCACGTAGTGTAATTTTAAAATGCTTTCTTTAAATTAAATGTCTTTTAATGTTTTAATGTTGTAATTCTCCTTAAACTAGTGTAATAGAACTTCCTTTACAGTTAATTGCAATCTATCTTTCATTTCAAGTTTTTACTTCATTGTTCTTTAATTTTCAAGTCGTTTAAATTCTTGTTGATTAGTGTTGTTTGATGGACTCTATAAGCCACATAAGCTCCTGACAAAGCTCATTTAGCTTTTAGAAACCTTAAAACAAGTTATAGTCATTAAAACAAAAATACTAAAAAAAATTGAGAAAATACAATGAAAAATCAAAAATAGTGAGTTGAGAAGGAAGAAGCTTGGAGCAGGATAAATTCTGTATGGTCCTGGGTTGTAGTGCTTCTTGGGAAGCTTTAGGATTGTTCTTGGGTCCTGGTTCTTTGTCTCAACTTGAATTTCATCTTGTAAACCCTTTTATTAATTTTTGCACTTTACTGTATATGTTACTTTAATGCTTTAAATTTGATGTTTTTATGTTTCTTTGTTGTTTGTTAGTATTTATCTGTCTTAATCTCAGGTGTTTATGTTTTGGATCTCATTGATGCTTTAAATTACATTTTGACTGCCAATATGCCAATTTTTGATGTTCATAGGCTTAGACTTGTTTGACATCTTGTTTGTGCTGAAAAAGGTCTATTTTGACACAATATGACCTCTGGATTGAATATGATGGGCTTATGCAGTCACTTGTTGTGAAAATCTCAATTTGAGCCAATTTAAGGGGTGTTTGGATCGAGCCTTTATTCTATGTTTTAGGACTTTGTAGAGTTTAAAAACAATCTAGGCATAACTATTTAGGTTATAATAGAACTTTTAAAGCATAAAATACCTAGGTTTAGAGTTAAAAAGTCAAAATTCCCATTTAAGCTCCAAAACTGCATACACAGTGCAGTGTATGAGCTCAAATTGTGCAAATAGGTAGATTTTTAGCTAAAGTAGCTTAATTAGTTGTTAAAATAGCTTAAAAAATCATTGTAAGTCATTAGGAATTACTAGAAATTCATTTTGGTCAACTTTTGATAAAAATTCAAAAAGTCAAATTTCGGTTTAAGTCATTTTTGAATAAACTTGTGAATTTCATGTAGGACTTAATATTAGGAGTGAAGACTTGTGCTTTTGGATATTTGTCATTCTGTTGCTTGTCTTCATCATAGTATTTTTTATAATTTTTAGTTAGTGTTGTAAACTGCTTATTTGCTAGCTTCTTTTAAGCTCTTTTTCACAAACCTCCCTTTTTGCTTATTCCTTATTTCTGCTTATTCAGTGTGTTTTTCTTGTTGTTGTTGCTTATTCTGAGTTCCCATAACTTGTTTATAGCTTATTCAACCTTTGGTTCAGTAGTGGTAGCTTTTTATTAGCTTATGCAAGCTTAATAGCTCATTTTGACCCATTTTAAGGTCTATTAAGCAAATAAGCTCACAACAAGCTTATCTTTGAGTTCCCCAAAATGTGTCTTCACAAAAGTTGCTTATTTTCAGTAATAAAATAGTTTTGTAAAAGAAAATTCAAGAAAAACCAAAAATCAAAATAGTGATAGCTTCTATTTAAGCCATTTGGCTTATTTTTCTGTTTTTTCAAAAAGCACTTTTCATTTTTATATTTTTCCTAGTATTCTGCTATCATATAGTATTTATAGAAAAAGTTTCATATTTATTAGAGTTCATTTAGTATTTATTAGAATTTTTATTAGTTTTAAATAATTAATAAATAGTAATTAATTAATAATAAATAGATAAAAAGTGTAATAAATATATTTTCTGTTTTAAAATAAGTTTTATAATATTTTAGATTTTTCTAAGTCATAATTTCACTTTTTTAGCTTTATTTCATATTTTCTTATATTTTAGGGTATTATTAAATAGTTAAAAATAGTTTTTAATTAATAATAATTAAATAAATAGTTACAAAAATAATTTTAATTTTCCAATAATTTTCTTTTATTATTAGGATTGCAAAAATATCATTTTCATATCCGTAGGTGTTTTATTCTTTTAAATTTACGTTTTATTTTTTACGTTTACGTAAAATTCAGTAAACATACGCGTTTTAGGTTTTAATCGTTAAACGATTTTAAATATAGAATTAAAATGACTTCAAAGTCTTTATTAGATTTAATTTCCTTAGTGTAATCAATCATAACCCCTTTCCTGTTCAATATTCACCCGATCACAGATTCGTTGTATTACAGTTTACACACCTCGTTGGGACTTAACGACCCGGGGAAACACTAAACTCTCCTGGATAATTGCATTGCGTTCTCAAGTGATTGACTCTTGTTGACCATTCACCTGGTTAATTTGGATTGACCGTTTGGGACGGATCAAATTTTGGCGCCGCTGCCGGGGAGGTGTGTTGCGTACTTACGAATTTGAAGCATCAGTGATTGTTGAATATACACCCATTGTATATTTACCATCTTTGTCCATATTTCCTTATTTTCATATAAAACCAAAATTATCGTGAAGTTAATTCGTTTGACTAATCGATTACCAAAAATATTTTCATTCTTTGTTTTTACAACATGTTTTTCAAAAATACCAAAAATATTCCTCTTTACCCTCCTCATAATGGTGGGAATTGTCCCGGCTGTAGCATGGTAGAATCAGGAGATGGGTCTGTCTATAACCAAGCTCCCTATCCTTACCATGACACATCTGATTCATTCTACCAGCCACCACATCATGAGATATTGACATATCTGTGTGAGTTTTGTGGAGGTCCTCACCAAGGATTTGAGTGTCAATCCGGAAACGCGTTTGTCTATGAACAGTTTTCTGGTAACACTCAGGACTTTGGAAATTACCAAATTCCATATTATTCACATGTCCAGCCACAACAATCATTTTGTTGTGAGTACTGTGGAGGTCCACATGTCAGCTCGGATTGTCAAACGGGGAATACATTTCCTTGTGACAATTTTGACATATCATTTCAAGACCAACCTCCATAGTACCAAATGATTCAAGCAACTCCTCATGAAACTACGACAGACCTTCTACTGAAGAGTTTGGAGTTATTAAAAGAACTTAAGGAGGAATCGGCTATGCCGTTTCAAAACTCTCGTGAGGAATCTATGGCAGAATTACTTGCAAAAGAACGACATGCTAGAAACAAAAAGAGTATGGAGGAATTACTTGTTGAAGAACAAGCAGCTAAAACACGTGCTATATTCCGCAGTGCTGCTCTTCTCGATGAGGATGATGATGATGAAGTTACCCTTGATATTCGTCAATTTTGTGCGGGTTCATCAAGTTCATCAGTTGAAATTCCTTCCATGAAAAATCAGGGAGAAAAGACTATGATGGAATTACTAGCAGAAGAACAAATGGAAAGTGTAAAACATATGTATGCTAGTCCTTCTCAACTCCCTCAGTCTGTTGTTATCACACCCGATATTCCCACTCACTCTCTAAACATGGGGGATGAGCATCTTGACACTGTTCCTGAAAAGGAATCAGACGAATTCATAAAGTCTAGTGTTGAGAACCTTGTCCCAATCCCGAGAGAGTCACAGGGAACTTCTGATCATATGTGTGATTCTCTTTCCCCTCTTGAGTGTTCAAATGATCATTTTGAAACTTTCTCTGATCTTAGCGACGATTGTGCTTCCTATGGAAACATCGAGTATGTTGAGGCATCACTCCCATAGTCTGATCCTCTTCTTGAGGAGTTCACCGATGAACTCGCTCACATCAATCCACTTTCATCGAAAAGTGATGATGATATCTTTGATTTCGAAGCCGACCTAGGAGAAATTGAAAGTCTCCTTTATAATGATCGTTCACTCACTTCTCACCCTAACAGTCCAATAGAGAATGTTGATCACTTTGTTCCCGAAACATTCAAAGCTACTTTCACCAATCCTCTATTTGAATTCGAATCTGAATACACTTGGATTTCTAACAATCCAATCTTTGACGAGGATAGTGATGAGCCCACAATGGAACAAGAGTTCACAAATTCACTTCATGTGAATGATTCTCTTCATGAAGAGTTCTCCTGTGAACTCACTCATATCATATATCCACCGGAGTATGATAACTTCTACTTTGATCTAGACACACCTGGGATATGTCTAGACCAATTGAGCTTAAATGATGAGATTCATGCTATTATGAATTCTCCTGTGGGTGATGATGAGTTAGTCATGATGTTTATCATGACTTTCTTTCTCTTCTTCACCTATCCCGTGGCTTCTCCTGTTCTTCACTCCTTCGGGAATGAGGACACTATCTTTTACCCCGGCATTTTCATTTATTATTTGTGAGCCGGATCTATGTATACCTCATCGGTGTGGAACTTTCACGTACTTCAATGTTTATACAAACATCTTGAATGAAAGTCCGATGGAGATTGTCTCTTCCACTTACTTCCCCATGAACAAATTAATTCGGGGTCGAGTCAAGATAGCGACTCGGTAATCAAAAACAGTAGTTAAACATGGGTTTTCACCCGTGTGTACCACCCTAGTGTGGGGGAGTTGCCCCCCGCTGTTGTATATAAGTTTTCTAACATAAAAAAAAAAATGTGTGTATATAACAAAAATAAAATAATGGCCGTAATATTTCCCTTTTACGTTCTATGTTTCGGCATAACCGCCGGTACTTTGAATATTGAGGGCAATATTCATTTCTAGTGTGGTGGGGAATTCTCACGAATTTTATCATGTAATTATACCACCCAATTCTCCCATTTTTGGCAAAAAAAAAAAAAAAAAATTTTTTTTGAGTAAGTGTTTTGCACTTACTCAGCTTACGGTTATCAGTCCGCCATGTCTAATAAACAAAAGGATTGGCTAATCCAGGAGCAAACGGCTCTTGGTAAAGATATCTCAAATCCGTTGACGGCTTGCAATTTGCCCAAAATTGTATGGTGTTCAGCTCACCATATCTTTAATTAGTGAAGAGTTGGCTAGCCCGCAAGTTTATGGCTTGTGGTAAAGGCAGTTGGAAAACCATAATTGGTAATCAGCTGACCAAAGATATTTTATCTAAGAGTTGGCTAGTCCAGAAGCAAACGGCTTCTGGTAAAGACAAATCAAAACCGTTGAAAGCTTGTGATTTGCTCAAAATCATTTGGTTATCATTGTACCAAGGTTCTTACTTGAACTGAAACAATTGGCTACTCCAGAAGTAATGGCTTTTGGTAAAGAGACTTAAATCCATTAAATTTTCATAAAAGATTGCTAGGGACTAGCAATAGTTTAGTGTGGGGGATTTGATATGTGTCTAAATACACATATATTTTATATTATTTAAACCCACAAAAACAGCCAAAAACACACAAATGACTATATAAATGTTACAAATATCATGAAAATGTGTTTTTATGTGATTCAGGTAAAAAAAGATTGAAAACAAATGAAAAATGATCAAAGTTCACAAAATTGTCATTTTCAGTCCCTAGAGTTTCACAAAATGGCAAAACTAGTCCCTAAAGGTGTAAAATGAATAAAAAGTCAACTTTAGTCCTTGGGAACTCAAACATATTTACTATAGTCCCTGGATGAAAGTTTACACAAAACTGTCAACTTTTACCCCTTAAAATCCAAAAATGACACAAATGGTCCTTATAAGTTTTAAAATAGAAAAAAATACAACTTTGGTCCTTGTGTTATTGTTTATTGGCAGGTTTGGTCCCTAGAAGAAAGTTTGGAAAGATGGCAAAACAGGTCCCTCAAGTTTCAGCCTTGTACAACTTTGGACCTTGGGCTTTATTACACTACAAAACCAAACTCACCCTTGAACCCCCTGTCAAAACCGTGAACCCCCCAAACTTGAACCCCCAGCTTATTAATAAAATCCCACGGTCAAACGGTCAAAACCAATTCCCTCCTACAAACCGTCTTCCCTGTTCCCTCTCCCTCACACACTGAAACCTGTAACTGCTCCAAAACCACCACCACCTCATCACGACAGCTGGCTACACTACTCTCCAGCTCATGCCCCCTCCTCTTGTACAACCACTAAGCATTTAATACTTTCCCCACCATCCTTTCACTGTTATACTCCCATACCCTGTTTTTGCTACTAACCCTCCAACTTGGCCTCTAAACCTATCCAAACTTGTCCCTTACACCTCCACAAACAACCAAGGTTCTTTAATTGCAATAAAACTGCCCCAAGCAGCCTATTGGACTTTTGGCGCCAAAAGGCTAGGATCAATTCTGCTTATCCAATGGACACAAATTAAAGTGGGATTTGACTGGAATGCTAGTGGGAACTCAGTATGTTATAAAAGAGAAGAGAAGGAAGAGAGAAGACTAACCTTGGGCTAGCCATTGGTCACGTAGTGTAATTTTAAAATGCTTTCTTTAAATTAAATGTCTTTTAATGTTTTAATGTTGTAATTCTCCTTAAACTAGTGTAATAGAACTTCCTTTACAGTTAATTGCAATCTATCTTTCATTTCAAGTTTTTACTTCATTGTTCTTTAATTTTCAAGTCGTTTAAATTCTTGTTGATTAGTGTTGTTTGATGGACTCTATAAGCCACATAAGCTCCTGACAAAGCTCATTTAGCTTTTAGAAACCTTAAAACAAGTTATAGTCATTAAAACAAAAATACTAAAAAAAATTGAGAAAATACAATGAAAAATCAAAAATAGTGAGTTGAGAAGGAAGAAGCTTGGAGCAGGATAAATTCTGTATGGTCCTGGGTTGTAGTGCTTCTTGGGAAGCTTTAGGATTGTTCTTGGGTCCTGGTTCTTTGTCTCAGCTTGAATTTCATCTTGTAAGCCCTTTTATTAATTTTTGCACTTTACTGTATATGTTACTTTAATGCTTTAAATTTGATGTTTTTATGTTTCTTTGTTGTTTGTTAGTATTTATCTGTCTTAATCTCAGGTGTTTATGTTTTGGATCTCATTGATGCTTTGAATTACATTTTGACTGCCAATATGCCAATTTTTGATGTTCATAGGCTTAGACTTGTTTGACATCTTGTTTGTGCTGAAAAAGGTCTATTTTGACACAATATGACCTCTGGATTGAATATGATGGGCTTATGCAGTTACTTGTTGTGAAAATCTCAATTTGAGCCAATTTAAGGGGTGTTTGGATCGAGCCTTTATTCTATGTTTTAGGACTTTGTAGAGTTTAAAAACAATCTAGGCATAACTATTTAGGTTATAATAGAACTTTTAAAGCATAAAATACCTAGGTTTAGAGTTAAAAAGTCAAAATTCCCATTTAAGCTCCAAAACTGCATACACAGTGCAGTGTATGAGCTCAAATTGTGCAAATAGGTAGATTTTTAGCTAAAATAGCTTAATTAGTTGTTAAAATAGCTTAAAACATCATTTTAAGTCATTAGGAATTACTAGAAATTCATTTTGGTCAACTTTTGATAAAAATTCAAAAAGTCAAATTTCGGTTTAAGTCATTTTTGAATAAACTTGTGAATTTCATGTAGGACTTAATATTAGGAGTGAAGACTTGTGCTTTTGGATATTTGTCATTCTGTTGCTTGTCTTCATCATAGTATTTTTTATAATTTTTAGTTAGTGTTGTAAACTGCTTATTTGCTAGCTTCTTTTAAGCTCTTTTTCACAAACCTCCCTTTTTGCTTATTCCTTATTTCTGCTTATTCAGTGTGTTTTTCTTGTTGTTGTTGTTGTTACTTATTCTGAGTTCCCATAACTTGTTTATAGCTTATTCAACCTTTGGTTCAGTAGTGGTAGCTTTTTATTAGCTTATGCAAGCTTAATAGCTCATTTTGACCCATTTTAAGGTCTGTTAAGCAAATAAGCTCACAACACGCTTATCTTTGAGTTCCCCAAAATGTGTCTTCACAAAAGTTGCTTATTTTCAGTAATAAAATAGTTTTGTAAAAGAAAATTCAAGAAAAACCAAAAATCAAAATAGTGATAGCTTCTATTTAAGCCATTTGGCTTATTTTTCTGTTTTTTCAAAAAGCACTTTTCATTTTTATATTTTTCCTAGTATTCTGCTATCATATAGTATTTATAGAAAAAGTTTCATATTTATTAGAGTTCATTTAGTATTTATTAGAATTTTTATTAGTTTTAAATAATTAATAAATAGTAATTAATTAATAATAAATAGATAATGTGACAACTCGTACTTTCAGGTCATTTCTCAAAACAATTTACGTTTCACAATTTCAACATTTATCGTAAACTAGGTTTACGTGTGTCAAATTCGCGTAACCTTTATGGTTTAGCGGCGAATTCATGATCATATCATCACGAACATTTCATATGGACTAAGTTTAGTCTACATTTCATTAGCATCATTTGCATCATATTAGTTCATTCATGACATTTCATTTCACCTTAACCGCGTAAATTTTATATTAAATAAACGTTATCGCGTGAGTTATTATTTTGAATATTTAATCCGTTATTTCAAAAATGATCCCAGTATATTTTTATACTTATATTTAGTTTATAAAAACTATATTTTGAGTTTACCTAGTGTTCTAAATTTATTTTGTACATAAATCGTTAAAGTTAAATTATTACGTCGTTTTTCTTAAAAACTACTCGAAAATTTTTATATCACTCAAATTTCACAAGGAATGTATTTTTACAATTTTTATAATCTCATTACATTCTACTTTGGTCTATTAAAAATCTCTTTTACACAAAAGCTACCATTTACTTTACAAAGTTATTACTACACAACATTTCACTTACATTTTCTTACAAATTATACAAGTATTCACTTACACAATAATTAAAAAAAAAAAAAAAATATCTTGAGATACATCCCCCCCTCATGACCGGTTTTGAGGGGTGGGTATGCATTTATTGTAGTTGGTAACTTGGTCTTTGATAGTATAGATCCATACTCAAACTCAAACCACTTTATTCACATATCTCATTCATTTCATTCTTATTTTCTAAAGTTAGCAAGTGTTTTTCTCTTTGTTTCTCTCAACAAAACCGGCCATCAAGGTGATTTCATAGGGATCATCAAAATTTTCAAGTTCAAGATAATTATAATCTAGAATCACACTCTTTATTAGGTTTTGCAATAAAAACCAAGAGTGTTTAGGTTTAACCTTGGTTCTTATCACCTCATCATAGTACTTGTAAGCATATCATTTACATTTTTCATGTTTCCTTTTCATTTTATATTCATCTCTTCATTTTTGGAACAAGCATGCAAGACTTGTGTTGTTTATACCATTTTTCATGATTTTTAGAGTTATATATATATAAGGTCATCCTATAATTATCCCCTTGGTATACTTTGGTCTTGATGATGTTTAGGAACCCATGACACCCTAAGAAGGTGTATGGTAGGATTAGATTAGCTTTGGAGTTGATTTGAAGGGATTAGAATAGGTTTAGTACGATAAAAACTATTTTCGACAAGTATTAAAAGTGGTCTGTCCTTATTTTGATTTTCTGGAAAATCCGACAGTAGGCACGAATTTTTGGCCTTGATATTTAGAAAATATACTTTAAAACGAATCCGTGGCCGCTTGAACGGATAAAAACGGAGTTATAACGAAGAAGTTATGAATTTTTAAAGTTTGACGACGAAATATATAATTTTCAGAAATTTCAGCAACATGTTTTTACTTTGTTCGAGTCAAAAACGAGCCTTAAGCTTCACAAATTATTTCGACTTATCAAAAATATATTAGTATACTTTGATACGAAGCTAAGGACATATAATACGTAGAAAACGGATTTGAAACGACAAAGATATGCACGTTTTCATAAAATTGCCGTAACTATTATTTTCTGAAAAACTATATTATTTTTACGATACAAGTGTTACGGTAGCTAAATCGACCATGTTTGAGGCTGTTTTTAACGATGATGTGGAACTTTTTGGAACGAAATGTCTTCTAATAAAATTAAGATCACCGAGCATATTTTTCAAAACAATCAACCGTTTGTATAGCGGAGTTTTAATAAGTTATTTACGGATGCTTAAACTTGGCCGAAACTCATTTTTTTTACACAACAATTAGACAAAATCACCATCTTTAACCCTTAATATCTTTATGTTCGAGACCTTTATGACGAAAACTCCTGAACTGAAACTTCTAGATTTCGATACAAGCTTTCCAAAACCGTCGAGTTCGTTTCCTAACGATCGACGTACACCATTTTACGACTAGTTTTTCAAAGCCATTTTTGTGTCTTTTATGAAATTTCCGACGACATTATTTTACGACGAAAAGTGTTAATTTCACCATAAATCATTACAAAACCATTGTAGGATGGCATTTTGACGTAAAAACGTGTAAAGTGATTTAAGAATGGTCAAGACGTCAAAAGAGTATTTTTCGACGATAAGTATTATTTTTCAAAACTCACAAATGGTATAAATAACATACGAAATGCATGCATAACATTACATCATAACTCATTACGTATCATATCATTCATAATAGGTCAAGATTAACGTATCACACTACATCTCGGTGTACTCACTTTTGTCTTCGCATCATTCCACCAAGTGAGTTTTCATAGCCCCACTTTTAATTGTTTTGTACTATTTTTGGGGGAGATACATGCTCAACTACTTGCTTTCATTTACACAAGTACTTTAAACTTTTACTGATTATCGTGAGTTTCATAGCCCCTACCTTTATATCTTTTGAATTACTTTTGGGGGAGATACATGCTCAACTATTTTTATAACTATCATGATTATTTGAAACTACATGTTTAACTGAACTGAATGTCTTGGGATTATCCTGGAACTGAATGTCTTGGGATTATCATTGAGCTGAATGTCTTGGGATTATCATTGAGCTGAATGTCTTGGGATTATCATTGAGCTGAATGTCTTGGGAACATCATTGAGCTGGATGTCTTGGGATTTTTATTGAACTGAATGTCTTGGTATAATTATGTCAATTAATTATTGATACATCAAGTCATGCACTATAATGTGAATTCATTTGATATCATGCACTTGAACATAAACTATATACGTTTTGGCAATGGGTTGTGAATACACAGGTTGCAAGTTTTGTATGGGCGGAACTTGGAACTGAGTGGATTTACGATGCCTTTGCTGCATAAACGATTTTGAAAGGCTTTACATTTCAACACAAACCCTATGAACTCACTCAACCTTTGTGTTGACACTTTTTAGCATGTTTTATCTCAGGTATCTAAGGCATTCACTTCATGGCATGCATTTGGACATCATGGAGTCGTGATGACGACTCGTCGCACTTGAGTTTTACGTACTTTAAACATCGTTTGAATTGTAACAAACTTATTTCCGCACAAGTTGATTTTCATTTGGGACCTGAACTTTGTAAACTCTGATTGTTTTATTAAATCAAACGATGTGTTTTCCAAACGACACTTTAGGTCGTTCAATATATCTGTAACTGTGATGCTATGACAGTCAATCCCCAGGAATTCCATTCCGCTGCAAAACAGGTAATTTGGGGGTGTGACAGATTGGTATCAGAGCTTCAGTTATAGAGAACTAGGTTGCATCATTGACCCTAGACTATAACTACATTATCATAGCATCTCATCATTTCATCATAAGTGCATGTTCACTTTACATGCGGTTTATACGTACATTTTTCGAGTTATTTACTTTCATTTCATATCGATTATCACATGGATGCCTTTAAATGCCCATTCCATTATTCTTTCTTCATACTCTAATGTGGTGAATGGCCTGTCATTCCCTATCACAATTTTTTTTTCACCAAGTTGACTTAACACCAAACATCATATGAGTCGATTAGTCCAAGCATTGCATAGTTACTCCTAAATTATACATAGCCTGATCACCTATGTCTAATTCAGGAAGAATCATGCAATGAAGGGAGTAGTAGGCTTATATGTATAAGCAATTCTATGACCGAGCCAAATTTTCAAAAGACCCGTTACTCGAACCGATTTAGCCTAATCTCATGACAGTTCTTGTTTGATGAGTTGTGAGATTAAGTAAAAATCGGTTACCAAAAAGTCTTTTGAGGGTTTTGCTCGAAAATGGGAAGGCTTGCCTCATCAAACCCTAACCCTGAGAGACCAACACGAACTGAATTCAGGGACTGAATTCCTTTTTGGATGGGCGAATGTGACAACTCGTACTTTCAGGTCATTTCTCAAAACAATTTATGTTTCACAATTTCAACATTTATCGTAAACTAGGTTTACGTGTGTCAAATTCGCGTAACCTTTATGGTTTAGCGGCGAATTCATGATCATATCATCACGAACATTTCATATGGACTAAGTTTAGTCTACATTTCATTAGCATCATTTGCATCATATTAGTTCATTCATGACATTTCATTTCACCTTAACCGCGTAAATTTTATATTAAATAAACGTTATCGCGTGAGTTATTATTTTGAATATTTAATCCGTTATTTCAAAAATGATCCCGGTATATTTTTATACTTATATTTAGTTTATAAAAACTATATTTTGAGTTTACCTAGTGTTCTAAATTTATTTTGTACATAAATCGTTAAAGTTAAATTATTACGTCGTTTTTCTTAAAAACTACTCGAAAATTTTTATATCACTCAAATTTCACAAGGAATGTATTTTTACAATTTTTATAATCTCATTACATTCTACTTTGGTCTATTAAAAATCTCTTTTACACAAAAGCTACCATTTACTTTACAAAGTTATTACTACACAACATTTCACTTACATTTTCTTACAAATTATACAAGTATTCACTTACACAATAATTAAAAAAAAAAAAAATATCTTGAGATACATCCCCCCCTCATGACCGGTTTTGAGGGGTGGGTATGCATTTATTGTAGTTGGTAACTTGGTCTTTGATAGTATAGATCCATACTCAAACTCAAACCACTTTATTCACATATCTCATTCATTTCATTCTTATTTTCTAAAGTTAGCAAGTGTTTTTCTCTTTGTTTCTCTCAACAAAACCGGCCATCAAGGTGATTTCATAGGGATCATCAAATTTTTCAAGTTCAAGATAATTATAATCTAGAATCACACTCTTTATTAGGTTTTGCAATAAAAACCAAGAGTGTTTAGGTTTAACCTTGGTTCTTATCACCTCATCATAGTACTTGTAAGCATATCATTTACATTTTTCATGTTTCCTTTTCATTTTATATTCATCTCTTCATTTTTGGAACAAGCATGCAAGACTTGTGTTGTTTATACCATTTTCATGATTTTTAGAGTTATATATATATAAGGTCATCCTATAATTATCCCCTTGGTATACTTTGGTCTTGATGATGTTTAGGAACCCATGACACCCTAAGAAGGTGTATGGTAGGATTAGATTAGCTTTGGAGTTGATTTGAAGGGATTAGAATAGGTTTAGTACGATAAAAACTATTTTCGACAAGTATTAAAAGTGGTCTGTCCTTATTTTGATTTTCTGGAAAATCCGACAGTAGGCACGAATTTTTGGCCTTGATATTTAGAAAATATACTTTAAAACGAATCCGTGGCCGCTTGAACGGATAAAAACGGAGTTATAACGAAGAAGTTATGAATTTTTAAAGTTTGACGACGAAATATATAATTTTCAGAAATTTCAGCAACATGTTTTTACTTTGTTCGAGTCAAAAACGAGCCTTAAGCTTCACAAATTATTTCGACTTATCAAAAATATATTAGTATACTTTGATACGAAGCTAAGGACATATAATACGTAGAAAACGGATTTGAAACGACAAAGATATGCACGTTTTCATAAAATTGCCGTAACTATTATTTTCTGAAAAACTATATTATTTTTACGATACAAGTGTTACGGTAGCTAAATCGACCATGTTTGAGGCTGTTTTTAACGATGATGTGGAACTTTTTGGAACGAAATGTCTTCTAATAAAATTAAGATCACCGAGCATATTTTTCAAAACAATCAACCGTTTGTATAGCGGAGTTTTAATAAGTTATTTACGGATGCTTAAACTTGGCCGAAACTCATTTTTTTTACACAACAATTAGACAAAATCACCATCTTTAACCCTTAATATCTTTATGTTCGAGACCTTTATGACGAAAACTCCTGAACTGAAACTTCTAGATTTCGATACAAGCTTTCCAAAACCGTCGAGTTCGTTTCCTAACGATCGACGTACACCATTTTACGACTAGTTTTTCAAAGCCATTTTTGTGTCTTTTATGAAATTTCCGACGACATTATTTTACGACGAAAAGTGTTAATTTCACCATAAATCATTACAAAACCATTGTAGGATGACATTTTGACGTAAAAACTTGTAAAGTGATTTAAGAATGGTCAAGACGTCAAAAGAGTATTTTTCGACGATAAGTATTATTTTTCAAAACTCACAAATGGTATAAATAACATACGAAATGCATGCATAACATTACATCATAACTCATTACGTATCATATCATTCATAATAGGTCAAGATTAACGTATCACACTACATCTCGGTGTACTCACTTTTGTCTTCGCATCATTCCACCAAGTGAGTTTTCATAGCCCCACTTTTAATTGTTTTGTACTATTTTTGGGGGAGATACATGCTCAACTACTTGCTTTCATTTACACAAGTACTTTAAACTTTTACTGATTACCGTGAGTTTCATAGCCCCTACCTTTATATCTTTTGAATTACTTTTGGGGGAGATACATGCTCAACTATTTTTATAACTATCATGATTATTTGAAACTACATGTTTAACTGAACTGAATGTCTTGGGATTATCCTGGAACTGAATGTCTTGGGATTATCATTGAGCTGAATGTCTTGGGATTATCATTGAGCTAAATGTCTTGGGATTATCATTGAGCTGAATGTCTTGGGAACATCATTGAGCTGGATGTCTTGGGATTTTCATTGAACTGAATGTCTTGGTATAATTATATCAATTAATTATTGATACATTAAGTCATGCACTATAATGTGAATTCATTTGATATCATGCACTTGAACATAAACTATATACATTTTGGCAATGGGTTGTGAATACACAGGTTGCAAGTTTTGTATGGGCGGAACTTGGAACTGAGTGGATTTACGATGCCTTTGCTGCATAAACGATTTTGAAAGGCTTTACATTTCAACACAAACCCTATGAACTCACTCAACCTTTGTGTTGACACTTTTTAGCATGTTTTATCTCAGGTATCTAAGGCATTCACTTCATGGCATGCATTTGGACATCATGGAGTCGTGATGACGACTCGTCGCACTTGAGTTTTACGTACTTTAAACATCGTTTGAATTGTAACAAACTTATTTCCGCACAAGTTGATTTTCATTTGGGACCTGAACTTTGTAAACTCTGATTGTTTTATTAAATCAAACGATGTGTTTTCCAAACGACACTTTAGGTCGTTCAATATATCTGTAACTGTGATGCTATGACAGTCAATCCCCAGGAATTCCATTCCGCTGCAAAACAGGTAATTTGGGGGTGTGACAGATAAAAAGTGTAATAAATATATTTTCTATTTTAAAATAAGTTTTATAGTATTTTAGATTTTTCTAAGTCATAATTTCACCTTTTTAGCTTTATTTCATATTTTCTTATATTTTAGGGTATTATTAAATAGTTAAAAATAGTTTTTAATTAATAATAATTAAATAAATAGTTACAAAAATAATTTTAATTTTCCAATAATTTTCTTTTATTATTAGGATTGCAAAAATATCATTTTCATATCCGTAGGTGTTTTATTCTTTTAAATTTACGTTTTATTTTTTACGTTTACGTAAAATTCAGTAAACATACGCGTTTTAGGTTTTAATCGTTAAACGATTTTAAATATAGAATTAAAATGACTTCAAAGTCTTTATTAGATTTAATTTCCTTAGTGTAATCAATCATAACCCCTTTCCTGTTCAATATTCACCCGATCACAGATTCGTTGTATTACAGTTTACACACCTCGTTGGGACTTAACGACCCGGGGAAACACTAAACTCTCCTGGATAATTGCATTGCGTTCTCAAGTGATTGACTCTTGTTGACCATTCACATGGTTAATTTGGATTGACCGTTTGGGACGGATCAAGTGGTATTTATGCCACATTCAAGCTGTAAAAGTAAGAACAAGACTTGTTAAAAAAAATGACTAAAAAGAAAAGTACTAAAAGTAATAAAGACGATTCCTTCCATGCTTGTATAAGGTTATGGATGGAGTTTTGGTGAGTAATGATGTTGATGCGATCAAGGATGAGATTAAGTATGACACGCATTTCTTCCCTAATTTCTATTGCCATATCCCTAGTGGATTGGCAATGTTCACAATGTAAGTGATGTGGTTAATGAGTGCGGAAGTTTTCCGGTGTACTTTGATTTGTGAGATGCGGAAGTTGTGGTGGAAAAGTTGGAAAATACGGATCAAAGTCCGGAATGTTTGGAATTGGTGGTGGAAAAGAACCTAGATGTTCTTGTAACACAATGGGAGCTAAAGGTGGTGAGGTTTCAAGGTCTTTGAATATTGTGTTTGGAGAAGTTGGAGGTGTCAAAAAGACTAGTTCTTTTTGTTTGATTTGTTGAGATCTTTTTGGAGTCTTAAGAAGTTCCAAAAGAGTGACCTTAGGTGGGGATTTGATGGGTGATGAAGTTGGTGTACTTGTTGGTCATGAAGGAGGTGCTGTAATGGAGGCATCTTGTGGTGAATGAGTGGTTGGTGATGAACCATTTGATGATGGTTTTGCTAAGCAACAAGGCCGGATGCTAATCCGTGCGGTTTTTCTAGATTTGGGTGGTGGTACTTTGGAAGGTGGGAGGACAAAGTTTTGGATTTCTTGAAAGGGATTGTTTGCATTAGGTGATTCATCTATGTTGGAAGATCATGATGATGTTTAGTTTTGTGATTGAGAGTGATGAATATGCAAGCATTTTGGGAATCCTATTTATAGAAAAAATAATGCATTGTAATGAATGCTTGACCCAAAATGTGGATTAAAATCTAATGATTAGATATGAATTTAAGGCATGTGATCATGAGAACACAATCATTAAATAACATACTCAAAAAAATTAAAAGAAATGATGAAAATATTGAAGTTTTCATCCAAAGTGAGAAAAATAGAAGATAAAATTAGCTTCTGTCTCACGGATCCCACAGATCCTTCCCTTAAGGGATCCGTCCAGCATTAAGGCTGGGATCCGTGGTACTGGTGATTCAGGCAGCTCAAGATTTTCCTTATGGAAACATTTGTGCCTAGTGTGCGCCTATATGCAAACCATTTGGAGTTG
The DNA here is from genome assembly GCA_019973895.1 of Chrysanthemum seticuspe. NCBI lineage: Eukaryota > Viridiplantae > Streptophyta > Magnoliopsida > Asterales > Asteraceae > Chrysanthemum > Chrysanthemum seticuspe. Next base: position 233,033,112 of record BPTQ01000004.1, read on the forward strand.
CGGTTATCTCGACTCCTAAAAATAAAATAAAAACAAACTAGAAGTGAAAAAGCACATTATTATGTGAGATAACCCGAGTGCTCCTAATTCATTGTTGCTTAAATGAATGTACCCGAAAACACATATTAGTTATGTGTTATCTTTAGCATTCAAAAGACATGAGATGCAATGAAAACGGGTTTTTACTTTGTATTAATAATGAAAAAGCGATTTATCCCAGACGTGAGAAATGGCTTTTATGAAAGTGACACGGGAGGAGGTATCCTTTTTAAAAAAAGTATTTTGAAAAGAGATTTCTTTGTGTGAAGAAAATGTTTATTCCTTAAAAAATAGGTATGCAATTACGTGTTTGCAAGAGGTACTTGTCTTGAAAAATAAGAGAAGACTATGAAAGTACGAGTTATAAGTAAAAAATTTATCTTTGGTTTTGAAAATTCCCGTATTGCTTGTGAGTTGTGCATGAAATAGAGATCCTAAACTCAGAAAGAAGAAGGCTAGTGTTTATATACCTTGTAGAGTTTAAAAACAAATTACGACAATTGTTCCATGAGACCAAGACCAAGATGAATTAGGTTGAATTGTTCCCGCTTCAACGGTTTGGTAAGGACGTCGGCTATGTTGTCTTCGGACGCTACTTTCTCAATAGAGATGTTCCCCTTTTGAACATTGTCTCTTAAGAAGTGATGACGAATCTCTATATGCTTGGTGCGAGAATGCAATACCGGATTCTTGCTTAAGTCGATGGCACCTTTGTTGTCACATATAATGGCTATGTCACTTAGATGAATGTCATAGTCAACTAACGCTTGTTTCATCCATAGTGCTTGTTGGCATGCTTTGCCGGCGGAGACATATTCAGCTTCGGTTGTTGATATGGCCAATGTCATTTGCTTCTTTGAGAACCAAGATGTTAAACAACATCCCATAAAAGTACATACCCCACTAGTACTTTTTCGGTCAACATAATCACCTGCATGGTCAGAATCTGCGTATACAATTGTTTCTACCCCCGTACCCTTAGGATACCACAATCCTAATTGACTCGTACCCTTATTGTACCTAAATATCCTTTTGACGGCTTCTAGATATGATGTTTTAGGATCTTCTTGAAACCTAGCACATAGATAAACACTAAACATGATATCTGACCGACTAGGCGTGAGGTAGAGAAGACTACCAATCATGCCACGATATTTTGTGCTATCAACGGATTCGCCGTCTTCATCTTTTGTGAGTTTAGTGTCAGATGACATTGGTGTCCTAATGGGTTTTGACTCTTCTAAACCGAATTTATTTAACGTCTCCTTTATGTATTTAGATTGATTAAAGAAGATACCATCTTCTACTTGTTTGATTTGTAGACCAAGAAAGAAACTAAGTTCTCCCGTCATACTCATCTCGAACTCGTCATGCATGATTTTAGAGAAATCATCACACATGTCTTGACAAGTAGATCCGAATATAATATCATCTACATATATTTGAACAATGATTATATGTGACTCTCTTTTCTTAGTAAAAAGTATGTTATCAACTAACCCCATGGTGTAGTTGTGTTTGATTAAGAATGACTTGAGTCTATCATACCAAGCTTTTGGAGCTTGTTTAAGACCGTAAAGGGCTTTCTTTAACTTATACACATGTTTAGGTTTTTCAAAATCGATGAAGCCCGGAGGTTGAGCTACATATACTTCTTCATTAATAAAACCATTTAGAAAAGCAATTTTGACATCCATTTGATAAAGCTCAAGTTCATTAGCACAAGCATAAGCAAGAAGTATTCTTATAGACTCTAATATAGCCACGGGGGCATAGGTCTCATCAAAGTCTATTCCTTATTGTTGATTATATCCTTGGTCAACGAGTCTAGCTTTGTTTCTAGACACTACACCGTTTGCATCTAACTTGTTTTTATATACCCATTTGGTTCCTATTATGGTTTGATTACTAGGTGGAGGGACAAGTGTCCAAACATCGTTAGAAACAAATTGATTTAACTCTTCTTGCATAGCCATTACACAACTTTCATCTTTTATGGCTTCTTGTGTATTCTTAGGTTCTATGGATGAGACAAAACAAAATAGGCTACTTTGGTTTTGTACTTGAGACCTTAAGGTTCTTTCGTTTAACGTTTCTATGACCTTATCTACGGGGTGATCTTTGGACTCTTTAATATTTATGATTTCATCATTTAAAGTTTCTTCTTCTTCGTTTATCTTTTTCTTTATTACAATGGCTTCACTCTCGACAATCTCGTCATCGACAAGAGGTAGGGTAGGTTTGGGTAGACTCTCATCAAATTTTACGTTTAATGACTCTTCTACCTGCATTGTTTCTTTATTTAATATGATGTAAGCTTTGCTATTAGGAGAGTAACCTAAAAAGATACCTTCGGTTGATTTAGGATCAAATTTTGTAAGGTAATCTTTAGTGTTAAGTAGAAAACATTTGCTACCAAAGACTCTAAAGTGGTCTAACGTAGGCTTTTTGCCTCGAAGTAACTCATATGGAGTTTTACCTAAAAATGGTCTAATTAAGACTCGATTAAGTATGTACGTTGAGGTATCAACGGCATTGCACCAAAATTTTTGAGGTATGGATTGCTCATTTAGCATGGTGCGACTCATTTCTTGTAGGGTTCTATTCTTTCTTTCATTTACCCCATTCGATTGTGGAGTGCGAGGAGCCGAGAAGTTGTGAGTAATACCATTAGCGTCACAAAAGCCTCCAAATTGCACTTCATTATCGAATTCCCTACCATGATCCGTTCTAATAGACACTATAGGACTTCCGAATTGTCTTTGGATTTTCTTGCTTAATATTTCAAAGTTATTGAACGTTTCAGTTTTGTTCTTTAAGAATTTAGTCCATGTGTACCTAGAGTAATCATCCACTATAACCAAAGTGTAGTAGTTACCTCCATAACTTTGGATAGCGGATGGACCAAATAAATCTATGTGTAGTAATTCTAGACACTTAGTTGTAGATACTATATTTTTAGCTTTGTGACTAGCATGGACTTGTTTTCATACGTTACAAGCATCACAAAAGTGATGTTCATATTTTAATTTTGGTAGATCTCTTACTAGATCTTTGGATGATAGCGATTGAAGAAGTCGCATATTGGCATGACCCAATCTTCTATGCCATAAGGTCGAAGTATCATCCATAGAAGTAAGACAAAGTTTTTCTTTAGGTTTATTACCAATTTTAATGACATAGACTCCATGTTTCCTAATTCCTCTACCTATGGTGATACCGTTTTTCAATATCTTACTACCGGTTTCGTTAAAAAGTATGTTGCACTTTTTGTCACATATTTGTCATATACTTAAGAGGTTAAAGTTTAGGTTTTCTACATGAAACACATAGTTGATGGTTAGAGATTTGTTAGAAATCATACCTTTACCGATGATTTTGCTTTTGCTATTTCCAAATACCACATTTCCTCCATTGAAGGATTCATATGTAGAGAATAAATCTTTATTGCCGATCATGTGCCTCGTGCACCCGCTATCCTTGATCCACTCATCTGGATCTAAGTCGACCTTTAAGCACGCCTAAGAAAACAATTAACTCAAAAGTTTGATCCCCATTTGTTCATGGGTCCATTAGTGTTAAACATTCCATTCATGTTAGACATGTATGGATAAGGTGAATATGCGTTCCATAGTGCAAAGTTTTGAAATGGAAAGCCATTTTGCATATTTGGATTCCATCCCATTTGATGGTTACTTCTCGGATAAACATTATTAGGTCTCCTAGATGTGTTCGGTTTTGAAAAGGATGGACCTTTGTTTCTTGTAAAACTTTGATTATATCTTGGAGGTGGTTGTCTAATGGTAACATGAGTTGGCTTCTTCTTATTAACAATAACAAAATCAGTTCTAGAAGAGGAAGCTATATTATTACCACTGTTTGCTTCAGCAGACCCACGGATCCCTGGCTGTACAATAGCCGGTTCCCTTTTTGTGGGATCCGTGGGATCCGCCACAACAGTGGTTTGTTTTTCTAGTGCCTTTATGAATTGTGTTTCTTTGTTTTCACTAGTTGACGCATTAAGTTCCTGAAAACCTAGACCTTTTTGGTTGTTTCCTGTTTTAACACTATCCAATATCATATCTAAGGTATTAGTGTTCATTCTAGTAGTTTTAGAGTCTAGATGATCAACTAGTGTTTGAAGTTGAACGCAAAGTTCACATTCGACACTTGCTATATTTCCATTTTCTAGACGTTTTAATTTTGCCCTTAACTCTATGACTTCTTTTTCTAAACGTTGGTTTTGATTTTTCAAAAACTTGTTTTTGTTGATTACTTTTAAACTAATTTTTCAAAGTTTATCATATTCATTATGCAATGAGTCATCATCTAATGATGAGCTACTATAGTATTCGTGACATACCTCGTCATTTGCCATGAGACAAATTTCTTCGTCCTCCTCCTCGCTTATTCCCCACGAACCGCTCACGAATTCCTTTTAATCATCGCGTTTGGGACACTTACTAATAAAGTGGTTTGGGTCCCACATTTAAAGCAAGCGCGATCATCTCTGGCCTTCTCTTCCTCTTTGCTTTTTCGGAATCCTTTCTTATCGTCATATGGTTGTTTGACGTATCTTCCCTTCCTTCTAAAGAACTTTTTGAAGTCCCATACCGCCATGTTATACTCCTCGTCATCACTATCTGAAGAGGAGTCCTCTTCATCGCTTGAGACCTTCTTGGCTTTAAGGGCAAGAAATTTGTACTTCTCTTTCACTTTTGAGGCTTCGAGATCTTTAGCAAGGACAAGCTCATAGACCTTTAAGTTGTCTATGAGTTCATCAAGGGTGAGGATTGTCAAATCTTTTGATTCTTCGATTGCCGTCACCTTAGATCTCCACTTGGATGGAAGTGCCCTTTGATATTTCCTAACATGGTTACGGCTAGAGAAAGATTCATCAAGTGCTTGTAAAGATGTAATTATAGTATTAAAGTTAGCAAAATAATGATCTATAGTTTCCTCATCCGATATTGAAAATTGTTCATATTGTTGAACAAATAAATTTATTTTATTGTTTTTCACTTGTTGATTACCTTGATGAGTTACAACTAAAGAATTCCAAATTTCTTTAGAGGTTTTAAGTATGGAGATTCTTTCGAATTCCTTTTTGGGTAAAGCATTATATAAAACTATTTTAGCTTCACTATTTTTGGAAAGCTTTTTCTTAATTTCATCGGTGAGTTTATCATGAGGTATGTTAACTAAAATTCCATTTTCATCTTTTGTAGTGGCTTCAAAATTGCCTTCAACAATGATGTACCAAAGATCAATATCTTTAGACTTCACATTCGTTTCGAATCTATTTTTCCAATATATAAAACCATTAGTTTCAAGTAGTGGAGGTCTCTGCATGGATTGCCCTTCCTTGTAATTTTCATAACCCATAGTGATAAAAAAGTTTTTAAAATACGGTTTACTTTAAAACTTTTATAAACTTAGCTCTTGATGCCAATTGTGGAAAACTAGAAGGGGGGGGGGTTGAATAGTTTTGCCGATTTTAAGTTAGTTTTTAAAAACTTTAGATTCAATGTTATGTGAAATCGTATGGATGAAGATAAAGTATAGATCTAGAGTAATGTAAGTAAAGAAAGTAAAGTAAGGGATAGAAATGACACAACCCATTTATAGTGGTTCGGCTACAAGGACACCTTCCTTTCCCTACTCCACTCCCCGAGTCACCTACTCGAGAGTTCAAGAACTATGTCAACAAACTCCTTCAACTAGGCGGAGAAGCCTTCACAACGTTGCTTACACCTTTTTCCGGTACAAAGCTAAATATCGAGTCCGTAACATGGAGGACCAAACCAACACGACTATTACACAACAAATATGTGAAATATCAAGTACAAGATCTTTGCTACAGATATCTTGTGGAGGAACAAATCAATCAAGGACCACTTGCTTGGATGACTTGTAGAAAGCTTGTTGGGAATAATCCGTTACCACGGATAGTAGTGGTTTACACTGCTTGGTTTAACACTAGCAGTGGAAACGTATTCCCACTGCAAGTTCTTCATTACCACTGTTATCAGTTTATGATAAAGTTAAACGCGTCTTGATAAGTATAGAATAGATTGTGTGTATATTCTATAATGTTAGCTTTATACTTATCTTGTAAAGGACTCCTTGTTGTATAAAAGGAGATCCTAGGTCATTGTCTTAGGTACATATGTTTACACATTAGTTTTACCTACGAAAGCTTCAAGGTGTAACCCTAGTGATAGTAAGATCACTCGTATTATTTCATTAATAATATTGGAGCTTGAGTTTTGTGTTAACTTGTGTTCATTCTCATTACATCATATAATTCGTCTTATAAGTATTACTTAAGTAAATTCCGCTTGCTTGATAATATTATACAAAATATCATTGACACAAGGAGAGTGTCTTAGATCCATCAAGTGGTATCAGAGCGAAGGTTCAGATATTTTGTTTTAGAAGATCCAAGGAATTAGCTTGACTCACTCACTCAATTAAATGGAGATGGAAAACAATCAATCAAACTCTTCTTCTACACCCAGACTCCCTAAGCTTAAGCTTAATGAGTTTGAGATGTGGAGGATACTGATTGAGCAATACTTCCTCATACAGGACTATGCTCTATGGGAGATCATTCAACTTGGTGATTCCTTCAAATCTGTGACCACTACTTCAAAAGTTGGTGACACAGATGTTGTGAAAGTTTCTGTGCCTGAATCAAATGCTGAAAAAGCTCAAAAGAAGAATGATCTTAAAGCTAGAAGTCTGTTGCTGATGACTCTTCCTAGAGACCAGATTATTGCATTCAGCAAGTGCAAGACTACTAAAGAACTGTTTGAAGAGATTTGCTCAATGTTTGGTGGTAATGATGCTACAAAGAAGACTCAGAAGACATTGTTAAAGCAAAGTTATGAAAACTTTTCTGCTTCAAGCAATGACTCTCTTGATAGCATTTTCACCAAACTTTAGAAGATTGTTACACAGCTAACTGTGTTTGGCATTGAGGTAGAAAATGAAGACCTCAATTTGAAGTTTCTAAGAAGTTTGCCTTCAGAATTTCAAACCAATGTTACTGTCTGGGAAAACAAGTCAGACATTGAAACAATGAAGCTCAATGATCTTTACAACAACTTCAAACTTATTGAGCAAAGGTTGAAGAAGGCAGGGAAACTTGGTACAAGCTCTAGTAGCTTGGCATTGTTGTCAAATTCTGTTGACAGTGATGATTCTGAAGATGAAAGTGATGATGATATTGCCACTATAGGTTCTAAATTTTCCACTGGCAATGTAAATATTGCCACTGCAGGATCAAAGAAGAAGGTTGCTAGTATTGGAGATCCTACCTTTTATGCTTTTATCTCCACACAAGTTGATGGCTCTCTCTTAACTCATGAAGACGTAGAGCAAATTGATGAAGATGACTTGGAGGAGGTGGATATAAAATGGCAGATAGCTCTTCTTAGCATGAGGGCTAAGAAATTCTACAAGAAGACTGGCAAGCCTATCCATATAAATGGAGATGATACTGCAGGTTTTGATAAGAAGAAAGTGGAGTGCTTTAACTGCCACAAGTTTGGACATTTTGCTAGAGAATGTAGAAGACCAAAGACAAAGGACAACAGATCTACATGGTACAAGCAAAAGAAGGGACCAACTGTGGAAGAACCAAAGGCAATGTTGGCTATTGATGGTGTGAGCTATGATTGGAGTTTCATGGCTGATGATCTTGAAGAAGAACACACTGATGCTGCTCTTGTTTCTGCTGAAGTTGCTCTTATGGATTTCTCTGACTCTGAGGTACAAAACTCTGAATGTTGCTCTAAAACATGTAGGGCTGCTAGAGAAGTTGAAAGACTTAATGATTTATATTCTAAAGAAAGACAAGAGTTATACACTGCTAATTATACTGTGGCTAATCTTAGGAGAGCCATGGCAGTTTTAGAAAAACAAATAGAGCACTATCAGGCAAATGAGTCAAATTATAATGATGATATGATTCTTCTTAGGAGAGAGGTAGAACATACAACTGCTGTGAATGAAGCATATCAAAAGGAGCTTGAAAAACTTCAAAAGAAAATTGAAAATGTCAATTTAACTATAGACACATGTTATCATCAGTCTGAGTCAATTGATAAAATTTGGAATGCTTAAATATATAATAAAGCTAAGTATGGTATGGGTTATAATACTGCGCCTCCACCACTAAGGGGTGTTCATTCACCTCCAGGTATAGATTTAGCTCATACAGGTATAGAGGATTTTAAGGATCTTGAAAGAGAATATGGTCATTTAAAAGACACAGTTGTGAAGAGTGAGGAAGAGAGTAAGCTTGATAATGATGTTTTTGAGAGTGCTAGTGACTCATTTGTTGTAGATGAGAGTGTTAAAAAGAATGTAGAGACTACTATCCCAAAAGTTGTTAATACTGTTACAGAGGAACCTAGGAAACCTGTTAATAAACCTAGACCAACTGTAAGGTATGCTGAGATGTATAGGAACAAGCCTACAGCTCCTAGGGGTAACCAGAGGAGTTGGAATCATGTTAAATCTCAACAACTAGGTAGTGATTTTGTAATGAACAATAAGGCATGCTATATCTGTGGTAGTTTTGATCATTTACATGCTTATTGTGACTATCATGTTGGGAGAAAGGAAGTCTATGGGTATAAAAGGGTGGAGACTAACAAGTATCAACAATATGTACACCCTAATTCCCATTGCAAAATGGTCCCAAGAGCAGTTCAACTTAGAAGTGGCCTCAAAACACTTGCCACTGCAAAAACTGTTAACACTGCTCACCCTAAGTCACATGTTAAAAGTGCAAACACCAAAACAAGTTTTAATAAATCTGCACAAACAGGAAAAAGAACCTTTCAAGCTAAAAAGGTTAATAAAAATCAACAGTGGGTACCTAAAAATCAACCAGCAGTTACCACTGCTCATTCAAAAGTTACCACTGCAAGGGTTTTTAATAAGAAAAGGGGAGACATGGGCAATGCTATGAAGGCCTCAGCACGTTGGGAATGGAAACCTAAAGGAAATACCTCTACAACCAATCCCAATGGTGTATCAATGACCTTTGATAGATTTAACTATATTGATACACGAGGCAGATCCAAGTCAATCATGGCTTGGGTCCCTAAAAGAAACTAACTCTTTACGTATTTGTGCAGGAACATCCAAGGACAAAAAGATCAGATCAAGGATATACAGATAGTGGGTGTTCAAGGCACATGACTGGCAACAAGTCCTATCTTTCTGATATTGAGCATTTTGATGGACAGTATGTCAGTTTTGATATTGAAGTTAGTGGATTAAGATGTGTGATGCAGGAACACTAAAGATAAAGGAAAACATGGATTATTATTATTATTACAAAACTGCACTGAAAGTGCAGTAAAACTACATCCATGAAGTACAGAGTACAAACATCACTACATCAACTGAAAACAACTACCAACAACCTACCCCAAACACATGTTTCCTAACCCATCCTCTTCCTACCCATCATTCATCCTTTATGGCTTCTTGGGAAAGCCCCAGCTTGGCATCACCTTAGGAGCTCCACGCATGTTAATCCAGTCATACACCCTAGGGCTTGCTAAACCCATCACCACTATACCAGTGGGTGGTGATGATGATGAAGGAACTGCTGATGGTGGTGATGGTAGAAATGGTAGAGAAGGTGATGATTGCAGCTCTTCAGAAGGAGCTACTACTGCAAGAGGAGGAACACTCAGGACTCTTCCAGAGGTCTCATCATCTGTGACATATGGAGACACATAGGAGCTGATCTCTGAGCTATCCTCTTTGACTGTTGCATCCTGAGGCTCTGGTTGTAGTGATGAAGGTCCAGCAGAAAAAGGATTTGAAAGAGCAAGTGTCTGCTTTCTCTTCTTGGATACAACCTTCTCATACTCCTCTTTTTTTTAACTCTACCAGGGTTTTTTCAAAACAAAATCATCCCAGGAACTATCAGATGAACTGCTTGAAGAAATATTGATTGGACTTGATTGACTCATGGTGTTGCTTTGAGAGTGAAAGTTATGGAGTATGTGATTTGAGTGATTTGTGTTGAATGATCAGTTTAATATATATTAAGTTGGATTCAAGAAGTTAATGAGGGGAAGGTGCAAGTAGTTGAGGAGTAAATTGGAGTACTGTGCTCTTGGAAAATGTATCAATGCTTAAGTGTTGAATTTATTGAGTATAGCCACTGCTATGCTTAATTCTTTCAATATATTAACCATTGCCAACGAAATTATGATTCCAGTGTTTGGTTTATGTTCGTAAATTGCAGTCTGAAGGATTTTTGTTTTCAATTGTTACTCTCTGGTGAATCGATGCTCTAGGTTTATTAGACCTTATCTAAGTTGTTCACTGATGATTCTGTTTTACAGTGGGAACTATATTGAAATCAGTGGTAAAATCAGTTGCAGTTTGGAAAATGTCTTGATCTTCAAGTTGCTCTCCATGAGTTTCAGCTTCTTTTGCTCCTTTACTTGTATCTCCTTCATCTTCAAAATCAATTGTCCTCCCCTCAGTGTCAGAACCTGTTTTCCTCCCCTGTTTGGAGGAATTTCCCAAATCTTCATCACCATTAGAAGGTGAGGATGAAGATGAAATCACCATCTTTGCAGTCTGCCGGTGCTTTTTCAACCTCTGCATCTCTTCCTTTAAGGTCTGAATCTCTGTCTTTAATAATTGAACATCCTTGACATGGTTCTTCTTAACAGTAGCCAAGTCTTTTTGTAGAAACTCAACCTGCTTTGCTAATTTGGTACACAAAACCATCAATTCCATTTGGTTGCCACTGCCCTCAACACTTCCAACTGTGTTACCTGTTGGGAGAGGTGAATCATGGGGCAAAGGTCCAGATTCCTCCATAGTAGGACTAGGTGGAAGTCTAGAACCACCACTACTTGAAGATCAAGACACTTTCCAAACTGCAACTGATTTTACCACTGATTTTATTTCCACTGCAGAGCCAACTTTTGCCACTGCAAGTGAAGAATTTGATAAATTGAAGACAAACAAGGGTAAAGCAGTTATGGAAGATGTACAGCAACTTAAAAGTAGGATTTCAAAGAAAAGACATGTTCAGATTGATCTTGATAGAGAAATTGCTAAGAAGATAGCAGAATATCAAATTACTGAGAAAGTTGCTGAAAAGAAAAGATTGCAAGAGATGGAAGTTGTAAGCTTTTTGGAAGCTAAAAGATTGGATAGAATGGAAGATACTGATTCAATTTCTACTGTTCAACCTACTATTATGAAAGAAAAAGCTCCAGAGTTTAGCTATGTTCCTAGTGAAGAAGATATTCAATTCTTGATTGCTAATAATTTTGAAATCAAGAAAAAGGCAATTGACCTTGTTGCTGATGCATCCTTAACTGAGGAACAAAGAACAGCTCAGTTGAAGGATTTTATTATGATGAAGAACAATCAAGCACTTGATGATGTGATTGTTTCAGTCAAAAAGGGTCAGAAGAAACCAAGACAACCAACCAAGGCTCAAATACTTGCATACATGAAGACTTATTGTTGTCATGTTGGTAACTGGAAAATACATCAATTTAAAGGAATGTCTGATGATCAAATTGAAAAGGCTTACTACAGAACTGTAAAATAAGATAAATCTTTTATTCCAATGGGTTCTGAAGAAGAAGAAAGAATAATTCCTAGATTGAAGCGAAAGGCCAAAGTAAGTGATTCTCACACTATTAAGAAGACTAAGGTTGATGAAGATCATACAAAGTCTACTGAGAAGGAGATTCCTACTGAGAAGTTCACTAAAGAACAAATGACTGAAATGATTGTGATTGAAGACAGAGATTTTTATCCAGAACCACTGCAAATTCGACATCCTATCATTGATTGGGAAGTTTACACTGCTAGCAATCTTGCTTCAACATGGAAGATTACAAGGCTGGGAGGAGAAACTTCATCATTCATTACATTTGAAGATCTCATTAAATTTTTTGATAGAGATGACCTTAATACACTATGGAAATTAGTTCAAGAAAGGTTTAATGCTCAAGATCTCAAAGATACTAAGGAGATGCAGTTATGGGTGAATCTTAGAAGGCTTTATGAACCAAATGCTGATGATGACTACTGGAAAACCTTATTCACATGTTTTGGTACTAAATGGTTTTATTATGATTCATGTGAAGTTCATCATGTTTCTACAGCTAATGGAGAAGATTTTTTCATGCTTGCTGAGAAAGAATATCCACTTAGAGCTGGAGCTCTTACAGTAATGTTAAGCTTACATATAAGAGTCAATGAAGACAATGAGAAGGTCAGAGCATTATTACAAAGGCTTCAAGAACAGTGTTCAAGAGCTATACAAAAGTTAAGAGAAAAGAAGTGAAGTGTTTGATTGAATTCCCCAAATCCGTGAAGTTAATGCATATTGAAGAAACTTATTGATTTGCAGAGAAATCATAAGTTTAGGGGAGGATTGTTGGGAATAATCCGTTACCACGGATAGTAGTGGTTTACACTGCTTGGTTTAACACTAGCAGTGGAAACGTATTCCCACTGCAAGTTCTTCATTACCACTGTTATCAGTTTATGATAAAGTTAAACGCGTCTTGATAAGTATAGAATAGATTGTGTGTATATTCTATAATGTTAGCTTTATACTTATCTTGTAAAGGACTCCTTGTTGTATAAAAGGATATCCTAGGTCATTGTCTTAGGTACATATGTTTACACATTAGTTTTACCTACGAAAGCTTCAAGGTGTAACCCTAGTGATACTAAGATCACTCGTATTATTTCATTAATAATATTGGAGCTTGAGTTTTGTGTTAACTTGTGTTCATTCTCGTTACATCATATAATTCGTCTTCTAAGTATTACTTAAGTAAATTCCGCTTGCTTGATAATATTATACAAAATATCATTGACACAAGGAGAGTGTCTTAGATCCATCAAAGCTCGTGATCTCTCCTTAGAGAAGGACCTATATGAGAATCACAATAGAAGAAAGAAGAACAACTCTCTAGATCAAGTGATCTTTTGTTAGAAGAGTGTAAGAATATATGAGAGAGTTAGTAAGAAGAGGGGTGAGTAAAAATGAAGAAATGGTTCTCTATTTATTGGCAAAATCTTGCCACTGTTCCACGGATCCCACGGATCCCTTCCTCAAGGAATCCGTCTAGTGTAACTCCAGGGATCCGTGGGACGCTCCTCTTTGCCCATGGGTTTTTGGGTTATGGGTCATGGGTCATGGGTTATGGGTTGGTCCATGGTTATTTATTTAGATACAATGTATCTAATAGATGCAATGCATCTAGTCAATGGATCATGGGTTAATACCATGGGTTAAGGGTTGTGGTTTTTACCCATCCTAATAAACTATTACAACAAATGATTTATTACAACAATTTGTATTAAATGACTATATGTAAATGCTTTACAAAAGTAACATGTATCCTTATAATTTTACTTATGATAACATTATATTTGTTATCAACAAAACACAAAGAGATCGCTAAATATTAATAAACGTTTTTACGGTTTATTTGTATTAACAATATTGTTTAGGAAAAGAGAATGGGGTTAACATCCTTAAGTCTATTGATGAAGGACCTATTGATGATGGACCATTTCAAATTGGAACGACTAGGGACATTCTCGAAACTGGAACTGATGGAAATGTTACATTAGGGTTGGACAGAACAAGAATGTATGATGAGCTTGATGATAAGGAAAAGAAGAGGTATGATGCTGATATTAGAGCCTCAAACATCCTACTTCAAGGTTTACCAAAGGACATTTACAAGCTGATCAATCACAACACTGAAGCCAAGGTTGTCTGGGATAATGTCAAGATGCTTCTCTCTGGTTCGGAACTAACTAAGGAAGATAGAGAATCTCAGTTGTATGATGACTTTGAGAACTTTAAAATGAATCCAGGGGAAAGTGTTACTGAATATTATGTGAGATTCCACAAGCTTGTGAATGATATGAGGAATATCAAGATGACAATGCCAAATATCCAGCTCAATTCAAAGTTTGTGAGCAACATGAATCCCGAATGGCCCAAATTTGTCACTGCAGTCAAACTAAACATAGGATTGAGGAACACCAGTTACGAGTAATTGTATGCTTATTTGCTCCAACATGAGAAGCATGCTGCATTTAAATGAATGATCATGGAAAAGTTCAATACCAATGCTGGAGATGCAAGTTCTTCAAATGATTCAACTGCATTCTACACAAATGTAGGAATAACTACCAAAGCATCACAAGTCATACCAACTGGGGATGGTAATCACAAACTCATTCCGGATCCAAGATATAAGCCCTCAGACTCATTCATGGAACACCTTGTCAATCAACTGGCCCTAATGGTTAAGCAAAACCTGAACCTTACTCCACACACCAACAATCATCTCAGAACTGTATCTTGTTAAGAATCGGTGCTCGAGGTTGTTTAGACCTTATCTAGGATAATCAATAAGCACAAATAACAATGAACAACAATATGTATGCACAGCGGAATAAGAAAACATCATTGTTATTATTAAGGTTTCTTCGTCATCATCATGTGTTTTACAAAACACATCTACAGCCCCAATCCTAGACGATCAACTCTAAGACGGTTACAATCTAACAGGGATCCATGATCCTTGAGGCTGACCAACTAGTCGACTAACACAATAGTCTAGGCGTTCATAAACTCATGCCCTAGACACACACACACACACCTATGTCTGATGTTTACATTGTTTGACACTTATAAACCTAATTCCCTATATCTCTTTATATAATAGAGATACTAGGGTTACAAATGACTACAAGGGACTAAATAATAAATACTTCTTTGCCAAGTAGGTCCCTTGTCTTTCTTTGTCTTCAATAGTCCTTCATCTTTCATGTACTTTGTCTTATCAACTTTAAATATAGTTCCCAACAATCTTCCCCGAGTTGATAATGACAAAACCAAATAAGCACAAACAAATATGTCATGAAAGATAAACAAACTTCCCCTTAATTATGCAATCACCAAGAATCTTCAAGTTGCAATCTTCTATGTAAATATTCTTCCCCTTTTTGTCATCTTCAATTACGAGAACCGCAAATATAAGCAACTTTGATCTTGACCATCACAAATCATCACCACACTTCCAATTCAGCCATCTAATGTCTCAAATTACCCACCATGAAGTTTTCCACAACTAAAAATGAACTTAAGACACTAGATACTTAAACCAAAAGTAATAATAATGAATTACAAGAGTAAAAACCTTCCCCTCGAATGATGCATGTAGATGGTTAAACATTTTAACATTAAGCTTCCCCTGAAACCCATATGTTAACCATTTGAAGAATGTAGGCTTTATGTAATAATTACTGATGAAGAAAACCAAGTATAACCAACTTGATGCTGAAGTAGAACAACCCAAACCTGTGTCTTATATCTTGCACTAAAGATGACATCGAACATATACCCAATCATGGTGTATAGGGAGACCGCAATCCCTTGACAATAATCACTGAGCACAATAACGTAACTCCTTCAAGTGTTTTGTCAATTCATTGTCACATGAACGCACAAACAATTAAAAGTGAGAACAGCCACTTTAAGATATAATAAAACACAAACCCAAATAATTCCACTTCATCTTCAAATAGGTGATAAATGCCTTTCTTCGTAATCAACTATGACAATAAGAATGAGCCATGAACCTGTTAAGAACAAAAAGCAAAATCCAAACACCATGTTTGACTTCCCTTCAAGTCCAAAACTCCTCGTGTGTGTATTCAATATTCCATGTCAAGCTGCTTAATCTTCAACCCACTCACATGCATAAACCAATCACAAACAAGTAATGAACCAAGTATTTTGACAAGTTCTCAAGCATAAATACTGATCAAGAATATCAAGTAACCACTGAATAAATTACTTGCCAAACATGGATCATAATTTGTAACTTACGCTTTTTATGTCATGCTACAATAAGCCCATCAATCAGTATCATAAATATAAAACCTTGACCAATGAAATAAGGAGGTCAAGTAGATAAACCAATTGTAGCCATCAACCCATGTGAGCAAAGTAAAGCCACCGTCCCATTATCATGACTATGGAATCCATCGAAGATTACAAATTCATGATTGTCCCACGTGCACCAAAATAAATGTACCAATTCTTCAATAAAGAGTGTCACATATCAAATAACTAATTGGTACGAGAATAGCAGCTAATGAGAACGCAACAGATACAATATCAGGTCAATATCATATCTTCCCCTGTGTGTGTCTCCTGTCCAAATCTTCACTTTCCAAGTCTCCATCTTCGTCACTCCAAATCATAGCAGTATACACAATAAGCACGAGTAGTGGTAAGTTGCTAAAACTAGCAGTGGGAACAAAATCTACTAGCAGTGGTAATGAGATATGTCACAGTGGAAACCGAACATACTAGCAGTGGTAACGGTCTAAAGCTAGCAGTGGAAACGAGAAACGCTAGCAGTGGAAACGACTGAATGCGAGCAGTGGTAACATGGTCGTACATCAGTGGAAATTAAAGGACAAGCAGAGGTAATGTACAACTTAGTTAATACACCTTGATGTTCCCAGTAACCCTAATCGAACAATGAGTAGAGTTACATCCAAAAAGCATAAGCGTACCTCCTTTACTTCCCTTCACATTAGTAACCATGAGTAACCTTACTCATAAATATAGTCACGTTAGCATCCAAATCAGTAGTTGTAGAATCAATAACTTCAATAGCCTTATAACAGAAGTCGTATCTTTTACATCTCTACTAGGGCTCATCATCAATCAAAGATTGACTCACCAAATCTAGTAGAAACATAAATTCTTCAAACGTGTTTTCTTCCATGAATTATAGGCATCGAACAACATATAACCAACTTCCATGATGAATAAATTTAATAGAACACGAAATCAGAAAGTTAGATATCAAAGAAAACCCTAAAATTCGACATTAATACCTCCTTCAGCAGCCAACTTAGACAGCGAATAACTTTCGCATAAAAACTCAGATCGACGATCCCTTCAGTGGAAAGTTAGATGGGTATATAGAGAACGTCCACAAAAAATTTCAGCCCGATCCAACGGTTAATGAAAAAGTTATACCTGTTTGAAAACTGACCTGCAGAAGCATTACGAAAATTTTTCTGGATTCGAATTTTTCTTCTTTTCGCCATATTCTTCGAGAAACCTTGTAGATCCTAGATATCGAGAGCCACCCGCTCTGATACCACATGTTAAGAATCGGTGCTCGAGGTTGTTTAGACCTTATCTAGGATAATCAATAAGCACAAATAACAATGAACAACAATATGTATGCACAGCGGAATAAGAAAACATCATTGTTATTATTAAGGTTTCTTCGTCATCATCATGTGTTCTACAAAACACATCTACAACCCCAATCCTAGAAGATCAACTCTAAGACGGTTACAGTCTAACAGGGATCCATGATCCTTGAGGCTGACCAACTAGTCGACTAACACAATAGTCTAGGCGTTCATAAACTCACGCCCTAGACACACACACACACCTATGTCTGATGTTTACATTGTTTGACACTTATAAACCTAATTCCCTATATCTCTTTATATAATAGAGATACTAGGGTTACAAATGAGTACAAGGGACTAAATAATAAATACTTCTTTGCCAAGTAGGTCCCTTGTCTTTCTTTGTCTTCAATAGTCCTTCATCTTTCATGTACTTTGTCTTATCAACTTTAAATATAGTTCCCAACACATCTAACCTACACAATCACGCTACGGTTAAAGGTGGAAGGGTAGTAGTGCAAAACGTGCAAGGAAGGCAGAATGCTTATCTACCACATAATGAGCAAAGAAATGTTGGGGTTGGAACTGGTTATGGGAATGCAGGAGCCGGTGCAGGTTATGTGGGAAATCAGAATCGAGGAAGGATTGCGGCTCAGGGTCAAGGCAAGCCAATCAAGTGTTACAACTGTGGAGGGGAAGGACACATTGCTAGGAACTGCACTTAACCAAAACATCCACAAAATGCAGAGTACTTCAGGGATAAGATGCTACTAGTGCAAGCTCAAGACAATGGAGCAGTGTTGGATGAGGAAGAGTTGTTGTTTCTTGCTGAGTGGAATGCCAAAACTTATGATGCAGATGTGGATGAACAACCAATGCATGGTATGGCCCAGAACAATCCCAATGTCTTTCAAGTTGCAGATTGTGATGCATTTGACTATGATGTTGATGTTGAACCAACGACACAAACCATCTTTATGGCTAACATCACTCCAATGGTCTCTCCACCTCAGCAAGCTAGTCCTTCCAAGGAATCCATCATATCAGAGGTTGATGCGCAAAAGATTCACGACAAAGTACAATCAACTGAAATAATTGAATCGGATATTGAAAATATGGGTAATAGCAATGTTGTTCCATATTATCAATATGTGAAGCAAGATGAAAGTAAAATTGTACCAAGTGATGCATCTTCTGCTGTCAATGATGACTATATTTTTATGAATACACTGAATGTGCACCTGATGATTCCATAACCTCTAAACTTAATGCCTGTAAGGAACAAGTTGCCATATATGAACAGCGTGCTAAGTTTGAATTGACTACCCGTGAGCAGGAGATGGATAACCAAATACGTACACTTATCAGAAAAAATAATTTTAGAGAAGAAATATTAAAACAAAAGTTAAATTCCTTACAAGATAAGCTTAATAAAACTTTTAAGCAAAAACAAGAACTTCAAGAAAATGTAAAGGTGCTTAAGCTGGAATTCAATGCTAAGGAATTAAAACTTTTAAATGATTTTTCCAACCTAAAAAATTTGAAAAATAAACTTGAAAACAAGTTGTACGTACAAGGGAACACCATTCAGACTGCTCACATGATCACTAAGCATAGAGTATTAAGTGATAAGCATAGTACTAGCCTTGTAGAGGAACTCAATCCTAAGTTTGGTAAGAAAACAAAAGCTGCTCAAAAGGTAATCTATGATGGCAATGAGATCCTTAAGCCTAGACAAAAACCATCATGTGTAGAGTAAACTTAAGAGGATAGAGAACTAGAAGATGCCTCTAGAGATAAAATGGATAAGAAACTAAAAGATCCTTGGTGCATAGCGTATAATATCACATTTAAAACACCGAATTATGCTAAGAAAAACTGGATTGCCTTCAATAAGTTTAGACCTCAGACTCAGTTGACCCCTGAACAAGTGTTTTGGAAGAAAGATATGTGTGGAAAACTAGAAGGGGGGGGGGGGTTGAATAGTTTTGCCAATTAAAACTTTCTTTTGATCTATTTAGATTGACTTATGTCAATCTATTTGGTTGTCTGTGTTGGATGTTGATAAACAAGCATATAAAGATATGTAATGAAAAGATAAGAGTAAGAAGCACAAAACCACAACGCGAGTATTTATAGTGGTTCGGCTACAAGGACACCTTCCTTGCCCTACTCCACTCCCTGAGTCACCTACTCGAGAGTTCGTAAACACTACACCAATCTCCTTATGGCGGAGAAGCCTTCACAACGTCGCCTACCCTTTTTCCGGTGCTAGGCTAACCACCGGGTTCTTTCACTCCAAGGTGAACTACACCTACACAACGTCGCCTACCTTTTATAAGGTACTAGGCTAAGTACCTAGTTCTTTCACTCCAAGGTGAACTACACCTTCACAACGTCGCCTACCCTTTATTAGGTACTAGGCTAAGCACCTAGTTCTTTCACTCCAAGCTGAACTACACCTTCACAACGTCGCCTACCCTTTATTAGGTACTAGGCTAAGCACCTAGTTCCATTGCAATGGAGGAACTACTACCACACTACACCAACGACTAATCCCAAAGGAGATCTACCCCTTTACAACATCATCAAGGATATCAATATCCTTGGATCTAATAATAGTCTATCTTGTAAATCGAAACATACCATATCGAATGTACATCTAAGGAACCTTTCACTAATACCTTTGACTAGATCTACAAGACACCTTTCACTAATGTCTTGTGTCTTCACTTCAAAGCACCTTTCACTAATGCTTCAAGTCTTAACTTCTAAGCACCTTTCACTAATGCTTCTTGTCTTGACTTCTAAGCACCTACCACAAGTGCTTATGCTATAGACGATATATACTCTTCACTAATATCTTCGTCTTGACACTTGAGACACCTTTCACTAATGTCTTCAACACTACACTTCTTTGAAGAAATAAAGGAATCATCAATCAAGAGGAATTTAGTAGCCTTGATGATGAGGAAGCTTGGCAACTCATTGACTTGAGCTTGCTTGACTTCAAAGGTGGTGATCTTGCCTTTAAGAGGAACCTAAAAGATCACACAAAAACAAAACTACAAACATAGATCTCTTGGATCTAAGGTTAGTGAGATTTAACTCAGGGGGGAAGTGTGTTAGAAAGGGATCATCAATAATGAAGAAATGGCTCACTATTTATAGAGGAAAAATCCTACTGTTCCCCGGATCCCACGGATCCCTTCCACTTGGGATACGGCTAGCACAAAGCTAGGGATCCGTGGAACGCTCCTCTTTACCCATGGGTATTTTGGTTATGGGTCATGGGTCATGGGTTGAACCATGGATATTTGGCTAGATACAATGTATCTTTGAGTGCAATGCACTTAGTCACTTGGGTATGGGTTGATCCATGGGTTATGGGTATTATCCATATGTGATATAAGCATGATGTCATGCAATGGGTTATGGGTCAAGATCCATGGGTTATGGGCTTTGGGTTGTACCCAACTATATTCAATGTATTTGCCCAATGGGTTGTGATACTTAAGTTTCTACCCATTTATATTACCCAATATACTACATACTAGTTATGTGTATATTTTATCCAAATGTGTAAACACTAGTTGTTGTACATATGTATTACTAAATCATAAAATCACTTATACTTGTTTTAGTGTTTTATGTGAAAATGTGAATATGTTAGAAACTATTAGTTCAAACCATTTACGTATTTTATTTGTTTCGTTAATATGATTTTATGTTTGTTATCGACAAAACAATAGAAGATCGTAAAATATAAATAAACGTTTTTACGGCTTATTTGTATTAACAATCTCCCCCTTTTTGTTGATGACAAAACATAAAATTATTTTAAGGAAAAGCTAAAATTCGTAAAAGTTTGAATTTGTAGTTTTTACTTTCTTCTCCCCCTTTTTGTCGAAACAAAAAGTGTTTGAAGGAAGGCAACACATTGTTTTTAAGAAAAACATGTGAAAGAATTAAAAGTAAAAAGAAATAGAGAGCAAATAACGGGAAAGGATCTCGTCTTTACTCCCCCTTGACGAGTCCATCCCTATGTAAGGGCGTCAAGTGAGTGATACTAATCTAGTTTGTTTGCAAATAAGTTTGCCAAAGATATCGTCTACGAGACGAATGTGCTCCCCCTTGATGATTGCAATTTTGCAAGGGGATGTCACGAAATGTAAACCTAGTATTGCAAGTAATTTGCAATGTATTTCTTTGACATAAAGCTCCCCTAGCTTTAGGATGTCAAAGTCTTCATATGTAAATTGAATAACTACAAAACAAAGGTTAGAAAGCAAGTATAATTCACAATTTTCTGCAAATGTGATTCAAGTTAGTAGAAAGAAAGCTTTCTGTCTCACTGATCCCACGGTTCCCTCCTAGTAGGGATCCGTCTAGGCAATTCTGAGGGATCCGTAGTAGCTGATTAATTTCAGCAACGGTGATATAACAAGTAATGTTATCACAAAAATGAGATATGAATACAAGGTAATCATATGCTCAGAAAAATAACAAGTAGCATGTAATTCCATTTAATAAAACTAGAGTTATGATATACATGACTCTAAAAACTAAGAAAATAGACAATACAAGACTAGGAATTTCTAGACCAACTAACGCTTGATGCTAGGACACCACTAAAATCTTCTAGCTCAAGTTTTGTTTAGGTTTAATCTCGTCGAAACGTTCGAGGAGATGATAGAACATGAAACGTTGGTCTTCTCGTACTTCATGTATCAAACTTTCAACATGTTGACAATGATAGCAATCTTTGTCATGGCTAGGTAGCGGTGGTTGTTAGGAATTGGAAAATTTCTTAGTGAAGAGTCGGTCACCCCAAATGTTATCTAGCTTAAGTTAGCTCGTAGACTTGTCGTTATTTACGTTATGTAGTAGTTAATTAGTCAGTTTGTAGCGTAGTTTAGTTTAGAGCAACACCGTGGAGGAAGGACGGGTCTTTACCCACTGTATCCCTGATCCACAGGCCGATAGGAGGTCGTATTTCATGTAAGTATAAATACCCCTTCCATCCATGGAAGGGGTGGTGCTTCTCATAATCTAACATTCAACTTTTGTGTAAACCTCTAGCAAGAACACCCTCTCTCTCTCTCTCTCTACTTTCTCTCTCTAAAATGGGAAACATGTATTTTGATCATCCAAGACCACCCGAATCATCAACACAATAAATACTACGATCCTACAATTGGTACCAGAGCCAAGGTTTGTTGTGTTGTGTTGATTTGTGTGGTTTAGTATCATGGTTATGGTGGTTTTTGGTTATTGTTAAAACTGGTTTTACATCATTTTAATGGTCGGATAATTATTGTTGTCTATACGTATGGTTAAACTGTTTTAACAATCTTTTTGGTCAAAAAGTTGCCTTGTGACTCATGTTTACATCTGCTTTTGTGTACTCTTTTGGGTCAAAAAGTCTTGATCTATCAATGTTTAGATTATCTGTCATGGGTCAAGTCTGTTGTCCAAACAGTTTTTCCATGATGTAATGGTCATATCATTCTGGTCATTTTTGTGAAGTCAACAGGTCAATGAAGCATATTTTCTGTCACTTTTTCTGGGTTTATATATGAATATGGTCGGAATAAGGGTCGGAAAACTCATCGGAAAATGTCACATATCATGTTAGCGAGTTGTACACAAAACTGTCCAGATTCATTGTTTCTAAGTTAGCGACTTGTCAAAACTGTTTTTTATGTTAGCGAGTTGACTATTGAGTCACTTGCTGTCGTGGCGACTTGTCGTGGCGACTTAGTCGTGGCGACTTAGTCGTGGCGACTTAGTCGTAGCGACTTGTCGTGGCGACTTAGTCATAGCGACTTAGGTTAGCTACTTAGCTAGCGACTTAGACAGAATGAATAGATGAAGAAGTTTTTGACCACAAAACCAACACCATCATTAACCCACGACCACAACCAATATACCTAATCAAACGACCTCAGTTTCAATTAAACACCACTGCTCCATGTTCAATTGCAAATGAATCATTTAGAACGTTTTAAATCAGCTTCGACCCACAACCATACATAAACCTATCTCAAATCCTAACTAAACTCATCTATGTATCTTACTTCACTTTGGTATCAAGACCTCAGATCATTCAAGACTCGGAACTATTAATAATAACAATTACTTTCACAATCTCAGTTTATTGTTTTCGTGACTCTCAATAATAAATCAGGACTCAAAGGTCCATAAACACGAAAAAAATAAATCATCATCGATCTACTTTTTGAAGCTTCCCTTCATTAATTATCCGAAACATAAGGAAAGAATCATAACTATTGGGTTAGATTCATTTCCTTGGTTCGTTTAAGACGAGAAAACACATGCAATTAATCACCTACCCGAGACCTGTCAACAGATCTTGATGCTCTTAACTCGAAGTCCTTGGCAACATCATATTTTGAAAAGAGACATATTTCTTTTGTGGCTAATAGACTCGTTATTTTGATGTAAGATGCTAAAGGTGTGTTTTCGATTTGTGTATAAGGAGAGATGTGTGCTTGACTTGATCGGATGATTGTGAATAATTTGGTATGATTAACGGATGACAATGTTTTTGGATTGAAGATTATCTGTGTTGATGGGAGTTAAGTTAGGAAAAGAGGCGTGTTTATGATTGAGAGAATTTTTAGGGTAAAGATGTGTGAGATATGAGTGTTAAATAATTCGAGATTTTAGGGTTAAAAGGGGAGTTTTGGATCTGTTTTGTCGCTGGGCAGTATTTATTCTGATTGGGCTTCGAGGATTTGGATGAAACGGGCTTCAAGTGTATAAAATGGGCCTATGGTATCATGATGTTATGTGGCCAAGTATTAAATCAAGTATATTGCATATGGGAGTTACGTGATATCACCAAAAAGCAAGTATATTGCACATGGTATTACTTTGGTTTGAAAAATGATATCACGTGCAAAATGATCTTCATTTTTGAAAAGTGATTGGACAATATTTGATGTTTTCTTTCACGTGATATTACTAACGCACAATCTTATCATGTCAAGTGAAGATGGAAATTATATTATAACATGAAGCTAATTGCAAGTTTATGGAGTTGCGTGATATACCATGAATATACGTGTTAGCATGTCACGTGATCGATTTTGGTATCATGAAACAAACGATTCAATCATCCTGAAATTGCAATAATGAGGAAGTGGTGTATTATGTGGTTTATTGGGCTACTACTGGACCTGGAATTGGACAATATTGCATTTGGGTTTGCAGACTATTTTATGAGCCGAATATTGTGACCGGGTTTTTGATTTTAATTACTTGGGCTTTGAATTTTGGAACTGAAGTGTGCTTGAATGTTAACTAAATGTGTTAATATATGTATTAACTTGGATTTGGATGATGGACTGTTGGGATTCTCTAACTTGGATTGTAAATGCGTGATTTGAACATATGGGAATTGACAAATAATGAGATTTGATGATGAGGCTTGTTGAGTTATGTGATTTGATACTTTGGTTTATATGTTTTCACGAAGAATATCATGTCACGGTTTGAAGTGTGTATTGGTAAATGTTGACTACGGGGTTGTTTGTACGGTATTTCTTATTTGGATTTGAAGTGTGGTTTTTCGGGCGCGTTTACTTAGTTCGTCTTCTTTCTTTCTACCTTTCCGCGAAGATGACTTGTTTGAGCATTTATAGATGGTGATAAAGACATGGCTATTTAGTTACGGTTGTGATTCTTTCTCGCTTAACCCACAACGTAGCTATCACTTCGGTGTCTCACGCAGTTGAGAATATGTCAAGAGGTTTTGTACATTGGGTACACCGTTTCTTTTTCACAAGGATTAGTACAAGTTTAAGTAACAAATCCGGGGAATTTCACTTCATGATCAAGTTTGACATATCGGGTTTACTTCACCAAGTGGTCACAACAACAGCCGACAGAATACGTGAATGATGTGTTTACCGAGGTGTTTATTGGATGGTTGTTGATTTTGTTGTTGTTGGTTAATGAACCGTTGATGAACCACTGCTGTTCCCCTAAAACAGATATTCACCGAAACCAAAGTCGTCATAACACATTCAAGCTGACATTGTTTACGGTTTTGTCTTGATTTTGTAAAATCCCGCGAAAGAACCTATTTCTCGGTTTAAATCATAGACTCGTAAAATCCCGTGACAATGGAAACATCCTGGTATTAGTAAAGTGCATTTCCGGATCTATCTTACGGTTTATTCTTGGTTTTGTAAAATCCCGCGAAAGAAACTATTTCTCGGTTTAAACCATAGAGTTGTAAAATCCCGTAATGATGGAACCATCTTGGAGAAGAGAAAGTGTAATTCTGGATCTTACTTGATGCTGGTGCTACGGTTTCTGCTTCAAAGAAGGGATAAAATGGTGTACTTCATGAATAGGGTGTGTGTTTGGGTTGTCTTCATGGCAGTTTGGTTATTACATGGTTTTACGGGGTTATGTGCTTTTAACCATGGTCTGGATGAAACCATTATCATAGTTCACTTAAAATGTCAAAGGAGGCTAGATTTGAGCTTTTATTCAGAAGATGTGACAACGGAGTTAATTCACTATTATTTATTTGAGGTTGAAGTGAATTATCACGGGCAAGTGTACTTAGTATCTGAAGGTATCGGGGATGGATGGATGAAGATTCTTCGAGATCCTTGTTCAAGCTTATTATCAAAAACGAAGACTTGGAAATCTAGTTATTGTTGGGTGACTTTTACCTTCTCTTTTACCACTTGGGGGAATTGGGCTCTTATCACCACAAAATAACTATCACTTAAAGGAGTTACATTGTAGTGCTCAGTGTCACATTCAATTGTGGATTTTCAAGAGGTGATGTACGTCTATTACTTGATGGTTGGTTGGTTGAAGAGTATAGAGTACTTAGAGATTCAATGGAGCATGATTTCTCGGCACCGCTCTTTGTTACACATGTGCAAGTTTAAGTCACGAGTTCGGGTTAGTTTACTTCAAGGTCAAATTCATCATATTGGGTTTTCTCCATCAGTTGTCACGACAAAGAGCCTACTGAATGATAATGGGGTTGATTACATGTTTTGCCAAAAGAGATTATAAAGAGAGAGATTATGACGTTTGAACACTACAGTTCAAGCCTCGTTCCTTTAAAGAAAAGAAAAGTGTACGTGTCAGTGCGCTTTATCTTCTGAAGAAGAGAAATCTTCTTATTAATGACCATTCTCATCAACATGCTTCATACTTTTTCCATGCGCTTCAGTCATCAAGTGAACCGGGCTACCACTGATTGTTTTCTCATTCCACGTGCTCGACTATAATGAAGATGGCGACATCATGTGCTGATTTTGCGGGAGAGAAGTGTGAATAGAACATTCGGATGTTTTTCACTTATTTAGTCAAGAATGGCATCTCCGTATGCAATTCTTGAGGGGGAGAAGAAGTGTGAATTTTTGGCATGATTGATTAATATTTGAGAATATATGGTCAAACGGCTCCTAACTCATGTAAGAACCGAGCGTCTTCTTATCGGATCATCTTTACATGGAGTTTCTTCTTAAGAGCCGTTAGTTGACATCTTCACAAGCTGATATGAGTTTATTGACAAAGTGCTTCCGGTTAATGCTTCACGTGCACATCAACATGATGATTCCGAACAACCTTCTGTTCTTGTTTGATGTGATTGTTTGCCTGGTATTACCATCTCGTGTGTTCGTTGCGGCCTGATTGCTGATTTCCTTGATGAACATCTTTCTGTTCTTGTTTGATTGGGAGGGATTTTAGTTAAGGGGATTTGCAAGATGTAAGTTGATTGGGATGCTTTTTGGTGATGTTCTTGTTTTTGGTGTGTTGAAGATGTTAACTATCTATTCCCCAACTGGACAATCTTGAAGAAGGTCGAGTCTACAGTCGGTTCTACATTTTCTGATATATGGTAGAAGACTAAAGACGAGTTGCATTTAACGATCTAAAGACTTCTTCTTAATCTGGGCTGTTATCAAACAGATTGTCGGTTTAGGGGAGAGCACTAATTGGGGGAGATTGATATGCCAGATTTAATCCCCAGTTAGACTTGCTCATTCTGTTCTTCAGCAATTTGATTCTCACAAGATCTCTAATGTTCTTCTCAAAAGATTTCGAGTATTTGGGCATTCAAAGAGTTGCTGATTCTGAAGTATCAAAACCAGAAATGGGTAAGGAGACAAGCATCTAAACGCAAGTAAACTTGATGAACTTAATACTTCTAAGTAATTGAAGATATCCCGGGAAGACAAATGTTATTACCGCAGAGAAACTCAAGGTTTGACTCATGGCGAGTAAACTTGATGAACTTAATTCTTCTAAGTGATTGAAGATATCCTGGGAAAACAAATGTCATGACCGCAGAGAAACTCAAGGTTTTACTCATCAAGGCGTTTAGTATTCTTATTCCAGCTATGTGGGGGAAGCGATGTTAGAGAATGTTTCTGAAGATATAAGAGGTACATTGGTGTGTGATGATCTCGATGTTATCGCAATCATCAGGGGAGAGAGAATTGTGTACATTGGGGATGCTCAGCTGTTTTACTTGAGGGCTTAATCTGTGATTCAGAGATATAATCACTTATTCCGGTGTTGACATCCGCAGAGATTGTCACCCGCAGAGATAATCAGTGATTCGGCCTGCTTCTTCAATGTTATCGGTTGTTCTCTCTTTGGGGAATGTGTGTACTTCGGGTCCTTGAGCTTCATACACGATCATCAGGGAAGAAAGCCATTGTTTACCACAAACATTGGGGAGGTGTTTTCCTTCCGGGCATGATGTGTATTCGGGAGAGTTCTTGGATATTGGTGTACTTCAGGTTCTTGAGCTTCATACACATTCATCAGGGACGAAAGATGTGAACATTGGGGAGTTGTTCTTCATTACCCTCATGATGTGTATTTGGGAGAGTTCTTGAGCATTATACAAAGAGACTGACTGCATCAATTCAACTACGTGGGGGAAGTGTTCTCTTGACACCTTTTTGGAATGGATCGCTTCAGACTTCAGTGGGAAAAAGAAATTTGAGAAGATTATTTATACGTGGGATGATACGTTGCTGTTCTTGTTGATGATATAACCTCGAACGAAGAATCACGGTGATTATTCTTGAAAGGAGCAGCGGGATTTATGATAATGGTGTGCTTCTCTGTGCACCTGGCTAAGGCAAGCTTGAAATAGAGCTTCGAATCTGCTCAGCTAAAGGATTTTCGGTTTGGGGGGAAGCTGCCAAAGTCTCACTTTCAGATGGTTCAATTTCTTTCTTCGGATCAAGAGCCCTGGAAGCTTTGGTGGTGAATGTTTAAGAGTTGATGACTTCTATCTTCTACGACGTGCTGCTCGATATCCTTATCTCGGTACTCGTATCATCATCTTCTTTAACTATATCATCTACTCTATCTTTGTATATATTTATCTGAAAAACCAAATACAAAAATATAAAACCAGCAAAACAAAATAGAAAAATATAAAACCAAGAAAAAGAAAATAGAAAAATATAAAACCAACAAAAACCCATAAAAATCAGAAAATTTGAAAAATTCCAAAAATATGTTTTCCCTAGACATGTCTTCTGGTATCGATAACATCTACGGTCTTAGAAATGTCATTCAATAATGGCACGGGACTTTAGATGAAGTTCGAGCAGGAGGTGTAAATATTCTTTTCTAAACATGTCTCAAAATATGGCTTACA
The DNA here is from genome assembly GCA_019973895.1 of Chrysanthemum seticuspe. Lineage (NCBI taxonomy): Eukaryota > Viridiplantae > Streptophyta > Magnoliopsida > Asterales > Asteraceae > Chrysanthemum > Chrysanthemum seticuspe. The sequence goes on from BPTQ01000004.1 coordinate 233,062,102, forward strand.
GTTATTTCAGACTGTAACCCGGGCTTCAAATTATGGCTTACAGTTATTTCAGACTGTAACCCGGGCTTCAAATGATGGCTTGCAGTTACTTCTGACTGTAACCCGTGCTTAAACAATGGCTTGCTATTATTTCTGATAGCAACCCGTTTTTCAAAGAAGGAAAGTGCTACGCTTAAATGATTTTCAAATATATCGTGCACTTATCCTAAAACAATTTGAGGAAAGTATGTCGAAGGACTGCTGTTCCTACACAAATGTTTTTCCGTCTAAAATTCTTCAGAAAAATATTTGTTGTTTTAAAAAATTGGTGGAAAATGAGTTGCTTGAAAATCAATCAGTTTTAGAGTTTTAGTAAAAATTGAAAACTCAATCAATGACTTCAGCGCTTTTAAACCTTTACAGAAAAATGAGTCATTGATTGAGGGGGAGAATGTTTTCAAATCTATATCATCTAACGGGTTTTCTTAGTTATCCTAAATGCTTAAACTGAAAATGATGTTAACCTACGTTGAAGGACTAGGTGCCTAGGATAAGATTGTTAGGATTAGATGATTAGAGTTTGATAAACACATTATTCCCATACCTTTATGATATGATTGATATGTTGGATTGACTTTTATTAGTCGATTGCTGTTTGGGTGATGTCGACCACCATATATTTGTATGTGTGTTCACTAACGTATGCAGGTATATTGGTATAAAAGAATGTTCCCGATCCGGATCCCACAATTGAAGATGATTGGATGCCGAAAGGAAAGGGTAACTATATCTTGGGTTGACAAATGAAGAAACGGAACTTAATTGGACTTCTAAGGAGAGTTGGCATAAATGCAACGTAAGAGGTCTCACTGCATCAGCAGATGGTTTTCTTCTAAGTGATTGAAGAAATAGAGCTTAATTTGACCTCAGTTGGCATTCAAAATGCAACGTAAGAAGAAGTCTCACTACATCTGCAGACGGTTTTTCTTCCAAACCCTACAGCAACAACAACAGAAGCTTCTCAACCACCTAACATATTTTTGTGCAGGATACCATTTTTAAACAATTTTTAATAATTTGATTAAATTGTTTTGAAAATGGAAAATATTGCTTTGAAAATATATTGGACTAATTTTCTTGAAAATCACCGGACTTCTTTTTATCAAAACCTAGGTCACTCAATTATTGACTTATGTCATGGATTGAGGGGGAGAGTGATTTAAATTTAATATTTTCAAACAATATCTATTCATAAAAGTCCGTTTGTACGTTAAAAAGTGGTGATCTAAAGATTTAATGTTATGTCATGGTATGATTTTTTCTTTAGAATCAAGGTCTTTCAAAATGAAATTTTTTCTGTTCTTGTTTGATTGTGAAATTGTTTTGTTTTACTTAAAAGATCTCTTAAAAACTATCATACCTGACGCTAACAATCTTTAATGTCTTAAAATGGTCCTTTTCTGTCATCTTTCAAAATTGAATCTTGCCACGTCTTTCCCCAAATTTTTCTAAATGATTTAAATCAGTTGGGATCACAAATCTCAAATGGTTTGATATTTCTGATCGGGGTAGAGATCGTGATTTAAATCTCAAATCTGTTTTAAATGGAATTGGTTTTAGTCCTTTAAAGGCACTCCTGCCTCCATGTGCCAAACGATTTCAATATACATAATGCACATGTTGAGGAGGAGGATTTATCCAAAAACCAGATGAGTATTTAAACAAGGCCACATTTTCTCCCATGTTTTCTAAACCTAATTAAATCACTTGAGATCCAAAATCTCAAAGGATTTGATATTTTTGATCGGGGGAGAATTTGTGATTTAATAATGAAATTTGATAAAAGGTGATCGTTTTGATTCAATTGTGCAGGCTGCTCTCTCGTATGTGCTAAACGCTTTCGAATCTCGAAGCATATATTGAGGGGGAGCATTTTAAAAGTAAATAAACTATCGAGGTACATAAGCTTTTATGTTTTAACATAAAGTACCTTGATTGAGTTTTAAATGGTTTCTTAATAGATTATGTGATCGTGGATGTGCTTCAAAAGAACTCTTGCCTCTATGTGATAAAAATGATTTCAAAAATCCTATGCACATATTGAGGGGGAGAATTTTACCATGAAAATCAAATGGCTTTTTCGTATGAAAATTGTGATCAAAGAAAATATTTCAAAGTCCTCTTGCCTCCTTGTGCTAAACAATTTCTAAATCATACGCACATGTTGAGGGGGAGGTTTTCTTAATGATCAAAACTATTAGGGTACAAAATGCTTTGATCTCGTATCACAAGTACCTTGATTGTTTTTCCAAATGATTTTTCAATTGGTTTCAAGGAAGAATGAACTGTACCAAAAGACCGACCATTTTACTTTATGCATGGTGTTATAAGGTTGGTTAGGTTAGGTATTCGTTCCCACGATCCCGCCAGAGCCGGAGGGATCTACCCAGGGACAATCCACTAGATAGTGTAGAGTCCTTAGGTATATTGAAAAAAGGAGAAAAATGAGAATATGGGAAGAGTGCGGACTGAGACAGAGCTAGTACTGGAATAAACCCAACAAGGTTCTAGTAATGAAGTCTCGGTAAGCACTGACGGGGTTGAAGAATGAAAAAGAAATGAATATAAAAAGGGTGAAAAGAAATAGCCCTCCAATAATTCAACCTTAGGGCAGTAACCGGGTTCAATACATATGCTACTGGTGTTTACTAAGGTAACACTGGTATTGAAGACAAGACATCATGGACCCAGTGATGCACTGCACTAAAACTTCCCAAGCCACTCAAGTTCCTCTTAAAAGGGCTTGTTTCATTCTCACGGGGAACCTACATAATCTATCGACTTTCTCTTAGAGATTGTTGATATTGAAGAAGGAGACCCTCTCCCTAGTCTCCGGCACAGGAACCAAATATGCACTATTTAGTCTAGAGCCAAGAGATCATCCACAATATCTCGTTAGGACACTAAATTCTTGAAGACTTACTTTTTCACTCAATGTGGAAAGTAAGTATATATTAAGAGTCCTACGCATTATCCTTGTGGTATTGCCAGAACATCTGAGTGGTATGTAAAAGTATTCACGATGAAGATGGAAATCCTTCTAGAGCCAACATCAAACAAGCTCTTGGTGGGTGACATGTGAGATCTTCTCGTAAGATCAAACTTGTGACAACTGGATAGAAACGATGGGGAGATTCAATCTTGAATCAACCTTGGTCCAGGAATGGAATTGACGAATACTTTTGGAAAAACCGTTCGATGTGCAAACCTTCTTTTCTCTAGCACGTCGAATGTGTACTTATGTTTTCAAATTCAAAAAGTATCTCTGATTGAAAAATACTTTTAGAAAAACCGTTCGATGTGCGAATCTCTTCTTTTCGCTAGCATGTCGAATGTGTACTCATTCTCTGATACAAAAAGTATTTTGTTTGAAAATTGATCTTTCTCATATAACCTTCGTCGTATTGCAAAACTCTTTCTTCAAGCAATACGCGATTGTTTTTAAAATCATTTTTCATCAATCAGTGAATCTCAATTTGCTGGTTCACTCACTCCGTGTTGTCTTCTTTGAGACGTTCCGGTTTGAGAACAGCTAGAACAGCTGCGAAACCCTGTCAAGGAGATTCTTAGGAATCCTACCTGATCACAGGCAGTACTTGTACTGATCAACGAGGAACCGTGGGCCGTGTACCTCAATTCAACGAAAGTGATCAAAGACACTTTCGTGCGCTTTATTGCTAACTGTCGTATGCAGGTACACCCCGACGATTGCAGCTGATCAGAATTGAGGAGTCAATCCAAAGCCGCATGCTCACAGCATCCACACTTAATTTGAAGAAATCATGACTGGTGCATATCTACATAACCTGGCTCTGATATTTCATTCTATGCTTATGCTTCGCTGCTACAAATATCATGAACCAGTAAGGCTTCCGCTACTCTGATGGAAAGATGTCATGATTCAAAAGTGTGAGCATGTCGGTCCAAAAGTCACAACTTCACATGATGGCAACACAATAAAGGGTGATCCAGAGATTTACTGTGGCTGATGATCTCAAAGAAAGCTCGAAGATCATCAAGATGTGGATCAGTTCAAAGACCTCCACTGAAAGTACAGATCAATGCGGACTTTGAAGTTGCACTACAAAAGCACAAAGATTGCGGAAATGAAGAATTCAAGTCTACGAGCTCAAGAACAATGTCAAGAATAGAATGCTAGGATTCAAAATGTAAAACATGGGGTGACCTCCCTTAGGGGGAGATTGTTAGGAATTGGAAAATTTCTTAGTGAAGAGTCGGTCACCCCAAATGTTATCTAGCTTAAGTTAGCTCGTAGACTTGTCGTTATTTACGTTATGTAGTAGTTAATTAGTCAGTTTGTAGCGTAGTTTAGTTTAGAGCAACACCGTGGAGGAAGGACGGGTCTTTACCCACTGTATCCCTGATCCACAGGCCGATAGGAGGTCGTATTTCATGTAAGTATAAATACCCCTTCCATCCATGGAAGGGGTGGTGCTTCTCATAATCTAACATTCAACTTTTGTGTAAACCTCTAGCAAGAACACCCTCTCTCTCTCTCTACTTTCTCTCTCTAAAATGGGAAACATGTATTTTGATCATCCAAGACCACCCGAATCATCAACACAATAAATACTACGATCCTACAGTGGTGGAGAAAATGAAATAGCTTGATGCGAAGGATCAAGTGAAGTGGCTTGTGGAGCTTCAAACGATGGAGGGATTGATGGAGGTACATTTGAGAATGACTCAACCAAGAATGATGTTGGTGGTAGAGAAGTGTCAACTTCCATATGGTCGAGTGGTTGACTTTGATGATTTCTCATAATCCAAATAGGATTATATGATGGAAACGGCGAAAAGGAAGTCGGAGCAAGTGTTGACTCAACACCTTGATTTTGGATCATTATTCCTTCTAACGAGGAGAATGTTGTCGGCGGAAGCGGATGAGACGGCCTAGGAGGCAAGTCCTCTAAATTGTAGAGGTGTGTTGATGATAGTGGGGATGTAAATGAAATAGCTCTAGGAACCAATGGTGATGGTTTAGTGGAGATAATATTGTTTGGCCTAGGAGGTATGGTGGTGTTTGGGATTGGTAGTTTTGTGGGTACTATCCTTTTAGGAATTGGTTTGATTGGATGAGGAAGGATCCTATCATTTGTTGGCTTGACCGGAGATGATTCGGTTGAAGAGATTTCGTGTATAACACAAGCCTTTTTCATGGGTGGTTCTTTGGTGGATAAGTTACTACTTGGGGTGTTCCTCATGATGAGATGATTTCAAGAGGTTGCAAGAGCTGAAAGTTAGGATGAGAGTGATGACTATGGAGGTCCTAACAAGGTGGTTTATAAACTAAGAGATTTGGCAAGTGCATTTAAGCCTTAAGCCACTAGGATTCATTGGAATGTGAGGATTGACATGCACAAGAGTCAACTTCAGAGGTTGCACTGATCTAGGAACTTATCTAAGATGAGATGGAGTGTTTGAGTTAGGAAGATGAGTTGAAATGATTGTTTTAGCAAGATTTGACATAAACTATTATCTGGATCCCACGGTTCCTTCCTCAGAGGGATCCGTCTAGGCTAATCCTAGGGATCCGGCTTTCAGCAGTTATGAAAGGGTGGAAATGATGTTTCTAAGATCTAAGACCTATATCATCTTTGAGTGTTTCACTCCTCCTAAGTGTTTTAAATGAAGGGGTGCTTGAATACTTGAAGGTAATGAATGATGTAGCTAATGATTGTTATTTATGGAAGGATTTGGAACTTTCAAGAGTACCAATGGATGAGCAAGGATGACACTTAAAGATTTGGAGTGTCAATTGAAGCTAAATGATCTAGAGACCAGGTTGTGTTTTAGGATAGTGTTTTGGAAAATATCCTAGAAGCTTTGAGATGGGAAAACTAGATTTTGATCAACTTTGATCAATTTTGAGGCGAGGATGATTAATGATCAATTTTGCCATAATCGAAAGATCTCTAAGGCTAGATGGGAGAGATCAAGTAAGAAATGAAGTGTGAGTTTAAGAGCGGAAGAGTAATGGATTAAGGATGAGACGGTAGATCTACAATCGTCTTAGAGTGTGATCTAGGTGAGTTATGTATGAGTAGGAAAGATCAACCTATCTTGATAAGGACTTAATTTTGCCTTAAGATACTATGTTTAGCGTAGTGTGTGAGGTGTTCTAAGGATATGTTTGAAATATAATGCTTGCAATTGCATTTTCTGTTTGCCGGATCCCACGGTTCCCTAAGAGTAGGGATCCGTTTAGTACAATCTTTGGGATCCGCCTATCTGCTCAGCAGTACCTTTACTAAAGGTATGCAATGATCTTGACAATGCATTATATCTTCAAGGATAGTCTAAAAAGAGTTCTAATACTAAGATATCAAATGTAAAATGTTTTATTTCATGAAGAAAATTGAATTACATTGATAAAGCTCGAGTACAAGAGAATTGATCCTATTTTGGAATACTACTAGGTTTCTTGAGTGTTTTCGCTAGGAGGATCATTATGTGATTGATGAGTGTTGGTGGAATCAAGAATGAAGAACGTCTTCATGAGAGATATGTTTAGCGGTTCCATCATCTTGTTCACAAGTACGTACAACGGACTTTGAAATTGACGATGGAAGTGCATAACATTATGATAGAGGCGTGTCAAGAACATTCCATAAGGGATGAGTTTATTCTTGGAGCCTTGAAGATTTGCAATTCGCCTTGCGAAGAAGTAGGCGAGATTGTATGGTTGTTGTGTTAGCAAACAGTACAACATGTGAGCACAACAAGCGGGAAGAATTTCTCGATTTCCCCTAAGACTCAAAAAATTTTCACGTAGGATGAGTGCAAGAGGCTTGTACTCTTCTCGGATATCCCTTGTAAATATAATGTTTGGATCGGAGTAATATGGTCGAGGTTTGCATATTATGCGATTTAAATCTTCCGGAGAGGGTATGTGTGAACAATATGGACTATTTTCTTCACGAAAGTTGAAGAGAGAATCAAGAGACCAATCTTCGGTGAAGGCACATTGTCCATGATTTGGAATCCGGAGGATGTGAGCAAAATGCCCAAGGGTTAGAGTGAACTTTTGGTTTTTGATATAAAACCAAAGAGATAGAGAGCGATCCTCGTTACGAACGAGTTTAACTTGACGGAAGAATTCCATTATGAACCTTGGACATATCTTCTCGTTGATTTCAAGAAGACATTCTAGTCCTATGGCTCGGAAGGAGGTATTGATACCTTCTTCGAATTGTAGAGAGGTGTCTACAATACGTCCTTCGTGGAAGTGACGGTTTTCGAGATTATTGAACCCACGGACATGATTGCCAGGTGTGTTGGGTTCGAGAGAGATGTTCGGAGTGTAGACGCTAGTGAGTGAAAAATCAAACTCATATTCATGTGTCATAGTTGAACCTATAGAAATGATAAGTTAATAAAAGAGATGTTTGTGGTCAACCTATGATAATCTAATGTTTTTACTAGATTTTTATTAACAATGGTATTTAACATTTTAACCTACTCAAGGTTTTGACTTTCTAGTGGATTATTACATTTAGAAAGATATTGGTTTTTAATCTTGCATGAAGACTGTTTTTCAGTAGGACGGATCCCACGGTTCTTTTACAAAAGGGATCCGGCTAGTATAACTTCCGGGATCCGTGGATCTGTAGTAACAGAAACAGATTTTGATAAAAACATAGGTTTTACAATTTTTATACCACGAAATATGTTTTATCCTACATTTTCTTTTAGCATGCATACATGACTCCTAATGTATCACGAAAGAATATAAAACATATAAATCAAAATAAGTGACAAACACATTATGATAAAAATAACCTAGATAAACTAGATTTATTAATAATATTGCATTTCAATACTAAGGATGATACAAAGGATTGGGTATATGATCCCAATGTAGATTAACAACACAAAGTAAATGTCTCCATATGTGAACTTCATCATAGGGAACACAAGTGCGATGAGTGTTAGGGCGATGAGCACGAGTGCGATGTAAACCATGTTGATGACGGATCTTCTTGGTTTCGGTTGAGATAAAATGAGGAGGAAGATGAAGTTTTTGAATAAGAGAAAATTTTGAAATTGGAGGATTTGAAAAAGTGAGAGTTTGGTAGAGTGGTCGACGGTGGAGTTTTATAGGGAAGGAGGAATTTTTGAAATTCGTGTTTTGTTTTATTATTGGATTTATAAAGAGACAAAACATAAGTTTTATATACCATGACTTTAGACGAGAAGTAAAATACGTATGTGAGACAAAGGCTTCCTAATGAAGCTTCATGTAAAACATGTATAAGCACACAAAAAATATTCATATTAATACCTAAAAAGGTATACTTAATTATCAAGCAAAATAAAAAGAAAATCATACCTCTAGCGCACTTAGGAATGTCTTTACAAATGACACAACAAATGTCACTTAGACGACTCCCGCTCCTTTGCAATTAAGATACCTTCTTAAGGAAGGTATTCTTGTTACCAAGCGACTCCTAAAGCTTGGTGGGTATGAGCTTTGACTAATCAACATGACAAGGAAGATTAGTGCAATTAAATGAAAAGATAAATAAGAAAACTGTTGTTATCAAATCAACATCCAAACATATAGTTTTAAAAGACATGATGTTTGTTTTTAAGAAAAAACCTTCTTTGTAGTTTTCAATGAATGAGACCATTGTATTTTCACAATGTCTGGGAAGTTAGAAAGACCATTGTAGTCAGTTACAATGTCTTGGAGGAAGTTTCATAATCCTAAAATGCATGAGTAGATGCATGATTGGGAGATTGAGAAAATATGATTGTGCCGTATGCCTTAGAATAGGCATACGCAGATATGTTGAGTACTTTGTTTATGATTGAAATTATGTCAAGTGTAAATATCAATATACTAGTATGTTTGTATAGCTTAAAATGCCTAAAAGTCACATAATCGTCTGGAGGATGGAAGGCACGGAGAACGGAAGGCTATAAAATATTTTTGTTTGTAAATGTAGTTATAGTTTAAGTCTCAATTAGACCCGTTTCTCTATAATTGTGGCTCTGATGCCAATCTGTAACACCCCCAATTTCGAGATACGCAGCGGAATTCAAACTGAGTGTTACTTCATGGCACAACAGTCATAACAATAGAAAACGAACTCTAATGGAGTCGTTTTAAAAAAAGATTTATCATTCGATTTATATAAATATCAGAGTTTACAAAAATAAGGTCCCAAATGGTTCCAAGTTTACAAAATACATTAAATTGGTTTTCGAATGATAATAAAATTTATAGCCTTCTTGATCTAGTCCTTTGCTCTTCCGTGCCAGCTTCCGACATTATGGACCTGAAATACATGCTTAAAACTGTCAACACAAAGGTTGAGTGAATTCATAGAGTTTAAGAAATCAGTTGAACACATAATGTTTGTAGTGTGAGCTATAGACTCACACCAATGGTTTGAAAACCAAAACAGTTATTATTAGACTAAGCATCATGCAATCAAGGCGTTAACGTGTTCCAAAATTAATTGGAGAAAATGTCGGTGCGTGCCCTATCTGGTAAAATTGCCGTTTTTACTAATGTTACTCAAATATAGTGCGTTTGTTTGCCTTTAATGGGGCCAACACAAACGGGATTCGTCAATCCCAATAGATCTATTCACAATATTCACGCCCACTCTCACATAGTGATTAATGATTCATGATTAAGGGACTTAAGTTTGGAAAATGCGGTAACTTAGTGCTAATAACAATCAGATAAGTATATAGTTTGAAAGCAATGTGTTCGGTTTAAAATAAAGCATGTATCTCCCCCAAGGGTTTGTAAAACAATTAAGTAATAGAAAGTGGGGCTATGAACTCACCTCAAAGTAAATGATAGCAAATGTATAATGAGAATGATGGATATGCCGTGGGAACTTCTACGAGCAACCTAAAATAGAATGTTGTGACTTAGGTTTGGAATAATGTTTAGGAAAACATAAACCATCCTATATACGTCTCTATGTTGATCATGATGTAGTACATGGTATTTGTGTATGTCATTTATAGAAATGGTCTAGTTGTGAAAACGTATTTAGTTTATAGATATCGTACTACCGTTCGGGCCATCATAATTCAGAGGTCATGCAGTAAACGTTCGAGGAGCTAGGACATTTTAAATCGTAAATCCATCAACTCGTCGATACGTTTTACTCAAATGAAACCCCTCACATGAAGCTCCCTACTTTTGTAGCACTTAGTAGATACAACATATGTTTTGAGTGAAGATTGTTATAACATAAAGTTTATCATATTTTTAATAAGTATCTAGTTTTTACAAGTTCTCGTCGTTTTTATAAATATGATCACCTTAGTTAACGGTTTTGGGTAAACAAGCCTTGAGGCTTTAGCCATGGCCTTGCCGTGACTTTGGTCTTGACTACCATGGTTTTGAGACTTAACTTTGGCCTTAGCCATAGCCGTGGTCTTGGCTTATGGCCATTAGGCCTCTTGGTTTGCTTTTAGTTGTGACAAAAGTATAGTTATGAGACTATATTTACGGCAGTTTCTGTTTTTGAAAGATTATGGCCTATTTATGCGTTTTCAAGGTCCGAGCTTCTTTGATATTAAAGGAAAACGTCGTTCCGGACAACTTTCGTGTTTTAACCTTTTGATGATTCGGACCAGAAGTATCACTTTTAAAATGGCAGAACTCTTAACAGCTTATACATGGCAGTTATGGCATTTATGTTTTGCTAACTTCTTTTGCTTATAACTTTTGGCTTTCAATAAGAAAGGAGTAACTTAGTAAGGATCGGACTTTGATTGATCGCTTAAGACTTTGGATTGAGCTAGCTTTCTACACCTTGGCACCCTTGCAAACTTGAAGAGTTGGTGATGAAGTACTAAGTGACTTGAGTGGATTTAAACTCAAGAAGATCACTTAAACTTGCTAGAGATTTGATATAGAAGCTTGATCTTTGGAACTTCCTTGCATAAACTTGGAGTTTATGGATCAAATGATGGAAGATATGTATGATTTGTGATATGAACGACCCAAAACAGATTGTGAGGGTTCTTAGGATGCATATCACTTGCTATTTATAGGAGGGTAAGTTTGGTTAACCATATATTGGGTTAAATATTAACCATGGTTAAGTTAGGACACTTGTAATGATCTAAATGAACAATGGTTGGGATTTTGCCACCAAAATGATGAATCCCCCCCCCCCTAAGTCGGCCATATAGTGATAAGATGACTTAGGTGTATAGTTTTGATCTTATCTTGAGTTTAGAGCATGATTTGGTTCCGTTAAATGCCAACCGTAAGTCGTTAAGCCATACAACGTAAAACCGGGTATCGTAAAAATATGAAACTTGTAGGAATGATGAAACTCATCATTATACTCCATCTAAAAATATAAAATAGGTGATAAGTCTCATTGGGTGCAAAAACGCTGTTTAAAGCTGGAAATACGGGTCAAAAACGCGTAATTCGAAGTTTATCAGAAAAGAACGAAATTTCAGGGAAACGACCGTGAATTTATTTAGAGTAGACTAAAATTAGTCTAAAAGTGATATGAGATGTTAAAATGTGGTTTTTGTCATACGCGGGATAACTTAACAGTTATTTGTGAAGTTTAAAAGTTACGCGATTTAAGCAAAAATGTAGAACGTACAAGGTTAATTCCTTTATGGTCAAAGGAGGAGGGAAATATGTTTGACTTTTCCAAAAAATGTAAAAGTGTCAAAAACATATTAGAAACACAGTGCAGGAATCGTTAAGCCTGGATGTAAGTAGAATTGTTTAAAACGTAAGTTTAGTTTTGTTCTACGCTGGGCTTATTTGGTAATATTAAAAATATTAAATCTTAAAAATTCTCAAATTAATCATGAGTGATCTAAAAATTTATCTGATGCGAAGAAAATTGTCAGAGTTGATTTTCGTTATGCGCGTGATGTTTAAACGGTGGACCGTCTAAAACGAAACTTTAAAACGATGTTTACTTAATAACTTTTGCGAAAATGATCTAACGATGGTCGAACTCTCAGGTTATTACTAAAATAATTTATCTTACGAGAATGTGGATTAAAAATTTTACGAGATGAATAGTGAATGTGAATAGTAAAATTGAATAGTAAATTCTCGAAAATGAAAAGTAACCTAAAAATACGGGTGGTTACACTGTTCAAAGCATATGACTGGAGATCGCTCGCGACTCAAGAACTTTGTGAATAAATTCATCGGAACTGTTAGATTTGGGAACGACCACTTTGGGGCAATCATGGGTTACAAACATTATGTATTTGGTGACAGTGTAATCTCCCGGGTATATTATGTTAAAGGACTCGGTCATAATTTGTTCTCTGTTGGCCAATTCTGTGACTCTGATCTTGAAGTGGCCTTTAGAAAACATACTTGCTTCGTTAGAGAACTAGATGGTGTTGAACTTCTAAAGGGAACACGGGGGACTAATTTGTACACCATCTCTATCGAAGATATGATGAAGTCTTCTCCAATCTGCTTGTTGTCAAAGGCTTCTAAAACAAAGACATGGTTATGGCATCGTCGTCTCAATAACTTGAACTTTAGAACCATAAATGATCTTTCTAGAAAGGACCTCGTAAGAGGCTTGACCAAATTAAAGTATGAAAAAGATCATCTTTGTTCAGCATGCCAATTGGGAAAAAGGAAGAAATATGCTCATAAACCCAAACCTGCAAACTCAATTATGGGAGTTCTTCATACTCTTCATATGAATTTGTACGGACCCATGAGAGTGCAAACTATAAACGGGAAGAAATATGTGTTAGTCGTGGTTGATGACTACTCTCGGTTTACTTGGGTTAAGTTTTTGAGGTCAAAGGATGAAACTCCAGACGTCATCATCAAACTTATTAAACAACTGCAGGTTCGGCTTAATAAAACAGTCAGAGTTATTCGAACTGACAATGGAACTGAGTTTGTAAACAAAGAACTAAGTCAGTTTTACGAAAGCATTGGAATCAGCCATCAAAGAAGTGTTCCACGTACTCCTCAATAGAACGGTGTAGTTGAAAGATGAAATCAAACTCTTGTAGAAGCTGCAAGGACTATGCTGATTTATTCAAAGGTTCCAATGTTTCTTTGGGCGAAAGCCATTGCCACTGCGTGCTACACCCAAAACCGCTCCCTAATTCATAAAACTCATGGAAAAACTCCTTACGAACTTGTCCACAACCGAAAACCAGATCTTTCTTTTCTACGTGTGTTCGGTGCCTTATGCTATCCTACTAATGAAGGTCAAGATTTGGGTAAATTGAAACCTAAGGCGGACATTGGTGTTTTCGTTGGTTATGCACCAAACCGGAAGGGTTACCGAATCTACAATAAAAGATACCGAGATATCATGGAATCTATTCACGTCACGTTCGATGAGCTGTCTGAGCATACGGCTAAAGGACAATCCAGTTCTGGACCCGCTTCTCAATCTTTATCAAGCAGTCCCTTTAATTCTTCTCTTGTACAGAATCACTCACCTACAGCTCCATATGTACCTCCATCAGAAGAAGATTTGAAGAAATTGTTTGATCCGATGTTTGATGAATATTATGAACCTCAGACTAATGACAATTCTAGACCACCAACTGCAACTGCTTCTAATCCAACCAATATAGATGGTCCATCCGTTTCAATGACTCTATCTCAAGAAGCGCCAGTTGTCGATCACTCATCATCATCTTCGAATCCTCAATCTTCGGCTGTACATCATGGAAATGTAGCTGCTAATTATGATGGAGATAACCCCTTTGCTACCCCCGAAGATGCTCCGTTTGAAAACATATTTGCCCCTGAACTGTAACACCCTCAGTTTTTGAATAGCAGCGGAAGTTAATCGAGGATATTACTTATCAACACAAAGTACACATTACAGAAAATGACTCTAAATGAGACGTTTTAAAATACATTATCATTCGAATTTATTCATAATATCAGAGTAGAGGTCCCATAATGTACATAATAAGTTTAAAAGTTTTTCGAATGATAATATGCATAGTCTTCAAAATGCCTATTCCGTGTGCCTTCATTCCCGTGCCATACATATCTTACGGACCTGAGATAAAACATGTCAAAAAGTCAACACAATGGTTGAGTGAATTCATAGTTTTGTAAACAGTAGTGGACAATAGTTTTTAGTATAATTGCAATGTGTACAATTATCTTCTTGATAGTTATTATTGCTCTAAGCTGATGGAACTCACGACTGACTGTTGTATATATATCACCAGACGATATATATATAGATATAAGTAACATGCCCCAAGTAGGTATTTGCCATATACCTAGGTAATTCAAATAAAGTGCGTTTGGTTACCGATCCGGCTAACACAAACGGGATTCGTCAATCCCGATAGGCCTATCCACTATATTTGCGCTCACTCCCAGTGATTAGTGGTCCATGATGTAGGGGACTTTTGGCATAAACAACTTAGTGGTATGCAATAATACAGTCAAGGCATTCAGTTTTCAAGTAATTGTCCATAATAAAACATTTAGCATGTATCTCCCCCAAGTAGTTTATAAAACAGTTAAACAAAAGTTGGGGCTATGAACTCACCGTAGTTATCAGTAGTAGCTTATAGCAATAACAGAGTATGTCGAGACTGCAATCTTTAGTGATTACCTACGAAAGTATAATAATTATGTTTTAGTATAGTTTTCAATATAAGTGTACAAGTATATGTAATTTGTTGGCTTATGATGTTGTACATGGATATTAAGTTATGGTATCGCTTAAGTGTTTGCTTGGCTTGATGAGTGTGTAAATACTCATCATTTTTGGGTCAATCTGAACTGCAAAACGTCTAAAAATGCTCAGAAATGCATCAAAATACTGAAAATAATCCAAAATTGCATTTTATATGTTTCAGATGCAAAATGTTTAAAATCAGATGAAAAATGAGCAAAGTTTGCATAATTGGCAGTTTCAGTCCCCCAAGTTTCTAAAATTGTCAAAAATAGTCCCTGAGTCCTAATTTCAAAAGATAAATCACCAAAGGTCCTTTTAAAATCATAAGTTGCCAAAATTAGTCCTTTGGTGAAAAATATCAAAAGTTTGAGAAAATTACAAGTTTGGTCCTCCAAGTTTCAAATTTGGCAAAAATGACCCTTGGAATTTTGAAATTGTCAAGTTTGGTCCTTGTACTTTTGAAGATTGTCACTTGTAGTCCCTTGGAATAACTTTGCATAATTGGCAGAAGTAGTCCCTCACTTTTCAGAATTTACACAATTGGTCCCTTGATTATTAATAACCTTTACACCTTTTTGGACTTGTCATAACCCAATTGGACCCTTGCCTATCCTTGGACCCCCTGTCATATGCAATTTTGGACCCCTTCATTATTAAACCCCGGTCAATCCAACAAGTCAAACAAACACACCATTGGCGCCAAAAGCCTGTCTTCCCAACTGCTTCTTCTGCAACTCCAGTAACACCATCCCCCCAGCTCATATCTTGTTCCCCCCTCCTCCACTACATCCAAGATGCATTTATTGCTTAACCCTCCCCCTCACTCAACCTCAACTGCCAAATATCCATTTCCCGCCAAAAAATCAATCCAATGGCCAAATTCTGTTTAAGTCATCCAATGGTCTAGAAAGAAGATGGGATTTATTCAGAACAAGTGGGAGAAGCTTTTTGCATATAAAAAGAGGAGGGAGAAAGAGAGTGAGGCAGTAGAATTTAGTTTTAGTTTTCCTTAATGTCGTTTTTTAAAATTAATGTTTTAGTTTAAAGCAAATGTTGTAATTTCAGTTTTTATGTATCAACATTAAGTTAACAAACCTTTGTAATGGGTTGTTGAGTTCTCAATCCAAGCTTTTAGATAAAATCCATGTTTCATGTTACTGTTGCATATTCCAGTCTCAAATTTTTATGTTTAAGCTTCTATTAGCTTCTTTTTAAGCTCAAACAAGTTCACTCAATCTTATTTAAGCTTTTGACAAGCTCTGGAAACAGATTCAAGCATTTTCCTTCATGGTCAACAAAAGTCAACTGTTGATGCAAATTGGAATTGGAAATGAAAATGGGTGTTGCAGAGGATGGATATGGGTTGGAATAGATTAGGTTAGAGTAGATTGGGTTTGGTTTTTAGCCTGCAATAAGCTGGACCCATGTGAGTTGGTGTTTCACTTTTCAATTTAAATCCATTTTGCATTTTATGCTTGTATGAATATCTGTGATCACCATTAGTTTAAATTAGTTTGTTTAGTTGTATTTATGATATTTAAGCTTAGTTTGATCAATGGTTTAAGTCAGTCCAGTAGTTTGAGTAGTGTTATTTGCTTATCAGTGTTTAACATGTGTGTTTGGTTAGGCTGCTTAATTTGTATTAGAGGTCTGATCAGTGGAAGAATATTGTTGATTTATGTTTGTGTAGTCCTATTTGACTCATTTAAGTCAGTTTCTTGTGCCTGCATTTGCTCCAAAGTCAAAATTACAAACCATCTGTCCTTACAGCTTATCTGTTGTGATTTTGAAATGTCAAAAGCTTGTTTTGTGTTTCATTTACATAGATAGAGATTGCAGTAGGTTTATTTCATCATAACACATTGATTTCAGTCCATAAATTGTCTTCAAAGTTCAAGATAGTCAACTTTTAATAATTGCTCAAAAGTCAAAATTTGAAACAACTCAGTTTATGGCCAACTGAGTTGATTTTTAGTGAGCTCATTTCTAGGTCATTTCAAGTGAGACTTGTGGCTTTTAAGAGTTCAACTGCTCTAGTTTCTTGTTGTTATTTTTGCATAATTTTGTGAATTTTCTATAAGCTTCATAAGAGCTTGTCAAAATGGGACTAAGTGCCCTGTGCAGGGCACTGAGCCTGCACAGGGATTATGCAGTTCTTGCAAGGCTTGCACTGAGCTTATTAGAGCTTGTGAGAAGTTGTTCTTTGGCTTATACATAGTCAGCCATGTCTAGTGTAGGTCCCTTCTTTTGCTTTTCAGTTTCCAGCTTATTCAAGTACTTATTTTCTTGTCCAAAGTAGGCCTCATATCTGCTTTTAGCAATAAGCTCAAAATCAATCAAATCTGTTGAGCTTGGGATTTAAAGGTTTAAGATAGTTGTAATCTGTTTCATTTAGGTTCTTTTAGCTTATCCAAGTTCCTGTTTTGGTTTGGTGCTTATTGGTCTCCATTTGCTTATTCAAAGTGCTTATTTATAAGCACTTTACACATCAGTTCCATAATTCCACACATAAGCACCTGTTTTTCCATTTTTCTTAGATTCCTAATAATATTTTAGACTTTTCCTGAAATTTTCAGATTTTTCCAAGCTTGTTTGCTATTTTTCTTGATTTAAATTAGTTTTTAAGCATTTTTAAATAGCATTTAATACAAATAATTAAGAAAAGCTTTAAAAAAATAAATTTTCATTTTTATTAAGTTAAGATATATATAAAAAGCCAAAAAAATATTTTTCCATATTTTTCTTAGTTAAATTTGTAGTTTTAAGCAATTTAATTAGTTTTTAATAGTTTTTAATTCATAAAAAATCCAAAAATAATCAGAAAAATATAAAAATAGTTTTGAAAATTCTATTTTGATATTTTAGATTTTTCTAAGTCTTAATTTTATTTTTCTAGCTTTATTTCCTATTTTCTTGTATTTTAGGCTAATATTAAATAGTTAAAAATAGTTTTTAATTAATAATAATTAATTAAATAGTTATAAAAATAATTTTCCTTTTCTATAAATTTTCTTTTATCATTAGGTTTGTAAAAATGTCGTTTTCATATTTTTAGGATTTTTATTTTTTAGATCTCACTTTTTATTTTGTACGTTTACGTAATTTTATTTAAACGTAAGTTTTTAGTTTTAAACGTTCATCAATTTTAAAAATAGTGATAGCGTTTATTTAATATTTTTTATCTTTTTAATTTCCTTTAATTTGCATTTAAGCCGTTGTAATTTGTTGGCTTTTTCTGTAGTTATAATTATTCATATCCCTTTATCCGTTCAAATCTCTCGATCACTATACGTTTGGTGATCCATTGCATAGCTCGCTGGGACATAACGACCCGGGGAAACACTATACTCCCCAGATCTTCATTGAGTTCGTGTCTGACCCGTTTTAAGTTCCTTACGGTCGGCCATTCACAAGTGGTCGGTTTGCGTGAGAAAACTTGACGGTTTGGCACGGATCATGGCTCATAGCCTTTTTATAAATGACCTCGTACCACCGTTCGGGCTAACAAAATCAAGAGGTCATGTAGTAATCGCACGAGGAGCCAGGACACTTTAAATCGTAAATCCACAACTCGTCGATACGATACCCCGAAGAGGCCTCTTTATGATAATGAAATTCCCTACTATTGTAGTACTTATCATTTATAAGTAAATATTTGACGGGAAAAATGTTGTACAAAACATATGTCATCTTTCGTCAAAGACTATTTGAGTGGTGACGTGATAGTATAAGTTGTGTCGTGAAGTATTTGTTATGTGTAAGTATTGTGATGAAATGATTTCGGCGTGTCATATTATGATATTGTGTAAAGGTTTCAAAATATGTTTTTGACTAATATAAGAGTTAAAACTTTTTAAAAAGATGTTTATATAGTTTATATGTCATATAGTCATTTTATCAAAATCTAGTAAAACTTCATCTAATGACCAAGTTTTTGGGACAATTTTCGGGTCAACATACCCAAACTAGCCGTAACTTAGCCGCACAAAATAACTTTGAAACAATAATCATGGTCATATCTAGTGGTCATATTCAAGTTAAAATAGCTTGAGACATTAGTCTTGGTTTAACCATGGCTTTGTTTTGGTCTCAAAGAATCAAAATTACAAGTAAGTTTCCTTAGCCATGGCTGTTTTTCAGTCACAACAGGTCCGTGTAGTTTTTGCTGTTTTTTAGACTTTTCATTCACTTTCTGCTCATGTGCTCCCGAGTTTTTGAAGAAACTTTTATTCCGAGCAACTTTCGTGCTTTACACTTTTGCTGATTCGGATCATAAAAGAGTTTAAATAGCGTTTTAAAATCGTTTCAGAAGACTTTTTGACATAATATCAAGTTTTCATCTAGCCATCTTCTTTTAACCATAACTTTTAATCTATAAGTCCATTTCAAGTGATTCAAAAGCTCAAATTCAAGTTTTTACTTCTTCTAACAACTTTTTAAACTTAATCAAGTCCAAAGTTTATGATTTTTATGTTATAACTCATGATAATTCACTAGTTTCTTACTAGTTGTCTTAATGAGTTTCTATACTAGTTTTTACCCATCAATTTTATGTACAACATCATGCAAGCCTTATTACATATACTATTTATATCAAATACATCAAATAATCATAAATATCATTACAACCATATTGATTGACATGAAATTTAAATAACTTCTTACAAGAGTTAGGCTGAATAGTCACAAGAACAATCAAGCCTAAACCCTTTTCCAATCTTCAACCTTCTTCTCTTAACCCTAGCTTTACCAACCTTCTTACCCTTGAAATAAACCCTTTTACTTCATCCCCTAACTTCCTTGTATATCTTCTAATTCACCCTTGATATTAACAAAACAACCCTAGGATCATGTAGGTACCAACTTAAGCTCCATCTTCTTAGTGATCTTTGTAGTATAAAATCAAAAGATGGTATGTTTTGGTGCTTGAGAGTGGCCGGCCAAAGGAGAGAAAAACAAGAGAGATTTTTTATTTTTGCATGTGAATGGATAGTGTGAGAAGACTTGGGGGTATATAGGGGGACAAGAGGCGGTGAGTGGGATGGAGGTGGAATACATGAAAGCCACATGGCTTGTGAGAAGGATATCAAACGCCACCTCATGAGGAGGTGGTAGTTTGTGTGTTTATTTTGGATAATATTTGGTTTTTAGGGTATAGTTTGGTCCCGGTAATTACTAATGTTAAGCCCTTAATTCCTGAAACTTAAAACCGAGTAACGTAAAAATGTAATACTTCCAAAAATGTTAAAACTTATCAACATACTCCAACTAGGTATATTACAAGTATGATAAGTCTAATATGGTGCTTCTATGTTGTTAAAACCTAATAACGTAGGTTCGGGCACGCGTATTACTTAAAGGTAAAATATGTACCTAAAATTGGCAAAGTGGCAATAATTCACATGAATTATGACTAGTGGTGAAACTAAAGTATTTTTGAACACATAGACTTTTCCTAGTATTGTGTTGGTTGTGAGGATAATTTACACTATTTAATTTTGAGATTATTTATATAAATAATTAAAAGTAATTTATATAACATTAAATAGTAAAATATGGACCTGAAATATGCGAGGTGCTACATGAACCAACACCTAAACCATCTTCATCAGGGGATCTAAACTCTGCTACATCAGTTCCTCATCATCAACCACATGAATATCTCAGAAAATGGACACATGATCATCCACTGGATAACATCATTGGGAACCCTTCTCGTCCAGTATCCACTCGTAAATAACTTGCCACTGATGCCTTATGGTGCTTCTTCAATTCTGTATTATCAAAGATCGAACCTAAAGATGTCAAAACAACAATGTCTGAGGACAGCTGGTTTAGTGCTATGCAAGAAGAAATCCATGAGTTTGATCGTCTTGATGTATGGGAATTAGTACCTGCTCCAGATTATGCTATTGCTCTTAAGTGGATCTTCAAAGTAAAGCTTGATGAGCACGGTGATGTTCTGAAGAATAAGGCAAGGCTAGTGGCTAAAGTATACCGACAAGAGGAGGGTATTGACTTTGAGGAATCATTTGCTCCGGTTGCACGAATTGAGGCTATCAGAATCTTCCTGGCTAATGCTGCTAGCAAGAACATGGTGGTTTATCAGATGGATGTAAAAGCTGCTTTTCTTAATGAGGATCTCAAAGAAGTTGTTTACGTCAGTCAACCCGAAGGTTTCGTGAATCCAGAACATCCTACCCATGTCTACCGCTTGAAGAAGGCCCTTTACGGTTTGAAGCAAGCTCCAAGGGCATGGTATGATACACTGTCAAAGTTTCTCTTGACAAAAGGATTCAGCAAAGGAGCAGTTGATCCCACATTGTTCACCAGAAAGTCAGGCAAACACTTAATTCACGTTCAAATTTATGTTGATGACATTATTTTTGCCTCGACCGACCCTAATGAATGTGACCGATTTTCAAAAGAGATAGGCTCCAAATTTCAAATGTCTATGATGGGAAAAATGTCATTTTTATTGGGATTACAAATTTCACAAAGTCCCGGAGGCATTTTTATTAATCAATCTAAATATGCAAATGAAATTTTAAAGAAATTTGGATTTGATTCTTGTGACCCTGTTGACACTCCAATGGTGGAGCGCACAAAACTGGATAAGGACCACTCAGGGATCATGGTTGATCAAATGAAATATCGAAGTATGATTAGATCCCTTATGTACCTCACAGCCAGTAGACCTGATATTCTGTCCGTTGTATGCATGTGTGCTAGATACCAGGCTAAGCCTACCAAAAAGCACCTTGAAGCGGTTAAACAGGTCTTTCGGTATCTCCAAGGAACCATTAACATGGGACTTTGGTATCCGAAGGACACCGATATGTCACTAACAACATATGCAGATGCAGACCATGCAGGGTGTCAAGATACACGTCGAAGTACGTCAGGAGGTGCTCAATTTTTGGGAGATAAGTTAGTAAGCTGGTCTTCAAAGAAACAAATGAGTACGTCTATATCTTCTACAGAGGCTGAATACATAGCCATGTCATCTTGTTGTGCTCAAATCTTATGGATGAGATTCCAATTATCTGACTATGGCTTTGTATTCAACAAAGTTCCTCTGTATTGTGATAACAAAAGTGCCATTGCTCTCTGCTGCAACAATGTTCAACACTCAAGAGCAAAGCACATTGATATTCGACATCACTTCATCAGGTAACAAGTGGAGAAAGGTGTGGTTGAGCTATATTTCGTACGGACTGAATATCAGCTAGCAGACATCTTCACTAAAGCACTTCCTATAGAACGGTTTGAGTTTATCCTTCCACGACTTGGCTTGAAGAGCCTACAACCTGAGACACTCAAACATCTTTAGGAGGAAGAAGAGGAGTAAATGTGTTTTCTTATATATTCTTTTTACATACTTTATCAAAAAGCAAAATACAAAATTATAAAACCATCAAAAATAAAATAGAAAACTATAAAATTTCAAAACCCATAAAAATCAGAAAATTTTGAAAATGACCAAAAATATTGTTTTTCATATCATGTTTTGATAACATCTACAGACTTTGATCTGTCATTCAAAATTGGCACGGGTCTTTAGATGAAGTTCGAACAGAATTATTAAACATTTTATTTTAAAAAAAATGAGATGGAGAAAAATGTAAGTTTATTGTCATTTCAGGCAGTAACCCGTTTCAAAAGCAAAAACAGAGCCATGCTTAATCTAATTTTGAAACCTCATGCTCTGATTCTAAAAACAAAAGTTCATAAGAAAAGTTTGTCACCAAAAAGACAAATGTTTCCTCACAAATATTTTTCTTTCTAAATATTCTTCTGAAAAATATTTGTCATCTAATGAAAACTAAATTGCTTTGAACATAACTCGGACTTAATTTTGTAAATCATCTGGACCTACCATTTTTCAAAATCTCTATCTCTCATTCAACAACTTCAGTCATTGATTGAGGGGGAGAATGATTTCAATCAAAACAAAAAGGTTATTTTTCAAACAATTGGCACGTAAACGAGCAAGGTCTACATTTGGATAATCAAAAAGCACATTCTTTTGTACAATTAGAACCAGTCCAAGGCTAATATTGTGTTTTCATAAGATACCTAAGCATGTTTGATCATTGGAGATTAAAGTTTCATAATCTAATCCTTATCAGTTAAATGTTTTCAAAAGCAAGTCACACTTCTCCTCTAAAAGCTTTCAAAAATAATTTAAATCAATTGAGATCACAAATCTCAAAGGGTTTGAAAATTGTGATCGGGGGAGAATTTGTGATTTAAATTGGATATAAACTGATAATTCAATAAGTGGTTTTAGAAATATAATAACAAGCACTCCTCCCTACATGTGCCAAACGATTTCAAATTTTTCCATGCACATGTTAAGGGGGAGCATCTATCTCAAACCAAAAAGAATTGAAACGTGATTGATTTATATCAAAGTGTAGGTTCCCTCTAATATGTGCAAAACACGCTCGAATCTCGATGCACATATTGAGGGGGAGCAATCAAAAGAAAACCTCATCCTTCCCAAAAATGTTTTATCCAAAAGTATTTAAAATACTAGATTTGATCGGGAAGTGATGATGATTATTTTAGAAAATGTTGATCAAGAATTTGATCTTTTCAATCTCAATCTAAGATTTCAAAGTCCTCTTGCCTCCATGTGCATAAATTATTTCTAATACTTGAAGCACGTGTTGAGGGGGAGCATTTTTAAAATATCAAAAACAATTAAGGTTCAAAATACTTTGATTTTATATCACAAGTACCTTGATTGATCTTCAAATGGTTTTCAATTGGTTTCGAGGTGGAATGAACAATACCCAAAAGACCGACCAATTTATTTTATGCATGGAGATATAAGGATGGTTAGGTTAGGTATTCGTTCTCACGATCCCGCCAGAGCCGGAGGGATCTACCTAGGGACAATATACTAGATAGTGAAGTCCTTAGGTATGATGAAAAAAAGGAGAAAATTGAGAATAAGGGAAGACTGCCGACTGAGATTGAGCTAGAACTGGAATAAACCCAACAAGGTTCTAGTTATGAAGTCTCGGTAAGCACTGAAGGGTTTGAAGAATGAAAAATAATTAAATGTGAAAAGGGTGAAAAGAAATATCCCTCCTTTAATTCAACCTTAGGGCAGAAACCGGGTTCAATTCATATGCTACTGGCTGTTACCAAGGTACACCGGTATTGAAGACAAGACGTCATGGACCCAGTGACGCATTGCACTAAAACTTCCCAAGCTACTCAAGTTCCTCTTAAAAGGACTTGTTACATTCTCACGGGGAACCTACATAATCTATCGACTTTCTCTTAGAGATTGTTGATATTGAAGAAGGAGACCCTCTCCCTAGTATCCGGTATTGGAAACCAAAAGGGCACTATTGAGGCTAGAGCCAAGAGATCATCAATAAATCTCATTATTACACAATTAATGAAGACTTACTGCTTCACACAATATGAAAAGTAAGAATATATTTTAAGATTCCTACGCACTATCTTTGTGGTATTGCCAGAACATCCGAGTGATATGTAAAATTATTCACGATGAAGATGGAAATCCTTCTAGAGCCAACATCAAACAAGTTCTTGGTGGGTGACATGTGAGATCTTCTCGAAAGATCAAACTTGTGACAACTGGATAGAAACGATGGGGCGATTCATTCTTGAATCAACCTTGGTCCAGGAAATGGATTGACGGATACCTTTGAAAAACCGGTCGTTGTGCTCAACAAATCTTTTCTCTAGCACATCGACTGTGTATTAAGTTTTCAAAAATTTAAAGGGTATTTATGATTGAAAATTGATCTTTCTTATAAAACCTTCGTCGTATTGCAAAACTCTTTCTTCAAGCAATACGCGATTGTTTTCAAATAAATTTCTCATCAATCAGTGAATCTCAATTAGCTGGTTCACTCACTCCATGTTGTCTTCTTTGAGACGTTCCAGTTTGAGAACGACTTGATTAGCTGCGAAACCCTGTCAAGGAGGTTCTTCGGAATTCTACCTGATCACAGGCAGTACTTGTATTGTTCAACGGGGAACCGTGGTTCTTGCAACCCTATTCAACGAAAGTGATCAAAGACACTTTCGTGAGATTTATTGCTAACTGTTGTTTGCAGGAATACCCGACGGTTGCAGCTGATCAGAATTGAGGAGTCATTCCATAACCACATGCTCACACAGCACACTCACTTATAAAGAAATCATGATAAGTGCATATCTTCATCAACTGGCTCTGATATTTTCAATCCATGCTTCTGCTACGCTGCTGCAAATATCATGAATCAAGAAAGCTTCCGCTACTATGATGAGAAGATATCATGATCCAAAATGTGAGCATGTCGGTCCAAAAGTCACAACTTCACATAATGGAGATACAACAAAGGATAAGTCAGAGATTTTCTGTGACTGATGATCTCAAAGCTGGCTCAAAGAATCACCAACACGTGGATCAGTTAAAGACCTCCACTTGATATACAATACATGCAGAAAATGAAGAATCAAAGGCTACGAGCTACAGAGCAAAGATCTTAATCAAGAATCCAAGAACACCAAAATGTAATATCTGTTTGTAATTGAGGTGACCTCCCTTAGGGGGAGATTGTTAGGATTTAGAAAATCCGGTAGTTAAAGAGTCGGTCACCTCAAGTATATGTAATTGTTAGAAAGCTCGTAGTCGTAGTCTTTTAGTGATAGTAAGTAGTTTGTTATGTAACACCGTGGAGGACGGACGGGTCTTTACCTACTGTATGCCTGATCCACAGCCCGAAGGAGGGCATCCCATTCATGTAACTATAAATACCCTTTGCCTAGCAAGGCAAAGGGTTGGAGCTTTCATAATACATTTTTCTTTGTCTCACTAAAGTTCCCAACTCTCTTCCACTTTCTCTCTCTAAAACTCATTCCATTCGACCCATATGTATGTGTAATTATGTGTTAGTGAAAACCAATATGTAACAGGGTCACCATTCCAATCACCATCACCATTTCGATCACCATCTCATCATCACCTCACCATCATATCATCCTTTTTTTATGTCTTCTTTTGATTTGAATGAACCGTTTGTTTCAGAAGTTGATTTGATTGATGTTGTTGCGGTTGATAATGTTGTTGATCAGTTGTTAATTATGTAGATCAAGTTGTTAAGATTCATTCTAATTAAGTTGCACACCAAGTGTTTGGTGAAATGTGTGAGTGAAAAATGTTTGATAATCTTGTTATTTGCTCATGTAATTCTGCTTATTAATTAAATTGTTAGTCGAATTTTTGTTTTTAACTGCATTTGAATGTTGTTTTTATGTCTGATTATTGTTTTGAATCTGCTATGTATCTTACGTGTAGTATCACCAGTGATATTTGAAGTTGAACTGTATATCTGTATTATCAATTGTGATATTTGTATTATCACTTGAGAAATTTTGTTTATTTGATACTTTTAGTTTATGTTTTAGATTGTCAGTAGCATTAGGTTTTAGAATGATATCATTTTGGGATGGGTGAATTGATGGAAATTTGATGCATGGAAGGTGTTTGACAAAATTCCTAAGAGAGGGATGCACAAGTTGAGAAGCAATCACATGTTCCTGTTTGTTCATCATTTCATATATGTAACCAAATCAAAAATATTTATTTGAATAAACAAGCTTTAGGGAATTAATCAAAGTGCACTGTAGTTATTGTAAATGAGTAATCATATCCTATGTTGCATTAGTTGATGCTTATTTTCATTATTCTGAATGACGTCCTTTTGAATTATTTTAGTGCGTTTTGTATTTTGCTTTCTCCGTCACTCTATATCTGAGGTGATGCAAATTTGATGTATTGTTCGATAATTGCGCAGTGACCTAGAGCTTAAGCCATAAGGACTGCTTATCTTAACAATCGTGAAGGAAAATAAAATGAAAACATGGAAATGATTGGGAAGTCTGATCCTTATGTGATTGCATATATTCAGCCACTTGAAAAGTTCAAAAGAAAGGTTATTGATTACAACTTAAACCCTATTTGGAATCATGTAATTCGGTTAATTGCAGAAGATAAGAAGACCCAATATGTTGTACTTGAGGTTACGCTTTTCTCCTTTTTTTCTTTTCTGTATTGCTGGTTTCTCAGTTGTATCATAGGTGATATCACAGGTGCGTCAGCTTTCTTTTATTTTGTTGAATTAGTTATGGTAATGGAGGATCTATGATATCACAGGCGATATCAAAGTTGTTTGAGCTTCTTCAATTTGTTTTGTGGAGCTGTTGTGCTTTTTTGAACCACGGCTGCAGTTGTTGTTGATTCTTTTGTTTGATGGAGCCGTGTTTTTGCAAATTTCAATCACAAATAGTTTGGTGATATCGTCTCTTTTTATTCCACATACAAAACAAACAAGTATGATTTTTAATTTGTAATAGCTCCTGTGAGATTTCATTGTTTTTTATACATTTTGTATATATTATCACCTGAGATATTTCTCTTTCCAGGTACATGATGGTTTTTGTGCCTTTCACTGCAATTGACAATCACATGAGATATGTTACTGTTGGTTCTGGTATGCTTAAGAACGAAACTACTGAATCTTGTGTAGGGTTACTCCAAGCATTTAAGAAAGATTTTGTGCGTTATCCGAATATCATTGTAACTGGTCAAGATGGTGCCATGCGAAACGTAATTATAGCTGAGCTTCCTAGTTCCAAGCCCCGTCTTTGTCATAAATTAGAAGTTATGTATCTCTTGTGATAAATAGTTGGAATTAATTTTTACGAGGTCTTTGAGAGTTTATAGAATATTTTGTCATTTTTATCACTTGTGATAAAGCATGAAAATGATGAAATGTTTACATCATTTATGTGTTTACTTGTTTTTACTTGTTTCTGACATGTATCACTTGTGATATTATTCTTTACTTGATATATATGTTGAATTTTTTTTGCCGAATCGTTATGTTACTCAAAAGCAATGCTTAATTAATCATATTCTTGTTTGATTTTGAGAATATGTCATGTTTTTATTTTCATAGTTTTCTTCATGAAGTCAACGGTATTTTTAACTGATTTTTCATTAATATCACTTGTGATACTCTAATAAAATTACCAAAAGAAAGTTATATTTAGATAAACCAAAAGCATTGTTTTCAACTGAATAGAAATTACCATTGTTTACAATTTAAGTATCAAAAGAAAATTACAATTTAAGTAGCAAAAGAAAATTACTAATTGATGCTTTTCTCTTTTTATTTTCTACAACTTTCTTCTTGCCAGCTTTATGAGTATCCCCTCCTTTTGTCTTCTTTCCCACTTCATTATTTTTAGTTTGCAGCCTCTTCTTCTTCATTTCTCTTATTCTTTTTCTGAAACTGTCTTTGCTTTCTTACATGCAGTCTCTGTTTTCAGTTCAACAGTTATTGTTGGTGGTGTTGGTGGTTGTAGATCCTGTTATATCATAGGTGATATCACAGATGTTTCTTTCAGTATTTGTTGGTGGTTGATAAGGTTTTAAAATGTACCTTTTTGAGGGGTCGTTTAAGCCCTTATTTGATCACTTTGTATCCGTTATTACTTAATATCGTTCATTTTCACTTTTTAGGTATCTTGAAGGCAAAATGCTGGAATGACACTTATTCGGACGAAAAGGCGCGAATATACGAAGAAAATGGCCAAAGTCAAGAATCGAGACACTCAGGCTGCTGAAACTGAAGGGGACGGCGTCAGGTGTTATTGCATCACTTTTGTGACGGCTCAGTAGCCAAATTGCTTATTTACAAGTGACGGTGTCAGATTTAAAAGAGTAGGTCGTCACAACTCAGACAGCCTAGATTTGATCCAGACGACGTCAGAGACTGAAGGGGACGGCGTCACAAGCATAAGGTGACGCCGTCGCAAGACTAACGTGGCCAAGACGAAACCCTAATGACGGCGACCCGACGGCGTCACAAATCAAAGGGTGACGCCGTCGCATATGTAATCTTATATATAGAATCTGAATTTTTTAGTTTTCAGTGTGTAGTCTTTTGGAGTAAAAACCTAAACTGAACCAAGGCTGTCTTGTACAGTATTTTAGGGTTCTAAACCCTATCTTACATCAAGATAAGTGTTTTACTTCATTAATTTAATTATGTCTTCAATTACTTGTGTGTATGCTTGCATGTTCTCCATGTCCGGCTAATTTACTTGTGTGTTTGTTTAGGGAATATGAAACTTAATTATTGAATATTGATTGGTTGTCTCTTATCTTAATTGTTAATGATCTAGTAATGCGATAGGTCATCCGTTGTGTAGTTAACGCTTGATTAATCTTTGTGAACCTTAGTTTATAACACCTAGAGTTGTTGTAGGCTAAACCATCCGAAGAGTACCTTAGAGTTAAAGTTTATAAATCCTAGAGACTTTGTAGGCGATAACCTTTGGTAGTTTCAAAGAGTTAGGGATAAACGCATACCCTACGACCTTAGACACACAACGCGATTAAGAATAAGGATGTGACAATTCAACCATCAATAGGAGATAATTAAAGAGTAATAAAACCTAAGTAAACACATCTTTAAACCATCATACGAGCACACAATAATTAGACATAGACTACCCTCACCTTAGTTAATTAGATAATTAGACAAGTAGAGTAATCGGTAGAAATACCAACCCCCCAAATCCAAACCCCGAGATTCGTACCTTTCCATTTCCTAAAAAACATAAAAAGATAAAAAATAATCTTCCTCAACCCCAACCTTAGCGTAGTAACTTCTCACTAGCATTCCTATTCCCCTAGAGTACGATATCAATTCCCGTGACTTACCCTAATACCACACTACAACGATTAGGTTCACTGCCTAGGGTGTTGAAAAACTTGCTCGACGAAAAGGAAGTTCCTTTGACCCCGAATGACGCGTGTAGCGTTATCAAGTTTTTGGCGCCGCTGCCGGGGAATAGAATAGCTAGTTAGGAGTCCACCTCGTTTAGGTTTCTTTGCTTGATTCCTATCAAGTAAATTTTTCTCACTTTTTAGCTTCTTCGTAGTCTATCCCCCTTCTTCGTGACCTTTGTTCGTAACCCCATCACTTTTCATCATGGAAGGTGATAAACCACCAAACAAATACCCACCACTTGATCCAGCCTTTGCCAACCAACTTCGAGCTCGTATTGTTAGTGAAATTGGAGAGCTTAGGAAACTAAATAGGATAATTAAAAATACGCTTGAGGAAGCCCTTAAGGAATCTACTAACCCTGTAGATAGTGATTCAACCTCAAGTGATTCGGATGATGACTTAGAAGATGGAGGCTTATAGGGTGTTAGAAATTATGGAGGATTGTAAGGAGGAGGAAGAACTTAGGGAGTATTTCGACTAGTACCCTAAGGGGAAGGAAACCGCCTATCACTATAACGTAGTTAACTACCCGAGACCACCCTTCGAGCCTCGCATAAGAAGGGGTAACCCTAAAAACATCAAGATACCGTGTATGATTGGATACTTATATAGGGATCACACCTACATTGACTATAAGGCTCCCATGAATATAATGTCTAGGCTCTATTACAATTGGATCATGAGCAAAAAGCTAGAACCTATGAGGGACCCCTTTCGCCCTAAGAAAGCAAGTAACTATGTTGGGAGGGCTAAATGATTGCATGTCTTCGTAGGTAACTTCACATATAGGTGTGATTTCATGATCTTGGAAAATGTTAAGGGCATCAATGATGGATTTTTAGGGGACGTGATACTTGGGAGACCATTTATAGAGGAGTCTAAGATGGTTTATGATCGAGAGAAAGGAATAATCGAGTTCTCAAATGAAGCCGAGAGTGTTAAATACATAATGCCCCACAAAAATAAGAAATTTGAGGGTATTGATGATTTAGATGTGGACAACATTCCGGCATTTGAAGTAGACTGGAAGAACAAGGTTTACTACACTGCTTGTCTTGAGTTAGGCCCTGAATACATTCGTGATGAGAGAAGGGTTAAGGAGATCGAATGGGCCTCTAAGATTAGGACAACGTAAGGGCACGACTACGAGTCTAGCTACAAGACTCATAAATAAAGCAAAGCGCTTCGTGGGAGGCAACCCATGCTTAATTGTTTGCTTGTTTGTGTCATATATCTTTTATTGATTGCTTATTCTCATGTTTAAATTTGTAAAAATGCTTTATTTTGTTTTTAACCTCGTCTTAATTACATATAAAGGTATTTTACATAAAGGATAAGTGTAGGGAGGATTACACACGTTTTCAAAAACGTAAACATGAGAATTTCACTTAATTAAAAGATATACATGTGTGTTTGTTCGAGTCAAATGCTTGTATCGAGTCATAATGGATGCTTTGCAGGAAATTTTTCCAGATTCTAAAGATGTAAATTTTCTAGAAAATCGCAGACCAGTTTTTGTCAGGATAACCTGACGGGCGTCAGGATCGCAACCTGACGGCGTCAGGAAGGAGCAAAAATAATTGATTACTTTTTCTCGTTTTCTGAGCTACTCATAATTTTTTGGAATTTTCCAGGTCTTAATTTTCCAGAAATTCTGTAAACATCCATTCCACAAGCATTATATCCTAGTTTATTAGAGTCTTATATATATTATTACCTCCGATTTTAAGCGAAGGTTTCGTTTGTTTTCTTCAAGTGTGCAGGTTTAATTTATCAAGAAGGAGATACATAAGATGAGAAGGAGATTTTCACGCAAACGTTCTTCTTGAAGAAAGATGTAACCACGACTTTACACGGATCCTACCGAGCTAATCAGGGGAGTACTAGTTTCTTTCATCTTTTATTACCTTCCATTATCATAACTTTGATACTTTCGGGAAACATTGGGGAAAATGTTCAGTTTAAGTGTAGGGAGGGAAAATAAAACGGGAACTTTGAAACTATGCTTATCCTTGATTATTTGCTTTGTCCAATTACATTTGTGTAATAAACCATGAGAAAATGTCGGTTAGGGTAATTTTGGCACCAAATTTAAAAGTTTTCATGACATGTAGGAGTGGGCCATTAGTCTTAATAAAGCGTCTCATGGATAGGAAGTTATATGACTAGCACAAAAGAACCCTTTACCACTTAAATTCCACCCAAAATGTAAGGATCACCCTTAGATTAGTAGGAATTAAAGCATCCATCTTTAATGCTTAGTGTGTGAACCGGTAGTATAATAGATTCTAGAACTTGTTTTGTGATGCATCCCGAGATCGCTAGTAAGACTACACTTGTGTAGTTAGGAATAACTAAATGATAAGAGGCATTAGGATAACCCTTGTTTAATACCCGTAATATAATTACTTCTTCTACATCGGTTGAGTAATTCCCCCATAGCTTTGCGTTGTACTCATTTTTAGTACACGATACCCCTAGTTAACCCCTCAGAGCCTATCTTTTTTGCGGTTCTCGTGATGTTTCGGTTTTCCGGAATATCAATGAAGAGCATTGTTTACACCCCACCCCCAAATGTACACCCAAATCGCCTTAGCCTACCTTGTATGCACTCACTTTTAGTGCATTATTGTTATCACACTAAACCCTTAGTTCAATTATCTAGTTGCTTGCATAAGTTGCTAAGTCGAGTCATATCCTTTGTACACAGTTTTGGGACGATTGGGATTCATGAGAAAAGTTAAAATTTATGAAATGACGGGAAGGGAAATTCAAATTCCCTTTATTTGCGTAATAATATACTCCAAGTGTTTTGATCTTTTCAATTCGGGTCAAATTAGTGTTAGAGTAATAAAAACTCAAGTGTAGGGATGTGCCCAAGGTTGTAAAAATCGCTAGGCGCTAGTGAGGCGGTTGGGTAGGGCCTAGCGATTAATCGGTTAGGCGGGAATTAATCGGGGATTAATCGGATTGGAATTTTTATGCAAAAAAATGTGGTTTTAGATATTATATTATTTTATATAAATGGATAAGCGTATTGCATCAAAGTTCAAATATTTCAAGTGTTCAAATATAGACATAATACATAATTCTTCAAAGTTCAAAGTCAAACATAAATATTACTCGGTTTGTTGACCATTTTTAAAGGGCCTTTGACTGATTTTGTCCGATTAATTGGTTTATTGACCGATTTTTAAGTGATTTTGTCCGATTTTTAAGCGATTTTGTTGACCAATTTTTAAGCGCTTTTGTCCAATTAATCCGATTAGATCGATTTTGTCTGATTAATCAGTTTGTTGACTAATTTTTAAGCGATCTTTGACCAAACCGATTAAATAGGCCGATTATGATAAATCAAGGCGCTTAGCGAGCGATCAGCGATTATGCGGGGATTAATCGGCCGCCTGGACCGATTTTTACAACAGAGGATGTGCCTATAAATTCCTATCATTTTGATGTTACCATAGAGGATGGTAGAGTAAAAGTGTATTAAAAAAAATCGAAAAAAAATAGAAAAAGAGAAAAAGAAAAAAAATTTAGAGTGTTGAAAAAATAAATAAATAAATAAAATAAAATAAAAAAATATATACGCGCTACCATCCTACATCCATCTTTAAATTTTGTTTGTTTGTTTCAGTTATCTAGAGTCTAGAGTTTCGAGTCTTGGCTTAGCAACGCCATTCTTCGCATGCTTGTAACATAAAGATTTTTGACTTGCCACCACTAAATAGCCTATCCCACCAAACCCTTTGTTTCCCTACCGTAAGCCTAACATTACAACCCTTTAAAAGACCTCTTTGATAGTCTTTCCTAGGTGCTTATGCCAAAGCGATGGAGGTTTGATCTAGTCTCAAGCCTATGGTAATCTATGTACTAGGACCGGTTAATGAGTGTTTATCTTCCATTTCCAACTTGTTATATTTCATATACACCCGAGAGATGTGAGTATCCAAACACCTCATGTGAGGTGCTAGTATGTAATTTCCGTGCTTGTTATGACTTTTGCGGGTCTTATATGTGTTGTGAATTGTTCTAAACCAATGCTTCATGACCCCTAACTTATAAATTAACTGGCTAAAAGCACATTTGCTTGAGGACAAGCAAATACCAAGTGTAGGGATATTTGATAAGGTTTTAAAATGTAATTTTTTTAGGGGTCGTTTAAGCCCTTATTTGATCACTTTTGTATCCGTTATTATTTAATATCGTTCCTTTTCACTTTTTAGGTATCTTGAAGGCAAAATGCTGGAATGACACTTATTCGGACGAAAAAGCGCGAATATACGAAGAAAATGGCCAAAGTCAAGAATCGAGACACTCAGGCTGCTGGAACTGAAGGGGACGGCGTCAGGTGTTATCTGCGATGTCGTCGCATCACTTTTGTGATGGCTCAGTAGCCAAATTGCTTATTTACAAGTGACGGTGTCAGGCTTTAAAAGAGTAGGTCGTCGCAACTCAGACAACTTAGATTTGATCCAGACGACGTCAAAGACTGAAGGGGACGGCGTCACAAGCATAAGGTGACGCCGTCGCAAGACTAACGTGGCCAAGACGAAACCCTAATGACGGCTACCCGATGGCGTTATAAATCAAAGGGTGACGCCGTCGCATATGTAATCTTATATATAGAATCCGAATTTTTTAGTTTTCAGTGTGTAGTCTTTTGGAGTAAAAACCTAAACCGAACCAAGGCTGTCTTGTACAGTATTTTAGGGTTCTAAACCCTATCTTACATCAAGATAAGTGTTTTACTTCATTAATTTAATTATGTCTTCAATTACTTGTGTGTATGCTTGCATGTTCTCCATGTCCGGCTAATTTACTTGTGTGTTTGCTTAGGGAATATGAAACTTAATTATTGAATATTGATTGGTTGTCTCTTATCTTAATTATTAATGATCTAGTAATGCGATAGGTCATCCGTTGTGTAGTTAATGCTTGATTAATCTTTGTGAACCTTAGTTTATAACACCTAGAGTTGTTTTAGGCTAAACCATCCGAAGAGTACCTTAGAGTTAAATTTTATAAATCCTAGAGACTTTGTAGGCGATAAACTTTGGTAGTTTCAAAGAGTTAGGGATAAACGCATACCCTACGACCTTAGACACACAACGCGATTAAGAATAAGGACGTTGTTAATACAAATAAGCCGTAAAAACGTTTATTTATATTTTACGATCTTCTAATGTTTTGTCGATAACAAACGTAAAATCATATTAACGAAACAAATAAAATACGTAAATGGTTTGAACTAATAGTTTCTAACATATTCACATTTTCACATAAAACACTAAAACAAGTATAAGTGATTTTATGATTTAAGTAATACATATGTACAACAACTAGTGTTTACATACTTGGATAAAATATACACATAACTAGTATGTAGTATATTGGGTAATATAAATGGGTAGAAACTTAAGTATCACAACCCATTGGGAAAATACATTGAATATAGTTGGGTACAACCCAAAGCCCATAACCCATGGAGCTTGACCCATAACCCATTGCATGACATCATGCTTATATCATACATGGATAATATCCATAACCCATGGATCAACCCATACCCAAGTGACCAAGTGCATTGCACTCAAAAGATACATTGTATCTAGCTAAAGATCCATGGTTCAACCCATGACCCATAACCAAAATACCCATGGGTAAAAGGGAGCGTCCCACGGATCCCTAGCTTTACGCTAGACGGATCCCTTGTGGAAGGGATCCGTGGGATCCGGGGAACAGTAGAGAATCTTCTATATAAATAGTGAACCATTTCTTTCCTTTTATCTCACCACTTCACATATACTTTCTCCAAGTATTATATCTCTCTAAACTCAAATCCAAGAGATCTATGTAGTTTGTGTTTTGTTTTTGTATGATCTCTAGGTTCCTCTTAAAGGCGAGATCACCACTTCTTGAAGTCGAGCAAGCTCAAGTCCATGAGTTGCCATGCTTCGTCATCATCAAGACAACTAAGGTTCTCTTGTTGATAGTTCTTTCCTCCTCCGTAGATGTTGGGTTGAAGGCATTAGTGAAGGATGCCGAAAGAGTCAAGACGAAAGCATTAGTGAAAGATGCTTAACGTCCGTGTCAAAAGCATTAGTGAAGAATGCTAAAGGTGTCAAGACGAAGGCATTAGTGAAAGGTACCAAGCGTTGTGTCAAATGAATTAGTGAAGGATGCCTAAAGATCAAATCAAGTGGCATTAGGAAAGAATGCCTAGGTTGTATAAACGATGAGGTGCATCGTTATACATATAGTATTTGTTTAGATCCTAGGATGGTGATATCCTTGATGGTGTTGTAATAAGGAGTAGATCTCCTTAAGATTAGGTGTTGTGTTGTGATAGGATTAGTTCTCCTTGGAGTGAAAGAACTCGGTGGTTAGCCTAGCACCGTATAAAGGGTAGGCGACGTTGTGATAGGTGTGGTTCGCCTTGTGTGAAGGAACTCGGTATTTAGCTTTGTACAGGAAAAAGGTTAAGCGACGTTGTGAAGGCTTCTCCGCCATAAGGAGTTGGTGTAGTGTAAACGAACTCTCGAGTAGGTGACTCGGGGAGTGGAGTAGGGCAAGGAAGGTGTCCTTGTATCCGAACCACTATAAATACTTGTGTCGTGGTGATGTGCTTCTTACTCTTTATCTTTCATTACACGTTTATATATCTATCTATCAACGTCCAACATAAGCAACCAAATAGATTGACATAAGTCGATCTAAATATTTAAAAGGAAGCTTTAAATTAGTAAAACTATTCAACCCCCCCTTCTAGTTTTCCACAATTGGTATCAGAGGTTCGTTACCAAGTTTCTTAGAGTATGTTGTACTTTAAAAACTTGATACGATCCGTGTATGTTTGAAAACTACAAAGAAGGATTTTTCAAGTCATGTTTTAAAAATCATCATAATGTTTATTGTTGGACAATGATAGAATGTTCTAACATTTTCCTTGTTAAGTATTCTCCATACTTGGATCTGGGCTTACCAAGAAGATCATGAAGTATTTCGCGTCAATGGTTTCTAAAACCATAAAAAGAGAATATAGCAAAGGATTTGGGTATCTTAGAAGATCATGAAGTATTTCGCGTCTATGGTTTCTAAAACCATACAAAGGGAATACATCAAAGGTATGTTCTCTTAGTTACAATTATTAGTCAAAAACATGCTAAATTGCTTGTGGATAAAATGGTGAGATATGCTACCATCTTAGAGCAGGAGGTACGGTGGTGCCAAACTTGGTGCCAACGAGTTTGGCGCGACGCCAAGTTTGGCGCACCGTTACCTCTGTCGCGCCAAGAGGCCTCGCGCCAAAACTAACAGCCCACTTTCTTCTTTTTTTTTTTTTTTTTTTTTTTAAATAGCCGTTGCATTTAAAACCAAACGGCTAGTTTTGGGTTTTTTTGATTTTTTGACCTCTTTTTTACCACTTTTACCCACTTTCAAATCCTATATAAACCTTATCACTTATACCACTTCACACACACTTCAAATACATCTCAACTTCAATATTTTTTCAAGAAAATGAATCCCAACAACACCCCTTGGATCAATCGAATGCTTAACTATCCATCGAACCAAA
The DNA here is from genome assembly GCA_019973895.1 of Chrysanthemum seticuspe. Classification (NCBI taxonomy): domain Eukaryota; kingdom Viridiplantae; phylum Streptophyta; class Magnoliopsida; order Asterales; family Asteraceae; genus Chrysanthemum; species Chrysanthemum seticuspe. The sequence continues at coordinate 233,099,226 of BPTQ01000004.1, forward strand.
TGATCGGTTCGTCTTCGAATCCGAATCCGGACACCCACAGTCACTACTTTCCTTCGTTTTCTCAACAAAACTCATACGTCAATCCCGACGAATACGCTTTGTTTTCTCAATGGAAAATGCAACAACAACAACAACAAAACGAATCACAACCAAGATCGTCCCACCAATCGTTCCACCTTCTTGACGAAGACGAATCCGAAGAGGACGCGGTCATCCCGACCCCCACGTCCAAAAAAACAAAAATGAAGGAACCGGCGAAGGCAAAGAAAACGAAAAAAAAGCAACCAACAACCGAAGAGGAAGCCGAGACCCACCAACGATCGCGTAACGCATGGACCGACGAAGAAGAACTACTTTTGGCGCAAACTTACATTCAAGTATCCGAGGATCCAAAAGTCGGTGCGGATCAAGGTAATGAAACGTTTTGGTATAAAGTTTTGGAAGCTTACAACAAGGAAGCAAAAAAATAAAAGTTTGTAACTCGTACCAAGAACATGCTTACCGGAAAGTGGACTCCGATGAATCGTTGTGTCGGGAAGTTTAATTCGATTGTGAATGAAACGGCTGTTATGAGTGGGGAGAACGATATGGATTTCATGGAACGTTGCCACACTTTGCACAAACGATATCATGGCGATTTTAAACATTCGTCGGCTTGGAAGTTTTTGAAGGACAAGCATAAGTGGAAAAATCCAGACTCAACAAATGCAAGACGTAATCGTCTTCGGGTTACGGAAGAGGATCCCGAGCATTTTGGACCCGACGCATTGCCAAGGCCGGACGGGGTGTACCGGATCGCAAAGAGCCAACGTTCGTCTAACTCGACCGCAAGTTCCGGTTCAAACCCGGAAATGTTTTCACAAATGATGGAAAAACAATACGAGTTGGAGCGAAAAATGAAGCAAGATGTTCTTGAGCGGGAGTCTCGAGCGAGGGTCGATTTAATCGAAACTCAAAGGATAGCCGAAGATATGCGGGTGCTATCTATAGACACAAGCACGCTCGATCCGATGAAGGCGTCAATCGTGAGGGCCCAACAAGCACGGATCCGGGCAAAATATCCACAAGAATAATTATGTTATGTTTTTTTAAGTTTATTGTTTTTTTTTATTTCTTGTAATGTTTTTTTTTATGAATAAAGTAATTTTAGGATATATTGTTTTTAAATTTTATAAAAAAATAAAAAATAAAAAAATTGAGTTTGGCACCAGAAATTCTGGTGCCAACGGATACCCCAGAAATGTGGTGCCAAACAGTTTCTGGTGCCAAACTCAAAAACTGCTGACGTGGCAGTTTGGCACGAGCTTGGCACCACACTTTGGCACCACTGTACCCAGTGCTCTTATAATAAGCATAATGTGAAAAGTGTTTTAGTGATATTTTTTCTTTGAAGTTTTGTTGTTAGATATCTTGCTAATCAAGCTTGAATAAAGGTAAAAATGGGTAATATAACTTCACTAAAAAGTCTACAAAGGTTAAACCTTTTCGTCGGGTCAAAACATGCATTTTGGTAATTCTGTGTCAGATCCGCGGATCCCTCTGTTTACACTGGACGGATCCCTCAAGCAAGGGATCCGTGGTACAGAAGACAGTTTTTGTCTGAATGTCAAAAATTCATAACTTGTTAACCGTAAGTCGTTAGAAGTCGTGCCACCTATCCTTTTAAAGGTATTTGAGTCTACTTTCATTTAAAAATGATTTCATAAACTGATTCAAAACAAAAATTTACAGAATCATTGTTTTATAATAGAAAGTCATTTTTCGGTCATAACTTTTGCACAACTTTTGATCTAATTGGAGACGGATGTTTTCATCTTTGGATAACAATGTGTCCTCTTTTGAAATTAAGGTTTTGATCATATTTATAAACATAAAAGAAAATAATCAAGCTTGGTATACATGTTTATATTTAACACAAAGCGATGAAAAGAACTTTCGTATGCTATGCTAAATGATTAATTGTCTTACCTTGCATCACTTGATTATTTGCTTATCTCAAATAGTTTTTGTGCTTGTTTGTTTGAATAACATATGTGATTTCCTCACCTTGCTATTCATCCTCTTGTTTGTCGATTTAGTAATATTTTATTAATCAATGTGCTATTTGAAGGAGTGTTTGGGATAACATCTAGGTGTGTCAAAAATGCTAGTTTAAATACTTAGATAAGTCATATAAGTTCAAAATTGTTTAAAACATGTAATATACTAAAAGGATTCTTGTTAAGTTTGTCATATATGCAACATAAATGTTTTATGTGCTTATATGATTTCTTGATTTTATATTTCTTGTGTCATTTTCTAAAAACCACAAGAATGTACATCGGATCATAACCTACACTTGTGTTGATGATGTACTCTCCCGTTTCCCGTTTCATGATCGCTTTCCAAGCTTTATAGTAGGATTGACAACTTGATTATTTCATCCGATATACTCAAGTAAATTATTTTGCAACGCAAATATAATTGGTCATATCCGAAAATCCAAACTCGAGCTTTCCAACAACATATGTTGAAGTAGCTCACACAACCATTTTTTTCACCTTATGGAAAACTTTATATTTTTATTTTTAAACATGACACCTTCGTCACCTTAGTAGTTTCAAGAATAATATTAATAAAAACGAAGCAAAGTATCATCATTGTTACTCTTCGATAGGCCATTGTAGGAATATAAATTTTCCTAACTTGAGAATGAATACTGGAGAACTTATTGCACTAGAAACTCAATTTGACCTAACGGTTGAATTGTTTCCTTGATGGAAGTTGGGTATGTGGAATCACCCGTAAAAATGGTCGTGTTTAGCCGTAATTGAGCACCGCTAGTAGTGGTCTCATATTCATTCTCTCACTTGATAAATCTATACTCCTATGTTTTCCTAAAGTAAGTTTACAATGGAAATACTTTGTGTTGTCTTAGGATTACTAATCAAACAAGCTGTAAAATTAATTTTTCTTTTAAGTTAATCACAACCACTTTCCTCATCAAGCGATTATCTTGCCTTGATCGAGAAGAGCTACATGACTTCACGGATGAAGTTCATTGTATGCTAATCACCATCCGTAATGACTATACATAGCTCATTGCTTCCGTTGACCAAAACAACAACTCCGGATGAAGTATATGATTTTCTTGAACTAGCACCTCACAACTCTATTGTCGTGAATACTATCAATTACTCTTTTATTTCTTGACATATATCTTGCACACCATTGTTAATACAAACGATTTACTAATCTAGATCGTAAATATGTTTTGAGTTTCTTGAATAGTGCTTGTTAAGTTTGATAAACCTCTGTGTTACTTGTGAGTTCGATCTCATTTGATATCTTAGTGTTAGAACCTCTTAAACTTGAAATATGATGCATTGTCAAAGTCATTGCATACCTTTAGTAAAGGTTCTGCTGAGCAGATGGACGGATTCCAAAGTTTGTGCTAGACGGATCCCTTCACTTAGGGAACCGTGGGATCCGGGAAAACAGAAAATGCAATTGCAAGCATTATATTTCAAACATATCCTTAGAACACCTCACACTAAGCTAAACATAGTGTCTTAAGGCAAATTAAGTCCTTATCAAGATAGGTTGATCCTTCCTACTCACACACCTAGATCACACTCTAAAACGCTTGTAGATCTACCGTTTCATTTTAATCCATTACTCTTCCGCTCTCAAACTCACACTTCATTTTCTACTTAGTCTTTAAAATCTTTTGATTATGGCAAAATTGATCATAAATCATCCTAACCTCAAAATTGATCAAAGTTGATCAAATTCTAATTTTCTCATCTCAAAGCCTCTAGGATATTTTCCAAAACACTATCCTAAGTCACAACCTGATCTCTAGGATCATTTAGCTTCAATTGACACTCTCATCTTTAGTGTCATCCTTGCTCATCCATTGGTACTCTTTGAAAGTTCCAAATCCTTCCATAAGAGACAATCATTAGCTACATCACTCATTACCTTCAAGTACTTAAGCACCCCTTCATTTAAGACACTTAGGAAGACTGAAACACTCAAGATGTTATAGGTCTTAGATCTTAGAAACGTCATTTCCACTCTTTCATAATTGCTGAATTGCCGGATCCTTAGGATTAGCCTAGACGGATCCCTCTGAGGAGGGAACCGTGGAAACCGGATGACAGTTTATGTCAAATCTTGCTAAAACAATCATTTCAACTCATCTTCCTAACTCAAACACTCCATCTCATCTTAAATGAGTTCCTAGATCAGTGCAACCTCTGAAGTTGACTCTTGTGCATGTTAATCATCACATTCCAATGAATCCTAGTGGCTTAAGGCTTAAATGCACTTGCCAAATCTCTTGGTTTATAAACCACTTTGTTAGGACCTCCCTAGTCATCACTCTCATCCTAACTTTCAGCACTTTAGAAATCTTTGCAAATCTCTTGAAAACATCTCATCATGAGGAAAACCCCAAGTAGTAACTTATCCACCAAAGAACCACCCATGAAGAAGGCTCGTGTTATACACGAAATCTCTTCAACCGAATCATCTCCGGTCAAGCCAACAAATGATAGGATCCTTCATCATCCAATCAAACCAATTCCTAAAAGGATAGTACCCACAAAACTACCAATGCCAAACACCACCATACCTCCTAAGCCAAACAATATCATCTCCACTAAACCATCACCATTAGTTCCTAGAGCTATTTCGTTTACATCCCCACTATCATCACCACACCTCTACAATTTAGAGGACTTGCCTCCTAGGCTGTCTCATCCGCTTCCGCCGACAACATTTTCCTCATTAGGAGGAATAATAGTACAAAATCAAGGTGTTGAGTCAACACTTGCTCCGGCTTCCTTTTTGCCGTTTCCGTCATATAATCCCATTTGGATTATGAGAAATCATCAAAGTCAACCACCCGACCATATGGAAGTTGACACTTCTCTACCACCACCATCATTCTTGGTCGAGCCATTCTCAAATGTGCCTCCACCAATCCCTCCATCGTTTGAAGCTCCACAAGCCGCTTCACTTGATCCTTCGCATCAAGCCATCTCATTTCTTCCACCACCACTACCTAGCCATGACAAAGATTGCTATCATTGTCAACATGTTGAAGGTTTGATACATGAAGTACGAGAAGACCAACGTTTCATGTTCTATCATCTCCTCGAACGTTTCGACGAGATCAAACCTAAACAAAACTTGAGCTAGAAGATTTTAGTGGTGTCCTAGCATCAAGTGTTAGTTGGTCTAGAAATTCCTAGTCATGTATTGTCTATCTTCTTATTTTTAGAGTCATGTATATCATAACTCTTGTTTTATTAAATGATATTACATGCTACTTGCTATATTTCTGAGTATATGAGTATATTATATAATCCATATCTCACTTTGGTATTAACATTTCTTGTTATACCACCATTTGCTGATTTTATTCATCAGCCAGATGGATCCCTTTAGTTTACCTAGACGGATCCCTACTAGGTGGGAACCGTGGGATCCGTGAGACAGAAAGCTTTCTTTCTACTAACTTGAACCACATTTTCAGGAAATTGTGAATTATACTTGCGTTCTAACCTTTGTTTTGTAGTTATTCAATTTACACATGAAGACTTTGACATCCTAAAGCTAGGGGGAGCTTTATGTCAAAGCAATACATTGCAAATCACTTGCAATACTAGGTTTACATTTCATGACATCCCCTTGCAATATTGCAATCATCAAGGGGGAGTACATTCGTCACTTAGACAAAATCTTTTGCAAACTTACTTGCAAACAAACTAGATTAGTATCACTTTCTTGACGCCCTTACATAGGGATGGACTCGTCAAGGGGGAGTAAAGACGAGATCCGTTCCCGTTACTTGCTCTCTATTTTTATTTTATTTTTTCTTTCACATGTTTTTCTTAAAAACGATGTGTTGTTTTCCTTCAAACACTTTTTGTTTCGACAAAAAGGGGGACAAGAAAGTAAAAACTACAAATTCAAACTTTTACGAATTTTAGCTTTTCCTTAAAATAATTTTATGTTTTGTCATCAACAAAAAGGGGGAGATTGTTAATACAAATAAGCCGTAAAAACGTTTATTTATATTTTACGATCTTCTAATGTTTTGTCGATAACAAACGTAAAATCATATTAACGAAACAAATAAAATACGTAAATGGTTTGAACTAATAGTTTCTAACATATTCACATTTTCACATAAAACACTAAAACAAGTATAAGTGATTTTATGATTTAAGTAATACATATGTACAACAACTAGTGTTTACATACTTGGATAAAATATACACATAACTAGTACGTAGTATATTGGGTAATATAAATGGGTAGAAACTTAAGTATCACAACCCATTGGGCAAATACATTGAATGTAGTTGGTACAACCCAAAGCCCATAACCCATGGAGCTTGACCCATAACCCATTGCATGACATCATGCTTATATCATACATGGATAATATCCATAACCCATGGATCAACCCATACCCAAGTGACCAAGTGCATTGCACTCAAAAGATACATTGTATCTAGCTAAAGATCCATGGTTCAACCCATGACCCATGACCCATAACCAAAATACCCATGGGTAAAAGGGAGTGTCCCACGGATCCCTAGCTTTACGCTAGACGGATCCCTTGTGGAAGGGATCCGTGGGATTCGGGGAACAGTAGAGAATTTTCTCTATAAATAGTGAGCCATTTCTTTCCTTTTATCTCACCACTTCACACATACTTTCTCCAAGTATTATATCTCTCTAACCTCAGGTCCAAGAGATCTATGTAGTTTGTGTTTTGTTTTTGTGTGATCTCTAGGTTCCTCTTAAAGGCGAGATCACCACTTCTTGAAGTCGAGCAAGCTCAAGTCCATGAGTTGCCATGCTTCATCATCATCAAGACAACTAAGGTTCTCTTGTTGATAGTTCTTTCCTCCTCCGTAGATGTTGGGTTGAAGGCATTAGTGCAGGATGCCGAAAGAGTCAAGATGAAAGCATTAGTGAAAGATGCTTAACGTCCGTGTCAAAAGCATTAGCGAAGAATGCTAAAGGTGTCAAGACGAAGGCATTAGTGAAAGGTGCCAAACGTTGTGTCAAATGCATTAGTGAAGGATGCCTAAAGATCAAATCAAGTGGCATTAGGAAAGAATGCCTAGGTTGTATAAACGATGAGGTGCATCGTTATACATATAGTATTTGTTTAGATCCAAGGATGGTGATATCCTTGATGGTGTTGTAATAAGTAGTGGATCTCCTTAAGATTAGGTGTTGTGTTGTGATAGGATTAGTTCTCCTTGGAGTGAAAGAACTCGGTGGTTAGCCTAGCACCGTATAAAGGGTAGGCGACGTTGTGATAGGTGTGGTTCGCCTTGGTGTGAAGGAACTCGGTATTTAGCTTTGTACCGGAAAAAGGTTAAGCGACGTTGTGAAGGCTTCTCCGCCATAAGGAGTTGGTGTAGTGTTTACGAACTCTCGAGTAGGTGACTCGGGGAGTGGAGTAGGGCAAGGAAGGTGTCCTTGTATCCGAACCACTATAAATACTTGTGTCGTGGTGATGTGCTTCTTACTCTTTATCTTTCATTACACGTTTATATATATATATATATCTATCAACGTCCAACATAAACAACCAAATAGATTGACATAAGTCGATCTAAATATTTAAAAGGAAGCTTTAAATTGGTAGAACTATTCAACCCCCCCCCCCTTCTAGTTTTCCACAGACGTGACAATTCAACCATCAATAGGAGATAATTAAGGAGTAATAAAACCTAAGAAAACACATCTTTAAACAATCATACGAGCACACAATAATTAGACATAGACTACCCTCACCTTAGTTAATTAGATAATTAGACAAGTAGAGTAATTGGTAGAAATACCAACCCCCCAAATCCAAACCCCGAGATTCGTACCATTCCATTTCCTAAAAAACATAAAAAGATAAAAAAATAATCTTCCTCAACCCCAACCTTAGCGTAGTAACTTCTCACTAGCATTCCTGTTCCCCTGGAGAACGATATCAATTCCCGTGGCTTACCCTAATACTACACTACAACGATTAGGTTCACTGCCTAGGGTGTTGAAAAACTTGCTCAACGAAAAGGAAGTTCCTTTGACCCCGAACGACGCGTGTAGCGTTATCAGTGGTGTATCTGTTTCTGTTTTTGTTCTTGGTGTGTTTTCTAAGCTTAAATGTCTAGCAATTTTCTTGGTATTGTTAGTGTTGTCGGGGATGTGTTGTTTCTTTGTTCACTACTTCAGTTTGATTGGTCATTTTTTCGCGAAGGTATTTTTCCTTTCACCTTCAACCCCTGCTTTTTTGCTTATTTTATTCTTGATAGTTCTCAGTTTTATATTCAAATCTGCATAAAGTATATACCATGTTAGTGTATGAATAGTTCATTGTTTTTTAATATCATACGTGATATATAAACTGGATAAGTATACGTCATCAAATATCATAGGTGATATATTGCCAACAAGCAATCATTACAACTGTTATATCACTGGTGATATACTACCAATAGCAATCATTACAACTGTTGTATCACATGTGATATACTACAAATAAGCAATCGTTGCAACTGTTGTATCACAGGTGATATACTAACAATAAGCAATCAATGCAACTGTTGTATCATAGGTGATATACTACCAACTAATACTAGATTCAAATACCGCTTTTTAAACATATCGAAGCATGCCCAATCTATCCATTATGCACATTTATCTATCATAAATCTAACAAAAGCATGTTACAGTCACAATATTTATTTTAGCCTGTTAATTGTCTCATATTATCACAATAATCATCTAACTTTCACAACAATCCTTCAATAAATTACGAAAATCTACAAAAATAGCAAAGTGTTCATACTGTAGAATAAATATCCGTGTTTTTTGGGATACTATTATAATATTCTACTGAAAGTATACATACACAAGCTACTGAATGTGTATGTATCACTGGTGATATAACACATAAGCTAAATGTTAAATCAAGTACGACGCATACATCCAGGGTTTTATCACAGTTAATTCTTCTAAAGGAGACATGCTTATACCTTTACTTTTATGAATCTCTTGAGATGGAGTCAAAAATTTGATTGATGACAGAACTGCATTTACTCACAGCAAATAGTATATCATCAAAACTTTTAGCAAAAAATAAAGTTTAACTATGATAACAAAACAATAACAATAACATATCAAAAGTGATATTATACATGACATATAATAAATTTTAACAAGTAAACAAAAAAGCCTATTAAATAAACAAAAATTTCATAAGTGATGATACAAATATTACTAGTGATAATACATATATACAGTTCAACTTCAAATATCACTGGTGATACTACAAGTATGATACTTTTTCACTCACACATTTCATCAAACACTTGGTGTGCATCCATGTATACAAAGTGTTTTACTCAGAAACTCAACCAAATGTAAACACTAAAAAACACAACCAAAAGCATGTCACAATCACAATAAAAAGCACACCAAAACAAATTCATTTTTCCGTACATATTAATAAAAAACTAAAATCAACAAAAAAGTAAAAAAAAAAAGAAAAAAAAAAATCCCTCATTTACGTTATCAAAAATCTTCATAAACATTATCAAATTTTTCGTAATTAAGTAGATCGAAATGTAAACTAATTTCGTGACAAATAAATATGCAACCCAGCTTATATAGACAAATGTCAACTCACATCACATAAGCCCTATATGTATGATAGGATAGCATGACAAGAATTCAAGAAATGACGTAATCATGCATAGTTGAATTTGAATATTCAACTAACAATCAATAGATCAATAGTATAAAATTATTATAAACCTTGAATCAATAGTATTAATAGATTTAACAACTTCATTCTCAGCAAAAAGTGCAATTGTTGGCGTTGGATCTCAATCGGCTCATTTCGAATCGTTTTTCCCGTATTCGTGTTTATAGACGTCGATTCTTCTATTTTTTTGTGTTCTCTATGTGATTTGTACGGTTAATCGCGGTTGATTTTTGATTTTAATGGTTAGGGTTTGAATATTGGTAGAGAGAGAAAGTGGGATAAAGTGTGTGTGATTTGGGGGAAAGTGAAATAATGATAGTTATGATGTAATTTACACATCTAGTCCTTCCGTTTTTTTTTTAAATATTTACACAAATGGCCCCTTAGTGTTTTTTAATCTTAAAAAGTGTTTTTTGATCCAACGGTCCAGATATGTCCAATGGTATGTAGTAGATGTTGGGTATCCAAAATAAAGCGCCTCTTACAAATATTGATCTTTGTTTAATTAAATAAAAAGGGTTTTGTAAACCACAACCTATAAGGTTGTGTTTAAACATCCCTTAATTAAAATTTTTGCATTAAATGAACACTAAACATTTCATATTTAACATCACATTTCATGTTTAAAATGAAAAAATATGTATAATTATGAAATATACTAGTTCATTTAATGCAAATTTTTTAATTAAGTTATGTTTAAACATAACCCCATGTGTTCAAAACCCTAAAAAAAATTATGTTTCCTGAAAGCGTATATTCTTTCTTTAAATCCACAAAAACAAGAAAAGAAAGTTTGACATTGTCAATCTTTCACGATAAATATACTTGATTGCAAATAGCAATGAAAACATTTTAAACATGTGGTGTCATTTCCAGCTTAGTTCAGTCTTGTTACATTTCAGTTCAGTTTCTTCTAAATGACTAAATGAAACAAAGTTGTTAGGCCAAGAAATTGAAAAAGAGCTTTAAAATTGAAGGGAATAGAGAGAAGGTATTGCAAACTTTTTTGAAAAGCCAATAACTAGAAAAGAAGGTGACACGAGTACACGATGCTGGTATGAAGTTCTACTGGACTTGGCAAGAGGGTTTTCACACCTTCTGCTCTTAGCATGTGGTCATTTACATGCAAACTTTTTAATTTTATACTCAATCTATAAACCTTATCATTGTTAATACATTTTTTTAATCACATCATGATACAACAAGTAACAAGCGACCTGTAACAAAGAGAAAGTAGAGGCAAAAAAACCTAACATCATGGGGACTTGAACTATCCCGTGTCTTTTTCATCCTTTAAGGGTTGAGCATCGGGCCGATCCCGACCCGAATCCCGACAAGCCGGCAAACACAAACCGACTCCCGACCCCGACAAGCCCGACTAACATGATTCAGGACTCGGGATCGGGACGGGATTCGGGATTTGATCGGTTTTGTTTGTTGTTTTTTGGTTTTCGGCCCGTCCCGACCCGATCCCGACAAGCCCGAAACCCGACTAACCGAAAAACAGAAACCGACTTCCGACCCCGACAAGCCCGACTAACATGATTCGAGACTCGAGATCGAGACGGGATTCGGGATTCGAGATTCGGGATTCGGTCGGTTTTGCTCACCCCTACTTAACTACCAAAAATTCGTATTCAATAATAATTCCTGAAATATGAATAAGTAGTTATGCATTTGTCTAGTTTTCTTTATAATATGTACCAACTTATAAAAGGGCAATTATTTAGAAGGTGCCATGAATCACATGGTGGTGTAATACAAAAAGATAAAGCCAAATGAAAACACACAACCTATGTTTGTTTGTCCAACCAAAAGGTTAAAATTCAGTGAAGAATGTACCTCTTCCACTACATGATGTACAAATGATAGACAACAGTGTTTTGTTGTTCTACATTTTAGAATGAAACACCTAACGATTAAAGTAACATATGTTATGTGTAATAGTTGACCTAATTCTAGAACAATACAATTCTTTCTGGCCTATTTCAGCCACTCCATGTATGTTAGACTTAAAGACATGATGCCCCCGATCCTTATTTAATAGGGAAAAAATTATTCGTTTATCTACGTGGTTTACCCAAAATCAGACTCCCCGTTTAAATTCGATTTTAATTACATAAATAATCTTTAATTTTCAAACTATTTGCATTGATAGTCCCTTTTTGAAAAATATGGACTATCCGTATAATAATGAAAAGGACTACCCGTGTAATAAAAAACTATAGATTATTACATGATTCTTATTTTTCAAAATAAGGATCATCAATACAACTAGTTTGAAAATTAGGTATCACTGATGTAGTTAAAATCGAATAAAGACAACGAGTGTGATTTTGGATTAACCATGTGGACGAAACATGTATTTTTTTCTTTAATGGGAGGTTGTGGACTATATCACTTTACAGTATGTTTCAAATAGACATTTTAACTAAACAGACAATCACGAGTGGTTATCAAAGTTTGGAATTCTGTTTATACACAGCTATCTAGCAAAATATGTGACTAAAAATGATGATATGATAGCTATGTCTATGAATTTAGTAACATATAAACAATGGGTTATCAAACCTTGTAATCTTGTTTAACCACTTATATCTATCTAGCCAAATACATGACTAAATATGACAATCTGATAGTATGACAACTAAGTAATGTGGTTCACCTTTTTATGTAATAAAATAAAGCTCAACCGTTGGTTTAACTGAGCGTGTTATGTTTAACAACCAAAAAGCTCACATTTTTAAGGCGATGTTTGTATTTTTAGCGTCTAATTTGCAGTACCATATCTGCAAGAGAATATGTGATCTGAAGTATGAACTTTCAAGAAAACTATTTGCGATAAGAAGGGTTCTGAAAAATAAGTTGTCATCGAACTTAACAAAAATATTCAAAATTGAAGTGAAAATAATTCTTTTTTGGCCAAAACACATATTAGTACTTCGAACTTTACAAACTAAATCATCTAGTACCCTAAACTTTTAAGGGCACAAAATGATATCCTAAATTTGATAAAATGGAATTTCTACTACCCTATACTAATTAACTCAACCATTAACTGTTTTTTTCTTTTTAAAAATTAATCGAGTTAAGACTTTTTTAATAAATAGTTTATAGTAAAACTTTTGCTAGGTAAATATATTTTTTTCTAAATTTAATTATTTTTCATTTTGTTAAAATTAATGTACAATTTAATTGATTATTTAGTATATAAAGAATATATGCGCAATATTTATTTCAAAAATATTTTTAACGCATTACTCTTAATATATCTTCATACTATATTATTAAATGTTTGTTATAAACAGTTTTTAGATCAATTTATAACTAACTATATATGAGTTTTTTGTAATTTTCAAAATTTTTTATTGGGTAACTAACTATATATGCATTTGTGTAATTTTCAATTTACACATACTGACATGCGTGTAATTTTCAATTTAACGTATGCATATAAAGAAATGCGGATATCTACATATTAGTGGTACTGATTAGCATGTGCAAGTGGGGCAGCCGCACAGGGCCAACATTTGTGAGGGGGCATCCAATTTATACATGTCTAAGTATATTTATACATGTCTAAGTATATTTATACATGTCTAACTTGAATTTTTATAGCATTTTTAAATATTATGTGAGGTTGCCTCTGATTTTGTTTCTTTTTATTTTTGAGTGTCTGAATGGGTATAAGGGTGGGCCCACGCAAATATATTAATGCTTTTTTGTTGTTGGGGTGCACTCATTTATCTTAGAACATCTATATACACAAGGCTAATAGAATTCTTTTTCCTCCCCAGCTAGAGGCAATAAGAGATAGGGGACCCACATTAGAATCATATAACTTAGAGAAAATTACCTAAAGTGTAGAAAAATCCAAGCTTGATCCACTATGTAGACACTTTTAGCATCATTTTCTCATTTTGGTCATGCTCGACCGCTCAACTGCTCGACTTCATTCAAATTTTGACGCACGTCATTCCTTTGTACTTTTTTTTCAGAAAAAAGTACAAAAGAATGACACGTGTCAAAAATTGGGTGGAGTCGAGCAGTTGAGTAGTCAAAGTCAAGCAGTTGAGCATCCAAAGGAATGACGCGTGTCAAATTTTGAATGAAGTCGAGCAGTTGAGCGGTCAAGCATAACTAAAATGGGAAAAAGATGCTAAAAGTGTCTACATAGTGGATCAAGCTTGGATTTTTCTACCCTTTTGGTAATTTTCTCCAAACTTATAAGCGTCTTAATGCAGAAATAAAAAGAAACGCGCCCTTAGTATATTATGTTTTGATTTTTTTATAATAGTTAAGTTTTTCATCATTTACGATATCCTATTCGTAGTTTCGCATCCAGCCACCCAAATAAATGAGACGACCCTGCTACATATCAAAAGTAGTGCAATAGATTTACTTTCTATAAAGTATTATTTTAAATATATATTTTTTCTCAATAACTATTATTATATTAATTAAAAGAAAAATAAATTAAGTAAATTTTTAATAAAATATAATTAGTTTCTTGAGTTTAACTACAAATCATTTATATTACATCAGGCTTTAATAAATTGATTTTTTAGAAAAAATAAAAAAAATAATAAGTTATAGAATTAATTTAGTATAAGATAGTAGTAAAACAGTTTAACAAGTTTATTTGAAGTATCATTTTGTACTTTTAAAAATTCAAGTTACTAGGGTGCGTTTAGTTGGAAAACAAATTATCTTATTTTCTATCTTTAGTTTTGTAAAAATTTGGAAGGAGAATTAATCTCCACAAAACACTTGAAAATATAGAAAACGCGTTTAGTTGATGTTTCTATTTTCTGTTTTGAAGAAAAGGAGGGATGGTTGAGGGTTACAAAGGAAAACAACTAAAATTTGTTTTGTAATTTTCCTTGTTAAGTTAGGAAATAGGGGATTTGTGTTTTGCAAAACATTTTGTTGGAAAACGTTGATTTGAACGCGATCTCTGTTTTCCTTGTTTTCCACAAAACATTTTATGGAAAACAAGGGTATTTTCCCTCAACTAAACGCAACCTTAAGGGTGCGTTTAGTTGGAGAACAAATTCTCTTATTTTCTATCTCTAGTTTTGTAAAAATTTGAAAGGAGAATTAATCTCCACAAAACACTTGAAAATATAGAAAACGCGTTTAATTGATGTTTCTATTTTCTATTTTTAAGAAAGGGAGGGAGGGTTGAGGGTTACAAAAGAAAAAAAGGAAAACAACTAAAATTTGTTTTTTAAATTTCCTTGTTAAGTTAGGAAATAGGGGATTTGTGTTTTGCAAAACATTTTGTTGAAAAACGTTGATTTGAACGCGATCTCTGTTTTCCTTGTTTTCCACAAAATGTTTTGTGGAAAACAAGGGTGTTTTCCCTCAACTAAACGCAACCTAAATATTTCAATTTATCAAATTCTGGATCCTAATATATGTTTTGACCTTCTATTTTACCCTCTTATGTCAAGATATAATTTTTTTTAAATAGCACCAACACAGCTGCAAATATAAAAGGCAATAAGTATTATATTTGAAAAAACAAGCACCACCTTAATCAGTCTTAAAGTTTCGTATATTTGTGTTTTGACCACTAAGGCAAATACGATATGAGGTGTATTTTATAATTTTTGACCGTATATGTGTAACGATTCCCCTCTTTTGAGATTTTTTGCTTGAAGTTTAGCTCATAGTTTAATTAACTCCACACCTATTTTTCCTTAAAGAAAATTTTAAATTACCAACTCCCGTTCCTAATCCTAACCTCCAACCCCAACCCCACAATTCTCTATAAGTAATACTAGCACAAGCCTTCATTGACCATACAAGTCTTTGGGTTCGAACTATATCACACAATTACAAAAAAATGGCTCACTCACTAAACATGACTATAACCTTAATGTTCATAGCTCTCATGGCTCTAACTCCTGTTTTCTCTAAGATCACCAATGGCGGGTACCTCTACCCGCAATTCTACGATCAATCTTGCCCACAAGCCACGAATATAGTTCGCTCCATCGTTGCAAAAAATGTTGCAAATGACCCGCGCATGGCTGCTTCTTTACTAAGGCTCCATTTTCATGATTGTTTCGTTAAGGTTTGTGAAGTACTCTCTCTTTTATGCTCATTTTTTCGTAGTTCTGAGATTATATGGATGTTAATGGAAATGATCATGTTGTTACTAGGGATGTGATGCATCAGTATTGTTAGACAATGGTGGCCCTCGTAACGTGGTAAGTGAAAAGGGGTCCCTCCCAAATAATAACTCGGCTCGTGGATTTGAAGTCATTGATGAGATCAAAGCTGCACTTGAAACGGCTTGTCCACAAACAGTCTCGTGTGCAGATATCCTGGCTCTAGCCGCAAGAGACTCCACAGTCTTGGTACTTCATCCTAATTTTTTTTTTAAACTCAAAAAAAATATAAAATTTATAGGATTACTCATGGTCCAAAAGAGTTGATTAAACTTTTTTTTTTTAATGTATGATTGTATATAGGCTGGTGGACCGAGTTGGGAAGTTCCTGTAGGAAGAAGGGACTCATTGGGTGCGAGTTTGCGTGGGTCTAACAATAATATTCCAGCTCCAAACAACACTTTCCAAACCATCTTTACTAAATTCAAGCTCCAGGGTCTTGATATTGTCGATCTTGTAGCACTTTCGGGTAATCTTCAAAGAAAATCCACAAACAAAAACAATCATTAATCATTAATAATGGCACTTAACTCTCTTTTATTACAGGTAGTCATACCATTGGAAATGCTAGGTGCACAAGCTTCAAGCAAAGGCTATATGGAAACAAGGGCAACGACGAAATCAACCAACTATTTGCTCAAAAACTGCGTGCAATGTGCCCACAATCAGGTGGTGACCAGAACTTGTCTTTTCTAGACAATGCGACCCCAATGAAGTTTGATAATGCGTATTACAAGAATTTAATGGAATCAAAGGGGGTTTTAAGTTCTGATCAAATCTTATTTAAAGACAACCAAGAAACAATGCAGCTTGTTAAAAAATATGCTGCAAATGAGGACTTGTTTTTCCAACAGTTTGCTAAGTCGATGGTTAAAATGGGCAATATTAGTCCTTTGACAGGATTCAGAGGACAAATCCGAAAGACTTGTAGGAGCATTAACGGTTAAGATCATTTTGTGGCTTGTTCAAATGGTCGGAACTTCTATATGATTTATTATTTCATACGTACGTTACCTTTTATACATTTATTATTCAAAAGATCATTAGTAATATGTATCAAGTTACAATCGGTCATTCGATTGATTCGTTGTATTAATAAAATGAAATGGAAGAACATATGTATTTGAGAATTGATTTCATTTATTGTTGCTCTAAATCAAGTTTTATAAGTTGAAATTCAGTGTAAGAAAAAAGTACTGTAAATCACAGGGTGCCATTAAAAATGGTTATGGTGAAAATAACAAAAAACAAAGTGTGGCTGCTGGGATTCGAGCCCAGGTCTCCACGGCCACAACGTGGAATTCTTACCACTAAACTACAGCCACTTTGTTGATTTCTATTACGCTCTATGCTTATTTATATCTAAGAAAAATAATTTCAAGACCGAGATTACACAAGTAGAAGTTAATGTTGAGAACGTTAACTTTTTCTTTATATATTGTGGTCATTATTACATCATGTTAATAAGATTAATCATAGCACATTGTTTCGTAACTTTTTTGTTATTTAGAGAGTTCTTGATTTTAACAAAGAGATCATTCTTAATGTATTATTGAGACTTGAGAGGTAAGAAGTGGACTGTTAAACCCTTACCTCGAGTAATGGACTGCTTCAAAAAGACCTCCGGCATAAACATAATCTAAAGAAATGCCTAAAAGATTAGACCCAATAACACCATTAGAATTTTAAAACCTTACAGGAACTATAATCCGAGTCGATCTGTAATGAAATACTCACATTAACAAGTCATAATTATTGATCAGCATGCAACAGGTCTGATTAAGATAATGAAACATTTGGATGAGTTATTGGATACACTACTTGATAAACAATGGAAGGAGAATGACGATCAGTTGGCAGATGGTGTGGGCGAGAAAATTTTCGGCATTGAAACATCTAATGTTCATTGAAGGTTGGAGAATATACACATACATTTTTTTGGTCTCAGAATCACCAGAATCTTAGATCACACAGATACAATACAATCATTCTTGGTCTCAGAATCATTCGCAGACATTTCATTTTGATTTCAAAACTTAAAAGAGTTAGTAGTAATATCATAGAACAAAAACACACAAAATGATGTTTGTATCCATAAATCCTTTGACATAAAGGCTTGGCAAACTACATAAGATGAAATGCTGATCATAGACCTATACTTCCTAGCCACTCTTCATTCGGAGTCGGAATCATTATTAGCAGAATATCTCACTGTCCTTCGTCTACTTTCGTCATATTCAGCTTCTTCATCGTCATTCTTTTTCTTCTCCTCGATTATACCTAGAGAGCAATAAAATTTTGAGACCAACATGGTACAAAAATTAACCAACCGTAAGGAGTGATTTTAGATGAAAGTGTTACCTTTTTTTATCAAATAAACTTCTAACTTCCTCGTGCTAAAATCATCTTTTCCTCCCAAATCTTGAAACCCAACCAGCCTATCTCCGGCAATTCCATTTCTGCAGAAAAAAAAAAAAAAAAAAAAAAAAAGGATTATCAGTCCCACAAGGCCACAATTATACCATGAAAAACCAAATACTTAGATTAATACCATGATCATGAATCTGACCTGAACAAAATGACACACGGCAGCATTTTTATTCCTAATTTGGTGACAAAGAATGGGGAATTCTGCACACGACATATGAAAATGATAAAACCATATAGAAGAGTAAAATGCTGAATACAAGAAAGTAATGATGAATCACATAAACAGACCTCAGCGTCTACTTTAATAAACTTGGTATTTAGATGACTTGTTGCAAGAGTCTTCAAATGCTTGTCCATTATCCTACAAGACAAGTAAACATTATCATCAAGAAAATACCAACAAGATTGAATTATATCAACCGGGATAATATAACTGATTATTTGGTTAAAAAGAACAACACTTACTTGCAACGATAGAACTCGCGATGGTAAAAGTGGCAAATCACTTTTTCACTACCAGTGACTTCACCCAAAAAGTCTCCTTCACTTACCTCTCTGTACTCTCCATGACCTTTTTTGGTCAACGATTGTCGCTTCTCAGCTTCCCTCTTTTTTTAATGAAAGATCAAAGTATAAAGGAATATTCCATGTTAAGGCCATTGTCTCAATTTACGTAATAATGTGTGTATTTAAAGCTAGTGAAATTACAACCTTAAGAGCCGCAATCCTATCTGCATGTAACTTTTCCAGCTCGGGGTCCTGATATATAATTTGATGTGAGTGGATTTGAGTAAAGGCTTTGAATAAAAGCATATATGTATGATAAAAATTGCAATTAGAACTTACATCCATCAACTCATCCAGATCGACCTCCTCATTAAAAGAGAATGATGTTTGTGCCTTTTCTTGAGCTAGCAATTCCTATAATAATAAAATAAATGAATTAGATATGCTGAAAAAGGATAGACAAATGAGACACATACAAAATTATACTCATATTTATCAGGGAATTTTTAAAAATCATTCATCCTTCATCTGTTGGAACATTAACAAAAGCAAACATACATTATCTATTTGAAATTACATAATGAAACATTCAACTCGATTATTAGCCAACGTTAATCAAGTATTCTATCGATGTATATTCTACATTTCCTTCTTATTAATACGACCCTCGGCAGTAACCTGAATATTAAAGTGTAAAAACGTGTAAACAGAAAGGAATCCCTATTCAGGACCCCGGGGAAAGTCAAACCTTTTTTGCTCTGATGTACGAGGCCTGACCGGAATTTCCATGGCCGTTTCCGGACATAAACCTGGCCGTCCCAAGATGTTTACCCAGCGAGGTTGAACCCAGGTCTCTTCTGAGACTTTGGGACCACCTTACCACTAGGCCACCTTGGAGATGATTATTGAAGTGAAAATAAATAAATAAATAAATAAATATTTTTAGATGTATCCAAGCTGGGAAGCATAGCCATACTTCAGCTCATCATTCTATTTTATCGTTAATCCAAGTCTACTGTTCATTAATGTTTATTCTTCTTAATCCTTTGTCAAAGGAAATCGAAAGCTCGTTAATTGGTCTCTTTCATGCAATCTGAATATGAAAAGAGGTACGGCAAAGGTTGGTTGGAGTGATGTCTCTTTCCCAAAGAGACAAGGCGGTCTAACTTTCTAAGTATTGAAACTCTTAAACTTTTGCATAAGGCTCTTAATGCTACGCACAGCTGTAATGTTGTCACTAAGAATGATTCTTTATGGATCAAATGAATACATACTTACAAAATTGGTAGTCGGAAACTTCGGGGATGTTAGTGAAGGTGATTATACATCATGTAGTTTGAAGAGGCTAAATCAAACTACAAATTACCTTGGAAACCACATCGTTCATGCATTAGGTAATTGTAGTGAGGTGTCGCTGTGGTTTAACAGTCGCCATCTCTTTGGTCCCCTGAGTAAAATTATATCTAAAAGTGATATCTACCAAGCAGGTTTAAGCCTGAATTGTATGATGAAGGATATAATAACGGATGGAAAGTGCAGATTAGCTTTATGTGACAAGAAAAAAATACACTACTATTTCTAAGAAAATAGAAAGCAGCAGAGAAGCTTTGCGTTCATATCATTGAAATGGTCAAGAGACACAATCGCGTCCACAATCGCGTCCTTCAAGGTAACGAATTCAGGAAATTAACTGCTTTTATGGCACTGTCACCTTGATTAAGAAGACAAGACCGTCATCCTAAAGTTAACATTAATGGTTGAGACTTGATACAAAGAAAATGATGATTGATCTGAGGTCTTTACAGGTTTCACTTGCTCTGGCCATTTTAATTTTTAGTGTCATTGAATGGGTATTTGGTGTAATGTCGGTATGGGCATCATCATTCCTATTATGAATCTGAGATACGTAACACTGAGATCACACACACATGAATATAACTTCCACAGATACATACAATTCCACAAACAGTTCACTTGGCTTACCCAAACTAATTCCAGTAACTATTAACTATCCTCTTTGCCTAAATAGCTAACTTAGCGTTCTTAAAAAATCTCAAGCAAGCTCAATTCCCGTTCATTATTTCTTTTAAAAAGTACAACACTCCACTCACTATTTATGAAAACGTGAACATATTAGCATTCCACCCATATAACATGTCCACATTTGGCTCTTTAATTAGTATCAATTTAATAACTTTCTAACTACAAAACACTAAATTTTTCCTTGAACATAACCAATTTATACATCTGAAAAAATGAGTAAAATTAAAATTAAAAGAATACCTTTTGATAATCACGAGCAGCAGCAGCCATAACATTTCCATAAGCTAATGTTTGCAGAGTCGATTTTACTGTGTCCGGATTCATTTTTCTTATCTCTTTCTATACAACCCTAAATAAATAAATTAAATGATTTGTAAAATTTAAGGATTAAATTTGGTTTTAAAAAATAAAGAACCGTAATAGTCTTTTACCTCAGATCTCAGATTTGAAGTGATCTTGGTCGAAATGAATGTTTTTTAAACTAGTGACATTTGATTAAATTAAATATAATTTCCCCAATTTTTATGTTGGGTTAAGTTTCAGTATCAGTCCCTTCACTATTAGAAAATGGAATACATTACTTAAGTCTTGGAGAATATTGACAGCACTTTACCTGCTGCAGCATCACACGACGGCATCATAGGGTACCTTGTGCTCTTAATACGCTTGTTTTATCAATTGTCGTTGGGTATGGGGAAGCTTTTCGGTCCAACCACACGCGAGTTGTGAAAGTTTAGGTAGCGTTTAGTTGAGGAAAAAAAAACTTGTTTTTTTATTTCTAGATTCGAAAATAGTTTTTCTTTTCTAGATGAAAAAATAAAAAGATAATTAAATGGTAGATTGAAAAACTTTTTTTTTTTTTTTTTTTTTTTTTTTTTTTTGAGAGAAAAAAATGTTAAAGGGTATATTAGGGTTTTATTGTTTAAGTTATTGTAGAATTTGGAAAGTGAGAGTTTGATTTTTCTTAAAAATTGTTAGAAAGGAAAGTGACTAAACAAGTTTTCAGTTTTTATATTTTTTTATAATTTTTTTTTTTGTGAAAATAAGATGTTTTTCACCAACTAAATATACCTTTAGTTTTGTTACTCTTTGTATAGAATGTGGTTGTGTTTTATATGTTATGGTGGAAAAAATGGACAGCGGCCACTATGAAAATGAAATAATGGTGAAATGAACATACTTGATGGTGATTTGAACATACCGCATGCTTTTGGAGTATGTTGTTTGAGTCTCAATTTTCTTTCATACAGTTATTATTGCTATGCATAATGGTGACCATGCACGATCTTGATTTTGTCAGCCATATCAGCTTTCTTTCTTCTGCGATCTTCAGACGACCAAGTATCCACAACAGCGACCTTTTTGAATTTTTTTTTATTTTTGAAATTCAATTTTTTTTACTTATAAACACCCCTTCATTCATCCATCTTTAAACACCAACTCATAATTTCTTTAAACACCATATATAAAAAATGTCTCAAGAAAACACTCCCGAAAACAATCCCCCGACACTTGAAGAAAGGGTTAATACTCATTCCGTCATTTCCAACGAAAGATGATGAATATGAAGCGGTTGAGGAACCGGTTGAGGAAGAGGAACGACAACTTCTTCAGGATGAAGAAACATTGAGAGCAATCGAAGAAGAAGAAGCAAGTGAAGAAAAAGCTCGTAATGAGCGGGAAGAAGAACGCCGGTTTGACGAAGCGTATAAAGAGTAGGAAGAGGATTTTGTGGACTTTTTTGCTTACAACGATTGTTATTACACAGATTAATCTGAAAGTTGAATAACTCATCTAGTTGACGAACTTACGTGTTTTAATTACCATATCGTAATTTGTATTTTAATTTCAATGTTGTATTCTACTTTGTTTATGTAATGAATAAAAGTTCGTATTCAAAAATAAATTTTCATTCAGCTAAATAAAAATAGATATTACAATACGAAATTTTTAAAAACAATACGAAATACAAATAATACAACACTTCTATTTATTCTGAACATGAATCCAAACAAATTTGGAATTCATTTGTTGTTCTGCTTTTCCCACCTTTCTAAACAAAGCATTATGCATCTTGTAATCGAAATCAGATGCTTGATTCAAATAAGCGTCAATCAAAGCACGTTTCTCTTTGGTATGTCACCACATTTAGCGTATGCTTTTCTCAGATCATCTTTAGCTATGCTAGCATTCTCATACGCAACGGCTAAGTTCATCATGGCTAATGGACGAACTTTATCCTCTTCGATTTGTTGCTTAACCATAGCTTTGATTTCATCGACGTGTGTGTGGAAGCGAACAAGCCATTTATAAAAGATGATGAAAGTGTGTATAAATTGTGTATTAGATGATAATGGGGTATTTATAGAGTAAAGGGTTTCAATTTTTAAAGTAATTTTTTTCCAATTCAAACCAAACGGTTATTTTTTCAAATAATACACAAGAAACAAGCGAAGGAACTGGGGAATTGCAATTTGTCCCTCGGCGACCGACCATCCACAACGGGACGATCATGGCCGACCGATCCGTCGACCAACCGAGATGACCACCGTTGTGCATAGTCTTAGGATCACTAAAAACATGTCTAAAGTTATGGCAAATCTCCTGTGCTGTGAATAAATTGGTTTATAAGTGGTAAGTGGACTTCTTTTTAAGCATCACTAGAGTGATGCCATTTTGAATTAGCCAGAAGTTTAAAGACGCTTTTAAACATCACAATACATAGACGGACCTTCATAGGGACCCAGAGGGGCTGTGGCTTTCCCAAGATTCGGGGTTGATATTGTAAATGATTTAAAACTTAAGGGTACTTTTTATAAATTTTGCGTTTGGCCCTCCCAACAAATTTTGTTCGACCCTCCCAAAATATTGAGAAACCAAATGTTGGTTATGTAAAGGGAGTATTTGGAGCAGCAACTCTTAATTCTTGTGGTATCATTGATAATTCATCAATAAAAAATCCACAAAACAACTCAACAAGTATAACAAATGGTCTTCAAATCTTTTATACTTTAATCACATATTAAACAAAGGTTTAAATCTTTTGTTAATTATATATGCCGTTTGCTTTACATACTGATTAATTGATCAGCAGATTAACCAAACTCATTGCTATCTAACATCCTCATTTAATATTTTCTATGTTTAATTGTTGAATTTTAGTGATATTTAATATATATTAGTTGTAAGTGATGTTTTTAGCTTCTTTTGTTATGTTTTTAGCTTCAAAGTTCAAAAGTTTTGGTTCCTTTTATAATGGGCTCTGATTGTAGGCTTTAATGCTTTATCTCTTGTAATGTGTTTATGTTATGTGAATAGCAGGATTAATCATGGCAAAGTATAATACATAGTGCTTCAACGTTTATTGCATGACTTTCTTTAATATCTAAGACTATGTTTTGAACTTTCAGTTGTTTTGGACTTTCGCCCCCACTAAAATTGTTCAAGTTCCATCTGGGTCACAATCATATCTCTTCTAAACTATATACAAGCCTACTTTTTGGTCAGACTCAATATCATATACTCCTCCTTTGTTAAAAGATTTGCTGGAAAGACATCATCTTCCTATATCGCACAGCCATCGATACCAATATACCACAAGGCACCACCTAAGACTTGACTGAAATTTTCAAAATTAGCTAACTGACATTCAAGAGACTTGATGCATATTTTTCATTTCGAGAGCGATTCATCACTTCGCGCCATGCCTTGTACAATTTTTATTTATTCGTCCATCTCGTTTGATGTTATGTCTTCATGTTGACGTGTTTACCGATAGTCATGGATGCCTTATTTACAACTTTAGCCGAAGGACCTCAGTCCCCACAAGGCCACAAACGTTGCTAAAAAGATACACAAGAAACACGAACAATGCATTACTCATCACCAGTTGAACCAACACACTTATGAAAATTTCTTTTGTTGCTTATTGACTTGAGATGACACCCCTAGTTAATACTATTTGTTGATGTCATGTTTTTACAACAAACATGTTCTATGATACATGACATTATTTCTCATATGCACAAAACTGGAAAAGTGGCATGAAAATGCATGTCGTATACTCATATAGCTTTTACAAGCCAGTGTAGTTCTACACTAGGGATATTGATTTATATTGCTGAACAGTTCCTTTTATAGCTTGTTCAACAGGTAGTCTTTCCAAACTCGATGCACCATAAAATCCATGAACTCCATTAGTCTTCTTCAATATAAATTCTGCTTCAGTTGGACCAGATATAGGACCTGCAAACCACATTATTATCAAGTCTATTTCCAAACACGGATATTTAACCATTAAAAGATGAATGATACCTCCATGACATAACACAATTGCATCAGCATTGATTTTATGTGCAGCATCTGCAATAGCTTGTACACGAATTACACTTTCGTCTAGTGAGACTGCCGTCTTTGCTCCAATTGAACCAGACGTTGTGAGCCCCATATGTGCTACAATAATATCAGCACCAGCTTTTGTCATGTCAATAGCCTCCTGTTCGTTGAAAGCATATGGTGTTGTTAACAACCCCATTTTATGAGCTTTGCTTATCATCTCAACCTCCAAACTGAAAAAAGATAAAATGAAATAACACTCTTTACATAAGTTAAATTTATATAATCCAATCATTAAATAATGGTTGAAATACATACCCGTAACCCATTCCAGTTTCTTCGAGATTTTGCCTAAAATTACCATCAAACAGCCCGACAGTTGGAAAGTTTTGGACTCCACAGAATCCAATCGATTCCAACTGTTTGAGAAAGTGGTCCATTCTTCGAAAAGGATCGGTCCCACATACACCGGCAAGAACAGCTACTTCTTTCACTACCGGGAGTACTTCGTTAGCCATGTCAACCACAATAGCATTTGCATCAGCAAATGGTAACAATCCCGCTAAGGAACCTCTTCCCGCCATCCGAAACCGCCCCGAATTGTAAAGTACAATGAGATCTACACCACCCGCCTCTTCAAACTTGGCAGATATTCCTGTCCCTGCACCCGCCCCTATGATCGGTTTTCCTTGCGTTATTTGGTCTCTCAACATCTGTAACACACTCTGAGTTCTTTGCAACGTCTCTGTTATTCAGCAAATAGTTGATAAAAAAAAAGGGCTAATAACCTATTAAAGCATCATACTTGTCACAAATGTCAGTTCGACGTAGCGAACAAAAAAAATACCTCTTTTAGACATTAAACTTGACATTGTTGTCTTCAATTGAGTAATAAAGATAAAATACAAAATTGTGATGACCATTTTACCCTTGAATTTTTAAAAATTGCATCCATTGTCCAAAAAAGGTAAATTACATAAGGCATGACTTGTTTTCTTTTTGTTTACCCCAATTATATTGATGTTTTGTCTAGATCAGTTGACGACACCACAAGTATGACCACCTCAACAGCCACCAACTCTACATCACCACCTCAACAGCCACCGCGCATCACCACCTCAACAGCCACCAACTCTACATCACCACCTCAACAGCCACCGCGCATCACCAACTCTACATCTGAAACCGTCAACACCTCGATAGCCGCCACTCATCACCGCCACTACAACCATCACCAACGACCACCTACCAGAGATCCGGCACTAGTTTTACCTGTAAATACTACTCTGTATCTCAGTGTATTGTGTTCAAACAAGTATTTCTATTCATATTAGTTTGCCCTTGTGAAGTTGTTTTTTTATGTATTGCTGTTTCACTACTTTATTGATTGATTGTTTTTTCTGAAATCTGTATGTTTGGGTATCTTTCAGGAAGAAGCAAAGGAAGAAAGTGATGATGATATGGGGTTCAGTTTGTTTGATTAGAGATCTTCTGAAATGTAATGGTTATTTCACTGATTTTGGGGACAGATTTGATAGTCTTTTGTATTTCGTTTTTCAAATGTTTGAGATTTTGTACCTGGATTCGGAATTTAGTCACAGTTTTCTTGTTGGAACAAAATGAAAGCTTTGATTTTGGTCTTTGTTTCGCACATCTTGAATGCACTTCTCATGTTTCTTTGATCTCTTTGATTAGAATGTGATTGCTTTCTATTGTTTGTGGTTAATTGGAGTTTGCTGGTATTGCAAGTTTTTTAGATTCAGGAGCTGTTTAGTTTGTGTTAGAAAGTACGAGTACGGTAGGGATGAGCACGGTACCACTATTACAGTTTTGGGTTTCGAGCGTTATGAGTTTTGTAGGTGGATGGGTTGATGGTGTTGAGGAAGATTAATGGGTTGGAAGAAGATGAAGATTAGTTAATTAATTTTGGATTTTGATTGGTGTTTGATTTGAAGCTATTTGGTTGAATTGATCCAAGTGGGTTTAGTTAATTAATTTTAGTGGGTTTAGTTAATTAATTTTAGTGGGACTATTTTTGTAATTTAGCCTAGGGACGATGGATGCAATTTTCGCAAACCCACAAGGACCATTTATGTAATTTGGAAGGGTAAAATGGTCATAATACTCAATTGAAGACAACAATGTCAAGTTTAATGTCTAAAAGAGGTATTTTTTTTTTGTTCGCTACGTCGAACTGACATTTGTGACAAGTATGATGCTTTAATAGGTTATTAGCCCTAAAAAAAATTATTATTTTATTTACAAAAATATACGTGAATCAAAGAATATTGCTTACCTGGCTTTGCATCGGGGAAATTGGTCAAGTTATAGGAAACAGTTGTGCAACTCTTGGAAAGTGTGCTTGGGGCATCGGGTTGAATAACCGTTTGTTTCTGACTAGAAACGTTAGGCTTTTTATGTATCTCCAAGAATGAGTCAACTAAAGCTTTTGCAAACTCGGTGTCATTGATGTGATATTGGTAAACCTTCACCTAAGTTATCATGGAAGATATATTCCATGGGTTAACAAATTATAAAACTTTCGCAAATCGTGACATAATTTGATTAATAAGCAGACTAACCTTCCTATCTTCTGTAGTCTCGATTAGTCTTTTTAGTTCTTCTATAAGGGTACCAGTAGCATTGGTATCATAGAAAGGCTTTCCAGGTGCATCGAGAGCCGAGATGCCTATTTCTGGTAGGCATACACGAACCTTTGATGATGCTTTGTTTACTTTTCGAGCAATAAATTCAGCAAATTTCTTGTTCTCCTCGACTGTGGTTCGCATCAATGAGACCTGCATATGTGAATGTATTTCTACTAGATATCAAAGATATAGAAAGATGTTGAGCATCTAAAAACTATGTAGAGAAACTAATTTAGCGGTGTGAGCTATCATGGATTTTAAGATTTTTGCTGCGTACTCATTCACGGCCATAGTTCACAAGACATGAATAGATGTGGGAAATGCTTAAGCAACTAAATGTTTGTCAGAAATTATAGTAGTCTACTAGTATGACTAAATGACTATACAGCAACTAATTTCTAACTTGTGGGTTATTACAGGGCATCACAATAGCCGGAATAAGTGCCAAAGAAGAGTCACCTGTTCATTGTGCTCGAATATTTTCCTCTGCTGAAAATTCGTAGGTATTGTATTCTTAGCACCAAAGTTCACCATATCTAAAGCTCCCACACTGAGAACAAAAGGAATCTTCTTTTCTATTATTGCATCAAACCGGGATTCATCACAAGCCATAACACCTCCAACAACATAATCCGCAACCTCCGTTGTAGTAATGTCCAAAACACCCTTGCAAAAGTTAATTTAAAATAACATTCAGGTCTAATAACGAAAATTTTCAATTCAGAATTTTGATTCAATAATGCATAATAATAGTTATTAATTCATACAGTAACATTAAAGAATTACCTGTATAAATCCTCCTCTGACCAGATCCTCCATAGCTCTACCTCCAACACCCGTAGCATGAAACACCAACGTCTCATAACCTTCTTTGTTCAATCTTTCTTTCACAGCATTTACACACGGAGTTGTAACCCCGAACATGGTCAAACCAACCGTACACTTGTCACTACCAGAAAGCAAAGATTCTTTCGAATTCACAAGCCATCCAGAAACCATCCCAGAAAAAGCAGCACCAGCATTAGCCAAAACTACCCGACTCACATTATTAATACCACAAATATCCACCACTGATGGAAACAAAATCAAATCCGATGTACCAACATAAGGCTCGGTCTGACCACTGGCTACAGTTGAGACGATGATTTTAGGTATGCCAAGTGGTAGAGACTTAAAAGCGGATGATAAGAGTGAGGTTCCTCCACTGCCACCAAGCCCAATAACGCCAGCAAGGAGTCCACGTTGGTGAGCTTTTTTAATGTAAAGAGTGAGCGCCTTATTCATGATTGCAAGGGCTTCACCTCGAGCATCTGGAAGTTGAGTTTTAGGCCGGTTTTCAGATTCATAGTAGCTGGAAAGAAGTTCGTTTCTTGGCACATACTTAAAGTCCTTGAAGTTGGTTATCGGGTTTGGTCCAACTGACACATCCACAACTACAACTTGAACCTGCATTTATCAATACGAGACTCTTTATAATTACAGAGATAACATAAACCATCATCTGATTCCAAATTGGCTATCAACAGCACCTTCTAGTAATGTAAGGAGTGTTTCGGATTGGTTATTAATCTGCTTTATCTGATTATTTGCTAGTGAAATAAGCCATTTTGAATGATCAAATCAAACCTACTTAGACAAAACAGCTTATTTCACTCGCAGATATAATTGGCAGCAATTCTAAATAAGGATTCACAAACGCCCTTATTTTTTTAATTCTAAATTATTAGATAAACAGAATCATAACCAATTGCTCAGAACTAAATTATACAATGATCACCTTATAAAAATGACTATATATACAATTAAAAGGGTAAAATGTAAGCCTACATATATTATACACACCACTTTGACTTCCAAAGTCAAAGTACCCATATTTATAATCTTAACCCAAATAAACAAAACCCAATATTGTGACCACAATTTCAATGACCCATAAACATAACTAGATTAAAAATGTTACCTTTGATGAAGAAGTAGGAGAAAAAGTGGTAAGATTGGATCTTATTGATTCAGATAAATATAAAAGCTCATCAAGCTTCGTATCAGCTGTTGCAATGCACAAAACCTGAAGAAAATCTTTAAGATTTCCCATGAGTTTTAACACTGTTTGTTGTTAATGAAAAACAAATGTTTCTTTAGAAAACATTGGAAGTTATTGTAGGTGGTGGGGTTTCAACTTTCAAGAAACAGAACAAGATCACTACTACTGAGTTTGTGTTGTGTTGTCAGTGTCGGTTAATGCTGACTTTCTACCACATAAATAAATGTTTGGTAACATGATTTGGATCAAGAGTGGTTTTTCTTTTTCCTTTTCCATTTTACGCAGTAATAAGAAGTGCTACTCACACTCACATCAATGATGGTTTTTCTTTTTCTCTTTTACCACCCTTATTTTTCACTCTCAAATAACTTAGGTTGTGTTTGTTTTTTTTTTTTTTTTTTCCCTCTTAACAGCGTCTGAACGGGCAAAATGTCTGAATGTTCAGACATTTTGCTCGTTCAGACCGTTTGTTTTTTTTTTTTTCCGTTCAGACGTCTGAACGGAAAAAATGTCTGAATCTGTCAAGACCTGAGAGGGGTGTCTTAACGCGTCTGAATGCTTCTTGTAGACACAAAATAACCAAAATAAAAAAAAAAAAAAAAAAAAATCCCGTTCAAACATGCGTTTTTTTTCTTCGTTCAGATGCGTTCAGATTCAGACATTTACGCATCAGATTCAGATTCAGACGTGCAGTTCAGATTCAGATTCAAACCCTCTTAAAAAACAAACACCACCTTACACTGCTTTCATCTTAAAATAATTTTTATTTATTTATTTATTTATTTATTTATTAAAAATTACTTTTATTCATTAAATTAATAAAAACATAACATAAATAATTAAAAAGTAAATGTGCGAAATTAAAAATGTAAACATTACATAGATAATTATAAACGTAAACTTTTAGGCGTGATACGGCTCGTTGACACTTGTATATTCGTTGATCATCAACATAGACAACATTTCCTCATTCAAAAATACTGAACTTGTCGATGACGTCGCCCCTTTCTTCTTCAGCGCTTTTGCTCTGTCCGTGCCCATTGGACTTCGAACTTCCTGCATTTCCTCATCCTCGTCGTCTCCAACTTGCGTATTCAAATTAAAACTACCTTTTTTCGTGTTGCATTTCTTCAAAGTTCGGAACTACTACGTCTCTCCATTTCGGACATTCCTTCAACACCTCCCAGCAGTGCGGAAGTGTAAACACGGTTCCATATTCAACTTGATATTCCACAAGTGTTTTTTGGATGTAATCGTCGTGTCCGGCTCCACTCACAGCCGTCCGAAAGACGTTACCGTGCACGCCACAATTGAGCAACTTTTTGATGCACCGCCTTATATATCCTATTTACTATATCGTAGGTCCGACGTTAGGTTAAAGGACTATCTATATGCATGGGGGTCGAAAACCGCATTCCAAAATCCAACATCCTTCTCACATTACCAACAACGCTATCTTCGGATATACGAGCCCAAGCTTTGTGATGCCGATTTTGTATGACCTCAAGAAGTTTTACAATCCTCCTAGGCAATGTACCTAATCGTTGTAGTGTAGTATAGATAGGACACAGGGGATTGATCGTTCTCTAGGGGAATAGTGTTGTGAAGGCCGAAGTGTATGTCGAGATAGGTCTAAAGGTGGATGAGTCTTTTTATATTTTATATTTTTTAGATAAAATCTCGGGTTTTGAATAGTGGGCGTTTTAACTACTAATTAGCCAAAACAAAAATAAATAACTTAAAATTAAATGCAAGAAAAGTAAATTGGTGGTAACTCTTATGATAAGAAAATGTGTTTACTTAGATTTAATTGGAGCGTTGTATTCCTTTTTATTAGTCGTAGGGAGGTGTCAAATGCCCTAACTCTATGAACGTATAAGTCTCCTCTAAGAAGCTTAAAGGCTATTAAGTCTCCTATGATCTATAAGCCGCAATTCATGCAATAAATACAACAAGAAAACCACCAGTGCACTCTAGGGTTGCGTTTAATAAGATGGACTAGCTAGTTACATATAACAATTAAGCTAGTTTTCTTACCCTAACGTGAAGTAACCAATTCAACAAGAGACGACAATCAATAATTAATGACAAGGTTTCATTGATCTAAGCAAACACTAATAAATCTAGCCTACCATGTTAAAGTGATGAAAAGAAAAACATATAATCAAACAACACATAGATATATTGAATGATTAAAGAGAGATTCCTTATCTTCAATTAAAATGATCCAAAGTGGTTGAAAAACCTTCACAAAAGCTGTGAAATTCGTCTAAGGTTTGCCTCTCCAAAGTGTTACACAAACAATGAAAAACATGCAAAAATATATATAGTAAGACACTTGTGATGGTGTCACCTTATACGTTGTGACGTCGTCAACTCGCCGTCATTAGGGTTTCGTCCTTTGCAAGTCGCCGTTATGACGCCGTCACTTTGGATCTATGACGCCGTCATGTGATGCCTGACGCCGTCCCCTTGCCAATGATTTGGCCGTCTGTTGTTAGCTTTGTACGTGACTCTCAACTTCAAATTACACTTGACGCCATTAGGTTGTAGTGTCTGCAAATTTCACTGAGGCGTCGTTGTTAATTTTTCACCAAAAATCCATCTTCAGTAACAAGTGACTGCGTCACGTTGTGATGTGTGACGCCGTCAGACTCCCTTATCTGACAGAAATTTGCAACTTCGTCGTTTTCTTCACTTTTTCGTCCAAATAAGCCATAAATGTGCCGATTTCCAATTTTTTGTCCCAAGTACCTAAAATGCAAAAATAAACGATTCAGAGCAATATTTGATCATATTCATACGATTTTGGGCTTAAATGACCCCTTAAAAAGGTACCAAATAAATCCTTATCAAATATCCCTACACTTGGGATTTGCTTGTCCTCAAGCAAATGTGCTTTTATCCAATCAATTTACAAGTTAAGGGGCATTTAACATTGGTTTAAAATAGTTTACAACATCCACAAACTCTACAATAGTCAAAACAAGCACGTAAATCATGTACTAGCACTTCACATAAAGTGTTTGGATTCTCTCATATCGGGTGTATAAGTTGTATAACATGTATGGAAACAGAAAAATAAACACTCTCTACCTGTCATAGCACATAGATTACCATAGGCTTGAGAATAGATCAAACCTCCACCGCTTTGGCGTAAGTACCTAGGATAAGCTATCAAAGAGGGCTTTTAAGGGTTGTAACGTTAGGTGTCAGGGTATGGAAAACACGGTTTGGTTGGATATAGGGAATTTTTACTGGTGGCAAGTCAATTATCTAAGTTAATCACATGTAAAATGTGATGTTGCTAAGCCAAGACTCGACTCACTAACTTCTAACTCTGTTTGTATATTTCTAGACTCTTTATTGATTTAAAAAAAAACAAAAGATAAAGGATAAAGGCGGGATGGTAGTCCGTATGTTTTCTTTCTTTCTTTTCTATTTTTTTCTTTTTTTTTCATTTTCTCATTTTTTGATTTTTTTCATACACTCTTGCCATACCATCCGCAAAAATACATCATAACTAAGGGCTTTATAGTTGCATCCATACACTTGAACTTTTATAGAAATAAAAACTGACTAATGACTCGAATTACGAGGATCATAACACGTGGAGTACTTAAACATTTACTTAGATATGGGGATTATAATTGACTTTTTCCCATTACTCCATAATAATATTGCTAAACGCATGAGTCCGAATCATCCCAAAACTGTATACACAATATATGACTCAACTTAGCAACCATGTAATCAACTAGACAATCAATTGAGGTTTTAACAAATAACAATAATGCATTAAAAATGAGTGTATACAAGGAAGGCTAAGGCTATTTGCATGTACATTTGGAGGTGGATTGTAAACAATGCTCTTCATTAATATTCCGGAATCCACCGAAATATCACGTGAACCGCGAAAAGGATAGGCTCAGAGGGGTTAACTAGGGGTATCTTGTACTAAAAATGAGTACATAACAAGGGTGTGGGGTAATTACTTGACCGGTGTAGCCAATGTAATTATATAAACATGTATAAAACAAGGGTTATCCTAATGCCTCTTATCATTTAGTTAATCATGACTACACGAATGTAGTCCCACTAGCGATCTCGGAATGCATCACAAAACAAGTTATAGAATCTATATACTACCGGTACACTCATAAGCATTAAAAGTGAATGCTTTTATCCTATATATCTAAAGGTGAACCTCACATTTGGGGATGGAATTTGAGTGGTAGGGTTTTTATGCTAGCTATATAATTCCTATCCTTGAGACGCTTTATTAAGGCTAAAGTTTCATCCGTATATGTCATAAAAAAAATTAAATTTGGTGCTAAAATTACCCAAACATGTATTTCTTTCGGTTTATTACACAACTACTAGAAAACAAAACAAATATCAAGTGAGTGATTAGTTTCTAATGTATTCCTTTTTTCCTTCCCTACACTTAAATTGAACATTGTCCTCAATGTTCTTAAAAAGTATCAAAGTTATGATAACGGGAAAAAAATAAAAGAAATAGGAGAAACTAATACTCCCCCGATTTTGCTCGGCGTGGATGATAAAAATGCGGTTAAATCCTCCTCCAAGAAGATAAATCAATGATATGCTTTTCTTCCAATATGCACTTGAATCTTCTTGTCCAATATAACCTGTAAATCACTAAGAAAACGAACACGAAACCTAGCATAAAATCGGCGGTAAACACTATATATAATAAAATTAGATCCTAGAAAGCGAATAAGATATAATGCTTGCAAAATAAATGTTTACAGGATCCTGAAATTTCAAAACTTCTGAAAATTTTCAAAAATTAAGTTTCGACAGAAAAACAAAAAATTAGAAAAGCGTTGCTATAGTGCCTAACGTCGTTGGGTGTTAATCCTGACGCCGTCAGGATTGATTTGACAGAATTATAACTTTCGTTTTCTGGAAAATTTCTAGAAAAATCTATATTTTATTGTAAATTTTCATATAACTTTCATTGTTACTCGATACAAGCATTTGGCTCAAACAAACACACAAACATGATAGAATATATGTTCATCATTTATTGTAAATTTTCATGTTCGATTTTCGTTCTATTAAACAAATGTGAACTTCCCTACACTTATCTTTTTGTAAAATACCTTTATATGTGATTAAGACGAGGTTAAAAAAATCATTTTCACAAATTTATTCGAAACATGGAAATTAAACAATAAAGATGAAACATATATATGACACAAAACAAATAAATAAAAATTAAAACAAGCAAATAAACAATTAAAAACAAATAAATAAAAATTGAGGTGTGCTCGTATGATGATTAAAGATGTGTTCACTTAGATACTAGTACTCCCTAGTTATCTTTTATTGGTCGGTTGAATTGTCACTTCCTTTATCTTAATTGATGCGTTGTATTCCTATTAGTCGTAGGGGGTGCCTATTCCCTATATCTATGAATTGTAACTCTCCTATAGAATACACGGGATCGGCAAGTGCAATAGCATCTCCCCTGAATACCCTATTGTCATGAAGCACAACTCACGCAAGAAACACAACGATGGCCTAGGTGCACTCCTATGGCTTCTACTAATTAAAACAAGAGACAATCTAACAACAATCAATAACTAGGTTTCATAGATCTAAGTAAACACACAAGTAATTTAGCTAGACATGTTAAACAAGAAAGCATACACACAATCAATTGAACATGGGGTAGACATAATGATAAATTGGATAAACAAACTTATTTTGATGTGTAAAATAGGGTATGTGACCCTAGAATACTGTCCAAGTCGGACTACAACTGAGTTAAGGTTTGCTCTCTAAAATTCTACCTCCTTTAAAACAAAAAAATCAAATTCTATATATAGATTTACAATCGCGACGGCGTCACCTTTTGCTAATGACGCCGTCAGGTCGCCGTCATTAGGGTTTCGTTTGAGATGTGTGACGCTGTCAGTCTTCATGCAGAACGTCGTCTGAATCTTGGATCTTGGGCATCTGGTGTAGTTGTTATGAGTGACACCTTCCAGAAATAAGGCGTGAGAGCGTCAGTCTTTAGGACCAGAAATTCCGCTGAGACATCGCGTGCACTTTTTGATCAAGTCTTCTATATAGGGACGGCGTCGCCCTTTGGTTGGGACGCCTTCAGGTGTAATGAAAAGCTTGGAGTGTCTTCGAGCTTGACTTTGCCATTTTCTTCATGTTTTTGCTCATTTTCGTCCAAATATGCTTCATTCCAACATTTTGCTTTCAAAAGACCTAAAAAGTGAAAAAGAACGATTTTAAGCAGTAACAGATATAAAATGTGTCGATTTAGGGCTTAAATGACCCCCTAAAAACGTAGGTTTTAAATCCTTATCAAATATCCCTACACTTGGTATTTTCTTGTCCTCAAGCAAATGTGCTTTTGGCCAATCAATTTATAAGTTAGGGGGCATGAAACATTGGTTTAAAATAGTCTACAACAAGTACAAGCGCCACAATAGTCATACCAAGCACGGGAATTATACACTAGCACCTCACAATTGGTGTTTGGATTCTATCATCTCTCGGGTTTATATGAAATATAATATGAATGGAAATGGAAGATAAACACTCATTACCTGGCATAATACATAGATTACCATAAGCTTGAGAATAGATCAAACCTCTACTGCTTTGGTGTAAGCACATAGGAATAACTATCTAAGAGGTTATTACAAGGGTTGTAACGTTAGACTTAGGGTAGGGAAGTAAAGGATTTTGTTGGATAAGGGGATATTTAGTGGTGGCAAGTCAAAAATCTTATGTTACAAACATGTAAAGTGTGGCGTCGCTAAGCCAAGACTCGACTCACTAACACTAGATAACTTGAAAAAAAAAACAAAAACTTAAAAACATAAACATAAAGATAGATGTAGGAGGGTAGCCCGTATGTTTTTCTCATTTTTTCATTTTTTTCATTTTTTTGACAACTCTTTCCTCTCTTTTTTTTTCGATTTTTTTTCCATACCTTTTTACTCTACCATCCTCTGCGATAACATCAAAGTATAAGGGATTTATAGGAACATCCCTATACTTGATTTTTTATTTAACTAACACTAATTGACCCAATTTGAAAAGATCACGATACTTGGAGTATTTAATTACGTAGACAAAGGGAATTTGAATTTATCGTTATTTCCCGTTACTCCATAAAATATTACTTTTACCCATGAGTCCCAATCGTCCCAAAACTGTGTACAAAAGATATGAGTCGACTTAGTAACCATGCAAGTAATTATATAATTAAACTAAGGGTTTAATAGTGATAACAATAATGCACTAAAGATGAGTGCATACAAGGTAGACTAAGGTGATTTGGGTGTACATTTGGGGGTGGATTGTAAACAATGCTCTTCATTGATATTTCAAAAAACCGAAACATCACGAGAACCGCGAAAAAGATAAGCTCTGAGGGGTTAACTAGGGGTATTGTGTACTAAAGATGAGTACATCGCAAGGGTGTGGGGAAATTACTCAACCGATGTGGAAGATGTAATTATAATACATGTTTAAAAGAAGGGTTATCCTAATGCCTTTTATCATTTAGTTACTCATAACTACACAAATGTAGTCTCACTAGCGATCTCAGAATGCATCACAAAACAAGTTCTAGAATCTATTATATTACCGGTACACTCACTAAGCATTAAAGGTGAATGCTTTTATTCCTAAAGATCAAGGGGCGAATTTGAGTGGTAAACGGTTTTTTGTGCTAGTCATATAATTCCTATCCATGAGACGCTTTATTAAGACTAAAGTTTAGCTCGTAAATGTCATAAAATTTTTTAAATTTTGTGCTAAAATTGCCCTAACAAATATTTCTTATGGTTTATTACAAAATTACCAAGGACAAGACAAATAATCAAGTAAGTGAATAGTTTCCAAGTTCCCATTTTATTCTCCCTCCATACACTTAAACTGAACATTGCCCCCAATGTTCCCCGAAAGCATCAAAGTTATGATAAAGGAAGGTAAGTAAGGAAAAGAAACTAGTACTAACCTGATTAGCTCGGTAGGATATGCGTGAAGTTGCGGTTAAATCCTCTTCTAAGAAGAATGTATAAGTGATAAGCTTCATCCAATATGTGTTTCTTCTTCTTCTCCAATATAACCTGCACACTTATAAGAAAACAAACAAAACCTTCGCGTAAAATCGGCGGTAAAACTATATATGACACACAACTACTAGAAAGAAAGTAAGATATAATGCTTGTGGAATGGATGTTTGCAGTTTTTCTCTAGAAAATTAAGAATTGGGAATTTCCAAAAATTATAAACTGCACAGAAAACGAAAACTGAACATTCTGTTTCTACATTGCCTGACGTCGTCAGGCTTTAATCCTGACGCCGTCAGGTTGTCCTGACAAAAACTGGTCTGTTGCATTTTTCTGGAAAAATTCTGGAAAAATTACCTTATTAAAACCTGGAAAAATTTCTGCAAAACATCCATTATGATTCGATACAAGCATTTGACTCTAACGAACACACACATATATCAATTTCAATTATTGTAATTCTCATGTTCATGTTCTTAAAAACTTATGTGATCTTCCCTACACTTATATTTTTGTAAAATATCTTTATATGTAATTAAGACGAGGTTAAAGACAAAATAAAGCCTTTTCACAAAGTCTAACATGAAAATATACAACAATGAAAAAGATATATAAACACACAAATTTAAAAACAAAACAAGCAAACAATTAAGCATGGGTTGCCTCCTACGAAGTGCTTTTCTTTATTTATGAGTCTTGTAGCTAGACTCGAAGTCATGCTCCTACTTTCCGCATATCTTAGATGCCCATTCGAATGCCTTAAATCTTCCTTCATCACGAATATATTCGAGGCCTAACTCTAAACAAGCGGTGTAGTAAACTTTGTCCTCACAATCAACCTCAAAAGCTGGAATATTGTCCAGATCTATCAATGGCCTTAAACTTTTTATTTTTGTAAGGCATTACATACTTAACACATTTGGTCCCATTTGAGAACTTGGTTATTCCTTCCTCTTGATCATAAATCATCATGGATTCCTCAATAAATGGTCTTCCAAGTATCACATCTCCTAGGAATCCATCAATGATGCCCTTAACATCTTCCAAGATCATGAAATCACACCTATATGTGAAATTACCTACAAATACATGCAATCCTCTAGCTCTCCCAACATAGTTACTCAATTTACTAGGGTAAAAGGGATCTCTCCTAGGTCCTAGCCTTTCGCTCATGATCCAGTTGTAATAGAGCCTAGACATTATGTTATGGGTGCTTTATAGTCTATGTAAGTGTGATCCCTATACAAGTATCCAATCATGCATGGTATCTTAATGTTTCTAGGGTCGCCCTTTTTTATGCATGGCTCGAAAGGTGGTCGTGGGTAATTAACGACGTTATAATGATAGGCAATTTTCTTTTCATTGGGGTATGACTTAAAATACTCATTAAGTTCCTCTTCCTCACTACCCTCCATAATTTCTAGCACTTTATAATATCCTTCCCCAAGTTCATCATCCGAATCATCACTCGTGGTGGAATTGCTATCTATTGTACTAGTTGTTTCTTCAAGGGCTTTCTCAAGTGCGCTTTCAGTTATCCTATCCACTTTCTTAAGCTCTCCAATTTCACTAAAGATATGAGCGCGGAGTTGGTTGGCATAGGTACGATCAAGTGGTGGGTTTTGTGGTGGATGGTATGATGGTGGATTGTTGTTTGGTGGGTTATCACCTTCCATGATGAAAATTGACAAGGTTACGAACAAAAACACAAAGAAGGGGGATAGACTAAAAGGAAGCTAATGAAAAAGAGAAAAAATCTCACTTGATAGGAATCAAGCGAGGGAACCTAAACGAGATAGAAATCTAACTAGCTATTCTATTCTCCGGCAGCGGCGCCAAAAACTTGATAGCGGAGTTCGGGGTCGAGAAAACCTCCTTTTCTACGAGCAAGCTTTTCAAGCCTCTAGGCAGTGAACCTAATCGTTGTAGTGTAGTATGGGGTAAGCCTCGGGGATTGATTTTTTTCTCTATGGGAATAGGAATTCTAGAAAAAGATATATGACGAGAAGGTGGGGTTGAGGATAATTTTTTTTAGTCTTTTTTATGTTTTTTAGAAAGCAAGGGTAAAATCTCGGGGTATATGATTGTGGGGTGGTACTTCTACCGATTTCACTACTTTAACTACTTATCTAATTAACTATGGATAGATTATGCTAATTGAGGTGTGCTCGTATGATGATTAAAGATGTGTTCACTTAGATACTATCACTCCCTAGTTATATTTTATTGGTCGGTTGAATTGTCACTTCCTTTATCTTAATTGATGCGTTGTATTCCTATTAGTCGTAGGGGGTGCATATTCCCTATCTCTATGAATTGTAACTCTCCTATAGAATACACGGGATCGGCAAGTGCAATAGCATCTCCCCCGAATACCCTATTGTCATGAAGCACAACTCATGCAAGAAACACAACGATGGCCTAGGTGCACTCCTATGGCTTCTACTAATTAAGACAAGAGACAACCTAACAACAATCAATAATTAGGTTTCATAGATCTAAGCAAACACATAAGTAATTTAGCTAGAATGTTAAACAAGCAAACATACACACAATCAATTGAACATGGGGTAGACATACTGATAAATTGGATAAATAAACTTATCTTGATGTGTAAAATAGGGTATGGGACCCTAGAATACTATCCAAGTCGGACTACAACTGAGTTAGGGTTTGCTCTCTAAAATTCTACCTCCTTTGAAACAGAAAAATCGAATTCTATATATAGATTTACAATCATT
This sequence comes from Chrysanthemum seticuspe, assembly GCA_019973895.1. NCBI lineage: Eukaryota > Viridiplantae > Streptophyta > Magnoliopsida > Asterales > Asteraceae > Chrysanthemum > Chrysanthemum seticuspe. Next base: position 233,139,991 of record BPTQ01000004.1, read on the forward strand.
AGGCTTTTGCTAGTGACGTCTTCAGGTCACCATCATTAGGGTTTTGTTTGGGCTAAGTTATCATTGGGACGACGTCACTTGAGATGTGTGACGTCGTCAGTCTTCATGCAGGACGTCGTCTGAATCTTGGATCTTGGGCGTCTGGTGTAGTTTTTGTAAGTGACGCCTTCCAAAAATAAGGCGTGACGCCTTCCAGAAATAAGGTGTGACGCCGTCAGTCTTTAGGACCAGAAATTCCATTGAGCCGTCGCGTGCACTTTTTTTTATCAAGTCTTGTATATAGGGACGACGTCACCCTTTGGTTGGGACGCCATCAGGTGTAATGAACAGCTTGGAGTGTCTTCGATCTTGACTTTGCCATTTTCTTCATGTTTGTTAATACAAATATCGTCATTAAACGTTATTTATATTTTATGATCTTTACATAAGTTGTTAACGACAAAAGTAAATTTAATTTTTATAAAGCTTAAAGCTTGTCAAGTTTAATAGATATTAAAACAAGCTTTTCAAGTAATATCTTCATCACTCAAGCATTTACATTTTGATTAATCATATTATTGATATGACTCTAAACCATAATTTATGTTAACATTTTTACATCAAGCATGTTTTAGTTTCTTAAAACAAAACATTACATATGTATTTACACTTAACATATTTCTAAAAATAGAAAACAACACATGACATCATGTAGTGCATCATTGAAATCTCTAGAAGATTTTACTAGATATTTTGTGTAGATTTAGACTCTACATATCTTACACAATTTTGGATATATATGGTTGCCTTTTGTAAAATTTTGGTGATCTTGCTGTCAGACCCCGGCGGCACCAAAAATTTATACGGGTGGAACCCTTTTATGGGTTTCGTGGTCCGTGGTGCCTGCTGATCATTTTGGCTATAAAATAGCAAAGCCAAACCAAGTTGTTTCTCATCCCTTTCTAGCATATTCACATACATTCCTTCTCTCTAACATTTCTAACTCAGTTTCAAATCATTATAGTGATCCTCTTTTGTAGCAAAGAAGATCAAGGCATATTCAAGCTTCAACAAATTGTTGGAAGTCTTGTTTATTTATTGTTGTATGATCTAGTCTTGATTCATACATCATTGTTGTACCAAACCAACATAAACTTGTGAGTGTGAGTGGTTAGTATTTTAGTCCTTAAAATACATTGTGTGTGGGAGTGGTTGTGCCTTTGGAAAAGAACTCGACATCTAGCTTAGTGTCGGAAATAGTGTGTAAGCGAAGCGTAAAGGTTTCTCCGCCGGTGAAAGGAGCTTGTTGACTAGTAAAGTTAAACTCTCGAGTGTGAGACTCAGGGAGTGGAGTAGGGCAAGGAAAAAGAGTCCTTGTAGACCGAACCACTATAAACAACTTGTCATGGTTTGATTGTTTCTTTCCTTATTTACTCTTTATATATATTGCTGGCATATTGATTATCATTCACTAACATATCTAAGATCAATATCAATTGATCTTTCAATAAGTTTCAAAACAAAGTTTTTAATCGGTAAACTATTCAACCCCCTTCTAGTTTTCCACAATTGGTATCAGAGCCTCGTTGCTCAAGAATTTCTAAAATATAGTGTATTTTATAAACTTAAAACGATCCATGGATTCCGAAAACTTTAAAGAAGGGCAATCTATGAAAAGACCACCACTCTTTAAAACCAATGGATTTATCTATTGGAAAAACCGTTTTGAAACATATGTAAAATCAAAAGATATAGATCTTTGGTTTGTTATAATTAAATGAGACTTTAGTTCTACAACAAAAGATATTTCTGTTCATGATCAAAAGAAATTAATAGCTAAAAATAATGAAACTAAAATGATGCTTTATAATGCTTTACCTAGAAAAGAATATGAAAGAATTTTTATGTGTGAAACCGCTAAAGACATTTGGGAATCTGTGATTATTACACATCAAGGAAATTTTCAAGTCAAGGATAACAAAATTGATCTTCTTGTTCAACAATATGAACAATTTGTTATCCCTGAAGATGAAACCATTAATTGTGGTTTTGTTCGCTTTAATACTATTATTACATCTCTTAAAGCAATTGATGAATCTTTTCGTATTAAGAACTTTGTCAGGAAATTTCTTAGAGCACTCCCTCCGAAGTGGAGAGCTAAAGTAACGGCTATTGAGGAATCAAAAGATCTCTAAAAAATGTCACTAGACGAGCTAATCGGAAACCTCAAAGTACACGAAATGGTGATGCAGAAGATTCGGAAATCATCAAAGGAAAAAGAGAGAAAGTGAAATCCGTTGCTCTAAAGGCAAGAACGGAATCAAGTGATGATGAAGAATCTTGCTCCGGTAGTGAAGATGAAGAGTATGCTATGGCCGTTAGAGATTTCAAAAAGTTCTTTAGAAGAAGAGGAAAGTTCGTAAGGCAACCCCGAGAAGAAAAGAAGCCATTCTGAAAAGACCGAGGTGACAAAAAGGGAAAAGGTGAAAGAAAGTGTTTTAGATGCGGTGATGCAAGTTATCTAATAGGAGATTGCCCCAAGCCACCTAAAGGCAAAACTCAACGAGCTTTTGTAAGTGGTACTTGGAGTGATAGTGAGGATGATGAAGAATCAAGCAAGGATGAGGTCGCTCTAATGGCACAAGAATCAAATGAGGTGCATTCCGACTCATCTTACTCTTCTATTGATGATGACACCTTTCAAAAACAATATAATCAATTGTGTGAGCTTAGCTTAAAAAGCATAACTAAAAACAAGTTTTTAAAGACTAAAAAGGAATTTTTAGAAAATGAAATTTATGAGTTAAAAGAAAAGGCAAAACGATTAGAAAAAGGGAAAGCAGATGACAATGATTGTAAATCATGTCAAGAGCTTAGTCTTGAAATAGAAAAGCTAAAACTCACACAAGAAGTTCTCATCGAACATAACTCTTAATTTAAAAGGCTTAACAAAAATATTGTTTGTGCCGATGAAATAGTTAGAATTCAAAAAACACCAATAAACATGAATGGACTAGGTTTTAATGAAGTACTAATTCCAAAGAGTCAAACCAAAACGGCCGAAAAAGGCAAACAAACTGTCAAAACTGCTGCAGTACAACACTGACCAGAAGGACCCAAAAATAGGGTTCCGTCCGTTGAAAAATTTGGTGCCATGGAGACTGCAGCAGGACAGAATGTTTGCAATACGGACCGTAGTGAATTTGTCAAAGTAACAAAGAAAACCAAGGATAATGTTAAACTAAAACCTGCTGTTACATTAGGAGTAAGACTTGCTAGAAATGAATTTAGATATAAAACTATTCAACAACGGTCTAAAACACCTATTGCCAAACGCCCCTTTCCCAAGAGCAACCACAACATACAACCCAACTATCAACATATCGGTTGGAATCAAAACTTCCCTAGACCATATCAAACTCCAAATTACATGCCATGGAACCCTTACCCATTATTTCCATATATGAACCAAGTAAATGGTATGTTTAACCCAAACGGACCCATGAGATATTGGGGACCAAATGCTTGAGTTATTTGTGTCATAGGTATGCTTGAAAGTTGGATTAGAACCTAATGAATGGATAAAAGATAGTGGATGCTCACGACACATGACGGGCAACAAAAGCCTCTTCTCAACATACCAAGTGTATGACGGAGGTAATGTCACTTTGGTAGCAATCTCAAAAGCAAAATCATTGGCAAAGGTACGATCGCTCATAACTCCCTAACTATTGAAAATGTTGGTCATGTCGATAGGTTAGGATTTAATCTACTTAGTATTAGCCAATTATGTGATAAAAAGTATAAAGTACTATTTGAAGAAAATGGTAGTAAAATACTAAAAGATGGTATCACCATAGCTAAAGGAGTTAGGAAAAATAACATAGCCGTCATGAAAATTGTTGATCCCAGTTGAACAAACGATCCTTTATAGAAACTGACTTAACAAAGACTTATTAAGTATCACGCGGAATTTAATACTTAATCTTAAGAAGAAGAACAATAAACATTCAACACCTCAATATTATTATTAATACGAATACTCTAATCAGTATTAGGGTTTTACAACCTTGAAGTGTATCGACCTTAGATATAAAACATACGTATATCTAATCTAACCTAGGACCTCCTTTTATAGGCTAAGGAGTCCTTTACATAATACAATACGTAACCTACAAGATAAATATCTTTTCCATATTTATCTAATACAAAATATTAAACCGACTATACAAGACTAGCAGTGGTTACAATACAATATCCGTGGTTACACAATACTACTAGCCGCGGTTTGTCTTCAGCAGTGGATTCATTCTTCTGTCCGTGGTTTCACTAACTCTGTCCGTGGTTCCAACACTTAGAATAATTCATGATCCAAGGAACCTAAAACCCAACAATCCTCCCCTAAACTTGATACATTCAAATAGAATTCTCAAGTTTCCTCTAAGCTCAAAACACCTGAATTGGAGGATGTAGCCAAACACTTACTAGATTTAAGAATTTTCTCATACTTCAGCAACAAATTGTAAGCTTGACCATCATAGGGCATCAAAATCTTTAAACCACCAGGCTTCACCATCTGAGCAATAACTCCTGGATAATTATTCAATTTGGGATAATCACCTTCTACAAGCATATGAATAACTTATCCAGGCACAGTTAACACATGAACTCCATAAGTTTGATATAAAAACCATCTTGTAACTTGATCATTGTAGAGTCCTTTCCATTCAGGTTCATCATGAGTAGGTTCAAACAAAATCTTCAAGTGATGATAAAACAGTCTCTCATGATAATCATCTGGATGTACATCACCAAACTTATTCTTGTAAAGCATCCAAAGATTCATTAAATCATCTCTATCTAAATATTGAAGCATCTATGAAAATTTATTAAACTCAAAAACTTCATTATTGAGTCTTTGAATTTTCCAACATCCTTCACTTCCATTAAGCTCAAACACATAAGAGATAATTTGATTACCATCTTCAATCACTTTCAGCCTTTTAGAATCAGATGTATCCTGAATCTCAGATTTTATCTTTTGTCTACTTTGAATCCACTCTTCTTCTTTTTCAGAATTCATTGAAAGAAAATCATCATTATTAATCCTCATGCACCTCAGATAAATCTCATGAATTCTCTCAAATGAACATTTATTAAGATTTTCAGTAATATATATTCCTGAATTCTTAATAATCTTCATCAGTACATTCCTTATTTCACCTTTGGTAGGAGGTTTCTTCCTTTTAACTTGCTTCTTTTCCTTACTGATCCTCCTAGCCCATTCACCCAAGATTCTAGCTCTTTCATCAACATCTAGCAATGCCCATTCTTGAGTAGTATACTCATCCTGTATTTTATTAGAAGCTTGAAGATAGTTTTGTGTTTCATACCATTTAGCTAACCATTTCTGAGTAGCCTCCTCCTCTTCTTGCTTCTTTTTCTCCCAAGCTGCTTCCTATTCAGCTAGCATGTTTCTTGTATACTTGATAAGGTTTTAAAAGGTACCTTTTTGAGGGTTGATCACTTTTGTATCCGTTATTGCTTAATATCGTTCCTTTTCACTTTTTAGGTCTCTTGAAGGCAAAATGCTGGAATGGCACTTATTTGGACTAAAATGCGTGAATATACGAAGAAAATGGCCAAAGTCAGAATCGAGACACTCAAAGCTGCTGAAAACATAAGGTGACGGCGTCAGGTGTTAAATTGCAACGCCGTCGGAGGATTCTTGTGACGGGACAGAAGCCAAAACTCCTATTTTCAAGTGACGACATCAAGTTATAAAAGAGTAGGCCGTCGCAACTCAGACGGCCTAGATGTAATCCAGACGGCGTCAAAAGCTGAAGAGGACGACGTCACAAGCATAAGGTGACGCCGTCGCAAGTCTAACGTGGCCAAGATGAAACCCTAATGACGGCGACACGACGGCGTCACAAAACATAAGGTGACGCCGTCGCATATGTAATATTATATATAGAATCCGAATTTTTCAGTATTTAGTGTGTAGTCTTTTGGAGTAAAAACCTAATCTGAACCAAGGCTGTCTTGTACAGTATTTTAGGGTTCTAAACCCTATCTTACACCAAGATAAGTGTTTTACTTCATTAATACAATTATGTCTTTGATTATTTGTGTGTATGCTTGCATGTTCTCCATGTCCAGCTAATTTACTTGTGTGTTTGCTTAGGGAATATGAAACTTAATTATTGAATATTGATTGGTTGTCTCTTATCTTAGTTGATTAATGATCTAGTAATACTATAGGTCATTCATTGTGTACTTAATGCTTGATTAAATCTTTTTGAACCTTAGAATATGACTCCTTGAGTAGTTGTAAGCTAAACCATCCAAAGAGTGCCTTAGAGTAAGAGTTTATTATCCCTAGTGGGTTTTGTAGACGAGACCCTTTGGTAAGTTCAAAGAGTTAGGGAGAAACGCATACCCTACAACCTTAGACACAGAACGCAACTAGGAATAAGGACGTGACAATTCAACCACCAATAGGAGATAATTAAGGAGTAATAAAACCTAAGTAAACACATCTTTAAACTATCATACGAGCACACAATAATTAGACATAGACTACATACACCTTAGATTAGATAATTAGATAAGTAGAGTAATTGGTAGCAATACCAAACCCCCCCCCCCCCAAATTCAAACCCCGAGATTCGTACCTTTCCATTTCATAAAAATATAAAAATACAAAAAATAATCTTCCTCAACCCCAACCTTAGCGTAGTAACTTCTCACTAGCATTCCTATTCCCCTAGAGAACGATATCAATACCCGTGGCTTACCCTAATACTACACTACAACGATTAGGTTCACTGCCTAGGGTGTTGAAAAACTTGCTCGACGAAAAGGAAGTTCCTTTGACCCCGAACGACGCGTGTAGCGTTATCAAGTTTTTTGCGCCGCTGCCGGGGAATAGAATAGCTAGTTAGTAGTCCACCTCGTTTAGGTTTCTTTACTTGATTCCTATCAAGTAAATTTTTTCTCATTTTTAGCTTTCTCTTAGTCTATCCCCCTTCTTCGTGACCTTTGTTCGTAATCCCATCACTTTTCATCGTGGAAGGTGATAACCACCCACCATTCATCAACCCACCACCAAATGACCCGCCAAGAGCCCGTACTCTTGGTGAATACTCGAGACCAAGCCACTTAGGCTATAGGAACACCATTGAGCTTCCCGACCAAGCCCAAACTACGGCCCTGCGATCCGACACCATCCGGTTGGTGCAAAACGGATGTGCATTCCATGGACTTCGTTCCGAAGATCCAAATCAGCATCTGAGGGATTTCCTCAAAATTGTTGATTCCATCGACCTTGATGCTACTACTCGGGAGACCACACGCCTGCGTCTCTTCCAATTCTCTCTATGGGACCAAGCTAGTAATTGGCTTGAGCGACTTCCCGCCGGCTCCATCTCAAGTTGGGATGATCTTACCTCTCGCTTCCTTGCTCAATTTTTCCCACCGGGGAAAACCACTAAGCTTAGGAATGACATCTTGATGTTCCAACAACGTCAAGGTGAATCTTTTTACGAAGCATGGACTCTATTCAAGGACTTACTTCATAAAGTCCCTCATCACGGCATTGATCTTTGGCTCGAAGTCCAACTTTTCTATGATCATGTCAACTTCCCCACTAAGTGATCCATTGACCAAGCGGCCGGTGGAAAACTTAGTGATCTCACCGCGGAAGAATCATGGGGTATAATAGAGGACCTTGCCCTCTATGACAACGAAAGTTGGGATGACCCCCGTGAGCTGCCCAAAACCGTTAACGCAATCTCCTTGCCTCCCATTGACTCACAACCTTCCGACCGTAGGATGATCGAACTTGAAGATCAAGTTAAATTCCTAATGAGTTCCTACGAAAATCCTAAGTCCTCACGTCAAGTGAATAAAATCACTCTACCTTGTGAGTTATGTAGTGGTCCCCATGACACTCGTGATTGCACAAGACTTCCCGAACAAGCTTTTGCGGACTACGCCTCCATGCGTACCGATGGAGCGGGAGAGAAGTGGTACACTTTCAAGCCCGAACAAAACAACTTAGGAAACTCTTACCACCCCTCATGGACAAATCACCCTAACCTTAAGTGGAACCAAAACTCAAGCACACCCCAAAGCTCATCTAGTCCACCTAATAGGTTCAACTCTCTAACCACCTGGAACCCCACTAATCTTGAGGCAATTGCATCTAGATTCCTGTCATCTCAAGAGACTCGATTGACTAAGCTTGAAGCCGATTTTAAGCAAAGACAAAGCGAGATGACAAACAAGCTTGATGCCCTCTTGAAAGCCTTCAATGAACGGGAAGTTGGAGCACTCCCAAGTGATACTATAAAGAACCCAAAAGTGAATTCGATTTCATCGACTTCATGTTCTTGTTCACCATGGGAGAACACACATCCATGCCCCTCACACCCAACGGTTCACTCGGTAAACGCTATCAAAAAGGGTTCCAAGCCATCCAAAATGAGGTACCAAGGCCCTGCCCCATTGGTGGAACCTACTCTTGAGAAACCCGTCAACCAAGAATCCAAACCTAGTTTAGAGGAGGAGTACAAGGAACTCCATCAAGAAAAACCGATTCTTGAGGTCTTAGCTCATGCACCTTATTATAATGCTTTAAAAGAAAAATATGAGTTAGAACTTAAGCTTGGAAAACATGGGTCCGCTTTTGTGCGAAATAATTTACCTAAGAAGTTAGACGATCCCGGGCTATTCACTCTTCCGTGTAGGCTTGGAACTTCCAAACCTCTCGACGCTCTAGCCGACTTAGGGTCATGCATCAATCTTGTTCCGTTGTCCCTCCATAGAAGCCTTAACTTAGGTAAAATAGAACCAACGGAAACCATCTTAGGTCTAGCGGACGGTAGTGTTGCACGTCCGGTAGGAATAATAAAAGACATGGTAGTACACGTAGGAGAGTTGACTCTTTTGGCTGACTTTCATGTGCTAGACATGAATAAGGACCCGACATGCCCATTACTAGTAGGAAGAGGATTTTTAGCTACCGCTAGTGCCATCATCGATTGTAAGATGTCTAAGATAGTGGTAGGAGAGGGGAGTGGTAGGTCAATTTATGATGTCAAAAAGCATACGTACTACAAAGAAGAGGAAATCCCACATGAGATTAGGTTGGATAGAGAGCCTTCTAGATATGGACCTTGGATAAATAAGAACCTCATAGGCCCCCAAAGACCTTTTTACCTAGATGAAGCCTTCACTAGTAAAGCCAGTTTCCAAGAAAGAGAAATGGCTAGGGACATGGAAGTGAACCCGTTCGAGGAAGCCTTAGTATTTAGGAAGATGACCGAGTTCTTAGGAAGCTTGCCCGTCAACCTTGTCATGAATAAGTGGAAAGTTGAGAAATCTAAACACAAATGGGATTGGGATAGACCGCCTAGTGACGGTAATGGAGAGTGGCACATTAGGATAACAATCTATGATCCCGATGGAGAGAAGTTTGAAAAGGCATATCTAACCGAACGTACTATTAGGAACTTGAATGATAAGTTTGATCCTTATGACATTGTTGAGGATAGGCTTACTTATATCGGTACGTAGGAGCACGACTACGAGTCTAGCTACAAGACTCTTAAATAAAGAAAAGCGCTTCGTGGGAGGCAACCCATGCTTAATTGTTTGCTTGTTAGTGTCATATATCTTTTATTGATTGATTATTCTCATGTTTAATTTTGTAAAAATGCTTTATTTTGTTTTTAACCTCGTCTTAATTGCATATAAAGGTATTTTACATAAGGGACAAGTGTAGGGAGGATTACACACGTTTTCTAGGAAACGTAAACATGAGAATAACAATTCATTAAAAGATATATTTGTGTGTTTGTTCGAGTCAAATGCTTGTATCGAGTCATAATGGATGTTTTGCAGAAACTTTTCCAGATTCTAAAGATGTAAATTTTCTAGAATTTTTTTCAGAAAATCGCAGACCAGTTTTTGTCAGGATAACCTGACGGCGTCAGGATCGCAACCTGACGGCGTCAGGAAGGAGTAAAAACAACAGATTGTTTTTTTTCTCATTTTCTGAGCTACTTAAAAAAAATTTGGAATTCTCCAGGTCTTAATTTTCCAGAAATTCTGAAAACATCCATTCCACAAGCATTATATCCTAGTTTAAATCGAGTCTTATATATATATTATTACCGCCGATTTTACGCGAAGGTTTCGTTTGTTTTCTTCAAGTGTGCAGGTTTAATTTATCAAGAAGAAGTTACATAAGATTGGAAGGAGCTTTTCACGCATAAATTCTTCTTGGAAAGGATTTAACCATTACTTCACACACGGATCCTACCGAGCTAATCAGGGGAGTACTAGTTTCTTTCATTTTTAATTACCTTCCAATTATCATAACTTTGATACTTTCGGGGAACATTGGGGACAATGTTCAGTTTAAGTGTAGGGAGGGAAAATAAAACGGGAACTTTGAAACTATGCTTATCCTTGAATATTTGCTTTGTCCAAATGTATTTGTGTAATAAACCATGAGAAAATGTCGGTTAGGGTAATTTTGGCACCAAATTTAAAATTTTTCATGACATATAGGAGTGGGCCATTAGTCTTAACAAAAGCGTCTCACGGATAGGAAGTTACATGACTAGCACAAAAACCCTTTACCACCTAAATTCCACCCAAAATGTGAGGATCACCCTTAGATTAGTAGGAATTAAAAGCATTCATCTTTAATGCTTAGAGTGTGAACCGGTAGTATATTAGATTCTAGAACTTGTTTTGTGATGCATCCCGAGATCACAAGTAAGACTACACTTGTGTAGTTAGGAATAACTAAATGATAAGAGGCATTAGGATAACCCTTGTTTGATACCCGTAATATAATTACTTCTTCCACATCGGTTGAGTAATTCCCCTACACCCTTTGTGTTGTACTCATCTTTAGTACACGATACCCCTAGTTAACCCCTCAGAGCCTATCCTTTTCGCGGTTCTCGTGATGTTTCGGTTTTTCCGGAATATCAATGAAGAGCATTGTTTACACCCCACCCCCAAATATACACCCAAATCGCCTTAGCCTACCCTGTATGCACTCACTTTTAGTGCATTATTGTTATCACCTTAAACCCTTAGTTCAATTATCTAGTTGCTTGCATGAGTTGCTAAGTCGAGTCATATCCTTTGTATACAGTTTTGGGACGATTGGGATTCATGGGAAAAGTTAAAGTTTATGAAATGACGGGAAGGGAACGTTAAATTCAAAATCCCTTTGTTTGCATAATAATGTACCCCAAGTGTTTTGATCTTTTCAATTCGGGTCAAATTAGTGTTAGAGTAATAAAAACTCAAGTGTAGGGATGTGCCTATAAATCCCTATCATTTTGATGTTACCGTAGAGGATGGTAGAGTAAAAGTGTATGAAAAAAAAAATCGAAAAAAGAGAAAAAGAGAAAAGAAAAAAAAATAGAGTGAAAAAAAAAAAAAAAAAAAACATACGGGCGACCATCCTACATCTATCCTTTAATTTTATGTTTGTTTATTTCAGTTAGCTAGAGTTTAGAGTGTCGAGTATTGGCTTAGCAACGCCATTCTTCGTATGCTTGTAACATAAGAGATTTTTGACTTGCCACCACTATATAGCCTATCCCACCAAACCCTTTGTTTCCCTACCGTAAGCCTAACATTACAACCCTTTAAAGACCTCTTTGATAGTCTTTCCTAGGTGCTTACGCCAAAGCGATGGAGGTTTGATCTATTCTCAAGCCTATGGTAATCTATGAACTAGGACCGGTTAATGAGTGTTTATCTTCCATTTCCAATTTGTTATATTTCATATACACCCGAGAGAGATGTGAGTATCCAAACACCCCATGTGAGGTGCTAGTATGTGATTTCCGTGCTTGTTATGACTTTTGCGGGGCTTATATGTGTTGTGGACCATTTTAAACGAATGCTTCATGACCCCTAACTTATAAATTAATTGGCTAAAAGCACATTTGCTTGAGGACAAGCAAATACCAAGTGTAGGGATATTTGATAAGGTTTTAAAAGGTACCTTTTTGAGGGGTCGTTTAAGCCCTTATTTGATCACTTTTGTATCCGTTATTGCTTAATATCGTTCCTTTTCACTTTTTAGGTCTCTTGAAGGCAAAATGCTGGAATGGCACTTATTTGGATGAAAAGGCGCGAATATACGAAGAAAATGGCCAAAGTCAGAATCGAGACACTCAAAGCTGCTGAAAACATAAGGTGACGGCGTCAGGTGTTAAATTGCGACGCCGTCGGAGGATTCTTGTGACGGGACAGAAGCCAAAACTCCTATTTTCAAGTGACGACATCAAGTTATAAAAGAGTAGGCCGTCGCAACTCAGACGGCCTAGATGTAATCCAGACGGAATCAGAAGCTGAAGAGGACGGCGTCACAAGCATAAGGTGATGCCGTCGCAAGTCTAACGTGGCCAAGACGAAACCCTAATGACGGCGACACGACGGCGTCACAAAACATAAGGTGACGCCGTTGCATATGTAATATTATATATAGAATCCGAATTTTTCAGTATTTAGTGTGTAGTCTTTTGGAGTAAAAACCTAAACCGAACCAAGGCTGTCTTGTACCGTATTTTAGGGTTCCAAACCCTATCTTACACCAAGATAAGTGTTTTACTTCATTAATACAATTATGTCTTTGATTATTTGTGTATATGCTTGCATGTTCTCCATGTCCGGCTAATTTACTTGTGTGTTTGCTTAGGGAATATGAAACTTAATTATTGAATATTAATTGGTTGTCTCTTATCTTAGTTGATTAATGATCTAGTAATGCGATAGGTCATTCGTTGTGTACTTAATGCTTGATTAAATCTTTGTGAACCTTAGAATATGACTCCTTGAGTAGTTGTAAGCTAAACCATCCAAAGAGTGCCTTAGAGTAAGAGTTTATTATCCCTAGTGGGTTTTGTAGACGAGACCCTTTGGTAAGTTCAAAGAGTTAGGGAGAAACGCATACCCTACAACCTTAGACACACAACGCAACTAGGAATAAGGACGTGACAATTCAACCACCAATAGGAGATAATTAAGGAGTAATAAAACCTAAGTAAACACATCTTTAAACTATCATACGAGCACACAATAATTAGACATAGACTACATACACCTTAGATTAGATAATTAGATAAGTAGAGTAATCGGTAGCAATACCAACCCCCCCCCCCCCCCAAATGCAAACCCCGAGATTCGTACCTTTCCATTTCATAAAAATATAAAAATACAAAAAATAATCTTCCTCAACCCCAACCTTAGCGTAGTAACTTCTCACTAGCATTCCTATTCCCCTAGAGAACGATATCAATACCCGTGGCTTACCCTAATACTACACTATAACGATTAGGTTCACTGCCTAGGGTGTTGAAAAACTTGCTCGATGAAAAGGAAGTTCCTTTGACCCCGAACGACGCGTGTAGCATTATCAATACTCTGCATCATAAGCAATCTGTTCTTCTCTACTTTTAAACTTCAATTCAGGTTGAGCAATCCCTTTACCCTTACCAATGTCTGGTTGAGCCACCTTCTTCTTCAAAGGCTCACCAATAACTAAACTTTTACCTTTGGGTTTGTTTGCAGTAGATTTAAGAGATGAAACAGGTGCAATGATGGGTGTAGGGTTAGTTGAGGTTTTGCTTAGATTGATCAATGTACTTGCAGCTTCTTTCTCAACTTCTTTTGATTTAGGTGGTGATACAGAGGTGGTTGTAACAATTTTTGAAGTAGTTATGATAGCAGTGGGTACAATTACCTTATCTGAAACTGCAGCAGTGGTTTCAATAATACTAGCCGTGGTTGCAGACACACTTTCAGTGGTTGTGTCTTGCACTACCTCATCTTCAACCACAGTCTTCAAACTTTCAAGAACAGCTTCATTACCATCTTTATCAGATACTAAAAATTGTGCTGCTTGATCTCCACTATCCACATCCTCTTCCATATGCACATCTACAACCTCCCCTGAATTCATGCCTTCACTCCTCCTTTGTTTGGATACATTCTCCACATTCAGAGCTGGAGAGGAGTCCACCTTCTTTTTCATCTTTCTCATATGCCTTAAAACAGCAACCCCAGGTCTTCTTACTTTCTCCAAAACAAACATCCTATGCTTCAGCCTCCTAATTTCTTTACCCTGAAACACAGCCAACTCTTGAAGACTTGAGATTGTATCATCCATTTTAGCACATTTAGCCGTCAATTCATTAAAACGTTCAAGAATATCCTCCCCACTTTGACCTGTGTTAACTGGTCCGAGAGGTGGTTCATTGGAAAAGTCACCATGTACCAGCTTAGGATCCGTCAATTCAGTGTCAGGTTCCAAACTATCCTCATCACTTCGAGCTGTGTTAACTGCTCCGAGAGGTGAATCCTTGGATAAAGTAAACATAGCACCAGACCTTGCCTGATCATCTATGCACCCTAAGTGAGCCAGTTGGCTAGGGATTCCTCCACCTGTGTTAAGTTCCAAGGAACTCTCCACATTAGGAGTTGCCAAAGGTTGGGTCTTAATGATGTTTCCACTATCCTGGCCAGCATCTAAGCATGAATCAGTAGTGGAAGCCCTTCCAATCATGTCACCTCCACACCGTGTGACAACCTCATGAACAACACCACTAACACCAGCCTGAGGTAACTTGGTGTCCTTCTTTCTCCTAGTCCATAAGATTGGTTGAATAGTGGTTTGGGTTTGACTAGAAGTAGGTTGGGATTCACTAACATTGGGAACAAGTGTACTATCAGTGGGTTGAGGTGTACTAACAGTGGGTGCAGGTTCTATGGGTTGGGAGTCAAGACCTTCATCAAACTCAGGAATAGCAGGCAAAGTAAGCATATGGGGGAACAAAGGAACATCTCTGATTTGAAAATTTGGGTTCTGATTCCTCATATGTGCAAAGACCTTAGGAAGCATATAATGCACTTCATACTCCCTAGTATGCTCAAGAGGTTCTTCTATTTGACTTTCCACAATCAGTTGAACAAACCTAGGATATAAATAATATTTACCCTTCTTCCTAATGTTCTGCACAAACCCTTCATAAATCATCCTAGACCAATTAAACTTCCTCCCCTCAGACAAACATATAATAGCAGTAGCAATTTTAGAAGGAAAGTCATCAAATCCAGTGGTCTTATTATTCATACACATCAACAAGGTGTGTATCAAAAACTTCCATTGTTGAGAAAGCATGTCTTTAAAAAATTTCACCTTATCATTCCTTCTAGTATAGCCTAGTCTCTCTAAACCTTCAAATATTTCAGCATCAGAAAGGTTAACTACACCAGCAACATCATCTAACTTCAAAACACCTCTAATAATCTCCTCATCAACCAATATCTCATTCTCATCTACCACAGAACTAAAAACTTCCACCCCATCTACCTCCTCAAGTTTAACATTTCCCCAGAATTGGTGTATATAGGCTTTAAGGATGGTGGGTGCTATAGTTAATGCATAGTGGATATGACTGTGAGTAAGAAAATCAATGATGTCATGAAAACCCTCGGATCGATTGTTTTTGATCAAATTAGCAACTAGGTTATGGGAGTTGGAGTATTGGTTAGGCATGATGATTGATGATGTGTGTGATGTGGGATTTGTGAATTGAACAGATGTTAGTGATTTGGGTTTATGTAAAGCGCCAATTGGAAGTGATTTGAAGATCAATTAAATGATCTATCAGTGATTGGGGGATATAAATGTGTTTACTCCAAAGTTACCAAACAGCCCCTCAAGTATCCAAAAAGCAGCAACATGCTAGCAGTGGTTTGAAAACCTCTAGCAGTGGATACAAAATTTCACTCCAACCAGTTGACCAAGAGATACAGCAAGAAAATCTGTGTTAAAAATAGTGATATCACACAAAAATATGAAGGATAACACAAAATCTCTTTTTTTTTTAACACTAATCAGCAAAATTACCAAAAGCTCCAATGTACAACAATCCTTCATACATGCATATCACAAACAGAAACCAAACACAGAGAAGAGGGTTAAGGTTAGCAGTGGTTAGAGAAAACTAGAAGTGGTTCCATATACTTAGCAGTGGTTAGCCTAGAGTGCTAAATTCTAAGTCAATATGGTCAACTTCAGTCATTAATTCGTTCTCAAAGTCAAAAGACTTCATTTACTCCGCAACCACTTATACCTTCCCCTTATTTACTCACTGATTCCATCATTAACTATTTACACTGCCTATATAATAATCTTAAGGCACAAAGCACATACCAATTTCCCCAATTAACTTCCAAACCCTAATTTCTCAACCATTCCACTTATCAGCAGCAATCACCATGTCTAGCATACCAGAAATCATTAATCTAACCTCCTCCTCCTCCTCAGCTTCATCATCATCATCATCAAGTGATGATTCACACCCATTATTTTGTTACCCTCATCAAGATGAACCTCGACCTTCAAAATCCCCTTTTCTCCCTTCATCTGAAGATGATAGTGTTGTGGATCCAAGTGATTCATCTAGGGGTTCTGATGACTCCACAGAGCGTCTTGAGCCAATCTTCAATAGATTGGTGAGAGAGGAAGTGGAGAGAACAGCACAACCTTCACCATCCCAACCCCAACCAATGCCACGTGCCAGAAATCCACCATTCCCAAAGAACAGAGAGGTGGTAATTGGTCTTCCTGCTCCAGGATCAGGTTCTTCAAATCATGGAAGGAAGGGAAAGGGCAAGGGTGTAGAGGTGAAGGGAAAGGGAAAAGGGAAGATGGAGTAATGCTTTATGGTGGAACGAGTAGATGGAATAACTGAAGATTTCTCATATCACAAATGCATCTACTATCGTTTTCATCAATCCATCTTTCCATTTGCATCTATAACTTCTTCTTTGTGCTAGTTATCTAGAGCCACCAGCTTTTGTAATAGATGATAGGAATGATCTTTTATGTCTTTTGAAGTTGATTGTCTGCTGTAAATTGTTTCTTGACTTAATGAACAACTTCTCAATGTACTTATCTTGCATCATACTAACAGTGATTAACTTCCATATTTCTGTAAAATGGTTAGTGGGAACACAAAGCAACAAACAGTGGTTTGAACATAACTATCAGTGGTTAGAAACAAAAATAGTAACACTAAGATCACATAATAACAGTACAATACTTATACAAACTTTTACAAAACAAGTTGAGATTTAGAGATTAATCATTCCAATACTAACTACAAGGTACTGAAACCTCCCCACATCAAAAGCTTTAGTGAGAAGATCAACAACATTGAAATCAGTATGGATTTTTACCATTTGAATCAACCTTTTCTCATTACAATCTCTAATAAAATGATGCCTTATCTCAATATGTTTAGTTCTAGAATGTAAAACAAGAGTTTTAATGATACAAATTATACTGTTATTATCAATGTAAATCTTAGTATGCATAAAGTTGTACCCAAAATCCAGCAATTGATTCTGAATCCAAAGAACTTGACCACAACAACTAGCAGCAGCCACATATTCAGCTTCAGTTGTAGAATTTGCCACTATTGTTTGCTTTTTACACTGCCATGAAATTAGTCTGCTTCCCAAAAACTGACATCCTCCAGATGTAGATTTCCTATCCAAACTAGCACCAGCATAATCACTATCTGTGTAGGCCATCAATTCAAAAGGTGAATCCTTAGAATACCAAAGGCCCAATTTAGGATGACCTTTAAGGTATCTAAAGATTCTCTTAACAGCATTCATGTGTGTTGTATTGGGTGTGACTTGAAATCTTGCACACACACATACTGAGAACATTATATCTGGCCTAGATGCAGTGAGATACATCAAAGATCCAATCATGGACCTATACAACTTCAAATCAACTTTGGGACTTCCATCATCTGGTAGCAGTGGTTTTTGAGTCTCCATAGGTGTACTAGCACTCTTCACATCCTGAAACCCAAACTTCTTCAAAATATCTACTACATACTTGTCTTGACTAATGAAAATACCATCAGTCCTTTGTTGAACCTGTAGCCCCAAAAAGAAAGTGAGTTCACCCATAGAACTCATCTGAAACTTATCATGCATAAGCTTCTCAAAATCCTTGCATAGCTCCTTATTTGTTGAGCCAAAGATGATGTCATCTACATAGACCTGAACCAGTAAAATATCATCCTTGTGCTTCTTAATGAACAAAGTTTTGTCAATCAACCCTCTTTTAAATCCATTGTCCATCAAATAAGTAGACAGGCGCTCATACCATGCCCTAGGAGCTTGATGCAACCCATACATACCCTGTAAACCTTGTTAGGATGATCAGGATCTTCAAAACCAGGAGGTTGACAAACATAAACCTCCTCATCAATTGTGCCATACAGAAAGGCACTTTTAACATCCATCTGATACACTACAAAATTCTTGAATGAAGCATATGCTAGAAATAATCTTATAGCCTCAATTCTTGCAACTAGAGCAAATACTTCATCATAATCCAAACCTTCAGTTTGTGTGTATCCTTGAGCAACCAACCTTAATTTGTTTCTTACCACTATTCCTCTTTCATCCCTCTTATTTCTGAACACCCATTTTGTCCCAATTGCTCTCTTACCATTAGGAAGATCAACCAACGTCCAAACCTCTTGAAGCTTAAACTGTAGAAGCTCCTCATGCATTGATTCTACCCATCCTTCTTCAGAAAAAGCTTCTTCCACTCTCTTGGGCTCCTTTTGAGACAGAAAACAAGCAAACAGGCAATTTTGCAGATCTTTATGACTATTTCTTTTGTGAAGTGATCTTGCAAAGAAACCTTGCTCAGGAAAGGTTTTAGTGTTCTTAACCTTGCTTCTTGTTTGAATTGGAGTATTCAAATTTCCAAGTATTTGTTCCTTGGGATGAATCTTGTGTATCCTTGTGGTAGTGATTGGACTTTCATGAATGATAGTTTCCAAATTAGTAAAATCAGCATTGAAGAAATCATCCATGTCTTCATCATCAGTAGGAGTATCAATCTCTTCCAAAGGAGGCATGTCAGGATCATATGGATACTCCTCATCACCAAATAATGGCTTTGCAGTTGGTCCAAAAAAAGTACTATCACCAGTACTTGCAGCTGGGGTTGTAGAAGTTGGCTTAGCAGTGCTTTCATTATACCTAGCCGTGATTTCTTTAGGCTTAGTAGTGCTTTCAGCATGCCTTTTCTTTCTTTTAATTTCTTCTACCGACAGTGAGTTATCTTTCAACAACTCATCCTTATCTTGATGATGATCAACATTGCTTCCAGTATTCAAGACATCATCATCAGTGGGACCTTTCTTTTTAATGATGGGTGAGACAGAACCAGCTTTCCACTTTTCAACCAAATAGAATTCTTTTGGAGAATCAGCTTCCTTAGAAATTGTTTCTGCATCAGAAGCCTTTGTGTACCTACATCAACGTTAGTGGAAGTTCCTGCAATGATAGGCTCATAATTCATAGATTTGGTTAGCATATCAATGTTAAACAGCCAGTCTGGTCCTTTAGTTTCAACACTAGGAGTCTCTTCACTAAATTGAACATGTAAATTCTCTTCAACAATCCTAGTCCTCCTATTGTATACTCTAAAGGCTTTACTATTAGAAGAATAGCCTAAAAAGTATCCATCATCAGCTTTTTCTTGAAACTTGCCTAGGTAGTCTATGGTATTCAAGATAGTAACAGGACACCCAAAAGGTTTTAGAAATGCAATCATTGGCTTCCTATCATGTAATAGCTCATAGGAGGTCTTGTTATGAGGCTTCACTACCTTACTTCTATTCTGCACATAACATGCAGTGCCTACAGCTTCAGCCCAAAAGGTAGTTGGTAACTTAGATTCTGACAACATTGTCCTAGCAGCCTCAATTAGTGTCATATTTTTCCTTTCAGCTACACCATTCTGTTGTGGTGTTCTAACAACACTAAACTGTCTTTCTATACCCTTAGCTACACAGAACTGATTCATCACATCATTCTTAAACTCAGTTCCATTATCATATTTGATTATCTTGACTTTATGGTTTACTAAATTTTCTATCTTAGTAATGAAACTCTTGAGGATCTCACTAGTCTCACTCTTAGCAGCCAAAAAGTATACCCAAGAAAATCTACTATAATCATCAGTGATAACTAGACAATACTGCTTATGGTTCAAACTTTTGACAAAGGTAGGTCCAAATAAGTCCATATGAAGCATAAACAGTGGTTGTGTAATGGTGTTTACAGTTTTGGACTTACAAGAAGCTCTATGTTGTTTTCCTTTCTAACAAGCCACACAAAGTTCCTTACATTCAAAAACCTTAGAAGGTAACCCTCTCACTAAGTTGCCCTTTACAAGTTTATTGATTGTTTTGAAATTAAGGTGACCCAATCTTCTATGCCACAATCTAGACTCATCAACTGATGCCTTAGCAAACAAACAAGTTAAGGACCTATTAGGAAGAACATCTTTAAGATCAAAACAATATATGTTCCTATATATCCTTAACTGCACATATTTCTCATTAGGCATATTAAAATCAGGTGACAACACCACACACTCAGTTTCCCCAAAAAGTACCCAGTTTTTCTTATCACACATTTGAGAAACACTGAATAAATTGTACTTTAAACCCTGTACTAGATAGACCTTTTCAAAGTCTAATTTCCCTGTTCTGATGGTGCCTCTGCCAAGTATCTTTCCTCCCTTTGGATCATTGCCAAATGCCACATATCCTCCATCAAAAGCTTCAAAATCCTCCAGGTTGCTCCCATCCTAAGTCATGTGCCCAGAGCAACCACTATCAAAAATTCCTTTGTCTTTTAGCTCATCTTGTAGATTGCCCTGCACATGAATTTAAACAAATTAGTTCCTTTTGTGGACCCAAGCCAATACTGACTTGGGTCTGCCCTGTGCATCAACATAATCAAATTTCTTTAGGTCCATTGATGCACAGTTGACATGATGTAAAACTTTGGTCTTAGGCTTCCATTGCCAACTAGCTGAGGCCTTAACAGCATAAAAATGGTTTCCAACCACTGTGTCAGCTATCACCTTTGGAATTTTTAAAACTTCTTTTGTATCAGTGGTGATATTTTGCTTAGCAGTGGTTTGATTTTGCTTAGCCGTGTTTACATTTTTCTTAGCAGTGGTTGGAACCCATTTGGGTGCAACAGTGACAATTGACTTTGTTTTCCCATTCCTCATTAACACTGCTCTAGGAATCATGTTTTTGCTAGGATGAGGGTTTGTTTTCTTTGAAAAGTTTTGATGATTTACCCTCCTCCAATGATTCTAAACTTGTGGTTGGTTTTTATAACAGTTTCTCTGTAAGTGCTCAAAACTACCACATGCAAAACAAGCCTTTTTAACACATTGAAACTCATCTCCTAATCTGTTTGAAATTAGTCCATTGAAGTTTCTTTGATTACCCCTAGGTACATATCTTTTCATCTGTTCCCTAGGTATCTCTTTGTATTCTACAACTTTATTAGCAATTTGAGCTCCAAATCTAGGCACAAGGTTGGCTTGTTCAGAATCAACTTTCTTAACATTTTCTATCTTTTCAGGCTTAGTTGATTCAGATCCATCTTCCTCAGAATCTGATTCCCAATCTTCAATTATGGGAGCATCAGATGACTTATCAGAACCTATCTTAGGTGTTTCAGTCTTACTAATCTCTTCTAAAGGTTTATTAAAACTGAATTCACTACTAAATGACAGTTCTTTTGAAGGTGGTGCATGTTTCATCAGAGAGGGTGGTGGCATATTGTTGTAACCTATCCCATAACCCTTTTTCATTAATTGACAATCTATAGCTTTATTAACCAAATCAGAAGCAAATTGTGTTTTAGCAACCCTGACAACATGGTTTTCTTTTTCTTTCAGGGCTTCTTGTTTTACACTCTCTGCCTCTTCTAGTTTTTTTTTAAGCATCTTAATTTCTCTGTCCTTAAGATCAATTTCTCCACCTAGTATATTAATCTTATCTACATACTCAAACTCACATTTAATATAGAAATTTAGCTTCTCTTCCACACTCTCTAGACCAACTCTATAACCTAAGTTATCAAGTGAAAGTCTATCTACTTCTTTTCTCAAACTTGCAATAATAGCCTTTTGTGATTCTAAGTTATCTTGACATGATTTAAAAAACAAGTAGAATTTTTAGAATCATTAGATACCTCAGAATCTGAACCAGAAGATGAAGCATAGGCCATAAGAGCAAAGTTATGCTCTTTAGAAGCTTCACTAGCAAGAAAGGCTGCATTGGGACCTTCTTCAATCTGATCACTCCAGTCATAATCACCAATCCCATCTTGAGCAACCAATGCTGAAGAAGAAGCAGGCTCTTCAGTGGTCTTCTTGATGCTTTCAATCCTCTTGGGAGCTCGACATTCCCTAGCAAAGTGACCCTTCTTCTTGCAGTTAAAGCACACCATCTTGCTTTTGTCAAATCCAGCTCTTCTTTGACCATCATATTTAACTTGTCTTCCAGTCCTCCTAAAAAACTTCCTTGGTTGGAGAGTTAACATTGCCATATGCCATTGAAGATTTATCTCTTCAAGATCATCAGGATCAATTTGATCTAGATCTTGATTTAAAACAGTAACACTGGATGTTAAATCGGCCTAAAAAGCACAAATTGCACCATCACTAACATTATCACTAGCAGTGGTATTGTTAGCAATGGCCGTGGTTATTCCATAGGCAGCAGTGGATACATCCTGTGAGCTCTTGTGGTTTGTGAAGACAAAAGCAATGTTTTGATTGGTTGAAGATGCACCAGCAATGTTGTTCTCAGACTCATACACCTTCAAGTTGTTGTAGAGATTGTCCAGAGTCATCTTTTCAAAGTCATCCTTATTTCTCCACACAACTGTATGCACAGCCGATTCTGGTGATAAACTTCTAATGAACTTCAAATTGATATCTTCTTGAGCAACTTTGTAGTCCACTAACTTCAATTGGCTGATGAGTTTTTGAAGTCTGTTATAAGTGCCATCAAGTTTTTCTCCACTAAGAGCAGTGAAGTTTTCAAGCTGATGCTTGAGCATATTCTTCCTTGATTTCTTGGTAGCTTCATTACCAGCAAATCTTATTTCAATGGCATCCAATAATTCTTTCGCAGTTTCATATTGTTCAAACTCCAAAGCAAACTCATTAGGTATACCCATGCTAAGTATACTGTGAGCTTTAATCTCCAGTTTCCTTTATGCTTTGTCAATCTCACTAACAATGGTAATTTCCTTACCATCATCACCCTTATTGGGAAGAGTATCACCTTTTTCAACAACATCCCAGATGGCATAATCAA
Source organism: Chrysanthemum seticuspe (assembly GCA_019973895.1). Classification (NCBI taxonomy): domain Eukaryota; kingdom Viridiplantae; phylum Streptophyta; class Magnoliopsida; order Asterales; family Asteraceae; genus Chrysanthemum; species Chrysanthemum seticuspe. The sequence continues at coordinate 233,163,252 of BPTQ01000004.1, forward strand.
TCATACGAATGTATTGCCTCATTCGCATTCTCCAAATTTGGTACTCACCCAGCTTCAGCATGGGCACCTTTGATGCAGTAACCATGTGAGTTTCGTCAGACATGTTTACTCTTCTTGATTAAAACTTAACTTGACTTCTTCTTGATTACAGTTTCTAGATCACAAGCTCTGATACCACTTGTTGATCCCAGTTGAGCAAACGATCCTTTATAGAAACTGACTTAACAAAGACTTATTAAGTATCACGCGGAATTTAATACTTAATCTTAAGAAGAAGAACAATAAACATTCAACACCTCAATATTATTATTAATACGAATACTCTAACCAGTATTAGGGTTTTACAACCTTGAAGTGTATCGACCTTAGATATAAAACATACGTATATCTAATCTAACCTAGGACCACCTTTTATAGGCTAAGGAGTCCTTTACATAATACAATACGTAACCTACAAGATAAATATCTTTTCTATATTTATCTAATACAAAATATTAAACCGACTATACAAGACTAGCAGTGGTTACAATACAATATCCGTTGTTACACAATACTACTAGCCGCGGTTTGTCTTCAGCAGTGGATTCTATCTTTTGTCCGTGGTTTCACCAACTCTGTCCGTGGTTCCAACACTTAGAATAATTCATGATCCAAGGAACCTAAAACCCAACAAAAATAGATAAAACATCTAATGACAAACTTTGTCTAACAACGTTAGATGATAACTCAACTCTTTGGCATAGACGCTTAGGTCACGCTAATATGAGACTTATCCAAAACCTATCTTCAATAGAGCTAGTTAGAAATTTACCAAAACTAAAATATGACCAACATTTTTGTGACGCTTGCAAAATTGGTAAACAAACTCATAGTAGCCATACGGAAAAAAACATGGTGTCCACATCTAAGTGTCTAGAGCTTTTGCATATGGACTTGTTTGGTCCATCCGCTATAAGAAGTTATGGAGGAAACTTATACACTTTGGTTATAGTAGATGATTACTCAAGGTTTACTTGGACATTATTTTTGAAAACTAAAAATGAAGCTTTTGATAAATTTGAAATACTTAGCAAGAAAATTCAAAATCAACTAGGTGTTAACATTGTGTCGATCCGAACGGATCATGGTCGTGAATTTGACAATGAAACACAATTTGGTAACTTTTGTGATACAAATGGTATAACACATAACTTTTCGGCTCCTCGAACACCTCAATCTAATGGAGTTATAGAACGTAAAAATAGAACCATTCAAGAAATGAGTAGAACAATGCTTAATGAACAAAACATACCTCAAAAGTTTTGGTGTAACGCCGTTGACACTTCTACATATATTTTAAATAGAGTTTTAATACGTCATTTCTTAAACAAAACACCATATGAATTATATAAAGGCAAAAAGCCAACTTTAGGATATTTTAGAGTATTTGGATGTAAATGTTTCATTCTTAATACTAAAGACTATCTCACCAAGTTTGACCCAAAGTCTTATGAAGGTGTATTTCTTGGTTACTCACAAACTAGTAAAGCTTACATATTCTTAAACAAAGAAATAATGAGAGTCGAGGAATCATTGAACATAACATTCGAGGAAAGTCCACCTCCCTCTAAGACATCACATTTGGTAGATGATGACTTAGTTGAAAGTCAACTTGTAGAAAGTCAAGAAATAATTGAAAATGACAAGGAAGATGAACCATTAAATAATGAAATTATAAACTTTAAAGAATCCAAAAGTCATCCTTTAGAAAAAATCATAGGACAACTAAATCAAAGAACGTTAAGATCACAAGCCCAAAATCAAAGTAATTACTTTTGCTTTGTATCAACCATTGAACCGAAAAGCATAAACGAAGCAATAAAAGATGAATCTTGGGTAATTGCTATGCAAGAAGAGTTAAACCAATTTGTTAGAAATGATGTTTGGAAGTTGATTCCAAAACCTAAAGATCAAACTATAATTGGAACGAAATGGGTTTTTCGAAATAAAATGGACGAAAATGGTATAGTATCTAGAAACAAAGCTAGGCTTGTCGCACAAGGTTATAATCAACAAGAAGGGATTGATTACGACGAAACTTATGCACCCATAGCTAGGTCGAGTCTATTAGAATCTTACTTGCATATGCATGTGCTTATGACTTTAAATTATTTCAAATGGATGTTAAGAGTGCATTACTTAATGGGTTTATTAACGAAGAAGTATATGTTGCTCAACCTCCCGGTTTTACCGACTTTGAGAAACCACATCATGTCTTCAAACTCGAGAAGGCATTATACGGACTTAAGCAAGCACCAAAAGCTTGGTACGATCGACTTAAGACTTTTCTAGTAGAAAACAAATATACCATGGGATTAGTAGATAATACTCTTTTTACCAAGAAAAAGGAATCACACATTATCATAGTTGAAATGTACGTTGACGACATCATATTCGGATCAACTTGTCAAGAGCTATGTGATGATTTTTCTAAAATCATGCACGACGAGTTTGAGATGAGTATGATGGGTGAGTTAAACTTCTTTCTAGGACTTCATATTAAACAACTAGAAGATGACATATTCTTTAACCAATCTAAATACATAAAAGATATGCTTAAGAAATTTAGTCTTGAAGACTCAAAACCAACTAAGACACCTATGTCCTAGGACACTAAACTCACCAAGGACGAGGAAGGTGAATCGGTAGATAACACTAAATATAGAGGAATGATCGGTAGCCTACTCTATCTCACGGCTAGTAGATCCGACATTATGTTTAGTGTATGTCTATGTGCTCGCTTTCAAGAAAATCCCAAAGCATCACACTTAGATGTCTTGAAAAGAATATTTAGATACATTAAGGGAACGACATGTTTAGGATTATGGTATCCCAAAGGAACGGGTGTAGAAACTATAGTGTATGCTGACTCGGATCATGCCGGTGACTATGTCGATAGAAAAAGTACAAGTGGTATTTGTACTTTTGTTGGGCATTGTCTCACCTCATGGTTTGCAAAGAAACAAACTGCTCTAGCTATCTCAACTACTGAAGCCAAATACGTCTCAGCCGGAAAAGCATGTCAACAAGCTCTTTGGATGAAGCAAGCTCTCGTGGATTACGGAATTAATCTCAACGATATCTCTATACTTTGTGACAACAAAGGAGCTATTGATCTCATCAAAAATCCCGTCCAACATGCTCGTACGAAGCATATTGAAATCCGCCATCACTTTCTTCGTGACAATGTTCAAAAAGGAAACATCTCAATTGAGAAAGTATCCTCCGAAGACAACATTGCTGACATCCTAACTAAGCCTCTCAAACGAGAACCATTTAATCTTCTTAGACTTGGATTAGGGTTAATGGAACCAAACATGTAGTTAAAACATAGTCTAAATTTTAGAACAAACAAAACAAAATAAATTAGCTTAAACCTGCTACTGTTCCCACGGCACCAAACAACAACACGGACGAAACCAAAAATTTGGTGCCGTCTGGTCCGTGGTGACAACAGTAGCAAAAATACCACTTACAAAACATCTTCTTCCTCACAACCCAGTTTACCAAAACGTATCAACAACACACCTACCTCATTGTTGAGACCTTCTCACCCATTAATCACTGAAGATAACATCATTGTAAGTATCCTAACTACATTACTTCTCTTAATTCTGAGTCTAGGATTCTAATTTGTGCACAAAATCATTACATGAGGATTATGTATATTCTTGTACAAAACATGGATTCAATTGGCAAATTGCATAACTAGTTATCGAAATTAGGTACTACATTGTCACATTGCATAAACTGATCATGTTTCCCACTACTTAAAAGATAATTACTATAAGGCCTTATTCTAATTAAACAAAAACCCCATGTCAAAATTTTGAAAAGCTTCTCACTTGTAGGAAAACAATTTTTCATTGTTAATACAAATAGAAATGTAAATTTTTTATCACTAGCATAATGCTCTTGAATACTAAAGGTAATGCATAACTAATATGCATTCCCGGGTATATTCAAATGAAGCCACATTGAATTAGGAGCGTTTGGGTTATCTCATGCCTTTTGCCAAACACCCCATTGAAAACCATTTTATGCATAAAATGAGTCGAGATAACCGCAACTCCAAATTGTTTTCATATAGGCACACACTAGAACAAAAAAGCTAAGTTTGTTTTTTATTTTTAACATGCAAATCTTTTCTCATAGGAACAACCATGGTAGCCTCAAAATTCTATGATCACAAGGATACTCTTAGCTACATCCCTAAACACCACAAAACCAAGGGACTCACCAAAGAACAAGTCGAAATCTTTAAGAGTCTAGAGCAAAGGTACTTCCATGAGGGTAGGACCATTCATTCCTCCTTTGTTGACGGAACTAATCTCCGTTAAGAGCTTGCCACTATCAACTTCGATTGTCTCCTCGACATCGATGAACCCATTTGTCCTAGGGTTGTCTTAGAATTCTATGCTAGTGTTGTCTCTTTCACTGATGAGGACAATCAAATGGCTCTTAGGTTTAGGATCAATCAAACTGACTACACCATCTCCCTAGACCAACTTGCTCAAGTGCTAGGAATTCCTAACCGTGGTACATGTGTTTACTCGGATAAGTGGTCACTCACTATCCTTGATGCAATCAATGACCGCTCTCTTCCCTACCAAACTCCTTTGGCGGATAAGGACATCATCCGTGAGCACCTTTTTAACGAAAGGGCAGCTCTAACCCATGTCACCCGAAAGGGAAAGGAAGTGAACCGAGATCCATATGGTATGGAGCTCAACGAGCTTAAGCCCGAATTCAAAAAGTGGGAGGAATTCCTTAGAGCAAATGTCATTAGCACTATAGGAAATAGAGACCATATCAATGCTTGCCTTTGTCACATGCTCTACAACTTGTCCACTCGTCAACAATTTAACTTAGCCTAATACATTGCTAGGAGAATGGTAGATATTCCTACTCAAGGATCCATTGCTCTCCCATACAGGATGCTACTCACCCGTCTTTATAGAGCATTTGCACCCTTTCCACCAAGCCCAAGAGGGGTGAAGCTAGACTATGCTCTCATTCCTCACATATTTGTGCCCTTGAGTAACGAGCGAGTGGCTAAGACTAAAGGTAAAAGGGAAAAACCTCCAACTCCTTCATCATCATCATCAAATAGCTCCGAAGACGGTCTCCCAAATTCTCGACTTCCACCTCAAGAGTACTATGCATCTCTTCCCGAGATTGAGAATGAATCGGCGGAGTTCAAGCAAACCAAGGGGATGTTCAAGTGCCTTGGAAGGATGATGACAAAGATCTACAAGAAGTTGGATAAGTGAGGTTTTTAAAGGATTGTTTGGAACAAGCTTGAAACAATGATTTATGATATTATTTGGACGTTTTTACTTTGTAGGATGATAAACTAACTTGAAACAATGTTGTATGCTAACCGGTTGATGCAGGGGGATAGCACAAGTGTGTTATCAAATTTTACCCATTTTCACTTTTATGTGAAAATCGTTAGCCCTTGGTCAAAGTCTATGCTCCACTATGTTTGTGCATGTGTTATCGACTTTTCCTAACTAGAAATAATTAATGTCATATGTTTTAAGAAAAAATTCAGGTTTCGAAAAGGTCCTCGACGGTTAAAAAATGGGTCTGTGATGAAATCTGATCACCACGGACCAGACGACACCAATTTTTTGGTTCCGTCTGTTGTATTTTTTGGTACCGCCAAACCTGAACATGCGGACCAGGCGGCACCAAAATAATGGTTCCGCATGTGTAAAAATTTGGTGCCGTCGTATATGTAGGTAAGTTTTTAAATTTCGCTTATTTTAACATTCCATAGTACCATAATTTACCTCTACGATTGTTCTTACTAGTTTTTACCCATATTAGAACTAGTTTAACACACTTAGGCATCTAGGATATCCATTTCCCACCAAAATTTAAAAATTCCAAAAATCCACCCAAGGAACCCTTTTTAATAAAAGAAGGAACCAAAAATTTGGTTCCTTGCAATCCGTGAGTGATGTGATTCTCAAGATCCTACAATCATTAGCACACATTTATTGCATATCTTTGTCACTTTACTCCATCCTTCTTGTATGGCTTGACTTAGGTGATATGACTAGCATTAAAAACACTTCCAAATCATTAGAAACCTCATCTCTTCTATGGTTTAACATCAAATCAAACACATTTCTCCATAATTTCATAATCCTATAAATTAAGAGCTTCTAAGATGATCATCCTCACACTTTCTCAAATCTTCTCATCTACTAGCAAAACCTTAAGCAAAAATGACTAAGTCTTCACCATCAAACAAGCCTTGCAAGAGAATGGCTAGAATGAGCGTAAGACCATGTTGCTTTGTAAACATAAGATCCTCTTCCGATTCCTCTCCCTTAACCATCTCATCTCCCATAAGAGATGAGAACTTCCTCACTTTGACTACTCCTACACCACCTCTAAAATCACTTATCATTGTCACTACTTCACCTCCAACAAAGACTCCCATCACTAGCTCACCAGCTTCGGCTCCTATCCAATTATCCAAGTCACCATCACCTCCTAAATCTCCAACACTCATCCCATTAGAGTTATTCTCTACACCACCTACATCTCCAAACCCATTCCTGGAGGACTTGCCTCCTAGGCCCAATCATCCACCACCACTACCATCCTTTGGTACTATTGATCGAATAGCTCATGAGTCTCCACGTCCATCATTTGACCCAAACGCCCCGTTAGGGCCTAAACCTCTTCTTTTCCATCCTATTCACAAGGAAATTCATGGTCCTTTGTATGCGGATCAACCACTACCTCCAAAATCCATGCCTCCTCATATAGAGGACATTGAGAAATCCATGTGGGATGATCACCCCACTAAAGAGGAGATTGAAGCCGAGCTAAATCATCTCCACCAATTTTCCAATATGGTGGACTCTCATCTTAGTGAAACCATGCAAATGCAAAGTGCTTTGCTAGCCTCCATAATCACCACTCCAACCACCAACACCAACAACTTCACCATTCCACCACCACAAAATCATGAACAACTACCCTCCTAGACACAGTTGCTCAAATTGTGAGTGGACCGCTCACATTACCGAAAGGACCCGGGTGATGGTCCATGAGCTTCAAGACGAAATGAGGTTCATCCTCAACCACATCTTAGAGCGCATCAATGTGCTTGCTCATCCACCACCTCAATAGGAGGTTCCTAGTCTATCTTTTAAGTATTTTTATTTTTCTAGGATTTTCTTTGTATTTTTCTAATTTTCTAGGATTATCTTTTTAGGATTTTATTCATGTACTAACACATCATTGTATTCCTTTTCATGATTTTCATATCATGAAAATTTTTAACAAGTGAATGGTGTTTCTTATATTGTTGTTGTTTGTTAAATAGTGATTGGAAATGCTTGTGATTATGCTTATTACTAACATTTGTTTTGTAGCTTTTTCACAATTCATGTATCTTTCTCTTGGCACCCAATTTAGGGGGAACATTGGCCAAGGGGGAGATAATGGCTCGGGCTCATTACATATTCCGCCTCGCATCTTCTGTTTGTTGAGACAAAAAGGGGGAGAAATATTATAGAACGTAGACTTTGACTTTCTATAAAAGTCAACTGCATACTTTGACTTTCTGAAAAGTCAATATCAAACTTTGACTAATGAAGACTTTGCCTTTTAAATAAAGTCAACTGCATACTTTGACTTTCTGAAAAGTCAATATCATGTCTAAATTGGACATACTAGTATTATCATCTTTATCTAAATCTTTCAAGTTCTAAAATTAATTTCACAGTTTTATAACTCTTGTACAAACTTTACATCTTTTATAAAAATAAAATTTATGTTTTGTCCTCAACAAAAAGGGGGAGATTGTTAATACAAATATCGTCATTAAACGTTATTTATATTTTATGATCTTTACCTAAGTTTTGTTAACGACAAAAGTAAATTTAGTTTTTATAAAGCTTAAAGCTTGTCAAGTTTAATAGATATTAAAACAAGCTTTTCAAGTAATATCTTCATCACTCAAGCATTTACATTTTGATTAATCATATTATTGATATGACTCTAAACCATAATGTATGTTAACATTTTTAGATCAAGCATATTTTAGTTTCTTAAAACAAAACATTACATATGTATTTACACTTAACATATTTCTAAAAATAGAAAACAATACATGACATCATGTAGTGCATCGTTGAAATCTCTAGAAGATTTCACTAGATATTTTGTATAGATTTAGACTCTACATATCTTACACAATCTTGGATAGATATGGTTGACTTTGGTAAGATTTTGGTGATCTTGTTGTCAGACCCCGGCGGCACCAAAACTTTACACGGGTGGAACCCTTTTATGGGTTTCGTGGTCCGTGGTGCCTGCTGATCATTTTGGCTATAAATAGCAAAGCCAAACCAAGTTGTTTCTCATCCCTTTCTAGCATATTCACATACATTCCTTCTCTCTAACATTTATAACTCAGTTTCGTATCATTATAGTGATCCTCTTTTGTAGCAAATAAGATCAAGGCATATTCAAGCTTCAACAAATAGTTGGAAGTCTTGTTTGTTTATTGTTGTATGATCTAGTCTTGATTCATACATCATTGTTGTACCAAACCATCATAAACTTGTGAGTGTGAGTGGTTAGTATTTTAGTCCTTAAAATACATTGTGTGTGGGAGTGGTTGTGCCCTTGGAAAGAACTCGACATCTAGCTTAGTGTCGAAAATAGTGTGTAAGCGAAGTGTAAGCGAAGTGTAAACGTTTCTCCGCCGGTGTAAGGAGCTTGTTGACTAGTGAAGTTAAACTCTTGAGTGTGAGACTCAGGGAGTGGAGTAGGGCAAGGAAAAAGAGTCCTTGTAGACCGAACCACTATAAACAACTTGTCGTGGTTTGATTGTTTCTTTCCTTATTTACACTTTATATATATTGCTTGCATATTGATTATCATTCACTAACATATCTAAGATCAATATCAATTGACCTTTCAATAAGTTTCAAAACAAAGTTTTTAATCGGTAAACTATTCAACCCCCCTTCTAGTTTTCCACAATGTTCTTGCTCCTTTTCGTCCAAATATGCTTCATTCCAGCATTTTGCTTCCAAAAGACCTAAAAAGTGAAAATGAACGATTTTAAGAAGTAACGGATATAAAATGTGTCGATTTAGGGCTTAAATAACCCCCTAAAAACGTATGTTTAATCCTTATCAATATCATTGATTTATCTTCGTGGAGGAAGATTTAACCGTATTTTTATCGTCCATGCCGAGCAAAATCAGGGGAATATTAGTTTCTCCTATATGTTTTATTTTTTCCCGTTATCATAACTTTGATACTTATTAAGAACATTTGGGACAATGTTCAATTTAAGTATAGGGAGGGGAAAAGGGATACATTAGAAACTAATCACTCACTTGATATTTGTTTTGTTTTCTAGTAATTGTGTAATAAACCGAAAGAAATACATGTTAGGGTAATTTTAGCACCAAATTTAAATAAAAATTATGACATATACGGATGAAACTTTAGTCTTAATAAAGCGTCTCATGGATAGGAATTATATAGCTAGCACAAAAACCCTACCACTCAAATTCCACCCCCAAAATGTGAGGTTGGCCTTTAGATATATTGGATAAAAGCATTCACTTTTAATGCTTATGAGTGTATATGTAGTATATAGATTCTATAACTTGTTTTGTGATGCATTTCAAGATCGCTAGTGGGACTACATTCGTGTAGTTATGATTAACTATATGATAAGAGGCATTAGGATAACCCTTGTTTTAAACTTGTTTATATAATTATATTGGCTACACCGGTCAAGTAATTACTCCACACCTTTGCTATATACTCATTTTTAGTACAAGATACCAGAACCCCAAGTGTCATTTGGTGTAAATGTTTGTAAATTTTGAGTCTTTGTTACGATTTAAGAGTCATTTTACAGGTCTTAAAGTATGTTACAGAGTTATGCATAAGTTGTGTTTGAAAGTGGGTCAAAATGGGTGTTTTGGAAAAGACACCCATATACTTGTAAAGTACGTTTTCGTGGATCGTTGATACCACGAGTGTTATGAAAATGAAATGTTATGATATCTAAACGATTTCTGGAAGTTTTCATGTGGTGTCGTGTTCGGGGAGTTAGTTTTCCGGAAAATGTGCAAAAGTTCTTCCCTGAGCATAGATCTCAGAAATTTGAGTTTAAAATGTTCTTCCCTAAGCATAGATCTTAAGATCTATGCTCAAACCAGAAATTAGATTTCAACGAGTTCTTCCCTTAGCATAGATCTTAAGATCTATGCCCAGACTAGAATTTTGGCGTTTGTTGTCGTGTTTATTTTGTATAAAATAAACCGTAAGTCGTTAGAGATCGTGCCACCCGTCCTTTTAAAGGTATTTGAGTCTACTTTCATCTAAAATATGTCTCAAGGATTGCTTTGTAATATATTTTTGTCAGTTTATTAAAAAGTAATAGAAGGTCCGTTATAGTCTTGTCGTTTCCGTAAAAAGTTTTTAATTCTTGGTCAAATCGGGCACGAGGCGTAACACTTTTGGCCATTGAAAAACTCATGTATTATTGAGATAAGTTATTTAATCAATTTCAATCATGTCTATTTGTTATTATTTGATTTGTTTATCTGTTTCTCTTTCTATTAATACGCTAGGGTAAATTGATTAGTATTTACTTAGGATTGCATGAAACCTAATTATTGTTTGTTTTGTTTTCATCTATTTTTTAATGGTGTGCACGTTAAGAGTTGGAAAACTAGCTAGGAAAAATTAGACTAGCTTGAACGTCCACTAAAACGTGACTAGTTAATTACTTATGTCTTAGGTTATTAATTGAGCGAGTATTTATTGTGTAGGTTATTTATTAGGTGAACTTGTCATTTACTTTACTGCATTTAGTTTAATTAGTAGTTTTAAAACCAACCTCCTCAAATCCCCGAGATTTTACATGCTTTCTAATAAATTATAAAAGACCAAAAAATAATCTTCCTTCAACCGTTAGACTTAAATAAACATACACTTCGAACTCACCTCACTATTCTCCTAAAGAACGATCAATCCTCCGAGTCTTACCTATACTACACTACAATGGTTAGGTACACTGCGTAGAAGGGTCGTAAAACTTATCGTGGTACCACGACTCCGCACATCGAATATGCATGCTTCTGGTTTGCATAGATTACCATTCATTCCTATGCATTACATGATTTTTGTTCACATGCATGCTTTTGTTCCATAATAGGCTTGTCATCTACCATCTAAAACCGCATGCAATTTACAACAATATATTTCTTTTTACCTGCGTCATATGCACCATATATTTTCTCGAAGGATGTCCAAATAATGTTTGCAAATAGGATGTCCAAATAATGTTTGCAAATTTTTAATTGAAAAAAGATAAAATAGAGAATTTATCATGGGGTTTAAGCGTTCATCCGTGACATTCCTGTTATCCTTTTCAAATTTGCGTTTTGGTTCATCAATTTCATTTTGAGAACTTTCAATAAGAGGAATTTTTGAGAGTCCAACAGTTCTCGTTTTGAAGAGCATCTTGAGATAGAACATAATCAATTTCAAGTTGCTATATAAGAAATCAATAGCTTATGAGACCATCCCTTCATAATATATGTCACAAGTTTACAAGTTTTTATAGCCAGCTTCATGATATATTTTCACAGCGTTACTGAATTTGTGAATTGATTGGTTTGTTATTATTCCTTTCATGTGATAGTTAGTATGATTAGTTTGTATTTTTTTGTTTTTTTTTTTGGAACGGTGAATTTATTACGACAACTAGCAAGGAGCTAGAAAATTACAAAGAAATAAGATAAGGGTTTTTACACCAGTCAATCCAACTAAAGGAAGCTTTACATCTAGAACGACACCAATAAAACGAACGAGAAACCACGTCTTCAAAAATAACCGCCTTTGCTGGAATCTTCAAACCAAAAATGATCTTATTACGAAAAGGCCATATATGCCACCACATGGTATAGCAAACACCTTCTAGAAGCTTTTTATACTTATCGGAGAGCCGAATATTCTTAATCCAATCTAACCACTCTTCATACATAGAAACTTCCGTATACCTCACATCCCACCAACAAGTAATCTTACGAAAAATTTCTCTAGCTATATGACAAGTAAAAAAGATATGACTAGTCGATTCCACCGCATTCTCACACGATGGGCAAAGAATAGAATCAATGTCCATACCTCTACGAGAAATATTAAATCTAGTAGGAAGACAATCTAACCTTACTTTCCATGCATGAACGTTAACCTTGATAGGTACCGCTTTAATCCAACGAGACTTAGATGAAACCTCCGGTAAAGATTTATCAACGATCAACTTCCTAACCGAAGCAACGGTGAATTCTCCTGAGCCCTCCAAAGACCAAACCCACCTGTCCCTCATATTAACAAGGGAAACGCCCTCTAAATTTTCCAACAGAGCTGTAAACTGTGATTGCTCCACCCCGCCCCTGGGAGCTCGACGAAAAGAAGAATCCAAACTGATTTGTGACAGCTTTGAAGCAACATTCACATTCTTATAAACCTACAGCGCGTATAATCTAGGATACAACTGTTTAAACTCGACATCCCCATGCCAAATTTCCTCCCAAAAAGAAGTACTAGCCCCATTTCCCAGCTTTTTATGGATGCAACTAGCCAAATCAATACCATGTTTCTTAATCATCTCTATCTCGTGAACTATATCTAACCAAATTGACGGGTAAGTAGATTTAACATTCTTACCTATTTTCCCATCCTCTCCGTGAATCTCTTTGATAACCCTCGCCCATAATGATGAACCTTGAGTAAAAAACCGCCACACCCATTTGAACATTAGAGCTCTATTCAACGCATATAAGCTTGACACACCAAGGCCACCTTTCTCTTTAGATGCTAAAACATACTTCCACTTTACCCATGTTGGTTTTTTGCCTAAGAGATCCTTTCCATTAAAGAAATGACAACGAATAGATTCCATGCTTTGTAACACCTTCATAGGAACTTTAAATATAGACATATGATAAATCGGCATCGAGCCTAGAACCGACTTAAGAAGCGTTAGTCTTCCTCCTATCGATAACGTCTTCATCTTCCACTTTGATAAACGAGCAAACCACACGATCAACAGTCTCATTCCACGATTGGATACGAGACATAAGCCCTCCCACTTTCGAACCTAAATAATAAAAAGGAGTTTTAAGGGTAACACAACCAATCTTTAAAGCTGCTTGATCTACTTTATCATCATCCACAGAAATTCCCATTAGTTTACTCTTACTCATGTTAATACGCAACCCCGACGCTCGGTAAAAACAATCCAAAACATGAACGATAATATCAATATTAGAATCACTCCATTGCCCCACAAATACCGCATCATCTGCATAAAACATATGAGAAAGTTGCAACGAAGAACCTAAGGAAATACCTTTAAACATACCTGCATCAACCACTCTTTGAAACGAAATATGTAAACTTTCCATCACCAATATGAACAAAAAAGGGGATAATGGATCGCCCTGTTTGAGACCCTTATAAAATTGAAATTCCTTAGTGGGACTCCCATTCACAATAACCGAACCCCTTGAAGATCTAAGACAGCTTTGAATCCAACCACACCACCTATCTCCAAAACCAAATTTCTTCAGCACGTCGTCCAAATAATCCCATCGAACCGAATCATATGCCTTCTCAAAATCAACCTTAAAGATCATGGATTGTTTCTTTTTCGACTTACACCATTGGAAAAGTTCGTTTAATATGAAAGGGCCGTCAAGGATTTGTCTATCCGCAACAAAAGCCGATTGAACCTCATTTACAATATCCCCCAAAACAACCACAAGACGATTAGCCAAAATCTTAGCAATGATTTTGTACAAGCTCCCTATTAAGCTAATAGGTCTAAAGTCTTTAACCATATTTGCATCAGGAGTTTTTGGAATCAATGCAATGAAAGAAGAGTTTCCACCTTTAGGAAAAGAGCCTTGAAGAAAGAAATAAGTCACAGCCTCCACCACGTCCTTTTCAATTACTTTCCAAAAACGTCGATAGAAGCCAAACGTGAACCCATCCGGACCAGGAGATTTGTCAATCCCACAATCCCAAACCGCCCTTTTTATCTCCTCTTTAGTCACTACACTTTCCAGTTCACTTTTTTTATCAGAAGTTATTTTATGAGGAAAATTTATATTAAATTGTATGATTAGTTTGTATGATATGGAAGCACAAATAAGTGGTTTTACCTGTCATTTATAAAGGAAATACAAGAAATCTAATTGAACACAACATAAAAGGATAAGGATTCTCTCAAATACACCTTCTCATATTGGTCATATTGAACCAAATAACAAGAACAAAATGATAGAGTGAGATCATGGCTAATTGAAACAAGAGACTCATTAATTTTGCTTTCTCTCACAATATCACCACTAACATGAGGAAATCTCAATTCAATACAAAATTCGTTCATGGTTCAATATAGCTTAAATTGACAATACCGGATTCTATTGTAATATTTTATTATGATTAGTTACAATTAACCTTTCTTTTGAGAAAATGACAACCAACTTAAGCTACATGACTATTAACCAAATCCCTCTCAACATTCTATCCCAAAAACAAATGCTTTTTCTAAAAATATTTACCATGCTCTTTATTTTATACATTACTCAAAAAGTATAAACGAAACTGCAGTAAACTATGTATTTATGAAATTGTTGGTTTTCTTTACACACGATTTCGCTACAGATGATGTCTTCTTTTTCCATATTAGGTTAAGGTGATACTTAAAAGTTAAACACTTAGAAGCGACTATCAGATCAAATGGCTAAAAGCATATAATGAAAGAGCCCAATAGCAATAGCTATCTTCTTCTGGAGTTCTGGTAGCAAGAATTAGTGGCCGCAAGCCCACAACACATTCATTGCCATAACATATGTGTATTCTTAATATTAAAGATAGCAAATGCTATAATAAGAGAAAATGCACCTGTTAAAAAATACATTTTTTATGAGAAGTTAATGTTAGAATATGATGAACTAACCTCACATAAGATCAACAATAAAAGTATTATCTTTTTATATTTATAAGAAAAAGTTAAATGGTCAAAGAGATTTGAGAGCCAAGTCTGATTGATAATCCGAAATTAAAGTTTAGTAATTTGTTGCATTGTGACGTTTTACTGAAAAAATGTAGCGTACATTGTGAATGCAGGGCCGGTCCTGAGTTTTTTGCTGCCCTAGGCGAGATGATAGTAAAATGGCCCTAATAAATTATTTCTAAAAGGTTTAATCTGCAAACAAAAGCTGCATATTAACTTCTAAAATCAACGAATTAACTAGTCAACGGCTGAAGTCGGGTTATAAGCAGGGGCCGATCTAGGAATATCATCGTATGTAGCACAATTCTCGGCTTATTTTATTTTTGTATGTCGTAGAAAGTTTGATAAATATGGAATTTCATGAGTAAAAACATCAACTGTTCCAAATTATCAGCCAAAGTTTTACACAAAACTAAGGGTCTGTTTGGTAAGCGGGTTAGGTTGATAGAGGTCATAAATCAATTGTTTGGTTGAAATGAACATGATTTGAAAGTTGTCAGAATGCTGGATCGAAGGGATTCAACAAATCCAGTCTCATATGGTAGGATTAGAACAATTACCATTTTTTTGTGGGTCCAAGACAATTTTTAACCACTAGTCTTCTTTTTCAAACTTTTTTGTTTTGTTTTAACATTTTTTAATAATAAAATTATTAATTCCAAATTTATAAAATAACTTTAAATTTTATTTTCTCTCACTTACAATAAATTCAAATCCAAATCCAAATCCAAATCCTAATTCAAATCCAAATCAAAATCTCAAACCTATCTACAAACCAAACGAACCCTAAAGTTAACTATAAAGCACACTACTAAAAAGCAAAGGAGAAATTAAAAAAGTTGTAAAATAACAAGTCAATATATTAAACAAAATGGATATCCAAAGGTGAAATGAGAAAATTATCTTAGACTATAAACGATGTTATTGAAGAAGGTTAAGAAACTAAAGATGCGAGGTATGAACCGTTTGTGGCAGGCGCTACAGATAGCCGTCACTAAGGTCCGCTCCTTGTTATAAGTAAACAAAGTTGCAAACGTATAGTCATAATATCAACTATAATTTTCCTGTAACACACTTTTTGTTTAACATAATGATTTTAATTATAGCATTGATTCCAATAAAAAAATAACTAATTTATAAAATATACATATTGGAAAAACGTTTGGATAAATAGAAAATTGCATAAATAGATCTTTTTATTTTTGAATTCTCAAACTATTGATAGATAAGTATAAATAAAATTGAAATATAAGTTTAATATAGAGTAAACTTCAAAATACATCCATGTGGTTTACAGTTTTTGAGACCTTACATCCCTGTCATAAACTATTGGCTAGTTACATCATTCGTTAGCCAAACGTTAGCCATTCTACATTCCTGGTCACTAACTCCGTTAGTTTTCTTCGTTAAGTGCTAACGGGAGGTCTGTTTTGGTCTTTTTACTCATACGAGGGATGTATTTTGCAGCTTACTCTTTTACATATAAGAGGGATGTATTTTGCAATATACTTTTATACTTTACTTTTTTTTTTTTTTAATTCTTATTATTATTATTATTATTATTATTATTATTAGAGTTAACTATTTATATAAAAAAACATTTTGTCGAAAATATTATAAAAATTTCCAAAAATTTTATAAAAAGTCCGAAAATTTTATAAAAAAAATTCCAAAAATTTTATAAAAATTCTATAAAAAATTCCGAAAATTTAATAAAATATAAAAAATTCCGAAAATTTTATAAAATATTCCGATAAAATTTTTATAAAAAACAAATTCCGTAAAAAACTTGTTTTATAAATTTTTTTTTAAATTCCGTTAAAATTTTTGTTTTTATAAAATATTCCGATAAAATTTTGTTTTTAAATTCCGTTAAAAATTTGTTTTTTAAACTTTTTTCTTTTTTACGGAATTTTTTATAAAAAATTTTCGACAAAAAAATTTCTTTTTTCTTATTTGAATACTTTTTGACGGAATTTTTTTATAAAAATTCCGTCAAAAAGTATTCAAATAAGAAAAAAGAAATTTTTTTGTCGAAATTTTTTTATAAAAAATTCCGTCAAAAAGTATTCAAAAAAGAAAAAAGAAATATTTTGTCGAAAATTTTTTATAAAAAATTCCGTCAATAAGTATTCAAAAAAGAAAAAAGAAATTTTTTTGTCGAAATTTTTTTATAAAAAATTCCGTCAATAAGTATTTAAAAAAGAAAAAAGAAATTTTTTTGTCGAAAATTTTTTATAAAAAATTCCGTCAAAAATTATTCAAAAAAGAAAAAAGAAATTTTTTTGTCGAAAATTTTTAATAAAAAATTCCGTAAAAAAGAAAAAAGTTTAAAAAACAAATTTTTAAGGGAATTTAAAAACAAAATTTTATCGGAATATTTTATAAAAACAAAATTTTTAACGGAATTTAAAAACAAAATTTAAAAAACAAGTTTTTTACGGAATTTGTTTTTAATAAAAATTTTATCGGAATATTTTATAAAATTTTCGGAATTTTTTATAAATTTTTTTATAAAATTTTCGGAATTTTTTATAGAATTTTTATAAAATTTTTGGAATTTTTTTTATAAAATTTTTGGAATTTTTTTTATAAAATTTTCGGAATTTTTATAATATTTTCGATAAAATGTTTTTTTTATATAAATAGTTAACTCTAATAATAATAATAATAATAATAATAATAATAATAATAATAAGAATTAAAAAAAAAAAAAAAAAGTAAAGTATAAAAGTATATTGCAAAATACATCCCTCTTATATGTAAAAGAGTAAGCTGCAAAATACATCCCTCGTATGAGTAAAAAGACCAAAACAGCCCTCCCGTTAGCACTTAACGAAGAAAACTAACGGAGTTAGTGACCAGGGATGTAGAATGGCTAACGTTTGGCAAACGAATGATGTAACTAGCCAATAGTTTATGACAGGGATGTAAGGTCTCAAAAACTGTAAACCACAGGGATGTATTTTGCAGTTTACTCTTTAATATATATACGTGGAATAAATTAAAATTTGAGAACAAAAAAGTAAATGATATTTTGAAAATTGGAAAAGGAAAAAGAACGTGTAAAGCTAATGTAAAGCCATTTCCTATGTAAAAATAAAATCAAAATATTAAAACAAAATTGTAAAACCACTAAACCTATGGGTTAGAAGTGTAAATTATACAAATGCATTTATGCATCGTCTTCTTCACCCGCCTCTGTATTCTCTGCAGCTCCCCCTGTTTTATTTTTTTCTTTCTAATCTCCGAAACTTATACTGCTCCACAATGTTATGTTAAAATCAAATAATAAAGTTTTAGAATACATTCAAATCAACATGTACATTAAAAAACGTGAAGTAAATCTGCCCTCTGCTCATATTTGGCCCTGCACAAAGCCAATAGTTTGATGCCCCTTTGTTTGTTGGATGCCCTGGGCCGTCCCCCGGTCTGCTCATAGCCAAGGCCGGCCCTGTGTGAATGTTACATGACCACAAAGGTATTGAAGATATGAGATCAACATAAATTATATATTCTTAAACAAACCGAATAAATCCGGGCTATTTATTTTTTCAAAAAATAAATTTCACTGTTGGTCATTAAACTTATACCAGATTTCATACGACATTAAAAAACTGAAAATATTGTTTTTTTAGTCCACGATCTCGAAAAATATTACGCCGCTGGTCCAATTTTCTAACGACCGTTAGTTTCACTCGTTATCTCGGTCCTCACGTGCAGGTCACACAAGGGCTTTTTTGTCCGATCACTTTTTGGTGCTTTCCCAGCTAGCTTCTGACTACTTGTCATATCAATGTTCCCTCTATTATATTTCCCTTTTTCAACACATTTTCACATAATTTCTTTCATAAAAATCATCTCACAACTTCTCTCAATAGCACACAGATCAACCCCAATCTTTTTCCCCAAATGTTTGTTCGTACTTTTTTTATGTTTCTTCCCAAAATGGGTACTCTAAATTAGAAGATACAAGGTTCAGACTTTCATATCAGTGACGAAGATCTGTATGTGTTTGCAAATGAGGATTATAGTAAGTGTCGTCTGTTGGTTTTGTTGGTTTTAATTTTATTTCATTTGGTGTAATTTGGTTATCATTTAAAAGATTAGGTTTAAATTATGTTTTTGAAGAAATTCATCCTACTATGTTTACAATGAGGATACACCATGGTGGTGAGTTTCACTTTTTTCCTGGAAGGGTATACCGTGGGGGTAAGAAAAGTATTCTTGATATGGTCGATATTGAAACATTCTCGATTCACGAGTTAGATGATATGGTTCAGGACCTGGGTTGGACAGATAGAAAGATAATATTATATAACTTGCTTGAACCTAGTAAGAATCTTGATGTAGGCTTGCATTCTTTATGTAGGGATGACGATGTACGTTATTTAAGTCGGTTTATAGGTGGGCATTAGGTCATTGAAGTGTACATAGAACATGTTGTGTCTAAAGTAGGAAGTTACTTCAAGCCAAAGCAGACATTGGGTATTGTAATTGATGAAATAGATGAGGACAATGATGTTGGTGCTAGTAACCCTAGTCGTATTGGTAGTAGTACTACTAGAAGAAATCGTTCTAAGAGGCTACTATTGGAATACGTTATACCTAAGCAGCCAGAAATAAGTTATGAAATTAGTAGGTTTACTGAGTTACCTACTCAAGAGGTAAGGGTAAATGAAATACCTACTCAAGAGTCTAGGTTTACTCGGTAACCTGTTAAAGAGTCTTATTTTCCAGCTTTAGATGCAGAAGATGCACTCGATGGGGTATTTGGTTGTATTAACTTAAGTCAGTTTAGAGATAATGTTAGTGTAGGATCGTATATTTATGTTGTTTAGATGATTCGGGTGGTCTAGGATTATGATTAAACAAGAGAGCCATGTTTAGAGAGATGAAGAGAGGAGAGGGTGATTCTAGAGAGATAAACACAAATGAAAGGTTAGATTAATGAGAAGCACCACCCTTCCCTTAGTGGGAAGGGTATTTATAGTTACAAGCTAAACGCCCTCCTGTCGGGCTGTGGATCAGGCATACAGTGGGTAAAGACCCGTCCTTCCTCCACGGTGTTACACTAAACTAATCTACGTTACTAACTAACTAATTAACTACTAAACAACGTAAATAACTATAAGTCTACGAGCTAACATATGCTAGACCATAATTGGGGTGACCGACACTTTCACATGGAATTTCCAATTCCTAACAATATCCCCCTAAGGGAGGTCACCCCATGAAATACATTTTGCATCCTAGCATTCTATCTTTGTCTTTAGTTCTGAGCTTGTAGACTTCAATTCTTCAAGTTCTGCAATCTTTGTGCTTTAGTAGCGATTCTTCAAAGTCCGCATAGTTTGTACTTTCAGTGGAGGTCTTTAAACTGATCCACATCTTGATGATCTTCGAGCTTTCTTCGAGATCATCAGCCACAGTAAATCTCTGGATCACCCTTTATTGTGTTGCCTTCATGTGATGTTGTGACTTTTGGACCCACATGCTCACACTTTCTGGATCATGACATCTTTCCATCAGAGTAGCGGAAGCTTTACTGGTTCATGATATTTGCAGCAACGTAGCAGAAGCATAGTATAAAAATATCAGAGCCAGGTTATGTAGATATGCACTAGTCATGGTTTCTTCAATTAAGTGTGGATGTTGTGAGCATGCGGCTTTGGATTGACTTCTCAATTCTGATCAGCTGCAACCGTCCAAATGTACCTGCAAATAACAGTTAGCAATAAAACACACGAAAGTGTCTTTGATCACTTTCGTTGAATTGAGGTACAAGGCCCACGGTTCCCCGTTGATCAGTACAAGTACTGCCTGTGATCAGGTATAATTCCGAAGAATCTCCTTGACAGGGTTTCGCAGCTGTTCTAGCTGTTCTCAAACCGGAACGTCTTAAAGAAGACAACACGGAGTGAGTGAACCAGCGAATTGAGATTCACTGATTGATGAAATTTGATTTGAAAACAATCACGTATTGCTTGAAGAAAGAGTTTTGCAATACGACGAAGGTTTTATAAGAAATATCAATTTTCAATCAAAAATACTTTTTGTATTTGAAAAAGAATACACATTCGATGTGCTAGAGAAAAGAAGAGATTTGCACATCGAGCGGTTTTTCCAAAAGTATTTTTTCAATCAGAGATACTTTTTGTGTTTGAAAACATGAATACACATTCGATGTGCTAGAGAAAAGAAGATTTGCACATCGAACGGTTTTTCCAAAAGTATTCGTCAATTCATTTCCTGGACCAAGGTTGATTCAAGAGTGAATCTCCCCATTGTTTCTATCCAGTTGTCACAAGCTTGATCTTTAGAAAAGATCTCACATGTCACCCACCAAAAGCTTGTTCGATGTTGGCTCTAGAAGGATTTCCATCTTCATCGTGAATATTTAACATATCACTCGGATGTTCTGGAAATACCACAAGGATAATGCGTAGGACTCTTAATATATTCTTACTTTCCACATTGTGTGAAACAGCAAGTCTTCATTAACTTTGTGTCCTAATGAGATATTGTGGATGATCTCTTGGCTCTAGACTCAATTGTGCACATTTGGTTCCTATGCCGGAGACTAGGGAGAGGGTCTCCTTCTTCAATATCAACAATCTCTAAGAGAAAGTCGATAGATTATGTAGGTTCCCCGTGAGAATGAAACAAGTCCTTTTAATAGAACTTGAGTAGCTTGGGAAGTTTAGGTGCAGTGCGTCACTAGGTCCATGACGTCTTGTCTTCAATACCAATGTTACCTTAGTAAACACCATTAGCATATGTATTGAACCCGGTTTCTGCCCTAAGGTTGAATTGTTGGAGGGCTATTTCTTTTCACCCTTTTTACATTCATTTCTTTTTCATTCTTCAACCCCTTCAATGCTTACCGAGACTTCATTACTAGAACTTTGTTGGGTTTATTCCAGTACTAGCTCTGTCTCAGTCCGCACTCTTCCCGTATTCTCATTTTTCTCCTTTTTTCATCATACCTAAGGACTTCTACACTATCTAGTGGATTGTCCCTGGTTAGATCCCTCCGGCTCTGGCGGGATCGTGGGAAAGAATACCTAACCTAACCATCCTTATAACACCATGCATAAAGTAAATTGGTCGGTCTTTTGGTATTGTTCTTTCTCTTCTTGAAACCAATTGAAAAATCATTTAGAAAATCAATCAAGGTACTTGTGATATAATATCAAAGCATTTTGTACCTTAATTGTTTTGATCATTTAGAAATGCTCCCCCTCAACATGTGCATATGATTTTGAAATTGTTTAGCACATGGAGGCAAGAGTTCTTTGAAATAATTTCTTGATCACAACTTCTTTAGAAAAAGCCATTTGAATTTCTTTGGTAAATTCTCCCCCTCAATATGTGCGTAGGGTATGTGAAATCATTTTATCACATACAGGAAAGAGTTCATTTGAAGTACATCCACGATCACAAAAGCCATTAAGAAACCATTAGAAAATCAATCAAGTTACTTTATGTTGAAACATAGAAATCTTTGTACCTTGAAAGTTTATTTTCTTTTTGAAATGCTCCCCCTCAATATGTGCTTCGAGATTCGAAAGCGTTTAGCACATATGGGAGAGCAGAATGCACATTTGAATCAAAATGATCACCTTTTATCAAATTTCATTATTAAATCACAAATTCTCCCCCGATAAAAAATATCAAACCCTTTGAGATTTTGGATCCCAAGTGATTTAATAAGGTTTAGAAAACATGGGAGAAAATGTGCCTGATTTAAAAGCTCTTCTGGTTTATGGTTAAATGCTCCTCCACAGTCATGTGCATTATGTATTTGAAATTGTTTGGCACATGAAGGAAGGAGTTCTTATGAAACAATCACCCTTTAAAACCGATTTGAGATTTAAATCACGATCTCTCCCCGATCAAAAATTTCAAACCATTTGAGATTTGTGATCCCAATTGATTTAAATCATTTAGAAAAGTTTGGGGAAAGACGTGGCTTGATTTAATTTTTGAAATTGACTGATAAGGATCAAATTAAGAAATTAAGGATTGTTAGTGTCAGGTATGATAGTTTTTAAGAGATATTTAAGTAAAATAAAATAGTTTCACAATCAAACAAGAACATAAAACATTTCATTTTGTAAGATCTTTGAGTTTTAAAGAAAATCATACCATGACATAACATTAAATCTTTAGATCACCACTTATTATTTGTACAAACGGACTTTTATGAAGAAATATCGTTTGAAAATATTTTATTTTAAATCACTCTCCCCCTCAATCGATGACCATAGTCGTTGATTGAGTGACTTAAGTTTTGATAAAATGAAGTCCGGTGATTTTTACAAATTAAATCTGATTTATTTTCAAAAACAATATTTTTCTATTTTCAAAACAATATTTTCAAGATTGTTTAAAAATGGTATCATCACAATTATTCCTGCACAAAGATACGTTAAGTGGTTGAGCTGCTTCTATTGTTGCTGTAAGGCTTGAAGAAAACCATCTGCAAATGCAGTAAGACCTCTGACGTTGCATCTATCGTGCCAACTCTTCATAGAGATCCAATCAAGCACCGTTTCTTCTTTTGTCGACCCAAGAGATAGTTACCCTTTCCTTTCGGCATCCAATCATCTTCATTTGTGGGATCCGGATCGGGAACACTCTTATATACCATTTTATCTGCATACGTTAATGGACAGATATATGGTAGTCGACATCACCCAAACAACAATCGACTAATAAAAGTCAATCCAATATATCAATCAGATCATAAAAGGCATGGGAATTATGTGTTTATCAAACTCTAATAATCTAATCCTAACAATCATATCCTAAATTCCTAGTCCTTCAACATAGGCAAATATGTTTTACATTTAAGCATATAGGATAATTAGATAAGCCCGATAGATGATATAAATTTGAAAACATTCTCCCCCTCAATCAATGACTCATTTTATAAAAAGTTTTAAATAAGCTGAAGTCATTGATTGGGTTTTGCAAATTTATGAAAGCACATATTCTGATTAATTTTTAAGCAACTCATTTTCCACCAATTTTGACAAACAAATATTTTTCTGAAGAATTATAGAAAGAAAAACATTTGTGTAGGAATAGCAGTCTTTTAGTAGACATGCTTTCCTCATTTTTAGGATAAGTGCATGAAATATTTAAAAATTGGTTTAGCACAGCACTTTCCTTTCTTGAAGAACGGGTTGCTATCTGAAATAATAGCAAACCATGGTTAAGCACGGGTTACAGTTTGAGATAACTGCAAGCCATATTTTGAGACATGTTTTGGAAAAAAAATATTTACACCTCCTGCTCGAACTTCATCTATGGTCCCGTGCCATTATTGAATGACATTTCTAAGACCGTAGATGTTATCGATACCAGAAGACATGTCTTGAGAAAACGTATTTTTGGTATTTTTTAAATTTTCTGATTTTTATGAGTTTATGTTGGTTTTAAAATTTTCTTTTTTCTTTTTGTTGGTTTTATATTTTTGTATTTGGTTTTTGATAAATATTTACAAAGATAGAGTGGATGATATAGTTTAAGAAGATGATGATACGAGTACCGAGATAAGGATATCGAGCAGCACGTCATAGAAGATAGAATTCGTCATCTCTTAAACTTCCACCACCAAAGCTTCCAAGGCTCCTGAATTGAAAGAAATTGAACCATCTGAAAGTGACACTTTGGCAGCTTCCCCCCAAACCGAAAATCCTTTTGTTGAGCAGATTCAAAGCTTTCTTTCAAGCTTGTCTTAGCCAGGTGCACAGAGGAGCACACCATTATCGTCGATCTTGCTGCTCCTTTTAAGAATGATCTTTGTGATTCTTCTTTCGAGGTTATATCATCCAATAGAACAACAACGTATCATCCCACACATAAAACAATCTTCTCATATTTCTTTTCCACTGAATTCTGAAGCAATGCATACCAAAAGGTGTCACGAGACCACTTCCCAACATAGTTTTATTGATGCAGTCAGTCTCTTTGAATGAAGCTCATGAACTCGAATACACATATGGATGTGCTTCAAAGACGAAGAAACTTATAACATCGAAGTATCAGATTAAGTCCAATATCCAAAGAATAACTCCGATGTATACTTTTCTCTCCCCTGAAGAAAGTGTATGAAGCTCAAGAACCCGAAGTACCCGAATGCCCAAAGAGAGAATAACCTATAACATTGAAGAAGCAGGTCGAATCACTGATTATCTCTGCGGATGTCAACTCCGGAATAAGTGATTATATCTCTGAATCACTAATTAAGCCCTCAAGTGAAGCAGCTGAGCATCCCTAATGTACACAATCTCTCTCCCCTGATGATTGCGATAACATCGAAATCATCACACACTTGTGTACCTCTTTTATCTTTAGAAACTAACTCTTCCATCACTTCCCCCACATAGTTGGAATAAGAACACTAAACGCCATGAGTCAAACCTTGAGTTTCTCTGCGGTAATGACATTCGTCTTCCCGGGATTTCTTCAATCACTTAGAAGTATTAAGTTCATCAAGTTTACTCGCGTTTAGATGCTTGTCTCCTTCCCCCTTGCTGGTTTTGATACTTCAGAATCAGCAACTCTTTGTAAGCCCAGATACTAGAAATCTTGTGAGAGGATCAATTAGAAGTCTTGTGAGAAATAACTTGCTGAAGCAGAATGTGAGCAAGTCTAATTGGGGTTTAAATCTGGATTTTCACTCTCCCCCAATTAGTGCTCTCCCCAAAACCGACAATCTGTTTGATAAGTGCCCGACATAAGAAGAATTCTTTAGATCGTTAAATGAAACTCGTCTTTAGTCTTCTAACATGCAACAAAAAATGTAGAACCGACTGTAGACTCGACCTTCTTCAAGATTGTCCAATTGGGGAATAGGAAGTCAACATCTTCATCTCACCAAATGCGTTCCAATTAACTTAAATGTAGCAAATCTCCTTAACTAATATCCCTCCCAATCAAACAAGAACAGAAAGATGTTCATCAAAGAAATCAGCCCAACAACTAGAAGCATTATGTCATTAATCATCAATCCGTGAGAAGATGTCAACTAGCGGCTCTTAGAAGAAACTCCATGTAAAGGTGACCCGATAAGAAGAAGCTCGGTTCTTACATGAGTTAGGAGCAGTATGACCATTTATACTCTGAAGTCAATCAACATGTTGTAAATTCACACTTCTTCGCCCCCTCAAGAATTGTATACAGAGTTGCCATTCTTGATTAAACAAGTGAATATCTTTAAAATGTAGTCTCTTCACACTTCTCCCCTTCAAAGGTAGCATATGATGTCGCCATCGTCATTATAATCGAGCAAGTGGAATAAGAGAACAATCATCGGTAGTCCGGTTCACTTGATAATTGAACGCGCATGGAAAAAGTATGAAGCATATTGATGAGAATGGTCATAAATAAGAAGATTTCTCTTCTTCAGAAGATAGAGCGCACTGATGCGTACACTTTTTATTTCTTTAGAGAACGAGGCTTGAACTGTTGTGTTCAAACGTCATAACTCTCTCTCTTTTCATCTACTCTTGGCAAACTTGTAATCAACCCCATTATCATTCAGTAGGCTCTTTGTCGTGACAGCTGATGGAGAAAACCCAATATGATGAATTTGACCTTGAAGTAAACTAACCCGAACACGTGACTTAAACTTGCACATATGTAACAAAGAGCGGTGCTGAGAATTCATGCCCTTTTGAATCTCTAAGTACTCTATACTCTTCAACCAACCAACCATCAAGTATTAGATGTACATCACCTCTTGAAAATCCACAATTCAATGTGACACTGAGCACTAAAACGTAACTCCTTAAAGTGATAGTTATTTTGTGGTGGTAAGAGCCCAATTCCCCCAAGTGGTAAAAGAAAAGGAAAAAGTCACCCAACAATAACTAGATTTCCAAGTCTTTGTTTTTTATAATAAGCTCGAACAAAGATCTTAAAGAATCTTCATCCAACCATCCCCGATACCTTCAGATACTAAGTACACTCGCCCGTGATATTTCACTTCAACCTCAAATAAATAATAGTGAATTAACGCCGTTGTCACATCTTCTGGTTAAAAGCTCAAATCTAGCCTCCTTTGACGTTTTAAGTGAACTATGATAATGGTTTCCATCCCGACCATGGTTAAATGAGCATAACCCCGTAAAACCTTGTAATAGCCAAACTACCATGAGGACATTCCAAACAAACACCCAATTCTTGAAGTACACCCTTTTATCCCTTCTTCGAAGTAGAAACCGTAGCACCAGCATCAGATAAGATCCCTAAATACACTTTCCTTTCTCCAGGATGGTTCCATCATTACGGGATTTTACAATTCTATGGGTTAAACCGAAAAATAGTTTCTTTCGCGGGATTTTACAAAACCAAGAATAAACCGTAAGATAGATCCGAAAATGCTCTTTACTATTACCAGGATGTTTCCATTGTCACGGGATTTTACAAGTCTATGATTTAAACCGAGAAATAGATTCTTTCGCGAGATTTTACAAAATCAAGACAAAACCGTAAACAATGTCAGCTTGAATGTTTTATGAAAACTTTGGTTTCAGTGAATCTTTGATTTAGGGGAACATGCAGTAGTTCATCAACGATTCTTCTCCATCATCAACAATATCATCAACAATTCTTTACCCATATGTAGACAACTTCACAAACCATACTAAGTCGAGTAGTATACACTACTTTCCTCTAAGGTTGACCGTAACACATCAAAGTACACGTTTCTCCCCATGATGGTTTCGAACTTTCGGAAACATCATAACGTGTACGACCATTAGCACGAGAAGTTCTTGTCATAAGCAAACATCTTGAAAGATCATGAATGCCGTTGAGGATTTTTAAAGATTTTGCTTAGACTGTGAAGTATCATAAACATGCTGTAGCAAAGAATATTCCATGAGAATTGTTAATCACATCTCAACAATTTAAATACTTTGGTAAGAACATTTTCCACATATTCTGTCGGCCATTGCTGTGACCACTTGGTGAAGTCAACCCGATATACCAAACTTGATCATGAAATAGAATTCCCCAGATTTGTTACTTAAACTTGTACTAATCCTCGTGAAAAAGAAACGGTGTACCCAATGTACAAAACCTCTTGACATATCCTCAACTGCGTGAGACACCGAAGTGATAGCTACGTTGTGGGTTAAGCGAGAAAGAATCACAAGCGTAACTAAATAGCCAAGTCTTTATCACACTCAATAAACGCCCAAACAAGTCATCTTCACGAAAGGGTAGAAAGAAAGAAGACGAAATAAGTAAACGCGTCCAGAAAACCTCACTTCAATTCCAAATACGAAATACCAGATACAAGCAACCCCGAAGTCAACTTTGTTCAACCATCAATTCAAGCCGCAACATAATGTCCTTCATGTAAATGTAGACACCAAGTTACCAAACCACATAACTCAACAACTCTCATTATCATACCAAATCTCAACAAATCTCATTATCATCAAGTCACATTAACAAAGCTCATCAAATTAATCGTTGATGTGCCCAAGTAATCAATTTTAACTTGACCCGGTTCAAAACATATACCCAATACAATTATTGTTTAAAATAAATCAAAATGCACATCGGATATCAATTCAAGCCCTTATCCGGTCTTAGTCATTGTTACTCCAATCGATCCAATTTCAATGTCTAAACAAGTCAGCCCATCAAAATATCGCTCGATCAATCAAGTCCGTTAATTTCACCGTTCCAACATATAAATCGAATATCAAGTAACATAGGGGAATACGAGTGCACATGATTACTTCGGTCCACAAGTCAAATTTCTCCAATATCCAAGTATACAATTCACATCCAATATTCACGTCCAAGTCCAAAATGGACTCTTATACCCGGTCTAAAGCATAATTACACACTTGACCCATCATAAACTATACCAAGCCCAAAACAAGAGATATTATTCAGTTGCCTCATGTTACTACCTCACGGCCCAATTCTCATATAAGTTTGTAACAAAAGCCCATATCCGAATTATATACCCTATTTGCACGGTTATAAAAGATCTAGCCAAATCTCACATATTACCCTAATTTTTCTCACTCTTAACAAATGTGCAGACAAATTACCATTTCCAAACCCTAATACATTACTCAAATCAGTCCGCCCCATCTTAAAATAAAAAACCTTCTTGAATCCAAACTCCATAATCTACTGATCTCTCAACCTAACAATCAAACATAATCAAGTCATGATACATGGCCCATCTTGCTCGCCACAGGGATGGCTTGAGCCTTGCTGAGAACGATTTGTTCATCAAAATATTTGTCACATCAAGGTAGGTTTAATTAAAGATTTATCAGTTATATAATTTTTACCTTTCCTTAAATGAACGAATGAAAAACCGAATTAACATTAATTGTTAAATTCATTTCATGGTTCTAATATTTAATTGAAGTGAAAACTTCAAAAAGTAAGATCAGTGATGAACTTGTTTTGTGGGAATGACCTCATGATCGGATGAAACAATGAGTTCCCCAAACAACATCTGAGATCGTTCATCCTTTTGATTATGTTTTATGAATGAGTCGAGGTTAGAGATCTGTGATGGTGTATATATATGCGAGTGATTGACTCATGAGGTCTTGATAATTTCTTTAGAATCACTCGATATAAACTGAGATTCCTAGAACTTGTATATCCGGTTTCCCATATAATGAACGAATGAAAGAAAGAAGTTAAACATAATTGTTTTGGTTCTTTCTTTATGTATTTCGGATATCACAAAGAGGCTAAGCTTTGAAATAGATTGATGATGATTGCTCTTAGGTATACGTCGATGGACATGTATATGATTTCCCAAGAGCAGACTGAGATCCACAATTGATATTGTTATTATGTTCGCTTGGTCTTGGAACTTTAATTGAATGATTGTATTGATGACTGTGATGATTCGAGATATGTAAATTGATAATTGTGATTGTATAGGTTGATGTTTGTTGAATCTTGTGATACTTTTGTTTTGTTTGAGTTGGTAGATTGAATCTTGTAATAGTTTGAATGTAGACAGATGAATGATGTTTGTTGATGTTGAAGTAGACTGTATGCCTGAATTGTAGTTGAATCTGGTGATGATAGCAGAAATAGATGTTAGATGAATCTGGTGAATGTATGATTTGTTGATGTGGTTATTCATTCTTCTAATCTGTTACATATCACAACAGTTTTGATTGATAAGCATGTTGTCAAAACGCTTTCAAACATCCTTTCAAATCGCATCATTTTTTAATCAAAATGCATCTTTATTTTTCTCAACACAAATCGCATCTAGTTTTGACAAAACGCATATTTAGTCAAGTCACAGTTGACCAAGTCAAACTCAACAATTTGACAAATTGCTTCGTCAGTATTAAGACAAACCGCACTTGACTTTGACTTCTCAAATCACATTTGACTTTTTGACCATTAATAGACAAAACGCATCCTGAGTCAAAACTCAGTTGACAAACCGCATCTTTGTGAATGTGACAAATTGCATCACACACATTGAATCTGGACAATTGTAACAAACCGCACCCGACTTTTCTGAGACAAACCGCATCATTCAAGCGTCAAAACGCATCAGGTTCAATGTACTTAGACAAACCGCACTGAAGAAAACAGTCAAACCGCATCGACGAATTTGTATACAAACAGACCATTACGCCACCAAAACCAGATTAAAACCAATACATAACATCAACAGTTTTAACACATCTTAAAAACCAGGTAAAACAGCCTTAAGATGCATCCAACACAACATGAATCAAGTAACAAACACCAACACTTTGTATTCCAAACCGTACAACACAAAACTACATCAAACCGCATAAAGAACCAAGCAAACAACATACATAACAACTTCAAAAACCATACGAATCATCAAAAACAACAAAACCTAGGCTCTGATACCAATTGTAGGATCGTATATTTTATGTTGTTTAGATGATTCGGGTGGTCTAGGATTATGATTAAACAAGAGAGTCATGTTTAGAGAGATGAAGAGAGGAGAGGGTGATTCTAGAGAGATAAACACAAATGAAAGGTTAGATTAATTAGAAGCACCACCCTTCCCTTAGTGGGAAGGGTATTTATAGTTACAAGCTAAACGCCCTCCTGTCGGGCTGTGGATCAGGCATACAGTGGGTAAAGACCCGTCCTTCCTCCACGGTGTTACACTAAACTAATCTACACTACTAACTAACTAATTAACTACTAAACAACGTAAATAACTATAAGTCTATGAGCTAACATATGCTAGACCATAATTGGGGTGACCGACACTTTCACATGGAATTTCCAATTCCTAACAGTTAGTCAGGAACATGAAGTTGAAAATTCTTTGAGGGTAGAGGATTATGAGCTGATCGATATGGTTTGTTAATACAAATAAGCCGTAAAAACGTTTATTTATATTTTACGATCATCTAAAATTTTGTCGATAACAAACATAAAATCATTTTAACGAAACAAATAAAATACGTAATTGGTTTGAGCCAATAGTTTACTAACACACTTACGTTTTCATATAAATCACTAAACAAGTAATAGTGCTTTCATGTTTTAGTAATACATATGTACAACAACTAGTGTTTACATAATGGGTAGATATATACATACTTAGTATGTATTATAATGGGTAATAGAATGGGTAGAAGTATAAGTATTTGACCCATTGACTAAATACATTCAATGTAGTTAGGTAAAACCCAAAGTCCATGACCCATACCCATGGAGCATAATCCATAACCCATGACCCATTGCATGACATCATGCATAAGTCACAATGGGTATTACCCATAACCCATTGACTAGATGCATTGCATCTTCTAGATACATTGTATCTACTTTGATACCCATGATTCAAAGTCTAGGACCCATGACCCATAACCCATGACCCATGACCCATAACCCATGGGTAATGAGGAGCGTCTCACGGATCCCTCAGAATACATTTTATCTACTTTGATTCCATGGGATCTGTGGAATAGTAGCATGTTTTTGTCTATAAATAGTGAGCCATTTATTAATTGTAAGTTGCCACTCCTACAAATACTTTCTCCTAGTATTGTAAACTCTCTAACCTCAGATCCAAAGGATCTCTCTATGTAGTTTGTGTTTGTTTTTGTGTGATTCTCTAGGTTCCTCTTAAAGGCGAGATCACCACCTCTTGAAGTCGAGCAAGCTCAAGTCCATGAGTTGCCATGTTTCATCATCATCAAGACTACTGAAGTCCTCTTGTTGATAGTTCTTTCTTTCTCTCTAGAAGTGTTGTGTAAAAGGCATTAGTGAAGGATGCCAAAAGGGTCAAGACAAAGGCATTAGTGAAAGGTACCAAACGTCCGTGTCAAAGGCATTAGTGAAGGATGCCAAAAGGGTCAAGTCAAAGGCATTAGTTAAAGGTGCCAAAAGATCATGTCAAAGGCATTAGTGAAAGATGCCAGGGGTGTACAATCGATATGGTGTATCGATGTACAAATAGAGATAGGTTGTGTCCAAGGATATTGATATCCTTGATGATGTTGTAATAAGGAGTGAGTCTCCTTTGGGATAGTTGTTGTGTAGTGTTGGGTAGTAGTTTCTCCTTTGTAATGGAACTCGGTATCTAGCCTTGTACCGGATAAAGTGTAGGTGATGTTGTGATAGGTTTGGTTCTACCTCGTGGAAGAACCCGGTGTTTAGCCTTGTACCGGAAAAAGAGTAGGCGACGTTGTGAAGTCTTCTCCGCCATAAGGAGTTTTGTGTCGTGTAGTGATTATGAACACTCGAGTAGGTGACTCGGGGAGTGGAGTAGGGCAAGGAAGGTGTCCTTGTAGCTGAACCACTATAAACACTCATGTCGTGGTTTTGTGTTTCTTACTCTTTACCTTTGCATTACATATTTTCATATCTATCTATCAACATCCAACATACACATTTAAATAGATTGACATAAGTCGATCTAAATATTTTAAAACGAAGATTTAAACGGTAAAACTATTCAACCCCCCCTTCTAGTTTTCCACATGGTTGTTGATGATAACGTAAGGGTCTACGAAAATGAACAAAACATTGATAATGTGGATCATATGGTAGTTGATGATCATGCTTGTTTAAAGGAAACTAATGATCAAGTGAATGCTAATAATGTTGGTGTTGATTCTGTGGGTTTAGATAGAACTAGTGATCAAATGAATCATAATGTAGGTGTTGATTCTGCGGGTTTAGATGGAACCAACGATCGTACGAATGATAATGTAGGTGGTGATTCTGCTGGTTTACATAATAGTTATGATGATGTGTTTTCACCACGTGGTCCCTTTGAAAATGATGAGGAGAGTTATGTTTATGATGGATATAGTGAGGAGGATAATGAGGTCTTTTATGATGAGAATAACATTATATACATGAACCTCATGTTGATGTACACTTTTTTTTCGATATCACTTCACTTGATAATGAATCACCTAATCTTTTGGCAATTTTAAATAAACAAGTTCAAGATTCCTTGTTTGATGAGACTGGGTTAGATGTTGTTGATAACGAAGAATTTGACAGCGGAGAAGAGGATGGCGTAGATAGTGTTTTACAACTGAAACTTAGGCAGTTAAAAAAGGACAAAGAGAAAGACGAATTTGTAATTAAGAAGTTTGGTTTTTTTTGCAGGACAAAGATTTGGTACAAGTAAGAGATAAAAGATAGAGTTTACATGCATTCCATAGAAACTAAAAGGAAATCAAATTAGTAAGGAATGACAAAATTAGAGTTAGGGCCTATTGTTTTGCTGCCATCCCTGTTTTTTTACCTTAGTGATGATGGGCCTTTTAATGATGGGCCTTCTGCGGATGGGCCTTGAAACGAAATTTCAAGTTAGTCCAGTGGTCCAAGAACTAGGTCTAAGTCAAAAGTTGGTTCTGTAGACAAAGACAAAGGAAAGGGAATAATTGAGGATGATAGAAATCAATGTTGTCCATGGGAACTTTATTGCCCTAAAGATTTAGGTAAGGAAACTTGGATTTGTAAGACTCATAGAAGTGACCATTTATGTTTGTAGACAAGGGAAACTAAAGCTTGCAACTACAAGCTTCTATCAATGCAAATCATAGATGAAGTTGCTGTGGATCCAAATATTCCTACAGAAGCAGTTCAAGATGCACTTCAGAAGAAATGGGAATTAAATGTTTCTCGCATGAAGGCATTCAGAGCTAAGGCAATAGCTTACAAACTGATAATTGGTGATCACAAGGGTCAATATTCTATGTTAAGAGATTATGTTCAAGAGTTGACAACCCAAAATCCTGAAATCATAGTCAAATGTCAAGTAGAAATGCCTCAAGATCATAATACTCCTATTAGAGTATTCAGGAGAATATGTATATGGCTTGGTGCTTTAAAGCAAGGATTCAAATCTAGTCGTAGGGAACTGTTGCGGTTGGATAGGGCTTTTATAAGTGGACCATTCCCTGGGTAATTGTTAACAAATGTGGGACTTGATGCTAACAATGGCATTTATCCTTTTGCTTATGCCCTTGTTGAAGCTGAATACAAAGATTCTTGGGTGTGGTTTTTGAACATGTTGGGGGATGACCTAGATCTATACAGAAACTCCAATATTACTTTCATATCAGAATTACAAATTTTTTTTACTTATTTTTTTATTTTTATTTTTATTTTTTTGGTTGGTTTTTAGTATTCTATCTGTCTTTTAATTGTTCTAATTTTATTTTACTTTATTGTTATAGGGTATCATTCAAGAAATAAATGAAGTGTTTTCAAGTGCAGAACATAGATATTGCTTAAAGCATATCCATGAAAACATGAAGAAGCAATAAAATGGACTTATTTACAAGCAACTGATGTGGAGATGTGCTATAGCTACAAAAGTGACTGTTGGTGGTGCAACCCACATTGACAGTCATCCTGCTGCAAATCAAAGTGGTCAAAGCTCAGTGGTTGGTGGTGCAACCCACATTGACTCAGGTGCATCTGTTGGTGCAAGACAAAATGAAAGCCATCCTGCTGTAACTCCAAGTAGTCAAAGCTCAGTGGTTGGTGCTGCATCTGCAAATCAAAGTGGAATTGCTAGTGGAAGTAGAAACACTTCATCAAAATGGAGCAGAACTACAATAAGAAATGAAAGACTTGGAGCTTGTGGAAGTCAGGTGTCTTGTTCCCCAAAACAGTCTAATGCTCCTGGCTCACCCAAATGGAGCAGATCTATGATCAAGATTAAAAGAGTTGGAGCTGGTTCAACAAAAAAGACTTGAGCAGGATTAGATTGGTGTTTGAAACTTATGTGAGATGATGTTTGAACATGTTGAAGATGCAATTTTCAAGTCATTGCAGCTTGTTGCATTGACAATATGCAATTAAAGGCTTTTATGAGTAATATTGTACTTCTTTAGGTCATTTTATTTGTGCCAATTACTTGTATCTGCATTATGTGTATGAAATATGCAAAATTTATTACTTTAGTATGCCAAAAAAGGTTAAACTTAAACGTGTGACCAAATTGCCAAGTACAACTATTTTAACCAAAACAAATCAACATGCTTTACAAGTACCATTAAGTTGGATTTTAGTATGCAAAAACCTATGTTTTTCAGTTTAATATGCCAAACAAAATCAAAATTAACCAACTGACCAAATGGTCAAGTACAATTTTTAACCAAAACAAGGTCAACAACCCAAATATATTCCATTATGCTGCCTTTTAGTATGCAAACTTAACATACTGAGATATTGGTCAACTACTTATGTTTACCCAAATTAAAGTCAACAACTAAAATAACGTTTCATCAACACATAAAACAATAACAATCACAATTAAAGCAATGCTAGCATTGAACTAATATTTTATAACCATAGAATAATTACACCAATGATCAAATACATTAGATTAACAAAATAAAAAAAAAATAAAAACCCATCACCTAATCTCTTCCCCACTTCTAACTTATACTGCTTCACCTGAAAAAAAAAAACAAGTACAAAAAAAACCCAACTTAAGAAAAATGATTTTTTTATTTTAGTAGCTTCAAGTGTTGTTTCCTCTAGTATAGCTTGGATAGCATTCCTTGACCATAAAAGACCGAGATGATAGTAACTGATCTTGCACATATTGGCGGATCGTGCTAGTCAATAAAGTCACAATCAGATCTTGGATTTGGACAACCATAGAACCTACGTCCTAGATTTCGATTTGTCTATGATGTGCAAAGTACTGCAGTTTTTCCACACAAACACGCCACCATTTTTTTGTTCTTAAGTTTTTGGGGAAAAATAAGTAAAGATGAACAGAGAGAGAGAGAGAAAGAGTGATGGAAATAATTAAGTAGGAAGATTTTGCAATACGCTTGCATGCAATCGAGATATGTACAAAATATATCGCGATATGTAAAAGCAATGTACACATGTTCGGACATGTACAAAATGAACAGTTTGCTGACAAAACTAGATGGTTTGAAAAATAAGTACCAAAAAGTGATCGGACAAAAAAGCCCTCGTGTGACCTGCACGTGAGGACCGAGATAACGAGCGAAACTAACGGTCGTTAGAAAATTGGACCAGCGGCATAATATTTTCGAGACCATGGACTAAAAATGCAATAATTCTCGTTTTTGGATGTCGTATGAAATCTGACATAAGTTTAAGGACCAACGGTGAAATTTACTCTAAAATAAAAAATATATAAAAAACCACTTTCCACATTTTTAAATTACAAATTTAAAATAAACTGAATAAGTCTTGGCCATTTATTTTTTCATTATATATATATATATATATATATATATATATATATATATATATATATATATATATATATATATATATATATATATTGTGACAATCGGTAAATTTCCGCATTTTAAATTTAATAATAAATTATTATTTATTATTACCTGAACAATTTTGAGCAAGCATTAGATCACTTGAGATAAATAAGGGAGGTTATCCCGCACACTGAAACATTTTGAACTATCAAACATTATCAGAAAATGCATATTTTTCTATTTTCTACCCAACTTTGAGTTTCAAACTCAACAACGAGAAGTTATCTCACTTTATTAAAAACACGAGCTCGCGCACGAACCGACCAATAGAAAGTATGGTATTAGTCTAATAAACACATTTTTGAACCAATATTGATGTTTTTATATTTCTTTTATAAAAACACACTCGACAACATATTTTACACGTTAACCGTTTCCAACGTGTAACTTAAATATTCCAATTCACGTTTAAAACGTAAATGAAATACCAAAACTTCAAAGAAGATCACGTTTTAGCTTCCCACTCTTTTATAATTTTCTTGTGTCGCATTTTATGCAACCAAACACAAGAACTCTCGATTATATATATACATTTCGTATATACATTTTATGTTTTTAGACTCAACAAATTCGAAAACAAACGATTTCAAACCGCACGAGTCTTGAATCTCGTTTTACAATCTTAGAAATATTTCATGTCGAATGTTTAAACCTCACTTAGCTCCTCTCGAATCTTAGTGATGTCTCGCTCCATCTTTAGTTGTCACCAAACCCGACATACTCGAACATATGTTCAAAACACATAAATATATTCCTTTGTGAGCTAAAAGAAACCTAAACAAACTCATATAATTATTATTATTATTATTATTATTATTATTATTATTATTATTATTTTTCCTTTCTTGCGTCCAAAATAAATCCAAGAAGGACATAAGCACATGCCTCCCTTCCTCTTTGTCCACTGCCATACGAAATTTATTCAACCACCAACACCACTCTTTGGTTTTATGGTACATATTCATTTAATGTGGTCAACCTAACTAGCAAAACTCTTGACTTTTTTTTTTTTTAAACCGAGCCTCACTTGAGCTCTAAAACACACAAGTTATTTGCAAACACACCAGAGTTATACTAAGGGCAAGACATAAAGGTTTTCAAGAAGCTTAAGGAATTGGGTTTCATATATTTTGGAAGTAAACGGGTTGTGATCTTTGGAAGGCAAAATGTGTTCTAAAACCTTGTGGTTCTTGATTCTCTTGTTTAACTCGTGCATCCTTCCATCACTGTAAGCAACTCGAACCCACCTCTTTCGATTTGTGTTTGGTGTCGTTAAACATGTATGTTTGCAAAAGGTTATACGGAAACGATTTATATGTTTCGAAATCTCATCAAAACTAATTTTAAACTCGCCTAGTATGAACTAGTACGTTTAATCTTGGTTTTCTACGTTAAAAGGATGATCTTTAACGTTAAAAATGGTTTAACAAATGTAAAACCTGCTCACAAACGATTTATAGTTAATCGGGTTTTAAAAAGGAAACATAGAAATAGTTCTTATACATTAATCATGTATTAACAAAAAGAGAACTAAAACCTTGAAACCAATACAAGTATGGCTCACAGGGGGGAGCAATTTGTATTTTGGCTCATACGACATGTTGGCTCATTCTTTTACACATTTCTGTTTCAAGTTCACTATCAAACTCAGTGGTCACTAAAAACCATCGTTGGGCCAAAAACCGTAAAGGGTTGTGTGGTTTGTGTGTTAGGTCGAGACAAGCCAAGCCCGAAAG
The DNA here is from genome assembly GCA_019973895.1 of Chrysanthemum seticuspe. NCBI lineage: Eukaryota > Viridiplantae > Streptophyta > Magnoliopsida > Asterales > Asteraceae > Chrysanthemum > Chrysanthemum seticuspe. Next base: position 233,201,930 of record BPTQ01000004.1, read on the forward strand.
AGACCTCAATTTTGCTCATTTTAGTGCTTATCATGAAAACTTATCGAGGTTTCGAGTCTCCTCACGATATTAGTTTAGACTTATAAGCAGTTTTACAAACACAAAACTCGTTTTCTAAACTTTTCCCGAAACCAAAACTAACTCGAGTGCTCACTGAGCTTCGTAAGGCCCAAAAGCTCATTCGAGCTTATTTGTAATAAGCTGAGATTATAAGTTCTTAGCCTGGACCAAATGAAATTCTTGGTGATGGAAAAACGATCAAGAAAAACGTTTGCTTTGCATGGTTTCAAACACAACATGCGTTGAGATTGTATCTCAAAAATCCAACCCAGCTGTGCTCCCATATGTACACACGCGTAGTAAGTTGTAACACAAAATGACCTTTGGTCTAGTGGTTTTAATGTCAGTTTGTATCCAAGAGGTCCTTGGTTCGATTCTTCGCAGGTGCCAATCTCCACATGATTTTCTATTTTTGAAACTTTTGCAAAATATCAAAATTCAGCCCCTCCACTTCCAATCAACTGTCACCTTCCTTAAAACTTTATATATGAGCTGAAACTTGTATGGTCTTGACAGTTTCAGTCCCTCAACTTTGGACAAATCATCATCTTTTCATTAAAAGTTGTAAATTTAATAACTTATATACTTTTACTACTTTATAAAAATAAATAGGTTTAATACATATTTTTATTCGACAACGACATCCGAGTAAACTTTAAATACTATATTTATCCAAATATATTATTTAACCACGACTTCGATAAATATATATTGTATATATATTTTCACATCTCGAATCCAAACGAATCTAATAAATACAATTCAACTTGTATTTATTTCCCACTTCGATAATACTTGAGCCAATATTCGAGCCAAATCATTATACGAAAGTTTTGTATACATTTTTCCGCATCTTTTCCAAGAGCCAATGCGTATGGGATCTTTTCGCAACTACAATTTTTGATCTTTATCGACAATCAAAATAATTCATGAAATTTCACACAAAATATTATAAAACAAATATTTAAAATATTTGTTTTCAAACTCCAAGTTTTTTTTAAAGATCCAAATATATGGAAACTTTTGCTTTTGAACTTCAAGCATTTCAAAAACATAAATACTTGTAAACTTACAAACGTTGTTTTGAATACAAGACTTAGACTAAAAACCACACCATACTTATCTAGGTTGCGTGTCGGAGCCGTGCACATTTAATACTTGATGTTAGTTGTGATGTCTTGCAATTCTGCATACTAAGGTGAGTTCATAACCCCTACTTTACCTGTTTTATAACTGTTTTGGGGTGAGAAACATGCAAAATCTTTATGAATGATAATTGCTTTTACGCAAACATTTTATAAATAACCATTGATTTTATGCAAACTATATGGTTAACAACTGCTTTTATGCAAACTCTTTATGAATGATATTGCTGTATGCAAATGCCTTATGAATTGTTGCTTTCGTGCAAACCACTTTATGAACTATTGCTGTTATGCAAACACTTGATGACCGATTGCTTTTACGCAAATACTCTATGGACAACAACTACTTTATGTACTGAAACTCTTGTGTAAACCACTATTACGAGATAGCCTAAGAGAACTGTTTCCACAACTTGCCCGCCTTTCATGTACCATTAATCCCTGCGGGGAGCGCGAGTGTTATAAATAGATCTATTGAGGGTAACGCCTCCGTCCGGGTTGGTCGCGCCAACTTGTCTCCGGACGTATACCATGTCGGAACACGAGTGTGACGGAAACACACACTTGCTAAGGGCACCATAAACCATATTGACATGCTACTAACACGCATGCGGAACTGTTGTAGTTTGGTACATGAGCTTAGAGCTTGAGTAATAGACACAACCATTTGTATTTGGAAGACTCCTTACACGCGGTGTATCGAGCACACTTTTGTCCATAAAACAAACTTGATTACTTAAATGCTTTGCTATAAACTTATGAACTCACCAGCTTTATAGCTGACCTTTTTAGCATGTTTTCTCAGGTATATGATTTTGAAATGTGACGATTTCAAGGCAGGGCTTGGCATGGCATGATCATAGACTACACTGATGTATTTGGGACCACTTTTTTATTAATGGGCCATTTTCCGCAACAATTAAACTTTTGTAAACTTTATTATTTTACTAATTAAAGTTCTTAAAACGGGTTTTATTATCCGTTCTTTATTACCTGTGTTATGATGCCAATTGAGTGGCGCCCTTGGTTTTTGGGGGTGTTACATATATATATATATATATATATATATATATATATATAGATATATAGTGAGGATCAGGTGCGGATTTTTTTAATTCGCGCGGATGTGCGGATAGATCTGGACCGCCCATTCAAGATCTGATCTTGACTTTTTGTAAAAAAGTCAAGATATGCGCTAACTTCACGGTACCAATTGACCATGTAAACGATTTTTTTTTTTATTTTTTTTTTCTTTTTGAGGGATCTTTAATATTGTTATCTTCTTTCATTTTTTTATTTTTCCAGATTTTTCTGAGCACTTTTTGTTTTTTTGATTATGAGTCCTACCGTGATATTAACGATATTATGAGTTCTATTGTGATATTATGAAACTATGATATTATAAAATTGTGATATTATAAAACAACTGTGATATTAAGTTTTTTTACATGTAAAAATGAACCATGATATTAAGAAACATAGGGTTATTATACAAAGAAGTCACTAAAGTTTGCATGAAATTTGTCCTAAGTCACTAAAGTTTCAAAGTTGTCATCCAGGTTACTAAAATATAAAAAGTAAACACGTCTATAATTTCAGTGATTTTTATGTATACTTTTTTGATATGTTAAGTAACATAAATGTCATGTCTTTACAAGTCCAGTCACCTGGATAAAAACTTTCATACGTTTAGTAACCTGGATGATAACTATCATAAGTTTAGTAACCTGAATGACAACTTTGAAACTTTAGTAACTTAGGACAAATTTCGCGCAAACTTTAGTGACTTCTTTGTATAATAACCCAAGAAACATATGATAGTTACTATGATATTAATAATTTTATTAAAAAAACATATGATAGTTACGGTGATATTAACAATTATATTAAAAAAAAGAAAAAAAGTTCCTGTGATAGTAAAAAAGAACCGTGATATTAACATTTTTTTATTAAAAAATGAACGGTGATATTAATAATATTAGCAAAAAAAAAGGAAATGTCATATCAAAAAAAAGTTAGTGTGATATTAACAATTTGTATTAAAAAAAAGTTTATGTGATATTAAGATCAGATCTTGACTTTTGTAAAAAAAGTTAAAATCGACCTTAATATCACAATACCTTTAATCATGAAAACGATTTTTTTTTTGAAATTTTTTTCAGCGATTCTTAATAATTTATCATCCTCTTTATTTTTTTTAAGTTTTTTAGATTTTCTTTAAAAAAAAAAAAAAAAAAAATAAAATAATAAAAAAAACCTACTGTGATATTATCCGCACCATCTTTACTTAAAATCCAATCCGTACCAGATCCCTTCCCTATATATATATATATATATATATATATATATATATATATATATATATATATATATATATATATATATATATATATATATATATATATATATATATATATATATATATATATATATATATATATATATATATATATATATATATATATATATATATATATATATATATATATATATTTATATATACATTATATATAAGAGGAGGCATGCCACATAAAATGCCACTTGGCATCCCATAATGCCATGTCATATTTATAATGACACCTCATAAGTCCACCTAAGCACACTTTGGATGAGCTAAAATTCGGGATATATTTGGTGTAAAAATGACAGTCATGGGATTCGAACTTGTGGTGTTGATGACACCAAGAAACTTGATAACCACTAGACCAAACACAAATTTTTGTTTATATTTTGCAACTCCAAAACTATAAACTCAAAAAAGAAAAAAACTAATTATTTTGAAAATTCGGCCCAACTCTGCAACCCAAAAACACAACACATAATTCGATATTTTTCTCAAAACCTCATTATTATCTTCACACGATATTCAGTCTCATCAACCGGTCATCAGGTTATATCATGCCATCTTTGTCGCCAACAACATCCTCAGTCACCATAATAAGATCTACAACAATCCGTTAAGGTTTAGTATTTTTTTTTTATTCCAATCTGATTTTTTCGTATTGATATGCATGTATTAGTTGATTGAATGATATAGTGATTACGTAAGCCAAAATTGTATATGTTTCTTGGAGTATATGATTTCAACTATATCGATGATGATGCTGATTTTTTTTTTTAATTGTTTTGTATAGTTTTTGTTTAATACCAGTCATTATATCTTCACACGATATTCCAGTCTCATCAACATGTCATCATGTCGCCATCTTTGTCGGCAACAACATCCTCAGCCACCATGATAAGGTGAATACTTTTGCTTTTACAGGTACCTATTTACATATCTATTTTATGAATACTTTTGGTTTTGTAGAACTGCTGTGCATGACACATGAACCAGAATGCTAACAAATATGTTACATGCTTGATGAGAATAACGTTTGCGAATTATGATTAGTTTTTTGTTTGATTTGGGTCAGAGTAAGGTTTTTTTTTTTGCAACGTAATTAGAGACAGTGATTCTATACGAGTAGATTTAGGGTTTATTTGAGGTTGATGTTTTTTAGTTTTATGTTTTATTTGAGGTTTTAGTAAATTATGATTAGTTTTATGTTTTATTTGAGGTTTTTATAGTGATTAGAGACAATAAATGGATGCATTAGCTATTTGAGGTTTTAGCATAAAGATGTTAGGCTTGGATTTATTTTTGATTGAATTGATGCATTAGCTATTGCGGAGAGGTTGATGTAATTAGTCTTTTACGTGTTATTTGAGGGTTTAGTGAATTATGATTAGTTTTATGGTTTGTTGTTTTTATAAGTGATTAAAGACATTGATTCATTAGCTATTTAAGGTTTTAGCGTAAAGACGTTATGATAGTAATTCTATACGAGTAGATTTATGGTTTATTTGAGGTTGATGTAATTAGTTTTTTAGGTTTTATTTGAGGTTTTAGTGAATTATGATTAGTTTTATGTTTTAGTTGAGGTTTTTATAGTGATTAGAGACAATAAATTGATGCATTAGCTATTTGAGGTTTTAGCATAAAGACATTAGGATTGGATTTATATTTGATTGAATTGATGCATTAGCTATTGTGGAGAGGTTGATGTAATTAGTGTTTTAGGTTTTCTTTGAGGGTTTAGTGAATTATGATTAGTTTTATGTTTTTCGAGGTTTTTATACGTGATTAAAGACACTGAATAGATGCATTAGCTATTTAAGGTTTTAGCGTAAAGACTTTAGGATTGTATTTATATTTGATTGAATTGATGCATTAGCTATTGTTGAGAATGTGTAATCGATTTTTTCGCAGCGTGATTAGAGATAAGTATTGCATGTTACTACATCTTTGGTGTTCCTTTAGGACCCCCTCTCGGTTTTGCAGCTAATTAGGGTGTAAAGGTATGCACCTTACTCATTTATGTACTACATTGTTATCGATTATGATGTCTACGGTTGAACTCCAATACACTACCATAGGTCCCATCTGATATGCCAACAAACAATGCCTCAATATCACTAAATGATATCCCGCCAATTTCACCAAACACATCAATTTCCTATCCTAATCCATAGTCGGTTAGCGAGTCGAATATGTGAACAAAGTCGGTTGGTTCAGCTATGGCCAGGCATCGACCATCTGAGCTGAACCTTATGGCTCGGATTGCACACATTCGTCCCTTTAGTACAGCTAATGATTTTGATGGATTTCTTATGTCCCATAATCTGCAGGTATCTCCTATGTATATCAATCTGAAACATTGTAAATTACAGTGGGATTGTTTGCCACGATGGTGCTTTAGCATATGTTGTGATAACTTTTTTTTTTTTTTTTTTTTTTTTGTGAAATTGGATAGGTTGCTCTTTCTATGGCTTTTTTGTTATGTGTATGCTTTGGAGGCTTTACGTAGATGGCGATAAAATCAGCTGTGTTATTGCAGATGTGGGAATGCCATGGGCCACAAGAGTTGCTGAGAAGTTAAGAATTCGGCGAGCTACCTTCTGGTCTGTGCCGGCTGCGACATTTGGCACACTGTTGAGCATTCAGAAGCTAATTGATGATGGAATCATGGACAACGATGGTAAGAGAATATACATATTTTGTAATCATTTGTTTTTCGCTTACCCGTTTTTTATACACATAAAAATTTTCTCGTTTTGACCCAAACTTTTTGCCCAATTTCTGGATCCACCCATAATCAACAATGATTTAGCCTTTCCAGCTTAGCTGCATGAAACTTTCTTCTTTCAGGAGTTCCATTATGCGAGAATAAATTCCAATTGTCACCAACTATGCCACCCATGAGCACTGCAGAATTCGCATGGGATTGTATGGGCACCATGGAGACAACAAAAATCCTTTTCAAATATGCAATTGAAGCTGTGGAAGCTGACAAAACAGCAGAGTGGAGACTTTGCAACTTGACTCACGAGCTAGAGTCTCCAACATTTAACATGTTTCCCAACCTATTGCCAATAGGTCCTCTATTGGCAAGCAATCGCCTCTCAAAGCAAGCAGGCCACTTCTGGCAAGAGTACAGGACTCAACTTGCTTAGCATGGCTTGATCAGCAGCCAATGTCCTCAGTAATCTACGTGGCATTCGGAAGCTTAACTATATTTAACCAAACTCAGTTTCAAGAACTGGCACTTGGTAACATCAATTATAATCTGTCTTATCATAGCTGATTATATTATTCTTATTATTGCAGCTGACACATTTTCAACGATCAAACTCGACAGGCAACTTAACTCCCACGATCAGCTTGTCTCTGTCTTGGGAAATTTCGTATTAGGGTTCTTTGATGAGGGTCGTTACTTTGGAATTTGGTACACCAATGATGCTGAATCCCAGAAAGTATGGGTTGCCAATCCTAACAACCCAATCATATCCACCTCGGGCGAGCATGCTCTCTCCATTGACCACAACATACGAAACTTGATCATCACTGACGGAAGCAGAACTCTCATGACTATTACTAACATTGACGCAGGTCCAAATCGAAACATGACTGCAACCATCGAAGACGATGGCAATTTACAACTGATTAAGGGAATTGGCAACAGGGTTTTGTGGCAGTGTTTTGATCACCCGACGAACGTGCTTTTATGGCGAATGTGCTTTTACGGGGAATGAAGTTGGGTTTAATTGTCAATGGGGACAAATTAGCCTGACTTGCACCTTTCTTGCTTAAATGAACATACATGCTGTGATAACTTCTTGCAAATATGGATATATAGTGATTAATGTGCTTAACTTCGTAACAGCAAGCTGAATTTGTGTCGCATCCATACCAATTTGGACCTAAAAAAAAAAAAAAAAGAAAGAAAAACTAATGAGTAACAAATATGCAGCTACATTCATGTTGCAGGTATTATGTCATTCCATTTCTTAAGTTTGGCTTCTCTATAAAAAACACAATATGCGAATTGAATGAGGATTTTCTGATTTAATCTTTTGTTTACTGGACCTTGGCAGGGGTATTTAGATGCAGTGAATAAAGCCAAGAAGCAGCGGGGAATCTACCCTAAGCCCTTTTAAGCTTTGAGTGGTAAAATGGCAATATCATTATAGTGTTATGTAGTTTCAGTATTGTTGAATTTCTAACTATTGACACATATTCTAAGGTATATGTATGGTGTCATCTAACTAGACTACTGCATGTATTATTCAAATGCCAAAGATTTATCCAATGTCACCAATATAGCTGTAATGCCACGGGTTGCGCTTCTGATCTTAACACGGGGTAAGTCTTATATCTTTATCTCTCAACTTTAAGTATACATTTCTATTACTTTAAATAACCGAAATGTTGTCGTTTATAGGTTGCCGAAAGAGCTTCAGGTGGTTGGTGGGGACGGTGGATCAGGAGCTCTAGGTGGAGTAATCGCTTCCAATAGTGCTTGCGGTGCATTTAATATGGATCAATATTGTTGTAGCGGGCAATATGCAAATCCTACCGAGTGTTGGAAGTAATATTCGAGGAGATAGCCTGATGGCGTTCTTGCCAAACACGGAATATCAAGGTAATCAAACGTAGTACCACTATCACAACACCGCTAAGTTTGTTTTAAACAATACCACTGAGTTAGCCGCTGGTGTAATTGTGTTTGCAAAAAGTTTTTATTTATTATTATTTTTTTTTAATTTTTTTTTATTTTTTATTCTTTGGGACCTTGGTTTGCAACCTTTTGGCCTTTTCGAAGGTACTCCAATGTTATTTGTTTGTTCCTTATATGATATTAGGATTACAAGTTGGTTGCAAATTTATGCAAGAGATTTGCTTAAATGAACATACTTGCTGTAATAACTTCTTGCAAGTAATTTTGTTTGTGTAACTGTTACAGATTTATATGCGGCGCCTGGCTACAAAATTTATTTTCGTAAAATATATGCGCATACTTCATTTTGGTAAAGTACTAACATAAAAGTTCATTCAACAAATTTTCTCTTTTTTTACGTATGGTGTTTGCTTTATTAAATTCTTTTTTTTTGGTTGTCGTGCAGGCGAGACGGGGTATTTATGATTATCAAGAGACCTGCAGCCCTCACCTTCCTCGGTCGGTGGATGTCGCTAAAACCAATTACATTAGATTGTTTGACGTTGACGTACACGGTGAGCATACATTTACGGTTGCCTTTATAGTGTCTGTTTCGGAATATGGTTTTATGAGGTGTTGGGAGAATCCATTCGCGTTTACTATTTTTTAAAATCATTGATTACCGGTTGCAGGCGGCAGCGTGTTCAAAAGGCTCTACCAATGTGTCGACGCAGATTGTTGCACCTATTCATATCTATGTTGATCGATCAAACTTTTTTATTTGGCAGGATAGGAACTGAACATGAAAAGTTCAGATTTGATCTTTATACGTTGCATCCTATGACATATGAACAAGTTGCTCATCTTCTCAATAGGCTCATGTAATCAATAAACTGCTATTACATGTTTTTAGTCTAATGGCAGACAAGTGACAATGTTTTTACGATCCAAGTTACATGTAATTAACATACGGTCCTGCGTGAGCCAAATGTGCAAAAGATTGGAGCACTCATGTGAGACTTGCAGCCGAAAGATTTGCTCCGCATACACTTCCATTAACTAAAGGTATGTTGTTTTGTATTATGTCGAAGTGGAAAAATGAATGGGATGTGTAGTTGTGCAACGGGTTAACGAAATGGGTTAGAAAATTTTCTGTTCATTTTTAGGGGGTGTTTGGATTTAGCTTATTTGGCTCACTTTTTTGACTTATGAGCTTATGTCTTATGAATTCATAAGCCTATGTTAATAAGCTCATTAGCTGAAAATAATGACTTATTAGCTTTTTCAAATTCAAAGCTAATGAAAAATACTGTAAGTGCCGTGCCCAAAACTGATAAAGTTAGTGCAAAAATGTTAATAACGATGGCGGCAAGTGAAAGTTTAGTTAATGTATACGGGGAGGTTAATAGTTTGATACAACAGAAACATATTTTTATTTATTTGAACTTATTTCTGAGTAGCTGTTTGGAGGAGACACCTCCGATTTCGTCATTTGCTTTGCCTTCAGGAACTGGTCAGGTTTTCAGTATGTGTTGTTAAGGTATTAACTAATGTGTCATATGAAGTGATGAAATTTAAATGATTCATTTTTTGACCCCCATAGTTATTTTAGTGATTCATTTTTTGACCCCCATAGTTATTGTATCTTATTCAAGTGTTTCCAGATTTGTAGTGCAATCCTTTGATAGGCGGCTATGAGTTTGTGATCGGGTCCTGAATTTTTTATTTATGTTGGACTTCCATTTTTCCTTATAATTGATATGGTACTCCCATTAACAGATGATGGAAGATGTTGTGCACTTTGGTATTTAATGAGGCAATAAGTCCCCAAAATGATCAGTTCGAGCAACTAAAAGTTGTTCGTGGTATCTGGCTAGCGTACAGAGCATGTCTTGCTGAGATAGCCAAAAGAAAGGCATCACCTATATATGGGCATGGTTGGACAATCAGCAAAACAACTTGCATCTAAGCGAGAATTCGTAGATAGAAGAAGCGAGGATTTTATCAAAGTACAAAGTTTATATATACCGAGAGATGTTTTAGGATTGAACAATTTACTCGATCTTGATATATCTGATTTGGACCGTTATGCCCCTGAGAAACTGTCAGGATTTTCCTCTAAAGTATCCGACACAAGATTCTTGCTCTCATCTACAACTCATTCAAGACATAACACTTGGTATGTGCTCCTCTATTTGTCTTTCTTCTTGGCTGCCTACTATTTTACTATCAAATGTTTGCATACCAATGCTGAATTTAATATATACGATCACATAAATACAAGGGATATGGGGATTGCAATTTTAGTACATATAAGCACACTCCTCGATTATGAAACCTTTAAATACTTTCAATACCAGCATCCATTGTCATACATTAGCATAAAATAACCCATTATCAACATCTCATATATGATTAACTTGATCGTATAGGCGGATTACATGGAGCAAATAGACTTTCTAGCAACTCCTTACTAGAAGCGCTGGTATTTGCACGCAGGGCAGTTAAAATATGGATGAAATGAAACCATCCACACAAAAAATAACTTATGCTAGCCAAGATAAGTTCAGTTCTGATAATAAAATTAAAAAGTGAATGTTTGACATATAATGAATGAAAGTTAACTTTTAGAAGAATTTAAGGACCTTTTTTTTCAAAATTGTTGAATACAGAAAAAAATAATCCTGTTTTTGTTAAGATTGAGCTCATAATTGTTATGTGAAATTAGTGGATACCTCACACTGGTTTATGATAACATCATTTTTCATTACGCTAAGTCAACCCTTTAGTTGAATTTGACGGATTACATGCCTGTGAAATCATAGAGTATATTTTGGGACATACGTAGCAGTATGCTTCAGCCACTCTTAGTTACGTTTTGCAGAATTATACACATAATTACTCAGCTTTTTCTTCATTAGAAACTTAATGGTAGCATTTAGTGTAGTTGTAATTTTCTAAAAATTATACATCTAATAATCTTGGTGACAATGCATCTAAACCTGCTATTTTGAAGATGTATATACTAAAATCAAATATTTGGCTCTTCATATCAGGAGAGAGAATTGCAATCAGCTGCAGAAAAGCTCGCGGAGTGTCAAGAAACAATATTTCTTCTCGGAAAGCAGTTAAAATGCATGCGTCCTCAACCTGAGTTCATGGGGTCTCGGGTCACCGAGATGGGTCAAAAAGGTCAAACCTTTGTTCAACAAGAAGAACATGAAGATGACGATGAAGAAAAATTAACAACAAGTAGCGGCTTCCAGCTCGGAGACGAGTCTCCTGTTCAATCAGACAACCACCGCTTTAGCCCTTCTAATTCTGAAGCAAACAATCTATTGAGATCACCCATCAATTCAAAAAACTCAAAACATCGACCCACCAAATCAGGATCATCGAACCCTACACCTGCAAAGAACACTCGTGGGTTTAGCCGATTCTTTTTTACAAAAGCAAAGTGAACCTTGACCCGCGAGTTTGTGTAGATACTATGGAAATGGAAATTCTAGCAGTGAGTGGAGATTTTAGTTTCAAAACATTTCGTTATTTGCGAGGTAAAATTTTGTATTACATGCTTGTATTTGATCACGATCTTTGATATTTATCTCCCCTATATAAGTGGTTAATTAGTGTATGAATTTTATTTCTTTATATTTTTTGGTTTGTTTCTGGACATGACATAAGCTTTTCATGAAATATGCTTTTACTTGAAGAAACAACTCAATGTTTTGTTACTACAATGTTGTTGTCATTAAAAAAAAAGAGTGCAAGAATCCCCTTTCATTCATTCATGTTTTGTTAGTTTAATGTTTTTTCTTACTTATGTTAGCATAGAATCCCCTTACATTCAAAAATAATGATTAGTTATGAAGCAATCAATATAGTTGTTATTTTGTAACCATAACAATGCGATGATCCGTCCAGGGGACCAAAAAGATTGGATGGCATCAACAGCATCACCGAACAGCCTTGATGAGTTCATTCAAGTTAGGTTAGAGCTTTGACATGCTTCCAAACATTGAATACCCCATTATATTTACATCTAGAGCAAATTTTAATCTTTTGACAAAGCGAGTTAGTAGGCTGTATTTATGATATAAATGATTTCATTGACTCTTTCAGTATTAACCAATATGTCTACTTTCACTTTTCAACTTTTTCTTTAGCTAACCACCTTATCTACTAAAATGTTTATTAACATTTATTAAATTATAAGTTTGATTGTAATTTAGAAGAAATCTTATTTTGTTGCTCTACTTAATTAATTTGAGATGCTTTACTTTTATGAATATCAATGTTGTTGCTTGATGTATGTTGCAAGTTTCGGTTTTGATCTTTTCCATTTTGAATTTTGTGCAGCCTAATATTTTGTTCATACATATGAGTGAGAATCCAGTTTGTGTTGCTGAAATGGCAGGCCATTTATATTAATGCAGCCATTGCAACACATCCACACGCTATATCTTGCACGATAGTATACTATAAGTGAGTATTTTATAGGACAAAAGGTAAGGGAATTTTGTTACATAGGCGATGAAGATGGTTGCTTTGTAAGTTATCGATGCGGATAATTCACTTGGATAGTAAACAAGTTCTCCGCTTGCATAGTTTATAAGAGTTTCAACCCATTTGACCCGTTCCCCTGTTAGTTAGTTTTTTCCCTGATATGAACTGATTGAGATATAATTCGACCCAAGTCGTCCCGTTCATAAGTAAACAGGTCAATATACATTAACTAATTTTAGGGGGTGTTTGGTAATTCAGATTACACTAATAATAGGGGTTGTTTTGTATTTCAGATTACAGTACTTATAGGGTCTGTTTGGCTGCTAATGTTTTAATATAGTAAACTGAATCATAACAAAAAGCTACTTAAAGAATCCGAAGATCAAATGTATTTATGTGTAAGTGTTATTGAGAAAATGACTCATGTTGTTTTATTTTTTGTAAAGTTCTAATTGCACAATATATTTGAAATGAAAGTGCAGGTTTCAATGTTCGTGATTTCTAATCTTCCTCTTACATTCGTTTTCTAACATTAGCCTTTTATGGGTCGTTGTCCTTTTTTGGTGTTGTATATACAGGAAGTGATCATATTAAGTACAGTTTAATTGATAAATCATCATTGATGGGATCCATTGCTCGGACCCTATCAGGAGACGAGTCTTTTGTATGGCCAGTCATTCTTTTTCATGGTAAAGCCTCCACAATGTGGATGTACTTTGACATATGAGGTGCGACCCCTTTTCTATGTATTTCTATCATCATTTTGTCTCCCTAACTGTGAAATAACCGTTATTGCCTATTGCATGCATTGCATTTTACTCGAGTTTTTTTTAGATTGAACATGTTAAAGCAAAAAGGAACCTACTTGCATCAGTGGGTTGTTTCTGAACTTGGTCGTAAAGGCTTTATAGGGGTGAATATGATATGTGGGATACTTTTCTTTGATGCAGATAGCTTGGTGGTGTTCTGTCTGGCCTCGGCTTGGTGATTGTTAATGGTGGTGTAGGATACAACGGTTGAGCCGGAGGAGACGAGTGGGGAGGAGCATTAGAACATAAAATTCTATGCTTTACGTTAACTAAACTGAAATAGTAAACTATATGTACTTCTAATGTATTCTACATACTACATTTTGAACAAAATTGTACATACTACATTGGAACGCATTAAAAATGGATATTATAAAGCAATGATGTTGAGTGAAAATGTTGAAATCAGTTGTAGGTGTAAGTTTATAACCACCATTAACATATTATTGAAAATATTGTTTAAAAACAAGCAAGTGAATAATTTGTGTTTCAGAAACGTTGCTGTAACGCGCGAGCTTACATATTTGTTTAAACCACTAATAGAGTAACAAATTTTAAGGGTTGTTTGGATTATATATAAGATTGTTTATCAGTTAAGAATACTTTATTTCTATTACCATGTAAACAACGTACTGTGTTTATGTATTCATCTCAGCTATAATAGAATCTTGATTGAACGGTATTTAGTTTATGATACTAACTTTAGAACTCACTATTGGTGATCTATATTTAAGTTGCAAAGATGAAAATTTGTTTTTAGTATGCACCACAAGCTTTTGTTTTGACCATATAGTTCTTTAATTTTCGTATGTGCCTTTTGAATTGTGCAACAGCTAAAGTAAAATGTTGGTGACGTGGATACATGAACTACATGAGGCGGTGATGATTGACAGACAAGTAGTAAACATTGTGTTGCCTAGACGTCATAGCAGATACATACCGAGAAACAATGGCGACAAAACTTGTCATATATTTTCAAGGGTAAGTTGGTTTGAATAGTATGGTGAGCTTAAACTGGTTTTAACCAGATGAAAAATCCAAACTCGGATTCATGCTTGATCGGTATTGGATCCTTTTTATGTTATTAAGGGTGATTATTTCTTATAGTACTAATTACCGGTAATTAAAGACTTACGATTTAAAAAACTACATATGATTAAATATCCTTTTTTATTCATAACAGCACCGTGAATATTGAAAAACTAACCCTATTTGTTTCTTTTAATGCATTATAATAGTCATTGATACAGCAGTTTTGCAATTTGAGAACCACCGGTTCCAAAATGATATCTACAAATGTTAAATCATTCAAACTATTTATAGATATTGTGGCCGAGAAAAACTAACCCCTTTAGGGTGTTGGAAAAGCTAATAAGCTTATTTATTTTTTGTAACAATAATATATCAAAGGGAAAAATGTTCTAAAGGTCTAAAACGAGAAAGAGTCAATGTATCATTCACTCACAAACAACAATAAAAAGTGTTAACATCCTTCTTTTGCTAAACAATAATATGCTAACGATAATTAAAAGTTAAATGTTGTCACACCCACGGTCTATCAACGACATCAACAACAACAACGACATAACCAATTATTCTAATTAAACTTTTCAAATCAACTGCATGATGAAAAAAATATATAAATAAATAAATAAACACAAAATGAGTTTGACTGCTATCAGAGAGCACTCAAAAATTAAATTTCAATGGCTAAGTCAAAAACCCAAAAAATACAAACAAACGAAACCCTAAAATACAAAATCTTTTTAATCAATAATAATAAGGAAAGTGCAAACACATACAATTTTGAAAGAAAAATCAGAAAACACGATGGGTCTTCAAAAAAAAAAAAACAAAAACAAACAAATATGAACACTTACAAACCCTTAGCGATCCTTAATTAGCAACTCCATCAAAAAGATAAACATTCATCAACAATAAATTTGGGTCTATGTAGTGTCAAACTATGAACCAAGATTATATTTGAGATCTATTTTTACTTTTTTGTATGATGTAAGAGACAGATAATGTGAGTTCTGTTTTTACATATGTCTAAATTTAGTAAAATAACAGCTGGAAGCACCTATATACAATAACTAAATAAATATAATTAAGAAAATAATAATAATAATAATAATAATAATAATAATAATAATAATAATAATAATAATAATAATAATAATAATAATAATAATAATAATAAAAATAAATGTTAATAATATTATCAAATGTAAAAGATGTTCATGAATAATATTGTTTAGAACAAAATGTTAGAAAGTGTTTACCTCCTTTTAAGAAAAAGAAAAACATGTTCGTAATCAAAGTACTTACCTGCTTTTAGCCGTTTTATGGATTATAGTAACATCAATAATAGTTCTAAACCGTTTCATTTAAATTTTAATTACTTTTTAGTATTTAATTGTTCAACTAAACACTAAAAATAAAAATCAAAAATCAAAATACTTACCTGCTTTTAGCCGTTTTATGATTTATGGTAACATCAATTATATATCTTAACCGTTTCATTTAACTTTTAGTAACTTTTTACAATATATTTGTTCTACTAAATCCTAAAAATAAAAACCACAAATCAAAGTACTTAACCCTTTCATAAATTATAGATCTTAACCCTTTCATTTAACTTTTAATTAATTTTTGGTATATATTTGTTCTACTAAATCCTAAAAATAAAAACCACAAGTCATACCCGTCCATCGGACGGGTTTTGACACTAGTATATATATATATATATATATATATATATATATATATATATATATATATATATATAATATTATATAACAGGAGGCGTTACACGTAGATAATGCCACGTAAACGCCACCTCATTGCCCAATAATTCATTATTAGCCATGTCATCACATTGTTGCCATGTAAGCATTTTTAAAATTTATTTTATTTGGAAACATTTAATTAATTTTGAATTTTAGGCTATTTTTTTATTTTTTCCGAAATTATTTATCTTTTATACAGGAGGCATAACTAGAAATTATTTTTTTAATTTAATTAAATAATTTTCGAAAATTAATTATAGTGTTTAAAAATGTAGTTAACAGGATTCGAACCTAGGATTTGCTAATACAATAATGAGTATGCTTACCACTAGAGCAACTTATTTTTTGAGATATATCTTCCAAAACCATAAATATAATGTTCAACAAAAAATTAATACCAGATTTGAGAATCCCTACAACTTAGGAAACTCAATATTTATTCTCTAAATATTACCCAATTTATTCATAATATACTTTTCACTTATAATAAAAATACGCCACTTCTCTCTCAAAACCCTAATATTTTTTTTGCTTTTAAATTTGTAAGAACCTGTTGATGAGCTCAATATGCGTAGCATTTTTGAAGAGGATGATGTCATCTGTGTAAGTTCATATACTTAATTATTGGTTCTGTGTTCTGAACAGCTTACAAGTGAAATTTCCTTACTTGGTTCAAAAGAAGCTTAAAGCTGGTTAGGAAGTTAGACGTGTAGCCCAACTTGATTGGAAAGTAATTGAGAATGAATGTAAGAGGTCATTTGTTGCATCTGGGGTAAAAATTGTTCCATTACCAGTTAATCTTCTAAACTTTAGTGTTTTTTTTTTTAAATTTACTGTTTGAATAGTAAACTCAAACTACAAACTGTGACTGTGTTGCTAGACCCTATAATCGACACGAGGTCTGGTGTCATGGTGATGTTACAAGTTGGGCTGGTGGGTTGGCGCCATGGCTACTAGCCAACGGTATCTCCTGCTCTTAACTTTTTAAACTTACTGCAGAAGTGTATTTGCTTTAGAATTTCTACTTTGTATTGGGAATTTGGGATCGAATACATATATTTGTGAGTTTTTACGTTTTCTTAAAATGCCAAACTATGCTAACGATAGAAATTAGTAAATGTGTATGACATCGTTAAGATATCTAAAACGTCCAAAATTTTATATTCATTAAAACTTATCCACACTGTTATACTTTTGGATTTACAAGTGACCTGTAGGTAGAAAAAAACTTACTGAAACATGTTCAAACTATGCTAAATTTGTATTGACTTCATTAAAACTGAAAGAGTGACAGGCACATAAGAGGTTGCGGTCACATGGGCAGGACAAGTCATTAGAAAGACATCTTGGATATTTAGCCAACATATCATGGACGAATAATTTAACATCGTGATTCACACGCATTGCCTCATGCCCTCATGTGGTGTTAGAGGTCTCATTCTCCCATAACGGAGATACTTTGCAACCATAATGGTTTAAGGAACAGATTTAAAAAAAAGGTAACACAAATAGATTATTATTGCAATTTCCACTAGATAACCATCTCATGAAATGAGGAAACTGCCATAGTCTATAAAATTACAGCACTAAGCATCATTGTACAGAACTCTGTTTCACGGTACAGTTTAATACAAGATTAAATGGCTGTTATAAACTTCTGAGATTAGAACTTGTAGTGGATCTATATACCGTGTGTGTTTATTTGAATACTACTCTCTTATATCTTATATACGTGTTTGTGTGCTATGGCCTATGGACTTTGGTTCAGGGGACCAGGGGTGCCAGATTTCTTCATACAATCTACAATACCTTCACAGTCTGCAATACCTGAATCCTCTTCAGAAGAAACCGATTCATTGGAAGCATGAGGAGACCGTATGTTCCCAAGAGTTTGACATGCTTTCATTGTCTTGCAATGTTCCTCTTCATCGTCTCTAATGTTCATAAACACATCATACATATTTTCTGGACAAAACATAAAATCATAAATGAGTACAGATAATTTCAGTTTAAGTTTTGTTTGATGTTCATATCATTTTGAATAAAAACAACTGGGGTGTTCTTACCTATCACTGCTCCTAAATGGAAAGTATCACACGCAGCCATCATGACATTGATATCATGCTGTTGAAGCCAGTAAGCCACCTATACACAGTTGCAACATTCAAAACTAGACCATTGATAATCATTGTGAGCAACAAAGTATACAACAACTGAGATTTTTTAGGTCTTAGTCTGCTTTTACCATGGTAAGTTTTACTTTGATTTACAGTAACAATCTCTTAGACCGCTCTTATGAATGGTTGAGAACTTACAATCAATTGTTATATAACAATGAGAACTGATGTTTTACATGACCTAATAAATTTTAATACTCACTATATGATTGCGCAGGTTTGGGACAGTGGTGGAGATGTTTGATATTTCCGACTGCTTTTAACTTAATTACACTTAGCATCACTTTACTTTAGCTTAAATTGCTCTTTAAATCTGTCCACTGCCCATTTAATTTCTGTTTCTGCAGTCCCACATCCAGCTTTTCACAGCTGATTTATGTTGTATTTCCATACACTCATATCTGCAAAAACTTGGCTTCACGATGCTTTTGATAAAGCTTCTAGAAAGAGGTTCAGGTGGTGGCAAAGCACGTGAATCCATTAGATATCGGTTCAACATGTTCAAGAAACTATGTAAACGGGCTTTCCCAAAACCTGAACCGAAACCGTTTTTAAGCACGCATCATGCTCTCTCACACAATGGTTATAGTCATCAGAAGAAGCAACTTCTTAGAACCTGCTCCATGCCAATGCGGGCTTCTGAAGGCTCATTTTGCAACTGTTTATGAAGGGAAAGATTAAGCAGTCCAAACACAATGTTAGTTTGGGCCGAACTCGATATCCAGGAGCTGATATTTAGGATTTTGGATTTTGGACGATGAACCTCAGGAATAGAGCTAAACCACCTTTCTATTATCTCTTTTGCAGAATCGACTCTTCCATTCTGAAGGGCATTAGGTACGAATCAAAGACGCATATACAATATGGCTGTGTTGTGTATTGAACAATTGCAGACACATGGAGATAAGGAATATGTTGGTTAAAGAATTTTATCAGCACTATACTAATAAAAGTATTTTAGCTGATATTAAAAACCAGGTTATAATTTTGGCATTAATATCTATTTCTGTGCCAGTCGAAACAAAAGGATTCCTATAGCTATATAGAAAATACGTAATAGATGTCAAGTTTAAAATATATCAAGTGAGCTTTAATACTAAATAGTGCTTGTGGAGGACTGTGTCCAAGTCCAACTATCCATGGCCATATGCAGCTTGTGAGATTATATACTTAATGATGGCATGCGCCACTGTTTGAACATGTTGATTAATATTTAATACTCACTGTTCTATTGTCAGGTATCTGGTGAAATTTCAAGTGTTACATACAATTTGTCTATAAGAAGCACATCACGTCCATTAGGCCCTGGTGACAAACATGTTTACTCACTCCCATACGTCGATCCCAGATAACCAGGTGCGTTCAATTCTCAACATTTACCACCCATAAAACACTCTATTTTAAGTATCAGTTATGTGTTGAAGAACACCTTCAAAATCAATGTATACAAAAGGTTGGAAAACACTTCAATCATTATAAATTGAAGAAGTCAGATATGTCACACCTACAAAGATTCAGAGACAAAAGGTTTCAAAAGCTGCTTGCATGCTTGCTTCAAAGTCTTTAAGCTGTACAAGAAGATAAGTCGTGCACTATTATGGCTCTTCTAGATGGAGGAACTTTAAGAAGACAAAAAATTTGGTTAAAGGTACTAATGTGGCAGCTTGACCCATTTACATAGATTTGGTTAATTTTGATTATTGTTTGTGATAACTGGTCAAGCGAGTATACTTGAATAACTTAGCTAAAAATAAAACTGGTCAAAAGTGACCTGAAATGTAGTTACCTGCTTACAACCTCTGGCCTAAATGACCGCTCTATATTCACGCACGCTATTTCATTCCATTTTCTATAATAAACTAATAAACCAAATACATGTATTTGTTACGAATGAATGATACATTCACATGTAAGTAATATTAGCTATTACTATCTGAGAAAAGCCTTATTGACATGTAATATTGATTCCATTCTATTTAGACTTAGTTTTATGAACGTATTATTGTTACGGTTATTGTAATGCAGAAATATAGAGTTGGTAATTTCGATTCTTTTACTTATGAAAGGGTCGGTTTGGGTAATATTTGATATTTAACAAGTTAAATGCTTAACATAAAAAAAGTTGCTAACGGGTGGAATGGGTAAAATTAAAAAAAATGCTAATGGGTAAAATGCGTCGAAAGTCATATAAATAATTTAGAATTATGCATAATTTTTAGTTCATGAAATTGGCTCCAGTAATATACCTATAAAAAGAATTAAATGTTTTTTTTTTCTTTTTTTTTATTTATTATTATTTTTTTTATTATTATTATTTTTTATTTTAAGGTTATAGAATTAATTATTGAAAATGCAAGATCAATTTGCGAGGTTTGAGAACGAACATCAAGCTTTTCTATTGAGTGTGAGAGATCGGTTATCAAGCCCAAAGCTGAAACCTGAACAGCCAAAAGCTCTCAAGACAGATGCTGCTCAAAGTGGAAACACATCCGTGTCAGAGGACACCAAAAATGACTGAAGAAACTGAAGCACCTATGGCTGTTGTGCCAGAATCTGATCCAGCTGAAGTGACCTATGCTGAGATGTTGACTACTGATTAAGTGCTCTCTATACTCAGCACAAGCGCGCTAACTCCACCCTTTGAAACAATGGACTATCACCACTGCTGCGGCTTGATTCTCGGCCTCACATCCTTCCTCATTATCTGATTCTCAACTGCTGATGATGCAGCCATCATGGCTAAGCTTTCCACATCCATTTCCCCTACCCCGTCCTCGTGGGATGGGAACAATTTCTGTGCTTGGCAAGGAATTTCTTGTGATAGGTACAACAATGTTACTTCCATTAATCTTGCTCATAAATCACTCACTGGAACCCTCCCCATCAGACCTCAACGGCCTCTCACATCTCAAAACTCTAACCCTTTAAGACAACTCATTACCTGGTCCTTTACCTACTCTATCTAACCTTGCTTCCCTTGAACAAGTTATACTCGATAGTAACAACTTTACTTCAATCCCCTCAGGCCTTTTTAATGGTCTCACTAATCTCCAGATTTTTAGCATCTCGGACAACTCAAATCTGTCCCCTTGGAGTCTCCCTAATGACCTTATTGATAGAACCAATTTACAATCATTTGAAGCTTGAAATGCCAATATACACGGTACAATTCCTGACATTTTCGATAGTCTTCTTAATTTGCAGAATCTTCGCCTGTCTTATAATAACATCACCGAATGAAAACGGACGAAAACGTATGAAAACGGACGAAAACGTATGATTAATGGACGAAAACGTATGAAAACGGACAAAACATATGGAAACGGATGGAAATAGATGAAAACGTATGAAAATGTATGAAAACAGACGAAAACGGATGAAACCGAAAAAAGTAAACGCGAATTAAAAAAAGGTACAAACGTGAAAAAAAAATGTGAAGAAAAATAAAAAGACAAAAAAAGTGAAGAAAAAAAAGACAAAAAGACAATAAAAAAACATGGACTTAGGTTTATCTATTATCTTAGGTTAATTCCCATCATTAGATCAAATTAGATGAATGGTGATGATTTATCCCTTGGTAAGCACCAAAATAAGAGTAAGCAAAAGAAAATTCCTTTAGACTTAAAAGCAATTCAAATGACTTATTTTGGTGCTTTGCTCGACTTTGATAGGTTCACTTTTGCCTCAAGTGATCACACCATCTGTTTATAGGTTTGTGAAGGACTGGCTAATGGGATAAAAAGAGTGCATAGCTGGGTAAAGTGTGTAACTTTGTTATATGTTTTAAATCTTTAATTTGATATTATGTTGAATTGAAATCAGTTGATGATAATGGGGGTTATTCATTTGTATGTTGAATTAAAATCATTTGATGATAATGGGGTTTATTCATTTGAATTTGTATATTTTTCAAAAAGTTTTGTTCGAT
Source organism: Chrysanthemum seticuspe (assembly GCA_019973895.1). NCBI lineage: Eukaryota > Viridiplantae > Streptophyta > Magnoliopsida > Asterales > Asteraceae > Chrysanthemum > Chrysanthemum seticuspe. Next base: position 233,224,327 of record BPTQ01000004.1, read on the forward strand.
AAAGGTACAGGAAAGTCTTCTATGTCGATATATTTCAATGGTCTAGATAACTAATTTTGATGATCACAAATACTGGGTGTTTTTGTTTTTTCCTGTGATGCTGCCATTGATAGGTCTGCGCTTACAAAGGCTACAACACTGTCTGATACACAATGGGTTATGGGCTTTCAAAATGTCGCAAATGGTCCGAGTCCTGCAGTGGGTAAGTAGGACAGTGCCTTTATTATACGTGAGTCGCTTCCGCTGAATAACTGTGACATGAATATATTTGGGAAAGGGAATTAGGTCATATTTTCCGATAAGGGTAAAAGGAAAGTGGAAGTTGATCACCATTCAGAAAACATGGCGTATCTGATGGCTAACAAACAATGTGACGGCCAACTTAGAATTGGATATGATTTTCAGATAGGATACCATATTACCATCCAATCATATTACTCTGGCCAACTATGTCCCAACCTAATAAGGTAAATTAGTATTTCTCTTCATATTCTGCACGTGCGATTGATGGTAATACTTGGATTACTGGCTATGTTTTTATTTTGCAAGGCCCTGAATACTACTGATTGCAGCAAAACAAACATAGATGAAGCAGCGGGCTCTGAATATTTGAACTTTTTTTCCCACATCTGATTACAAACACTATGTAACCCGAGGTCCCTTTTCTTTTTCACTTAACATTTAGTTAGCAGTAGTTAAACCCCAAACCAAAAGAAACAAATCAACCAGATATCAACATATTATAAACCAGTAATGATTTTATGATTACAAAGCTATAAATCATCAAAACAATACATTAGCTATAAATGAATGATACTGTTTTTCAAATGTACTAAACACAATACATCATTTGGTATTTCATGCAAAATACCCATTTATAAGATACAGACGAAAAAAAATAATTGGTGTGGTCGGACCTCTAAGTTACTAAGCTTAGAATTGCTTGGTTCTTTCATCATAAAGGGTGATAACATGTCGTAGACCAGTGACAGACAATCAGCTGTCGAGGTAGCAACATCCATTATATACGAGAGGTACCTAAAAAAATACCCCCAAGTTACGTTATAGTAAAACATACATAGCACTAAATAATGCATAAAACAAAAAGGACGTTTCAAAGTAAACCTTAGCTTAGTGTAAGCATCAGAAACACCGTAATAAGATGCAAATTCCTTGAGTACAATAACACACAGACTCGATCATTGCATTCAGGTTACACTGCTTGATTTTGTAGACCCATTCTGGCACAAGTATAAGTTAATGAATCATGACCATGTGGAATACTTCTTACTACTTGAATTGCCTAACATGCATGTCGGATCTCAAGAACGTCATATTCTTACACCCTGTCCAACAAACTCGATCTGAGCAAGTGCGGTATGTGGTTCGGCTGCAGTTACAACGTTGGATTTTATTACGGGTGTCATTACTTCGGTTCCGTCCTCATCCACTGGAGGCGTTTCTGGTATCACAAATTCGAGTACAATTTCTAGCCATTTCTTTAAATATTTTCCTATAGGTCTATCATCGGAGACATAAGCACATTTCTGTCGTTATGCATTTACAATAGCTCAGGCGAATGGAACACCAACTTTTACCAACACAGCTTCGCGGGCGAGGGCAACTCGAGCTGATGCCTTCACATCTGCCAATTCAGGTTAGTGATTGAGTTTGCGTTTGTACCAGCGGGTTATAATTTAAATTATATTTTGTCACACTTTTCTGGAATATTGTTATATGTGTTTCAGATGCTTATATGCTACAGAAATTTAACGCCTTTTTTGGGGTTGATATACACGAACAACGGGTGCCTCACGCCATACGTGTTCAGAATTTCGGCCCAAATATATCATTGGATTGGAGGCCTTTGTCCTGCTGAATTACTAAACCCGATGTTCTTGCAGATCTACATTTACGACACCCAAAACGAGGTCAAAAACAGGCTTTCGCACTTTGATGGAAGCTTATTGAACGTGGAATTATTGATAGAGTAAATTTCTTTTATCTGTATTCTTTCATTTTAAATTTGTTATAAAAATATAACGATTTTTTTCAACATTTCCACTTTTCCAGCCATTACTTACCAACCTTCTTTCGTCATAGAAAAATATGACAACGATAATTATAAGTCATGCCCGCCCATTGGGCGGGCTTCGAAAACTAGTATATATATATATATATATATATATATATATATATATATATATATATATAAACTTTCCACAATTTTATTAAAATAAACTATCTTGCAAACAGTAAATCATTAAGCGGCAAAAAATACACCCTCGCAACAAGAAATTGTTTATCTTTCAGTAGACAATATACTTTCGACGGACCTTTTTTTCAAGTTTTGTTTAATGTTGAAATTTACGCTCTGAAAAATCACATGTGATTTGTTATTTTAAGTATCACGTGTGATTTCAGAAATCGCATTTGATTTTCAGAAATCGCATTTGAATTTAATAAATCACGTGTGATTTTTGAAATAATAGAAAATAAACTATGATTTTAGAAATCACATGTGATTTTTCATAACCTAAATTTGAAAACCCACAAAAAAATTCGAAAAAAAGTTCATCGAAAATATATTGAAGTGCCCATCTATAGAAAGAGGACTTAATTGTCGTAGCAATGGTATAATTTGTTTCGCGTAACGATAAACGGCATGTGAGATATCTAATTTTTAAAAGATGGATAAAACTTAGTTTTTAGTTTGATGAAAAGAATATTTAGGATTTATTAATTAGATTTTAGAAAACTTTGTTATTTACATTGAACTTTTCTCAATAGACATTGGATACACTGTAAATATAGTGTTTCAGTTTAAGAAAGGATCATAAAATACACATGCAATCCAGATCAAACTCTGTTACAAAACCTTGTTAGATTCGTTAGATTTAAATTTATCTCTTGTATATTATTGTTTACTTTTATACTTAACTTTAAAATAACTTTATATTCTAATTGATTAATAAAAATTAAAATAATGTTCAAAACTTTTAATAAGCCGCTAATCTTAAATTTCATTTTTCTAAATTTAAGAGTAAAATTTTCGATCTTAATAACTTTTAGTAATTCAAAGATCTAACAATACCTCAAAATTTTTAAAATTTGAAGAAATATTATTATTATTATTATTATTATTATTATTATTATTATTATTATTATTATTATTAAAATAATTTTTTTAATAAAAATCTACGACATATAAAAACATGTGGACGATACGCAAACTAAATCAGGTTCATGTCTTATACTCCCTCTGTCACAAAGTGATTTTCCCTGGAGGTACACAAATTAAGAAAACACACTGTTAACACTTTCTTATTTATTTATTTTTTTAGTTTTTCCGAAAACAAAATTTTATCTATTTTTGGTTACGGACAATTATCTTGAAACGACCCAAAATATAGAAATGAATGATTTATTTTGAGACGCTAAGACTAACTACCTTATTTAATGCGAAAAGTTCAATATAGATATCAAATTCTTTTCTGATCTAATAAATAAATTTTGCCACTCATTTTTTCATCAAACAAGAAAAAATCCACTTTCATCCTTTTAAAAAATAAATTATAAATTTCACAAATTGTTAATCATTACACGAAAGTAACAATCGCGACGAGAATTATTTAGGATTTGTTTATTAGATTTAAAAAAATTGTGATCTACTTTGAACTTTTCTGAATAGACACTGGATACACCGCAAATATGGTATTTCGGTTTCAGGAAAATATCATAAAATACACATGCAATCCACGTCAAACTCTGTAATGAAACCTTATTAGATTCGTTAGATTTAAGTTTATCTCTTGTATATTATTATTTACTTATAGACTTAAGTTTAAAATAATTTTATATCCTGATTGTTTAATAAAAGTTACAATAAAGTTTAAAACTTTTAATAAGTAGCTAATCCAATTTAAATGTAAAACTTTTAATTTTCATATCTTTTAGTAATTTAAAGACCTAACAATACTCCATAAATTTTAAACTTAAAAATCATCATCATTATAAAAATAATTATTTTAAATAAAAATCTACAACATATCAAAAACATATAGACAATATTATACTCCCTCCATCACTAGTTATTTCCCCCAGAGGTACACGAGTTAAGAAAAAACACACTCAATACTACTTTCTTTTTCTTACTTTTTTCAGAAACATAATTTTATCTTTAGTTATTTAATTAGTATTTTCTAAAATAAAAAATTAATAATAAGTTCAAATAAGTATAATATGGTTCTCGATCAACTTTCTATCTATTTCTGGTTAAGGACAATTATTTTGAAACGACCCAAAATATAGAAATGAATGATTATTTTGAGACACTAAGACTAACTACCTTATTTAATGTGAAAAGTTCAATATAAATGTCAAATTCTTTAAAGATCTAATAAATAAATTTGCCCACTCATTTTTCATCAAACAAGAAAAAATCCACTTTCATCCTCTTTTAAGAAAAATTAAATATTTCACAAACCGTTAAATTTACATGAAAATAACAATCGCGATGAGAATTAATGCATCTTTCTATAGAGGGACACTTATATATACTTTCGACGAACTTTGCGATTTCTTTTGTTAGTGTTTAAATTTACATCTAGAAAAATCACATGTAATTTGTTATTTTAATATCACATGTGATTTATAAAATCATATCTGATTTGTGAAATCACATGTGATTTCTTGAATAACAAATCACGTGTGATTCTTCAAGACGTAAATTTTAACTCTAAAACAAATATTAAAAAAAAGAAAAGAAATCGAAAGTATATCTAAGTGCCACTCTACTAAATTTTTCTTTTCTTTTTTTTTTTGTCGTAATGATGTATTTTTTGTCGCTTAACGATTTACTGTTTGCAAAATATTTTATTTATTTTAAAAAAAAATGAAAAGTGACTTTCCCAATTTGGATTAAAAAATGTGTGATCAGAATATTTATAAACTTTTGAGATTTATATTGAACTCTACTCTATAGTTAAAAGTTTATACAAATTTCTTCTATTGTTGTGCTGTCTAATATTTAAATATAATTTACAAGTTTGTCACCAGATTAAAGGTTAACATTGAGATCTTTGATCAAGGATTACTAATCATTTTATGCTTTTTACATATGTTACTCATTTATTAGCCCCCAATACTCCAATAGTTTTATATTTTAGCATCTACGAATGTGTGACTATGTGTTTGTAAATTATGCAAGACAATAAATTAGTTTAAGGTTTATATCGTGATAACGATTTTACCTTTATTTAAATGGCCAAATCATCTTTAACGACAATATCTTCGTAAAAACATGACCGAAGATTTCTCTCTAGAATGAACGAAAATGATATTTGAGTAAAACAAGTATTAATCATATTTGCGTTGCGGCTGGACTAAATCAATATATCACGTGAAAAAGCTGAATTTATATAAACTGAACGACAATATAAAGAGTTAAAGAAAGTTGAAATGAATAATAAGTAAATATAAAATTTGAAATAAGGGCATGTCGAAAGTAACATTATATTGCGGATGATCTTATGATCTTTTCTAATGGTGATGTGCACTCTGTGACTATTTTAAAGTCTGCTTTAGAAGAATTCAGTGGTGTCTCTGGTCTCAATCCTAACATGGAGAAGAGTCTTGTGTTTTTTGGAAATGTCTCGGCTCACTTAAGGTCTGCTATCCTCAAGGTTATGCCCTTTTCTGTTGGTTCTCTCCCCATCAGGTATTTAGGGGTTCCCTTGCTTTCTTCCAGATTATTTAAGAAGGATTGTGATCCCCTGATTGATAAGGTTAAGAATAGGCTGCATGATTGGAAGAACAAGAGTTTGTCCTTTGTAGGCAGGCTTCAACTTCTCAAGTCTGTTATTGGGTCTATTCAAGTTTTCTGGTCTTCTGTGTTCATCCTTCCAGTTTCTGTGTCTAAGGAAATTGAGAAATTGATGAGGGGATTTATTTGGTCTTAAGGTATGTTGCAAAGAGGAAAAGCTAAGGTTAAATGGGAAGAGCTTTGTGGTCTGAAGGTTCAAGGGGGTCTTGGGATCAAGTCCTTACAAACATGGAATGTTGCTCTTATGTCTAAGCACGTATGGAATATAGTCTCTAAGAAAGATTCATTGTGGGTTAAGTGGGTCAATGCTTATAGGCTTTCTGATAGGACATCATGTGATAGAAAATTTTAGGATGTGCGTGTTCTGTCTGATGTATGTTGGGGATGGAGGAAAATCTTACAGTGTAGAGACAGCTTGAGAAATCATGTGGTGACTAGGATAGGTAATGGATGTGATACTTCTGTATGGTTTGATAATTGGTGTTTTCTTGGGCCGTTGTGTCAGTTTATATCTAAAAGGGACGTGTTTGAAGCTGTATTGTCCCTTAGTTGTAAGGTTGCTGAGTTGGTTGACAAAGGTGCTTGGAAATGGCCATCTGCTTTAACTGATAAGTTCTCTTTCCTTTCCTACCTTCCTCCTCCTCTTATTTTTAATGATAGGAAAGACTTGGTGTTCTGGAAATCCAATTCTAAAAAGTTGGCCCTTTGTCGGTTAAGACTGTTTGGTCTGATCTCATCCATTCTAAACATGTGGTGCCTTGGTATAAGTTGGTTTGGTTTAGTCAAAATATCCCCAGACATTCATTTATTCTATGGCTTGCTGTTAAAAGGAAATTTAAAACCCATGTTAGATTGGCTTTATGGGTTAATGTGAACAACCTTAAATGTTCGCTATGTAATAAGGTTCAGGATAATCATAACCATTTGTTCTTTGGCTGTGAGTTTTCCTCTAAAGTTTGGTGTCACTTTAAGAAACTTATTAAGTTGGAAAGTGTTTCTGATGACCTCTACCATGTGATTGATTATGTTATTGCCAAACATGTGAATAAGTCCATTTGGAGTATAATTCAGAGGATTGTCATTGGTGTTGTAGTGTATTTTCTTTGGCAAGAAAGAAACTTAAGGTATTTTCAGGATAAAGTCAGAAGTTTTTATGATATTTGCTGCATTATTAAGGCACCTGTTAGATTAAGGTTGTTAAGTTTGAAGGTGAATAGTTCTAAACAATCTTTGGAAGCTGCAGTAATCTGGAAATTTCATGTGGTAGAGAGTGATATTGTTAAGAATTCCTCTGTTCCTGGATGATGGGTCTTTTATGCTACATTTTCATGGATACAGATTTGGTTGGTTGGACATTTTATGGTTATTTAAGAGTTTATTGGAAAAGTTATGGGTGTTTGGAAGTTGTTGTTTTCTTATACCTGGAAGATGCTCATTTATCCTTGTTTTCTAAAGGGAATTTGGTCTGCTAGGTGTTGGTTTCAATGCTGTTGGCTTGGGTTAGTTTGAAATGGCAGGGAATTTGTTTGGCATGGTGGATTGTTTTGTGGCCTGGGTGGTTTTATATCCTCTTTTGGGCCAACCTTGATCTTTTGCTTGTTGATTTGAAGATTATGGCTGTTATGATGTGGTTCTTGGGCTGCTGTCATGTTATGTTGGTGCTTATTAGTATAGGAGTCACAAGTGAGAGTTGTACTCTTTTTCCTTGTCCGTGGTTTTTCCCAAGTGGTTTTTTAAGGAGACAATCTCACTTGTTGAAATGCTCCTCTTTCTTCCTTATGCTGCCTTGGCTGGATTGGTGTTGGAAGATCATGGCGATTCGTTGGATGTTTTATTGTCTTATTTGCAATGGATTTTGTAATAAGTTTAATTATTGTATGGCTTTATTTTTTCTAATGATGTTCCCCAAGCATGTTTTGGGAATGTCATTTAAACTCTACTTATATGGGTTTGTCCATTTAAGTTATGTATAAGTTTTTTTAGTGTTTAATATATTTGCCGGGGATTGTCCCTTTTTCTCCAAAAAAAAAAAACTAACAATATAATATTGTCCAACCATTAAAATATTTATTTATTTTTGGTCCGGTTGTTGAGCCCAACTGTGTTTTTTATGTAGTCTACAACAGCCCAACTACAAGATTGTTATACCACCTTTTACTCCGTTCTTTTCATTTGTTATCTTCGTACTTAAGCAACTTTGGCGGTTCGTTGTGCTTGACGATTTCCGGTAGGTTTGAGCTTGATCTGTCGTTTTAAAAATCAAAAAAACAAAACAACACACAATCAAGATGAAGATTAGCAATATCGTTATGTTTTGGGACAACGGTTGTCGGTGCACTACAATAACATACATTTGTTATTTTGTTGTGTAGGTGGAAGACACAAGGAGGGAAGAGAGATGAGCAATAAAAATCGTTAATTTTAAATAACCTTTCATTATTTAATCCATGGTTTTTATAGTTTGGGTTGTGTTTAATTGATTAGTTGATGTGCTTTTTTATTCATGGGTTTTGATTATAGGTTTACTGAAGGACAGTCTGCGAGTAGCTTAGAGTTACAGTCATTCAATGATTTAGGATTTTCTAACAGATATGTTAGGTGACTATAGGTAAATGTTATCTGTTGATTTTTATTTTTACAAAATTTGGAATTTTTTTTATATGAAAGTTTGTTTTTTGAGTTAAAGTTGCTATTTATTTATTTTTATTTTATTTTTTTGAAAGTGTTAGATTTATTGGTTTTTGGTGATAGATATGAGTTTTGAGAAACATGGTTTTATATGTTATAATCTTATAATAAAGCATTTTTTGGAGACTTTACACTTTTTTAAAATTTTCCAATAGCTAACAAAGGGGAGAAGGGATACGAGAAGACTATTGCAGCCTACAACAAAAAATAAGGTCGTTATGTATAACTGAGATTTTTTTTGTATATTTTTTATATATATTTTTTAAATATCAGTTTTATTGATATGAGTTTGTTGCAATGCAAATAGGATGCGGGAGGTAAGAACGAGGACGAAAATGCAAACGTTGAGGATTCTGATGAATCTAAATCAGTGGTCAGCGACAAGGCAGGCTCTACACCAATATTGACAGTCTCACAGATTTTTAAGCCACATGCTTTCCGTGTGCATCAGATGGTTGTTTACTTAAACCCGTTTCTTTTCCCAGTGTTAAATCCAAAGATATGGAATCAACTAGGGTATGAATAAACATTGATTGATTGAAACATAGCTGAATGATTAAGAAGAATACAATCAACATTACTAATAAGGTTTTCTTTATTCATAAATAAAACTAATACATAAACTACTAAACTACTAATATACACACGCTTTCTTCGTGTGTCTAGACTCTCATTGGGAGAGTTATAATCTCTACTACTTATAATAGAGGGATGCATCTCTCTCCTAAAAAAATTTCAGACTTTCAGACTTGCAACAAATTAAGCATGATGTACAACACTTGAAAGCACATAATTTTCAGACTTACAACAAAATAAGCATAGTATACAACATTTTAATGCACATATTAATAAAGAAAACACCACATTCATGCACACTTTAATGCACATATTAAGAAAATAAAACACCACATTAATGCTATTAAACTGGTCAATTAATGCACAATTTAATTTACCCCTTCACAAAAATATACAATTATCTAACCACAATGTACAATCTAATTATACTATTAACCAAAACAAACAACATCAAACCACAACTATCTAAAACCCATCTCCTGAGCTTACAACCAAACTCAAACAAGAATCAAAAACAAAAAGAACTCAATGATCTCAGATCAGTGTTAGGGTTGTGAAACCACTATATTTAAAGATTAACACATAGTGAGGTTAGACGTTAGCAATGAAGATCCGGTCATTCCGGCAACAACCATGGCGACCGTGGCATTGGCAGCGGATCTATAGAAAAAAAAAACAAAAAATATTAATATAAAAAAACTATAGATCTACAAATATAATTTATTGATCTTAATAATAAAATCTATTGATCTATAAAAAATAGCCTCAAAAACTTATTAATATACATAAATCTATTAGAAAATTAAAAATACATCTAAACTTGAAAAAATCATTTCAAGGCGGCGGCGGCATCGGCTGGTCACGGTGGTGGTGTTTCTGTCGTGGTGATGTTTGGTGGTGGTGGTGTTCCGGTGGTGTTGTAGTTTTGTGGTGGTGGGATTTCGTGGTGGAAGGGTTTTGGTTGTGGTGGTGATTTGTGTATGTGAATTTTGGTGTAATGTTTTTTTTTATGTTGGTTTTTTTAACTTATACTGACCGGTGAGTGAGAGTTTGTGTCAATCCAAGCCAAAGTCAAAGAAACATTTTAAACATAAAACAAGAAATAACATAATTAGTCATTGGACTATAATTCCAAGTTAATACTACTTTTAAAAAAATTTATTTCTAAATCACTAAATATGGTACATATAATTTTAAATTTTTTAAAACTTGACAGGATCAACGGGTTCAACTGGAATTCGAAGTCGTCATCAGTTTGGCTAGCTAATAAAATCCATTCAAAAATAAAATAGAGGACCGTCGAAACCTGTAAAAACGGATGAACTAGGTCGGATTGAGATCGTTTTTTATTCTTCGGTTAATCAGTTCGTCACTGTAATTTTGTTAGCGCCTAAATTTTAATTACAGGGTACCCGCCGCTGCAACGCGCGGGTATCCTGCTAGTTCTATTTTATGGATGATCTCATAACCTAGACGTCACCCTCTTTATATAATAGAGGGAGATTACAAGAAACCTTAGCTTACTAATAAAGCTAACTAACTATTATATATTAGGTCCTCATTGTTTCTTCTTTCTCCATTTCTACTTGTGGGCTTTGTAATCATCAAATCTGTAATTCTCAACAATCTTCTCTATTTGATATTACAAAACAATCTGCATGAAGAAACAATGCTAAAACATGTCATCACAATAATAAGCTGCACATCATAAATCTCCTTCCCCTTTTTGTAAACATCTAATAGGGGTCTTGTGCAACTTGTAAACGCTTCCTCTCAAGTGATGCATGTAGATAGTAAGTATATGAACAATAAACTTCCCCTTAAAAGTATACTAACCATCTCTTGAATCTCGGACTTTAACTGGCTTGAAATAGTAGGTATCAATGAAACATCCAAGTGCAATAACGTCCTTCTCTCTCATGTAATTGTTGCCTCAGCCGGCGATCTACCTCAATCCTTTGTTGCGTCTCACAAAAAGGGTGAACTTGTTACATAATCGATTAAAAAGCTAATGCATCAAACGTCTTCACAATATCCTTATCTGATTTAGTGCGGACAAGACATGTTTATTACACCCAGTTATGGATCACTATTGGTCCCTGACCTACCTCCCCATAACCGCCAAACCATTGATCCATCGCATATCAAATCAGTGAAAATAATAATACGGTATAAAAACATGGGGGAATTACTACCATATACAAACGAAATTTTGTACCTCAGCTAAGGTTCATCACTGATCCCAGATCAAAACTCTCCATAGCCGGTCGAAATATAATAATGGGTGTAGTCCCGGACCAAACGCGGAATTATTATGTTGTGTACTAAACTACTTGTGAACACCAAATCAAATCAATAAAAAGAAACCAAACCATAAGCATCACATCGTCCAAAATCCAAGGGCGTCAATGGACCTATAATATGTGTCGTCCAATATCAATCAGCACTAGCAGTACAAACAAGAAAATTTGGACAACACTAGTAGCAATAAAAGACAAGGCTAGCAGAAGAAACCGTAAGCAGACCAGCATGAATGATATAACCAGTAGTATGTCATAACCACCAGTACGAATCAGAATAGGCAACCAGTAGGAATGATATAACCAGTAGGAACACCAAATATCATTCATAAATAGCCATCATCGTTGGGGATCCAAACAAGTGTGTCGTCGAGCCAAAAATATAAAAATTAATAGGGTTCATCATTGAATAAAAATTCAACTCACCAAGACTAGTAATTAACTAACAGTATTAACTTTAGATGACCAGAATTAACCGCCGCGACCACCAGTATTAATTATCAAGCTACCAGAATTAACCGAAACGCCAACCAGTATTAACTTCGTGATGCACCAGTATTTACTATATTCGAACACTACTCACCAACGCCCCATTGTCATCAATTTATCATGTGTGCGTCTCACAAAATTATAACCCAATATACAGCTACCGATGATGAGCCCCACAATGAATAGAATATAAACCAAAATCAACCTACTAAAGCAAATAGTATAAACGATCATGTAGGTCTGGCCAATAGGATATTTATTTAATGCATGAGTCACGTGTACACATGATCTTTATCAATCTAATGCATGTGATATGTTGCTCGATCAACCAATCAATTTGATCAAACCAATAAATTTTTATAGCACCGTCATGTGACACCAAGAAGTCCACCGACCAATCAAATAACCCATCATGAACAACCGGAATAATAAACAATTCACATGATTTATTAAATCGAATAATACCTGTACGTGTCCTTAATATCTGCTGGTACGATTTTAAATAAAACCATAATCATACCATCATCAGATCTGCTCTTCTTATGCATAACCACGACATCAAAAACCTTATAAACCCTAGATCGAGAGCCATGAGGCTCTGATACCAATTGTTAAATCCAAAGATATGGAATCAACTAGGGTATGAATAAACATTAATTTATTGAAACATAGCGGAATGATTAATAAGAATACAATCAACATTACTAATAAGGTTTTCTTTATTCATAAATAAAACTAATACATAAACTACTAAACTACTAATACACACACGCTTTCTTCATGTGTCTAGACTCTCATTGAGAGAGTTCTAATTCTATTTTATGGATGATCTCATAACCTAGACGCCACCCTCTTTATATAATAGAGGGAGGTTACAAGAAACCCTATCTTACTAATAAAGCTAACTAACTATTATATATTAGGTCCTCATTGTTTCTTCTTTCTCCATTTCTGCTTGTGGGCTTTTTAATCATCAAATCTGTAATTCCCAACACCCAGTTATTTAATATATCTATTGTAATTGCATATGTGTTTGTGTTTCAGGTTCTTTAAGATCATACTTTGTAAAAAGAAGAGGTACACGCAAGAGCTAAGGGGATGAATACTGTTATTTGCATATTTCACATAATCGTTCTGATCTGTATCTGAACTTACGTAGGTTTCCATTAGAGTTATAAAAGATGGAATTACCATTAGAAGCATACCTAATAGTTTGTTAAAGGCATATCCAAAATGTGCGCTTCATTGTGTGAAATCTGATAATTTCTTGGACGCACATGATGGTTATATTAAGGTTTGTGCTTTAAACATGTTACCTTTAGTGCTTAGCTAAATGATTAGAAAAACGAACATGTAATAGCTTATTTTAAATATTTGCTCCATTTATCTTTGTCATTATGTATGAATGAGTGTCATAGGCTCATAGCATCTCTTAAATAGTTTATAGGTCGCTATTATTGAGGGTGTTCATTTTTAAAATGATTATCAAAGGTGTTAGTATCATGAGCTAAGTGATAAGCGTAATAACTACCTTTGTAATTGTATTTTGGACTTTTAGGTCTATTGAGGCTGCTCCATCGGGGACAACATTTGTTGTTGCTTTGCAGCTTATTAACAGGTCATTTACGCCCCGTTCATTGCTTTGATCCTCTGTCTCTGAAACCTTCCCTCATATTCACACGGTAATGTTGTTTGCAAGGTAATTTTAATAACAACAACGTTGAATTTGTTTGGCCATGTGGAGCACATACAATAGAATAATGTTGTAAAAACTAATAATTGTGTTTTCTAGGGTTATGCCATACAAGTTAACATGGATCTATATTCTACTGACACAAATGGTGGCGTTTTCAAAACTATTAGATTGGTATATGCTTGATTTTCCTAAGGATTTGGATGCGTCGTCACATGGGGTATTCATCCCATTACCACATGAAGTTGGAAAAGAAGCAATCAATTGCCTTGAAAGAAATAAAAGGGCGTCGCTTTCACATTGTCTACATGTAATTCTTATGAGTTTCGATTCAGTTACATTTTGTACAACTAAATATTCTTGAACCAAGCTTTTTAATTTTCTTCAGTTATAGATTTGTACATCGTTCTTGCCTTTCTAATGATGCGGTAACCAAGCAATCAGTTCCATATCGGGGCTTGCTTTTATTAGTTCGACCAATGTTGAGATTGACAGTAATTTACGTGTACGTAAACTACGGATTATTTTAGCAATTAGCATTTTTGAAGTATGATCAAACATGTTGACTTTTAAGTGTTTTCGGTGTACGGCGGCGTGTTTCAGCAATGAGGTTGATATCTGTCCTCATGTCGCAAAGCCTGTAACCAGAAATTCAGCTTATTTCAGTAATGGTACACTTCGAATCGCGTTTCTAAATCAACAAATGCAGGCCATCGATTTACAAACACAAAATACCATCTACTAATTTCATATTCGTTGCTATCATTTTAGGGATGACACGCAAACAAGGCCAGGTCCCAACACGGTGACTTGTGATAAGGGTTTAAAACATACATTTTTAGGTGGTTATTTAAGCCCTAAATCAATACATTTTATATCTGTTACTGCTTAAAATCATTCCTTTTCACATTTTAGGTCTTTTGGATGCAAATTGCTGAAATCAAGCACTTTTGGACTAAAAGGAACGAAAACATGAAGAAAATGACAAAGTCAAGATTTCAAGGTTGATTTTCATACATGACGGCGTCCCAACCCAAAGGGCGACGCCGTCGCTCACAAGGTTTTCTAAAAAGTCTCAAGCGACGGCTCAGGTCATATTTTGGTTTTACAACATGACGGCGTCACGCCTTATTCCAGAAGGGCGTTGCTTTTACTTTTTCACCAGACGACCAAGACCCATTCCAAGACGACGTCCATAATGATGCCAGACGGCGTCACACTTCCACACATGATGCCGTCCCAACGATAACTTGTCCATAACAAAACCCTAATGACGGTGACCAGATGGCGTCACCATCAAAAGGAGACGCCGTCGCAAGTGTAAATCTATATATAGACTTCGAATTTTCTGTATTTTGTGTGTAGTATTTTGGAGAGCAAACCCTAGTTCGTTCATAGTGCAACTTGGGCAGTATTTGAAGGTTCCAAATCCTTCTTTACACTCAAAGATAAGTTTGTTTATCCAATCTATGACCATGTTTGTTCTATGTTCAATTGTTTGTTTGTATTCTTGCTTATCTATCATGCGTAGCTAAATTGATCTAGTGTTTGCTTAGATCCAATGAAACCGAGTTGTTGATTATTGTTAGGTTGTCTCTTGTTTTAATTGGTAGACGCTAGAGTAAGGAAAACTGGCTTCTTCTTTAATTGTTGCGAGCTTGAACGTCCTAAATAGCAAAAGCTTGAGAGTGCACTTAAGCCATCATTGTGTTTATTGCGTGAGTTGTAGCTTTAGGATAATAAAGTATTTGGGGAGATACTACAGTACTTGGCAATCCCAGATAGTCTAGAGGAGAGTTACAATTCATAGAACTAGGGAATTAGGCACCCCCTATGACTAACACGGAATACAATGCACCAATTAGAATGAGGATGTGATAATTCAACCGACCAATAAGAGATAACTAGGGAGTAAAAAAATCTAAGTAAACACATTTTAATTATCATAAGAACTCAATGATACAATCCATAGCTTTTCCATTTCATTAATTAATTACTTTTAATTTTAATTGTTAAGTAGTTTAAATTGGTAGAATTATCAAACCCCCACTCTTCAAACTCCGAGTTTTTTACTTGGTTTCTAAAAAATATAAAAAGATAAAAAGAATCTTTCTCACCTCACCTTTTCTTCATACATCTCTACTAGCATCTCTATTCCCCTAGAGAACGATCAACCCCCTGGGCTTACCCATACTACACTACAACGATTAGGTACACTGCCTTTGTGGGTTGTAAAGCTTGCTCGCAGAAAATGAAGTCTTTCGACCCCGAACCCACGCATCAAGTTTTTGGAGCCGCTGCCGGGGAATAGAATAGCTAGTTAGTTTTTTATCTCGATTAGGTCTACTCGCTTGATTCCTATCAAGTGAGCTTTTTTCCTTATTTTTCATTAGCTTTCTTGTAGTCTATCCCCTTTCTTCGTGTTTTTGTTCGTAGCCTTGTCACTTTTCATCATGGAAGGTGATAATCCACCCAATAATCATCCACCACACCATCCACCACCACCACATCATCCATTACCACCACCAAATTCACCACCACATGTCCTACCCACTCCAAGCCAACCATTTGACCAACATTCCTTTAAACTACTTCACAACCAAATCACTAGTGAAATCGATGAGCTTAAAAAAATTACGTAGGTTACTTGAGAATACAATTGAGAATGCACTTAAAAAGGCGGCTAGCGCATCGGGTATCGATTTTATGGTTAGCGATGATTCAGATGATGAATTAGGTAAAGGCGACATTGAGGTCACTGAGATAATAGAAGAAAGTGAGGATGAGGAAACTGATGCATATTTTAACCTTTATCCCACTAAGGAAGAAATCGCATACAATAATTATGTAATTGACAACCCTCGGGCACCTATTGTTAGAATCAATCCTAAAGTTAGGAGAGGTAGTCCTTGGAACATTAAGATCCCATGTATGATTCGATATAGATATGTCGAGCATGCTTACATAGATGTAGATTCTCCTATCAATGTGATGTCCTCAGTTGTTTACAACAACATAATGAACTGTTAGGATTTAGTAAATCCAGTTATTAAAGTGTCGGTCACCTCAAGTATATGTAATCATTAGAAAGCTCATAGTCTTAGTTATTTAATGTTAGTTAGTATTTAGTTTAGTAACACCGTGGAGGACGGACGGGTCTTTACCCACTGTATGCCTGATCCACAGCCCGTAGGTGGCGTTTATGTATGATACTATAAATACCCTCTACCTCCCAAGGTAGAGGGTTGGAGCTCATAATAATACTTTTACTTTCTCTTACTAAAGTTCTCAAACCTCTTAACTTTCTCTCTCTAAAAACCTTAAATATACGCCTAAAACAAACATGGTTTGATGTGTTTGTGAAATCCAATATGTTACAAATGATATCAAGAGCCATGGTTTGATCATCTCTCTTACATGTTCTTGGATTTCTAGTGGTTTTATATGGTTTTTGGGTTTGAAAAAGTTTAGTGGTATTTGCATCATTTGGATCATTTCTAGTGTTAAAGTTTGAATTTTGATTGTACTTTCGTCTTTAGAATCATTGTAAGTGCTTGGGTTTTGATTTGGATAGCTTGAATCACTGTGGTTGGGTTAGTTTTGGATTGAAAAGTGTTGTGTTTGAACTTTTCTAGCTAGCGACTTGAGTCTCGGAATAGTGTTCCTTGTAGCGACTTGTTTCTGTATTATTCAGCGACTTGTAGTTGTTGTGGTAGCGACTTGTCTTTTGAGACAAAGCGACAAATAGTACAAAGTAGTGGCTGTACCATTTCGGCTAGCGACTTGTCAACTTAGCGACTTGTCTTTACAATCTTCAGCGACTTGACTTTATTGTGGGAAGCGACTTGTGCCCTAGCGACTTGTCTTTTGAGACAAAACGACATATAGTACAAAGTAGTGGTTGCACTGTTCAGTCTAGCGAGTTGTTCTTTAGCGACTTGTCCACTTAGCGAGTTGTCACTTTAGCGACCTGTGTCTAGCGACTTGTATCACTAGCGACTTGTGCTTCTAGCGAGTTGTCACTCTAGCAACTTGTGAGCCTAGCGACTTGTCCACTAAAGTGACTTGTATACTTAGCGACTTGGTGACTTAGCGACTTGTCTTCAAGGTTTATAGCGACTTGATTACTTATTGTTACTGATACGGTTTTCTCTTGATTTAGTAAAATCCCGTGAAAGAATCTATTTCCCGGTTTAATCATAGAGTTATAAAATCCCGTGAAATCTGTAATCAAGCCTACCAACGTGCCTACAATCATCTCTTCTGTAGCTGAGGACTTTCAAGCAGCTGGATCAGATACTCGTCCACCCATGCTTGACAGAACTGACTATGACTCATGGGCTCAACGAATTAGGTTGTATTGTTTGGGAAAGGAAAATCGAGTCAACATTCTCAAATCAATTGATGAAGGACCTTATCAGATTGAGACTACAAGAGACACACTTGAAACTGCTGCGGATGGAACAGTGATCTTAGGTTTGGACAGGCCAAAGAAGTATGATGAGCTCAGTGATAAAGAGAAAAAGAGATATGATGCTGATATCAGGGCTTTAAACATTATACTTCAGGGTCTTCCGAAAGACATCTACAAGTTAATCAATCACAACACTGAAGCCAAGGCAGTTTGGGACAATGTCAAGATGCTTCTCTCTGGTTCTGAATTAACTAAAGAACATAGAGAATCACAACTGTATGATGACTTTGAGCACTTTAAAATGATACCAGGGGAAAGTGTTACTGAATATTATGTGAGGTTCCACAAGCTTGTGAATGACATGAGGAATATCAAAATGACTATGCCAAATATTCAGCTAAATTCAAAGTTTGTGAACAACATGAATCCCGAATGGCACAAATTTGTCACTTCTGTCAAGTTAACTAAAGGTTTGAGGAACACTAACTATGAGCAATTGTATGCGTTCCTGCTTTAGAATGAGAGACATGCTATGTTTGAACGAATGATTCTTGAAAAGTTCAAATCTAATCAGGGAGAGGCAAGCTCATCAAATGACTCAACAACATTCTACACCAATGTAGGGATTCCTACCAAAGCTTCACAAGTCATACCTACGGGTAATGGTAACTACAAGCTCATTCCAGATCCAGCATATAAGCCTCCTGATTCAAACACTCTCATGGAAAACTTCATCAATCAATTATCTCTCATGGTTAGTCAAAATCTGAATTCCACTCCTCACACCAACAATAACCGCAGAACAGCATCTAATCCACACAATCAAGCTACTGTCAGAGATGGAAAGGTGGTGGTGCAGAATGTGCAAGGAAGACGGTATGAACAAGGGATGATTGGAGCAGGTTATGGTAATACTGGTGCAGGAGGAGGGTATGTGGCTAATCAGAATCGTGGAAGGAATGAAAATCAAAGACAAGCAAAGCCAATCAAGTGCTACAACTGTGGTGGTGATGGACACATTGCAAGGAACTGCACATCTCCAAAACGCCCTCAAAATGCAGAGTATTTCAGGGACAAGATGCTGCTGGTACAAGCTGTTGGGAATAATTCATTACCACGGATAATTGTGGTTTACACTACTCGGATTAACACTAGCAGTGGAAACGTATTTCCACTGCCAGTACATTATTACCACTGCTATTAGTTTATGATTAGTTAAACGCGTCTAGATAAATATAGAATAGATCTTGTGTATATTCTATAATGTTAGCTTTATACTTATCTTGTAAAGGACTCCTTGTTGTATAAAAGGAGGTCCTAGGTCATTGTCTTAGGTACTTATCTAATTACCTACGTATTACTCACAAAGGCTTCAAGGTGTAACCCTAGTGATAAGCTAAGATCACTCGTATTATTCATCAATAATATTGGAGCTTAAGTTTTGTGTTTAATCTGTGTTTACATACAATACATCATATAATCCATCTTCTAAGTATTACTAAGTAAATTCCGCGTGCTTAATAATATCATACAAAATATCATTCACACAAGGTGTGTGTCTAGATCCATCAAGTGGTATCAGAGTGAAGGTTCTGATATTTTGTTTTAGAAGATCCAAGGAATTGGCTTAACCTACTCACTCAATTCAATGGAGATGGAAAACAACCAGTCTAACTCTTCTACACCAAGGCTACCAAAGCTCAAACTTAATGAGTTTGAGATGTGGAGGATACTGATTGAGCAATACTTTCTCATTCAGGACTATGCTCTATGGGAGATCATTCAAACTGGTGATTCTTTCAAGCCTGTGACTAGTACTGTGAAGGTTGGTGACACAGATGTTGTGAAAGTTTCTGTGCCTGAATCTAGTGTTGAAAAGGCTTGCAGGAATAATGATCTTAAAGCTAGAAGTTTGTTGCTGATGACTCTTCCTAGAGATCAGATCATTGCATTCAGCAAGTACACAACTGCTAAGGAACTGTTTGAAGAGATTTGCTCAGTGTTTGGTGGTAATGATGCTACAAAGAAGACACAAAAGACATTGTTGAAGCAAAGTTATGAAAACTTTTCTGCTTCAAGTAATGACTCACTTGATAGCATTTTCACCAAACTTCAGAAGATTGTTACACAACTGACTGTGCTTGGCATTGAGGTAGAAAAAGAAGACCTCAATTTGAAGTTTCTAAGAAGTTTGCCTTCAGAGTTTCAAACCAATGTTACTGTCTGGGAAAACAAATCAGACATAGAAACAATGAAGCTCAATGACCTTTACAACAACTTCAAACTTATTGAGCAAAGGTTGAAGAAGGCAGTGAAACTTGGTACAAGCTCTAGTAGCATGGCATTGTTGTCAACCTCTGTTGACAGTGATGATTCTGAAGATGACAGTGATGATGAAGTTGCCATTGCTAGTTCTAAAGTTTCCACTGGTAATGTGAAAGTTACCACTGCAGGTTCAACGAAGAAGGTTGCTAGTATTGGAGATCCTACCTTTTATGCTTTCATATCCATACAAGTTGATGGCTCTGTCTTAACTCATGAAGACATAGAGCAAATTGATGAAGATGACTTGGAAGAGATGGATATAAAATGGCAGATAACTCTTCTTAGCATTAGGGCTAGGAAATTCTACAAGAAGACTGGCAAGCCTATTCACATCAATGGTGATGAAACTGCAGGCTTTGATAAGAAGAAAGTGGAGTGCTTTAACTGCCACAAGTTTGGACATTTTGCTAGAGAATGCAGAAGACCAAAGACCAAGGACAACAGGTCTACTTGGTACAAGCAAAAGAAGGGACCAACTGTGGAAGAACCAAAGGCAATGTTGGCTATTGATGGTGTGAGCTATGATTGGAGTTTCATGGCTGATGAACAAGAAGAAGAACATACTGATGCTGCTCTTGTTGCTACTGAGTTTGCTCTCATGGCTTTCTCTGACTCTGAGGTACAAAACTTTGATAGTTGTTCTAAAACATGTAGGGCTGCTAAAGAAGTTGAAAGGCTTAATGCTTTATATTCTAATGAAAGACAAGAGTTATATACTGCTAATTATACTGTGTGTAATCTTAGGAGAGCTATGGCAGTATTAGAAAAGCAAATAGAGCACTATCAGGCAAATGAGTCTAAATATAATGATGATATGATTCTTCTTAGAAGAGAGGTAAAACATACAACAACTATGAATGAAGCATACCAAAAGGAGTTGGAAAAACTTCAAAAGAAAAATGAAAATGTCAATTTAACTTTAGACACATGTTATCATCAGTCTAAGTTAATTGATAAAATTTGGAATGCTCAAGTATATAGTAAAGCTAAGTCTGGTATGGGTTATAATACAGTGCCTCCACCACTAAGAGGTGTTCCATCACCTCCAGGTATATATTTAGCTCATACAGGCTTAGAAGATTTTAAGGATCTTGAAAGAGAATATGGTCCTTTAAAGGACACAGTGGTGAAAAGTGAGGAAGAGTTTAAGCAGGATAATGATGTTTTTGAAAGTGCTAGTGACTCATCTTTTGTTGATGAGAATGTTAAAAAGAATGTAGAGGCTTCTATCCCAAAAGTTGTCAATACTGTTATAGAGGAACCTAGGAAACCAGTTAATAAACCTAGACCAACTGTAAGGTATGCTGAGATGTATAGGAACAAGCCTTCAACTCCTAGGGGTATCATGTTAATTCTCAACAACTAGGTAGTGATTTTGTTATGTACAATAAGGCATGCTATATTTGTGGTAGTTTTGATCATTTACATGCTTATTGTGACTATCATGTTGGGAAAAGGGAAGTCCATGGGAATAAAAGGGTGGAGACTAACAGTTTTCAACATAATGTACACCCTAATTCACATTGCAAAATGGTCCCAAGAGCAGTTCAACTTAGAAGTGGCCTTAAAACTTTTGCCACTGCAAAAACTGTTAACACTGCTCACCCTAAGTCACCTGTTAAAAGTGCAAACTCCAAAAAAACTTTTGCAAAATCTGCACAAACAGGAAAAGGAACTTTCCAAGCTAATAAGGTTAATTATAACCAACAGTGGTTGCCTAAAAAGAAACCAGCAGTTACCACTGCTCATTCAAAAGTTACCACTGCAAGGGTTGTGAACAAGAAAAGGGGGGACATGGGCAATGTTGTGAAGGCCTCAGCACGTTGGGAATGGAAACCTCAAGGAAATACCTCTACAACCAATCCCAATGGTATATCAATGACCTTTGATAGATTTAACTATATTGATACACGAGGCAGATCTAAGTCAATCATGGCTTGGGTCCCCAAAAGAAACTAACTCTTTAGTCTTATGTGCAGGAACATCCAAGGATAAAAAGATCTGATCAAGGATATACATATAGTGGGTGTTCAAGGCACATGACTGGCAACAAGTCCTATCTTTCTAATTTTGAGCATTATGATGGACAGTATGTCAGCTTTGGAGGTGGAGTAAATGGAAAAGTTACTGGTAAAGGAGTTATAAAAACTGGTAACTTGGACTTTAAACCTATGTACTATGTAAAAGAGCTAAAGTACAATCTTTTTAGTGTGTCACAAATGTGTGACAAGATGAACAATGTTCTTTTTACCAAAGATATATGCTTTGTTCTCTCTAAGGATTTTAAGATGCATGATGACAGTCAGATCCTTCTTAAAATTCCTAGAAAAGGCAATCTCTATAGCTTTGATATGAACAACATTGTAGCTAAAGATGATTATACTTACTTGCTTGCAAAGGCCACAGTGGATGAATCCATGTTATGGCATAGAAGACTTGGTCATGTTAACTTCAAAACCATTAACAAGATTGTCAAAGATGGTTTGGTGAGAGGTTTACCTCAGAAAAGATTTGAAAATGATCAAACCTATGTGGCTTGTCTTAAAGGCAAACAACACAGAGCTTCTTGCAGGTTAAAGTTGGTTAACTCTATTGCTCACCCACTTCAAATATTACATATGGACTTATTTGGTCCTACATCAGTGAGCAACTTGAATCTAAAGAAGTATTGTCTAGTGGTGACTGATGATTTTAGCAGGTTTACATGGGTTTTCTTCCTTGGAACCAAGGATGAAACAACAGGCATTCTCAAGATCTTTATCACAGAAGTAGAAAACCAATATGATATGAAAGTTAAAATCATTAGGTGTGACAATGGAACAGAATTCAATAATAGAGTTATGGATGAGTTTTGCAGAGATAAAGGTATTAAAAGAGAATTTAGTGTGGCTGGAACTCCTCAACAAAATGGTGTTGTTGAGAGGAGGAACAGAACACTGATAGAGGCTGCTAGAACCATGTTGGCCGATTCTAAATTGCCAATCACTTTTTGGGCTGAAGCAGTTAACACTGCATGTTATGTGCAAAACAGGGTTTTAGTGGTAAAGACAAAGAACAAGACACCTTATGAATTGTTTAGGGGTAGACCACCTATCCTTGACTTCATGAGACCATTTGGGTGTCATGTATCTATTCTCAATACCATAGATTATCTGGGCAAGTTTGATGAAAAAGCTAATGAAGGGTATTTTGTTGGGTATTCCAGGGTTAGTAAAGCTTTTAGAGTATTCAACTTAAGAACCCAAAAGATTGAAGAGAATCTGCATGTGGAATTCCTGGAAAACAAAGTCAATCTCAAAGGAACTGGTCTAGAAAGGCTGATTGATCTTGATACTCTAACCAATACTATGAATTATGTACATGTTTCTACAGGAACATCTTCTTTTGATTTTGCAGGTTCAGAAGAGTTTCTTGATGATGATGAACCAAGCAAAGATCATGCAGATGATCAAGATGAATTCAGTCTACCTCTTTGGGACTATGTAGATAATGATGATATATCAAAAACTAGAGATGCTCATCCTTCAAGTGATTTGGGAAAGGAAGGAGATAGTTATTTGAATGCTGAAAATTCTAAAAGTAGTGGAAATTCAGATTCCACTGTTGGGCAAAATGTTTCCACTGCAACACCAGATGTGGAAATCACAATTCCAGTTACTGAGGAAGCTCAAGCCAATGATGTTGAAATCTCAAATATGCCAACTGAGATTGCAGTTCCTCAGACTCCCCACACTTCTATTCATAAATCACATCCTCTTGAAAATGTGATTGGGGATGTCTATTCACCTGTGAAGACTAGAAGACAAACTAAGCTGCCTGATGTCCATGGATTCATTAGTAAAATATATGAATCTAAGATTCATGAAGGCAAGAATGAATGTTTCTTTATGTGTTTTCTGTCACAAATGGAGCCAAAGAATGTTTACAAGGCACTTGAAGATGAAAGTTGGGTGGAAGCAATGCAAGAAGAGTTGCTCCAATTTAAGCTTCAAAAGGTTTGGGTGCTTTGTGATTTGCCTTCTGGCAAGAAGGTAATAGGTACTAAATGGGTGTTGATGAGTCTCTAAATACTCATCATTTTTATACCATTTAAACTGCAAAATCATCTGAAAACACTCAGAAACACATCAAAATGATAAAAATATCACAAATCAGTGTTTTATGTGTTTTAAATGCAAAAATAACAAAATCAGATGAAAAACATATCAAATTTGCAAAAATTGCAGTTTTAGTCCCCCAAGTTTCAAAAATTGTCAAAAATAGTCCCTGAGCACATAATTTCAAAAGTAAAATCACCAAAGGTCCTTTTAAAATCATAAGTTGTCAAATCTAGTTCTTTGGTGAAAAATATAAAAAGTTTTGAGAAAATTACAAAATGGTCCTTCAAGTTTCAAATTTGGCAGAAATGGCCCCTGGAAAATTGCAAAATGACAGATTTGGTCCCTGTACTTTTGAAGCTTGTCATTAATGGTCCCTTGAAGTAACTTTGAGATAATGGCAGATGTGGTCCCTTAACTTTCAGAATTTACACTTTAGGTCCTTATCATTTAAAACCTTTATTAAACCCTTTCACCCAATTGAACCCCTGCCACAACCTTTGTGACCCCCCTGTCATCTAACCATTTGACCCCCCTTCACTAATATCTGGTCAACCCAATCCAGTCAAACCACCTTTTTGCCGCCAAAGTCCTTCTTCCCAACTGCTTCCCCTGAAACCAGGCTTCCCATCCCCCCAGCTCACTCTTTCAACTATCTTGTCCCCCCACCTCATCACAACTCCAAAATTCATTAAATGATCCTAAACTATTAACACTCAATCCCAACATCTGTCAAAAGACTTTTCCCGCCATTTTTGATCCTATGGCCAAAAAGCATTCTAGCCATCCAATGGCTCAAAAGACTGATGGGATTCACTCAGAGGAGAGAGACAAAGAGAATGGGTATAAAAACAGAGGAGAAGAAGCAAGTAGAGAGTAGTAGTTAACTTTTATTTTTTATGTATGTCGTATTTTTAATTTCTTAGTCTTAAAAAGGTTTTCAGTTGTATTTTCAAGTATAATTGTATTAAGTACAAGTATTTTGGTGTATTGCAAGTTTTCTTAAGTATCAATTCAAGCTTATTTTAAGAATCTTTATTTCAAGCTTACTGTTACAATTTGCAGATTCAAACTCTCATGTATAAGTTTCAATAAGCTTATTTGTAAGCTCAAACAAGCTTAAAATAGCTTGCTATAATTTTTTATAAGCTCAAATTTAAATTTCATACAACTTTGATTCCTGGTCAACAAAAGTCAAACAGGTGCATAAATGGAACAGATTTGGTCAAATGCTTAAGCAGGCTTGGAGTTGGGTTAAAAATTGTTTAGCATAGTGGTCTTTTTGTTCTGGTTTTGGCTTGCATCAGCATAGACACAAGTGAGTATCTGTCTCACTTTTATTTCTTAAGCCAATATTGCATACTTTGCTTGTATAAGTATCTGTGGTCACAGTTGTTCTTACTATGTTTAATTAGTTGTAATTAGGTAACTTAAGCTCATTTGGATCAGTTGTAATAGCTAGTTAAGTTTAATTCTCAGTTTTGAGTTCAAAACATAAGTTAAAGAGGTGTTTGGAACAGCTTGTTACTTTGTATTCTAGGTTGATCCAGTAGTGGACACTTGCTGTCATATGCTTGTTGAGTTCATCTTAGGTCATATCTGTCTTCCTTTTACATCTGCTAACCACCATAGTCAAAATACCAAGTTCAACTCCTTGACAGTTAACTGTCAAGGATTCACAAGTCATAATTCTTCATATTGATATATAACTTAGTGTTTAACCTTAAAATCAGTTTATGATAGCTTATTTTAACATAATCAATCTATAAAATCAGATCAAAGTTGGCAAAAGTCAAACTTTCAGTTTCATCAAAAAAAAGTCAAATGGTGCAAACCTTGTTTTGAGGCCACTGAGTAGGAATTTTAACAAGCTCATTTCTGGGCCAATTCATGTGAATCTTGTGGTTTTAGAAACTCCTCCTGGTCTACTTTGTTATGGTTATTTTTATAAATTTTTGTCAATTTTTTATAGCCTTCAAAATAGCTTGTCTTTTATGGCTTAACTGCCCTGCTCCAAAACTCAGCTGATGCTGAGTTTTTCTTAGATCTGTGCAAGCTTGCACAGGTCTCATAAGGGCTTGGCTAGGGTTGGTTTTTGGTATACATACTCTCAACCAGGTCTAGAACAGATTCCAATTGGTGTTTTTCCATTTCAGCTTATTTTGTAGCTTGTGCAATAGCTTAAAGTTGCCCCTCAGCTACTGTTTTTAGCTTTTAGCTTTTCTCATCAATCTGTTATATCTAGCTTTTCAGAGGTTAGAGCTTGTTGATATTTGTTGAAATTTGGTTCTTCTAGCATATCCAAGCTTTTGTCTAAGTTGGGTAGTCTTTGGATTCCATTAGCTTATTGGAAGTGCTTATTTTCAAGCACTTTCCACATCAGATCCTTAATCCTCCAAACAAGACCATGTTTTTCCAATTTTCCTAGCTTCCTAATATTATTTTAAACTTTTCCTGAAATTTTCAGATTTTTCCAAGTAGTTTTGCTATTTTTCCTAATTTAAATTAGTTTTTAAGTATTTTTAATTAGCTTTTAATACAAAAAATTAGAAAAAGTCTCAAAAAAATAATTTTTCATTTTTCTTAAGTTTAGATAAATATAAAAAGCTTAAAAAGTATTTTTCCCTATTTTTCTCCTTTTATTTGGTATTTTTAATAATTTAAATTAGTTTTAAATAGTTTTAAATTAATAATAAATACATAAAAAGTCTAAAAAATTTATTTTCTGTTTTAAAATTAGTTTTATCATATTTTAGATTTTTCAAAGTTAAAATTTTATTTTTCCAAGTTTATTTTCTATTTTCTAGTATTTAAGTGTATTTTAAATAGTTATTAATTAATAATAATTAGATAAAAAGTGTGAAAAATATATTTTTAGTTTTAAAATTAGTTTTATAGTATTTTAGATTTTTCAGAATCATAAGTTTATTTTTCTAGCCTTATTTCATATTTTCTTTTATTTTTGAGTATTATTAAATAGTTTAAAATAGTTTTTAATTAATAATAATTAGATAAATAGTTGTAAAAATAATTTTCCTTTTCTATAAATTTTCTTTTATCACTAGGTTTGTAAAAATGTATTTTTCATATTTTTAGGATCTATATTGTATAAGTTTCACGTTTTTATTTATACGTTTACGTTATTTTTATTTAAACGTAAGTTTTTCGTTTTAGGTTTTAAACGTTCATCACTTTAAAAATAGTGATAGCGTTTATTTAATATCTTTTATCTTTTTAATTTTCTTAATTTGCATTTAATTCGCTTTTATTTTATAACCTTTTTCAGTAGTGTAATTATCCATTCAAATCCTTTCTGATCGCTATCATTAGTGGTCATTCTATCGTCTGATCATGTGTTTAACACACCATTGAGTCTCCTTGGGACATAACGACCCGGGAATCCACTATATTCCCTGATCTTCATTGTATTTGTGTCTGAACAGTTTTAAGTCTTTTAGACTTGACGGTTCGGACCCAATCAGGTGTTCAGAAACAAGAATGATGAAAGAGGAATTGTTATCAGAAACAAAGCTAGGCTTGTGGCTCAAGGATACACTCAAGAGGAGGGTATAGGCTATGAAGAAGTGTTCACCCCAGTTGCACGAATTGAAGCAATCAGGCTATTCTTAGCTTATGCATCCTTTATGGGCTTTAAAGTCTATCAAATGGATGTAAAGAGTGCTTTTCTATATGTGCAGATTGATGAGGAGGTTTATGTCTCACAACCTCCAGGCTTTGAAGACCCTGAATATCCTAACAAAGTATACAAGGTAGTTATAGCTTTGTATGGTTTGCATCAGGCACCAAGGAAATTGTATGAAACCTTAACCACTTATCTTCTTACTAATGGGTTTCATAGAGGCAGAGTGGATCAAACTTTGTTCATCAAGAAAGACAAGAATGATATCTCGCTTGTATTCTTGTTTATGTGTTTATGAAGTTTTGATGGGAGTTGAATTTAAAAGGTGTATATCTGAGATACACAACAAATGGTTATTGATTCACCATGTCTAACCCACATAAGAATCAACTAGTCCAGAGCAAACAGCTACTGGTAAAGACTTGACAAATCCGTTTATGGTTGATAGTTTACCAAAAACTATATGGTTATCAACTCACCATATTCTTTATGATTAAGAGTTGGCTAGTCCATAGCAAACGGCTCATGGTAAAGACATATCAAATCCGTTGATAGCTGGTAGTTTGCTAAAAACTATGATAAGAGCAGTCTTGTTATCACATGATTTTATTTACCACTGCTCTTTGAAATTTTTGTGAAAAATTACCACTGCTAGTTCACAGTTTCCACTGACAGTGTTATTTTACCACTGTTGTTCTAGCCGTTACAACTGATTGTGTCAATAACTAATTTTTATTAGCCGTTGAAAGTAACCACTAATTGTCATATATATAGGGTTAAAATTTTAAGTAAATTATCTTCTTTCCATATTATGATAACTACGTTCTAAAGATAATTTTACTTGCGCAATAATTCAAAACCCTAACCCTATATATCTTTCTCTCTCAATTGGCTAGTTATTCTTTTGATTCTTACTGACCCAATATCGTTTTTCATCAAAAGTTTCTATGGCACCTTTAAACTTTGGAGATGAGCACAACCTAGTGGCCTACCTACAAAAGTCTAACGAGAAGAGTGGCCCTGTTTATCATCAGATTGTGGACTTTCTTCATACCACACATATAAGGTATGCTTTGCTTTTAAAACCCACAATCTACATCTCTCAAATCAAACAGTTTTGGACTTTTGCTAAGTCCATAACACTTGAGATTGGAGATACACATGAAATAGTGGATGCTCTAAGAGCCACTGTGGATGGGGTAACTATTGATGTTACTGAGGCATCCTTGAGGAGAGTACTCCAATTGGGTGATCTCAATGGTCTCATCACATTACCTATGCCTGAAATTCATGATACTTTATCATCCATGGGGTATGATACCACTGACAAAAAGGCTACTTTCAAAAAGAGTGGTTTTTGTCCCCAATGGAGATTTTTGATTCATACTTTGTTACATTGTCTTAGTCCAAAGAAAACATCTTATGAGCAATTTAGTTCAACCATGGCTTACCCTTTGGTTTGTCTAGTCACTGATAAGATTTTCAACTGGTCAAATTATATTTTTACAAGTATGCAAGGCAATGTACAGAGTAATACAAAAATTTTAATGTATCCAAGGTTTGTGCAAGCAGTGCTAAATGAGTTTCAACTGCAACCACACACTAATGTTTATCAAATCAGTTGCCTAAAGCCTAAAGTTATTCAAAATTTGAATAAAGATGGCAATATGATTTTTACACCTCTCCTTCCCCAAATGCTTGCTAAGATTACACCTATAATTAATGTTCCAAACATTGATTATATTCCACCAGTTTCAAACACCTATGAGAGAAGGTCTAAACAGTCAACTCCTCTCATGACAACACAACAAGTTTCTGAACCTTTTGGTCTAGGAACAAGCAGTGGTGGTTCTAGACTTCCACCTAGTCCAACTAGGGAGGATTCTGAACCTTTGCCCCATGATTCACCTCTCCCAACAGGTAACACAGTTGGAAGTGATGAGGGTAGTGGGAACCAATTGTAATTGATGGTTTTGTGTACAAAGTTAGCAAAGCAGGTTGAATCTCTACAGAAGGATTTGGCACATGTCAAGAAGCAGCATGCCAAGGATGTTAAACATTTAAAGGAAGAGATTCAGACCTTAAAGGAGGAGTTGCAGGGGTTGAAAAAGCGCAAGAAGACTGCAAAGTTGGTGATTTCATCTTCATCCTCACCTACTGAAGGTGATTCAGCTGATCATGATTTGGGAATTTCTCCCAAACAGGGGAGGAAAACAGGTTCTGACACTGAGGGGAGGAAAAATGTTTTTGAAGATGAAGGAGTTACAAGTAAAGGAGCAAAGGAAGCTGATAATCATGGAGAGCAACTTTAAGATCAAGACATTTTCTGTACTGCAACTGATTTTACCACTGATTATATTGCCACTGCAGAGCCAACTATTGCCACTGCAAGTGAAGAATTTGATAAATTGATGAAAGACAAAGGTAAAGCAGTTATAGAAAATGTAGAGCAAACTGGAAGAAGGATTTCAAAGAAAAGACAAGCACATATTGCTCTTGATAGTGAAATTGCTAAAATAATTACTGAAGAACAAGTTGCTGAAAAGAAAAAGCTTGAAGAAATTGAAGTTGCAAGCTTTTTGGAGACTAAAAGATTGAATAGAATGGAAGATTTTGTTGAAGATCCACTTTCCACTGTTCAACCTACAATTCTTAGAGAGAAGACTCCAGAGTTTAGTTATGTTCCTACTGAAGATGATATTGAGTTCTTGATTGCTAATAATCAAATAATCAAGAAAAAGGCAATTGACCTGGTAGCTGATGCATCCTTAACTGAAGAACAGAGAACTGCACAGTTGAAGGATTTCATTCAAATGAAGAACAATCAAGCACTTTAAGATGTGATCAATTCAGTCAAAAGAAACCAAGACAACCAACCAAGGCACAAATTCTTTCATATATGAAGACTTATTGTTGTCATGTTGGTGGTTGGAAGAAGCATCAATTCAAAGGAATGTCTGATGATCAAATTGAAAGAGCTTACTACAGAGTTCAAAAACATGATCAAGATTTTATTGCAATGGGCTCTGAAGAAGAAGCAAGAAGATTTCCTGGATTGAAGAGAAAGGCCAAAGAAAGTGATTCTCAAACTGTTAAGAAGACTAAGGTTGCTGAAGATCAAGCAATGTCTACTGAGAAGGAAATTCCTACTGAGAAATTCACTGAAGATCAACTGACTGGAATGATTGTGATTGAAGAAGAAGATTTTTATCCAGATCCACTGCAAGTTCCACATCCTATCATTGATTGGGAGGTTTACACTGCTAGCAATTTTGCTCCAACATGGAAGATCACAAGGCTAGGTGGTGAAACTTCATCATTCATTCAGTTTGAAGATCTTATAAAAGCTTTTGACAGAGATGACCTTGATACACTATGGAGGTTAGTTCAAGAAAGGTTTAATGCTCAAGATCTCAAAGATACAAAGGAGATGCAGTTATGGATTAATCTTAGAAGGCTCTATGAACCAAATGTTGATGATGATTTCTGGAAATTCTCATGCACATGTTCTGGTACTAAATGGTTTTACTATGATTCATGTGAAGTTCATCATGTCTCTACAGCAAATGGAGAAGATGTTTTCATGCTTGCTGAGAAAGAATATCCACTCAGAGCTGGAGCTCTTAGAGTGATGTTATGTTCAACAATAAGAGTTAATGAAGACAATGAGAAGGTCAGAGCATTGTTACATAGACTTCAAGATCAATGTTCCAGAGCCATACAGAAGTTAAGAAAGAAGTGAAGTGTTTGGTTGAATTCCCAAATCCTTGAAGATAATGCATATTGAAGAAACTTATTGATTTACAAAGAAATCATAAGTTTAGGGGAGGATTGTTGGGAATAATTCATTACCACGGATAGTTGTGGTTTACACTGCTCAGATTAACACTAGCAGTGGAAACGTATTTCCACTGCCAGTACATTGTTAACACTGCTATTAGTTTATGATTAGTTAAACGCGTCTAGATAAGTATAGAATAGATCTTGTGTATATTCTATAATGTTAGCTTTATACTTATCTTGTAAAGGACTCCTTGTTGTATAAAAGGAGGTCCTAGGTCATTGTCTTAGGTACTTATCTAATTACCTACGTATTACTCACAAAGGCTCACTACAACAAAAGTGGCTTTTTAGGACCCTTTGTGTGGGACGGTATGATAATGGAGTCCTAAAAAACTGTTTAATAGGACATATGAGCGTTTAGGGTCCTTTTTAAATATTTGCAACTTAGGCGATGTCCTAAAAAGGTATATAATAGGATGGTCGATGATTTGGGGTCCTATTATCATATAACTTAATATGACACTTAAAATATGGATCCTAATAAATTACCTTTATAAGACGTTTATTCATTATGGTTGTATTATAATAAACCATAATAGGACACTTGAGTTTTGAGTCATAAGACATCAGTTAGTTAAAACGCTTATTCACAAAAAGTTTTATTATAGCAAAATTTAATAGGACCTTTGACACGTGGGTATTATAACGTTAACCTTTATAGGACGCTTATGTACAATGGTTTTATAACATCATTTTTTTAAAACGATTATTTGCAAAAGTTTTATTATAACAAAACTTAATAGGACCCTTAAAGGATGCATATTAATTATGGTTTTATTACAATACACCATAATAGGACACTTGATATATAAGTCATAAAACATTAATTATTTAAAACGCTTATTCGCAAACGTATTATTAAAACATAACTTAATATGACAGTTGACACTTGGGTCCCATAGATTGATACACCATCATAAGACACTTGATATTTGAGTCATAAAACATCGGTTTTATGGAACACTTATTCGCAAACGTTTTTTTTATAAGAAAAGGGAATAGGACCCTTGACAATAGCGTCTTATAACGTTAACCTTTATATAACGCTTATTCATAATGGTTTGTTTATGATACACCAAAATATGGCACATCTTTTTAGAGTCGTAAAAAATCCGCTTTTTATAACGCTTATTCAGTTTTATAGAATGCTTAATTGCAAAAGTTTTATTTGAACAAAAATTAACAGGACCCTTAACAACTGTGTCTTTTAACATTAACCTTTATAGTATGCTTATTTGTTGTGGTTTTATTATCCTACGCCATAATAGAACACTCCTTTATTTGAGTCATAAAACATCAGTTTTTTAGAACGCTTATTTACAAAAGTTTTATTTAAACATTAGTTAGTATGACACTTGATACTTGGGTATTGATACACCATAATAGGACACTTGTTATCTGTCTTTGTATTTTTATATGTCTCAATCTTTTGAAAGTTATGTATGGGTTATCTGTCTTTGTATTGTCCTTATCTATCAATGATAATGGTTAATTTGGTGCATTATTGCTATACTATACTAAGCCAGAATTGCACTCACAAAATAAACTAGGCTTGATTAAAAAACAAAAATGACTGAGTGCAGGGCATCTCAGTCCTAATGGGGTGATTAGCAGACCAAATTAAAGCAACAAGATAAGATCTAGAATCCCAATTAAGCTCAGAATTCTCTAGTCAGTAGTACAAGCTACTAAAGGAAACAAAAAACATAAGAGAAACAACAGTGAATAAGCAGAAATTAAGCTCTTAATATGGGCATTTGAGCCAAACAGTGATAAGCCATATTGACCCGTTTGACCCATTTGAGCCAAACACCCCTTAAGCAGGTTTGTTTTGAGATCTCAAAGTGAAAATATAAATAACAAGAAGCTAAAAAGTTAAAATTACCTAAATTTAAATAAGAAATGTATAAGAAAGAGTTATACAAACAGTAATGAGGATTGTCATTGATTCTTAACAACTAATTTTACATAAAAACAGGGACTATTATTATTTAGCTATTGAAATCATTAAGCTTCTTCAACTGGATCTTCTTCATCGGCAATAACTAGGTCATTGTTGTCCACAACGGTTCCATCGAAACCACCTCTAACCAATTCAATATCGTAACAAATCAGACTGCAACCCAGAAAACAAGAATATGCCCAAACCAAACACTAGGGCAAACGAAACCCTAACAACCAGTAGCAAATGAACACTGTCTCTCACAACCCTCACGCAATACAACACAGAATCAGACACGAACATCTAGGTAGATCAGAACGCAACCAAGTTAAGTAAAAAACGCTAACAGAGGGTTCACTTACAATCCATAGAACCAGACCCAAGGCAGATAAATCACGGTAGTCCATGAGGGCCTAGTGATAAACACCAACCAAATCGATACCATTAATAAACCAGCATCGATCACCAAACAACCAATCAGAAACCCTAAAAAGGGAATCGTATAATAGTACGAAACGCAGAAAAGACCAATGAGATAATGATGGGAACGAAAAGGTGAGATTGGGTTTTGGGAAGACAATAAGGTGAGAATGTGAGATCTGATTTAGGGGGAGATGAGAAGGTGAGATTGGGTTTTGGGGGTAAAAGAAAAGTGAAACTGGGTTTTGGGGGGAAGTGAAAAGTGAAATTGGATTTTGGGGGGTAAAATGAATTTTCGGGTATTATATATATATTTTTTTTAATGTTAATTTGAAAGTAGGGGTGTTATTTGGGTTGACTTAGTCGGTTTCGGGTCAAGGCTAAAAAACCATACCCGAATCCGACTTTGTTTAGAACTCGAGTCACTCTTATATAAGTTCGACTCGAGTTAGGGTCTATGTCGTTTAAAAATTGTATACTTTTGGTGTTTACATACAAATTATAAAGGAAAAATGAAATCAAAATGTTTAATGGGTTGAGCTCAACCTTATATAAGTTCGACTCGAGTTATTGTTGAGTTTCTGTGCTTGTAAGTGATATAGCATATGTTTTTTTTTTATATATTTTGTATGTAAGTGTACTAAGTGTAAATACTTATTTATGAATGTATCGAGCTTATCGAGCTGAAGTCGAACCGAATTTGATTCTTAGGTTATATTTCAAATTTACTTTGTGTAGGAAAACACATCTTTACAAATAAATCGAGCTTTTCAAGTCAAGCTCAAGCCGAGTTTGATTCTTAGGTCATATGCATCGAGCTGAAGTCGAACCGAATTTGATTCTTAGGTCATATGCATCGGGTTATAGTTGCTTAGAGTGTCATATTACGATATACATAAAGTACAAAAACAGGATTTGGTCACACATAACCCGATGACCCATGTGAATTAGCCATTATAGTTGCTTAGAGTGTCATATTACTTTATGACACACTAAGCAACTATAACCCGATGCTTATGACCCCTATGATGTCAAATACCCATTAATGAATGTGACTAGTGATAACCTAATGAACATGACCTATGACCCATGTGAGTTAGCCATTATCACCGGTCATGCATGGGTTGCACCGGCTTGGTAGGTGTATAGTTATAGTGTGAAGGTTATATGAATTGTATTTGATCTTATTAAAGGCGGTCATGCATGGGTTGCATCGGCTTGGCAGGTGTATACCGTTTGTCACAGACACTAAGAAGCAAGTATCCAGGGACCTCCCGATCATGTTATCCAGGATCGAGAAAGTTTGAACTCGGCTTGAGCTTAATTGCCTCGAAAAGCTCGATTTATTTGTAAACATGTGTTTCTTACATAAATTAAAATTGAAATATAACATAAGAATCGAACTCGGTTCGAATTCAGCTCGATAAGCTCGATACATTTATAAATAAGTATTTACACTTAGTACATTTACATACAAAATATATAAAAAAAAAACATATGCTATATCACTTACAAGCTCGAAAACTCAACAATAACTCGAGTCGAACTTATATAAGATTGAGCTCAACTCATTAAACATTTAGAGTTCATTTGATAGGTTTTAGCTTATGCTCAAAGCTCGATAAGAATCAGCTCGAACGAACTCTACTTCCTCGACAAAAGCTCAAATTATTTATGCCTTACCCTTGCCTATTTTACTTAAACAAAAAAACACCATATCTTTTCCCCAAAATTTCAATCTCCCGCTCAAGATCCCGCCCCTTTTTCCCCCAAAATCAAAACCCTAATCATTATCAAAAATAGATAGTCAGATCTATCTTCTCTATCTCCAACAATTCATCTCTTCTCCTTCTCTCTAGAATCGACTCACACCACCGCCACACTTCACCGCCTTATCTCGCCGTCGCTCCACCAACCATCGCTCCTCCACGCCACACAAATTTATGTGTTTGATTAAAGGATGGGTCGATGTTCAAAGCAAAGTATAAGTTCATACCTTACTTTTATGCTGCTACTAAGGTATGTTTGATTGGTCACAAGTAACTGATCAGTTATCAGCTGTGTGTTTTTATAGTGTGAAGAGATTGTAATTTGATGATTGAATGAATGTATAGGATAAGATGGAAATGGATGTTGATGCGTATTTAAGAAGACGATATGAAGGGCAAATTGCTGATATTCAGATAGTTGAGAAAGAGGACCTTGATCTCGTAAGTCATCATGCTTGATACGTGTTTGTAACTTTTTGTAAAAATCGTATGTGTGATTTTTTCCTGAATTATGGATATTGATTTAGGGGGGTGTTTGGTTTAGCTTATTCTCGGGCTTATGAGCTTATTTTGTTTTCCTTTTTTGCATAAGCTCAATTCTTTATTTGGCTTCCTTTTCAACTTATCAGCTTATAACTCAGTTTTGGTTCCTAATGAGCTTACAAGTCAGAAAAAAAGTTAAAATAAACATCACATAAGTTGTTGTCACCCGGCTAATTACTACCGTATAGTGTCCATGAAACAGTTTGATATAAACTATCACTAGTTATTAGAACTTGGCGTTTATTTTAAAGACGATAAAGTAGCTTTAATGAAGCATGCACCTTTTGTCTTTTTGGTTAGAAATGATCCACAAGTATAAGCTTTAACTATGGTTGAGCTACTGTATATGAAAAGCACCTTCAATCATGTGGTTTGGTCTAGAAAAAAGCTCGAAAATTCGAATATCCTTACTTCAATTCGTTCAATTACATTCCAAGATTTTTTGATGTAATTTTGTTCCCATCCTTTTTTAGAACTTCAATATTATTTGCACCAACTAGCATGCCGCAATTGGGTCTGTAATCCAAACTAGCCATATAAGAGCTTGTTTAAATATCTTGGAGTGACTAACTAGTGATGCATGCCAACACAATTTATTTTCTAATCTATTGTCTAACAGTAGCTAGCTAGTATACTTTATGTAACTACTTGCAGCGACATTTTTCTCAGTAAGAATTCATCCGGTTATTGTTTGTACTTAGAAATATATTCGACAAAAGTTCTATGAGTCCTTTTTCGATGTTGTCTTTCACATTATTCCGTGAAAAAAGTCATGGGATGAAAATGTTCTATTGTTTGTGGGAACATGAACCAAATTTCAGAGACACGACTTCAGTGACTTTTATACGCTTAATAATCTTCTGTAATCTGCGTTTGTAATTAAATTTGTCAAGATGTTTGAGCTACTGTATATGAGGGGCAGTTTTTGCATCTTTCTTTACTAGCAGCTTCAACAAGTCGTTTTAGAACTATGTTGCCAAAATTACCAAAGTAACAATCTTTGATCCGGTACATACATACTCTCATCTATTCAATGCCGCGTTTCGTCTTTCATTTAGTTATATGGTTACAGTCTCTTGAATTTGGTTAGTTTTAGACACTTGCCCTGAAAATTGTGGTCCCTTCTTTGTATGGTTACATTTCGATCCTCGACATGGTTAAGAAATTCATTCAAACTAAAGTGTGAAATCAATGACCAGATTTTTAAATTTGACCTCTATATGATCAGAGTTTCAACTTTGTAAATAAGAAATAGATTACGATATTTATAATTTACTATTTCAAAATGAAACTTCTTATACTGATTATGAGATAAATGTGGTTAAGGCTGAGGATGAAGGCAATGAAACAGACGATGCCGAGGCTGAGGATGATGAGGAAGCAGATTAAACTGATGTCAAGGTAAGAGTATGAAAGTATATATAGAGTTGTTGCTACCTTGTATCCAAATCACGATTTCTAATATCCCAATTTTATTTATTTTGTGCGGGATGAACTATAGAGCGGCTGCCCAGGAAGGTGAGCAGCAACATCTCGAGAAAATGGTGTATCAAGAATCATGAATTATGTCTTGTTCCTGTTCATCGGCTTGGAAGAGGCGCATTAGGTAACTTTTTGTTGTAGCCATTTTAACTGTACTGTAAACAACTATTGAATCTGGATAACATATGCTCATTTCTATTTTTTTCGTACTTCTCGACAGGAATTTTACTCTGTACAAAGACAAAGCTTGCAAAAACATGGCTTGCAGCCCCTTTTGCTGCTGCATTTGTTCCTTGTGGGCATCTAGTCTGTTGTCCAAGATGTGCTCTTTCAGTACTTGAGCGTGAAACGTCTCCTAAATGCCCTGTTTGTTGATAGGGTATCCGCAGTTCAGTCAGGATATACGAGTCTTGAGGTATCATTAGATTTTGGTTGCGAGATTTGAGTTTAGAAGTATAGTTGAATGAAAAAGGAATGTAGATATATGTTTGTGATGTTGTACATGTAGAAGAGGTGGAAATTTGGGCGGGTAGCAGGTTGGGGTAACGGGTCGGAACAGTCTTTTTCGGGCTGACCCGGGACATCATTTGTCTATAGTTGGTG
This sequence comes from Chrysanthemum seticuspe, assembly GCA_019973895.1. NCBI lineage: Eukaryota > Viridiplantae > Streptophyta > Magnoliopsida > Asterales > Asteraceae > Chrysanthemum > Chrysanthemum seticuspe. The sequence continues at coordinate 233,262,975 of BPTQ01000004.1, forward strand.
GTACAGAGATTGGACGAGGATTGTATGAGGTAAACGTTTAAGTACCAACAAAAAGAGATGAAGTGTTGGTGAGACCCTATGGGTTATTTGCCACAATTGAAGACTATGTTGGTGCAACCATAGCATGGCCTTGTCCCTTTATCTCGGTATGTCTTTGTTAATCTTGTGATACCAATAATTTTACTAACATGGAGCTTAATGCTTATACATGGGTGTTTATTTGTAGGTGGTCCGTGAGGATTGAGAGAGATGATGCATGATGACCACGGACTAAGCTTCTTGTTGCGTTAATGTATTGTTTAATCTTAACAGACTTTATGTTAGATTCTGTCTACCTTATTTATGTTTAGTGATTTTGTTATGACAATTGCTAATTTGAAATACAATTTCGTTTTATTCATTTAATATTTAGTTGATGTTTTATTCATATTGTAATAATAGAGTGTGCATGGTGAAAATAGCGTCCTATCATATGACTTGTCCGGACTTTGAAATTGTCCTATTAAACTTATTAACCGTCCTAACAATTAACTTAACATTGTAAAAGTGTCCTAATATGTTGTTATTAGGACGTTATTTAGGTTGTTAATAGACATTTTATACGACCAAAAAATTGGTTTCATAATCTTCCTTGAGATATTAGAACCCTTTTCTTGGTGCTAAAATAGCTATAATGTTATATGATAAGCGTCCTAACAATTATCTTTTAAGTACGCTTGTATGTGTATCAAAAGATTAAAATTAGGTAACAACGTTTTACAACATTGTAAAAGTGTCCTAATATGTTGTTATTAGGACGTTATTTGGTTGTTCATAGACGTATTATGAGACCATAAATTTGGTTTCATAATCGTATTTGGGATATTAGGACCCTTTTCTTGGTGTTAAAGTAACTATAAGGGTATATGATAACCGTCCTAAGAATTAACATTAAAGGACGCTTGTATGTGTATCAAAAGATTAAAAGTAGGTTACCACATGTTAGAACATTGGAAAAGTGTCCTAATATGGTTTTATTAGGACGCTATTTGTGTTGTTCATAGACATATAATACGACCATAAAATTGGTTTCATAAGGGTTAGGACGCTTTGGACCTATTACAACCGCCTTACATGAAACGCTTTCATCCTTGGTCCTATTAAATGAAAGGTCCTAAAAAGTACCATTTTATGACGCTTATGGGGGTCCTAAAAAGCCACTTTTCTTGTAGTGGCTTCAAGGTGTAACCCTAGTGATAAGCTAAGATCACTCGTATAATTCATCAATAATATTGGAGCTTAAGTTTTGTGTTTAATCTGTGTTTACATACAATACATAATATAATCCATCTTCTAAGTATTACTAAGTAAATTCCGCGTGCTTAATAATATCATACAAAATATCATTGACACAAGGTGTGTGTCTAGATCCATCACAAGCTCAGGACAGTGGAGCGGTTTTGGATGAAGAAGAGTTGTTGTTTCTTGCTGAGGGAAATGCCAAAACCTATGATGATGATGTGGATGAGCAGCCAATTCAGGAAATATGTCATAATCATCAAAATGCCTTTCAAGTTGCTGACTGTGATGCATTTGACTCTGATGTCGACGATGAACCTACTGCCCAGACAATCTTCATGGCTAGCATTTCACCAATGGTCTCTAGAAAGGTCTCATCACCACAACAGGTTGGTCCATCCAAAGATTCAATCTTTTCAGAGGTATTAAAACTATACGATGAAGTTGATGAGCAAAAGATACATAACGAAGTACAATCTCATGAAACTTATGAATCAGATATAGACAATATGGGTGATAGTAATATTGTCCCATATGACCAATATGTGATACAAAGTGAAAGCGAGATTGTACCAAGTGATGTATCTTCTGTAGTCAATGATGACTATGTTTATGATGAATACACTGCATGTGCTCCTGATGATTCTATTATCTCTGAACTGAATGCATATAAAGAACAAGTTGCTATTTATGAACAACGTGCTAAGTTTGAGTTAACTACCCGTGAGCTGGAAATGGATGACCAAATGCTTACAATTATTAGAAAAAGTAATGTTAGAGAAGAAGTGTTAAAACAAGAGTTAAACTCCTTACAAGAAAAGCTTTCTAAAATTGTTAAGCAAAAGCAAGAACTTCAAGATAATGTTAAAATGCTTAAACAAGAATTTAATGCTAACGAATCAAAACTTTTGAATGACTTTTCCAATATAAAAACTTTGAAAAATAAGCTTGAAAATAAGTTGTACGTACAAGGGAATACCATTCAGACTTCTCACATGATCACTAAGCACAGATTCTTAAGCGATAAGCATAGTATTCCCCTAGTAGAGGAGCCAAATCCCGAGTATTGTAAAAAGGCTAACGCTTTTCATCCGATTGTATATGATGGTAATGAGATCCTCAAGCCTATGCAAAAATCATCATGTATTGGAAGCACGGAAGAGGATAGAAAATTAGAAGATGCCTCTAGGGAGAAAATGGATAAGAAGCTAAAAGATCCTGAGTGTAAAAAGAAAAACATAACGATCAAACCCCATGATTACACTAAAGAGAATTGGATCTCTCTGAACATGTTTAAGCCTCAAACTCAATTAACCCCAGAACAAATTTTTTGGAAGAAAGATATGGATAAGCAAAAAGCTAAAGTACTTGTTGAAACAAACACTCCCCTTAGGAAAGTGCCTGCAGCTACTGTGTATCCTCCAAATACACCAATGCATTTAGTTCCTAGAACTATTTCCACTAATAGTAAGACCTTAATCAGCCTATATGTTGTGTATCAACTATTCGTTGATTTTGAGAAGACATGTAAGAAGATAATCACACCTACAAGGATAACTGAAAGGGAAAGGGGTTTTGAGCAAACTAAAGAATTTTATTTAACCGAGGTCATGCCTTTCTTTAAACAATTAAAAGGTCAATTTGAGAGTCTTCAAAAGGGGATAGACTCAGACATTAAAGGAATGGAAAAGGAATTTGATGCAATGATAGTTGAGGTCAATGATTATGAACGGGAACTCAAATATAATGAAATTGAAAGGAAGAATTTGCATATCTTAAATGAGAAGTTAGTATTAAGTTGTGTGGCTCAAGATGTGTTTTATACTGATACTAAGCATTCTAATACTGCTTCTCAATTTCATGAATTAACTGTTGCTTTGAAAGTTTCCCATGATCGTGTCATTGAGCTTGAAAACAAAAACTCAAAACTAAATGAGAAAATTGATCAGGATGATCACGATAATTTGGTAAAACACTTTTCTAAGCTAGAAGTTGAACATTTTGATTTGCAACTAAAATATCAACATCTCAAATATAATGAAATTGAAAGGAAGAATCTGCATATCTTAAATGAGAACTTAGTATTAAGTTGTGTGGCTCAAGATGTGTTTTATACTGTTACTAAGCATTCTATTACTGCTTCTCAATTTCATGAGTTAACTGTTGCTTTGAAAGTTTCCCATGATCGTGTCCTTGAGCTTGAAAACAAAAACTCAGAACTAAATGAGAAAATTGATCAGGATGATCACGATAATTTGGTAAAACACTTTTCTAAGCTAGAAGTTGAACATTTTGATTTGCAACTAAAATATCAACATCTCAAAGAAAATGTCAAAACCTCAAACATCAAGACATCCTCTAATTTTCCAGAGTTTGATGCACTTTTTGAAATAAACAAACGTGACGAACATATTCAAGCTCACTGTAACACGATTAGAAAGTTGAAAGCCCAAATTTCGCAATTAAAGGGTGAAAAGAACAATGTGACTGGCTCCCAAATGCCTCCTCCTTTAGATTCTCAATTTTCTCAAAACTTTCATCTTCAAAACATCATTAACGCATTACAACAAGAAAATGAGAGTTTTCTAGAAGAAAATGAAAAGGCCAAACGACATTTCAAAGAGTTATACGATTCAGTGAAAGTCACTCGTGACAAAAATAATGAAAAAATAACTTCATTACAAAAAGAAATTGAGAATCTGAGGAGTCAGGTAAAAGAGAAAATGCCACTTGTCTTTAATGAGAATGTTGCATCAAAGTCATCTGCAGACTCTAAATATACTGTGACTATTAAATACATTCATCCTCATCTTAGAAATAATGAACTTGTGTTTCATAACTATTTCTTTCACCTTAAAGACAGTCTAGAATGTCTCCGTGATATTGTAGAAGAGGATTTCATAAATAAGCCCCTTGATAGTGAAATTAGGTTTGCGTGCATTCAGGCCAAACGATCTCAGGAGCTGTTAGAATGTTTAAGAGCAACATGTCCTAAATCCTTATGTGAGAAAGATAAAGCTGTGATGCCTTGTTCCATGCCTAGTGCTAAGTATGCAACCCATTCTATGCCCAATATTAAGAAAGTGAATTTTAATGTGCCTTCAAGCAGCTCAGATCCCAGCACTTCTAAACCTGAATTGCAAAAAGTAGAAAAACCAACTAATGTTCCCATTCCCTCTACAGGAGTAGAAAGTGACACCAAAGCAAGCAGGTCAAAGCCTCAAGGCAACACAAAGAATGATAGGACCTTGCAAGCTAGGAATGTTCAGTGGAAGAAAGTAGAAGATCATCTTAGGGAGAATTTGAATAAAATGAATCGTGTTGATTCTAGTGTTAGCTCTAAGCATGCTATAATTAATGCGAATTCTGCTACTTTTGGCAATACATGTAATGATGATTGCTTGGTTTCTGTTACTAATCATGAATGTGGTGTGAATGATTTGATTAATGCTGTTAAATGCCCAGTTAAAATTGTTAATGCCAAAAATCAATCTAAGAAGGCTAGAAAGCAAAGGCGGAAGAAGGTTAGAAAACATTGAAAACCACAGGAAGAAAATTTAGTTATATAGGTTATCAATGGATACCTACTGGCCGCAAATTTAATCTTAATGAGTTGTGCCCTAAATTTTCTAAGTCAATGCCCATTTGGAAATGGATGCCCACTGGCAGAATTATACCTTTAAGAAGTGAACATGCTTTGAATATATCTACTGTTTCTACTAGCCCGACACCTACCACTAATGATTTTATTGACTCAGTTTTTGATATGGTTGTTCCAATATCTTTGTCTAACCAAGTGGAACCCATTATTACATGGGGTTCCCAATTATCCAGTTATCCATTCTTGTCTGTGTTCAAATGCAGATCGTTCAAATCGTTCTGTGGTACCTGGACTCAGGCTGCTCCAAGCATATGACTGGAGATCGCTCGCGGCTTATGAACTTCGTGAGTAAATTCATCGGGACTGTTAGATTCGGGAATGACCATTTTGGTGCAATTATGGGTTATGGAGACTATGTTGTTGGTGATATTGTAATCTCCAGGGTATATTATGTTGAAGGTCTTGGTCATAACTTGTTTTCTGTTGGACAATTTTGTGATTCCGATCTAGAGGTGGCTTTTAGAAAACATACTTGTTTCGTTAGAGAACTTGATGGTGTAGAACTTTTAAGAGGAACACGGGGTTCAAATCTATACACCATCTCTATCGAAGACATGATGAAGTCTTCTCCAATCTGCTTGTTGTCAAAGGCTTCGAAAACAAAGTCATGGTTATGGCATCGTTGTCTCAATCACTTGAACTCCGGCACCATTAATGATCTTTCCAGAAAGGACCTTGTAAGAGGCTTACCCAGATTAAAGTATGAAAAAGATCATCTTTGTTCTACATGCCAATTGGGAAAAAGCAGGAAATATGCCCACAAACCCAAACCTGCAAACTCAGTTATGGAAGTTTTTCATACCCTTCATATGGATTTGTGTGGACCAATGAGAGCGCAAACGATAAATGGGAAGAAATATACTTTAGTCGTTGTTGATGACTACTCTCGATTTACTTGGGTAAAGTTTTTGAGGACAAAGGATGAAACTCCAGATTTCATCATCAAACTTATCAAGCAGCTTCAGGTTCGATGATGAGTGTGTAAATACTCATCATTTTTGGTCAAATCTGAACTGCAAAACATTTAAAAACACTCAGAAATGCATCAAAATACTGAAAATACCCCAAAATTGTGTTTTATATGTTTTAAATGCAAAATGAGTAAAAACAGCTAAAAAACGAACAAAGTTTGCATAATTGGCAGTTTCAGTCCCCCAACTTTTAAAAAAATGGCAAAACAAGTCCCCGGGATTTTTAAAAATGGAAAATTATCTTTTATGGTCCTTGTACTAATGAAACTTGGCAAGATTGACCCTTGGAATAACTTTAAAAAATTGGCAGGTTCGGTCCTTGAGAATTCAAAAATTACACAGTTGGTCCTTGTGATAACTACTAAGCCAAAAGGATCCTTTTTTATTAATAATCCAAACCAAACAGAAATAAAAAATCCCTTCACCCTTTTTTCCCACCTGTTTTCCTGCTTACCCTCTACCCTTTTTCCTCCTCTTTTCCTGCTTTCTCTAAAACTGAAACACTCAACCACCTGCAACACTCCACCTACCCATTTACCCATCACCTCCCCACCCCCTGCAACAGAGAAAGAAGACAAAGAGACAAGGAGACTGCAGAAGCACGCTTGCCAGTCTTTTTGGCTTGATTATCTCACACGAAAAGGCACAAGAAAGAGAAGCACATCACAAGGATTGAAGGCCCCTTAGCTTCTCGTATAAATGTTGTAGCCATGTATAAGGCAACCTAGTTTTTAGTTTTAGATTTTGGAAAAACCCCTAGTTTAGTTTTAAAATTCAGTTTTTTGTTGTTTTAAATTCCAATTGTAGTGTTTTACTTTATTAATGAAAAAAGATTTTTTTTTCTCTTTTACCAATTCTGATTAACAGGAATTATTTGCTCATTGCTAAGTTTCATTGTGTGTTAAAGTCTCTTTTAAATTCCTAGTTCAGTTTTACAAAAAGAAAAGTCAACTTGTACCTGATTGTGGAGTCCTTATCTCAGCTTAAAAACAAGCTCCAAAAAAGCCACAGAGGCTGTTTTAGCCTGCAGGTCAGCAGGCCCTTTCTTCTTTCTTTTAGCTTATTAGGTTGTTAAACTTTCTTATTTAATAGTCTTTAGTTGATCTTAGGTTAGTAGGATAGAATAGATTTGTGTTAGCTTAATTGGTGTTAGCTTATTAGGTGCTTATTTGTAGGCTTTGAATGCTTATTTTCCCATTCTCTAGTTTAGGATTCCCTTTGTTTAAACTCTTGTGCCCACTGTTTATCCCTCGTCATTTTATCTTTTTCCAGTTAGGCCTAGCTTATTTTCATTCTTATTTGTTTTGTTCGGCCTTTTGTTCTTTTATAACCGCATTTCTGTTGCTTATTTGGTTCTCATAAAAGCTAAAGGACTATTTGGGTTGGGTTCTGTGACTGCATCAATTGGTATTTTCTTGTTTCATGCTTCTTTTTTTCATCATTGATATGTACTTGTAGCTTATTTATCCTTTGGCAGCCCACAAAACCAAACAGCCCTTTAACAATTCATTGGTTTGTTTTTAGGCTTCTTTTTTTTCTTATCTGCTAACTGCTCGTTTTCTAGTTTTGTAGTTTCTGTTTTTGTAAAAAAAAGGTTTTATTTTGATCCCATAGTTAGTTTGCAAAAAGAAAAAAAAAATAAATAAATAATAAGAAGCAAAAAGGATGTGCTGAGTTTCGAACTCAACACCTGCAGACCCACGACCACAACAGCACACAACAAACCCAACTGCCCTAGGGGATTTTGGATGTTTTAACTTACACAGGTTAATATTTAACTAACATTTCTATTTCATATCTAAAAAAAAATAAGGGGAAAATAAAGGTTGGAATGGGATTCGAACACCCGACCTCCTTCTGCATATGCCACGCCCCACAACACATGTCTATTACCAGCTGCTCTAGATACTCTCTTGTGTTAGGTTTTGCTTTATTAAATACTTAGAGTCATTTTCAGTTTTAATATTATTAGCTTAATTAGCTTTTTAAGTGCTTATTTCAAAACGCAGTAGGGTAGTTTCTTATTTTTCTTAAATCCAATATTACTTAAAGTATTTTCTATAATTTCCTCAGATTTTTATCAATTATTTTAGTATTTTTTTTAATTAAATTAGATTAAATTATTTTTTAATTCATAATAAATAAAATAAAAGTCGAAAAAATTCCCGGCTTTTTCCTAAAACTATTTTTAGTCATTTAGAATGTAGGAAAATTAGTTTTGCACTCATAGGACTTAAATTTCATCTTTTTCACTTTCGGGGCTCGGTGGGTTCCCGGTTTTTCGCGTTTTTGCATTTTAACACCCTAGGATGTAATTTAGCAATCGATTTTAAATATAGAAATAAAATGACTTCAAAGTCTTTGTTAGATTTAATTTCCTTAGTATAAATCAATCATAACCCTTTTCCTGTTCAATATTCACCCGATCACAGATTCGTTGTATTACAGTTTTCACACCTCGTTGGGACTTAACGACCCGGGGATACTCTGTACTCTCCTGGATAATTGCATTGCGTTCTCAAGTGATTGACTCTTGTTGACCATTCACCTGGTTAATTTGGGTTGACCGTTTGGGACCTATCAAATTTTGGCGCCGCTGCCGGGGAGGTGTGCTGCGTACTACGAATTTGAAGCATCAGTGTTGTTGAATATACATCCATCGTATATTTACCATCCTTGTTCATATTTTCTTATTATTATCATATAAAAACAAAACGGTTCCTGAAAACATTTTAAAATCAGTTTTCAACAAACACAAAAACCCAAAAAGATTTTCTTTCTTATATTTACAAAATGTTTATCCAAAAATCCAAAAATATCCATCTTTACCCTCTCACATCTTTGATTCTTCATCCCAAACCCTCTGTAAACCTTTGATTCTTTCCTATGTCGTATCCACACCATTTTGGTTGCCAATGGTGTGGTGGTCCTCATAATGGTGGGAATTGTCCCGACTGTAGCATGGTAGAATCAGGAGATGGGTCTGTCTATAACCAAGCTCCCTATCCTTACCATGACACATCTGATTCATTCTACCAGCCACCACATCATGAGATATTGACATATCTGTGTGAGTTTTGTGGAGGTCCTCACCAAGGATTTGAGTGTCAATCCGGAAACGCGTTTGTCTATGAACAGTTTTCGTGTAACACTCAGGACTTTGGAAATTACCAAATTCCATATTATTCACATGTCCAGCCACAACAATCATTTTGTTGCGAGTACTGTGGAGGTCCACATGTCAGCTAGGATTGTCAAACGGGGAATACATTTCCTTGTGACAATTTTGACACATCATTTCAAGACCAACCTCCACAGTACCAAATGATTCAAGCAACTCCTCATGAAACTACGACAGACCTTCTACTGAAGAGTCTGGAGTTATTAAAAGAACTTAAGGAGGAGTCGGCTATGTCGTTTCAAAACTCTCGTGAGGAATCTATGGCAGAATTACTTGCAAAAGAACGAGATGCTAGAAACGAAAAGAGCATGGAGGAATTACTTGTCGAAGAACAAGCAGCTAAAACACGTGCTATATTTCGCAATGCTGCTCTTCTCGATGAAGATGATGATGAAGTTACCCTTGATATTCGTCAATTTTGTACGGGTTCATCAAGTTCATCAGTTGAAATTCCTTCCATGAAAAATCAGGGAGAAAAGACTATGATGGAATTACTAGCAGAAGAACAAATGGAAATTGTAAAACATATGTATGCTAGTCCATCTCAACTCCCTCAGTCTGTTGTTATCACACCCGAAATTTCCACTCACTCTCTGAACATGGGGGACAAGCATCTGGACACTGTTCCTGAAAAGGAATCGGACGAATTCATAAAGTCTAGTGTTGAGAACCTTATCCCAATCCCGGGAGAGTCACAGGGAACTTCTGAGCATATGTGTGATTCTCTTTCCCCTCTTGAGTATTCTCTAGATCATTTTGAAATTTTCTCCGATTTTAGCGACGATTGTGCTTCTTATGGAAACATCGAGTATGTTGAGGCATCACTCCCACAGTCTGACCCTCTTCTTGAGGAGTTCACCGATGAACTCACTCACATCAGTCCACTTTCATCAGAAAGTAACGATGGTCTCTTTGATTTCGAAGCCGATCTGGGAGAGATTGAAAGTCTCCCTTATAATGATCGTTCACTCACTTCTTATCCCAACAGTCCAATAGAGAATGTTGATCACTTTGTTCCTTAAGCATTCAAAACAACTCTCACTAATCCTCTATTTGAATTCGACTCTGAATTCACTTTAATTTCTGAGAATCCACTCTTTGATACTCAGATTGAGGATAGTGATGAGTCTACAGTGGAACAAGAATTCACAGATTTACATCTTGTGATTGATTCTCTTCACGAGGAGTTCGCCGGTGAACTCACTCATATCATATCTCCGCCGGAGTATGATAACTTCCACTTTGATCATGACACACCCGGTATTTGTCTTGATCACGTGAGCTTAAATGATGAGATTCATAATTCTGAAATTATGGATTCTCCTATGGATGAAGATGAGTTAGTCATGATTTTCATCATGACTTTCTTTCTTTTCTTCACCTATCCCGTGACTTCTTCTCTTCTTCACTCATTCGGGAGTGAAGATACCATCTTTGACCCCGGCATTTCCACGTACCATTTGTGAGCCGGGTCTGTCTCTCTATATCTCATCGGTGTGGAACTTTCACGTGCTTCAAATGTTTATACAAACATTTTGAATGAAAGTCCGATGGAGATTGTCTCTTCCACTTACTTCCCCATGAACAAATTAATTCGGGGTCGAGTCAAGCTAGCGACTCGGTAATCAAAAACAGTAGTTAAACATGGGTTTTCACCCGTGTGTACCACCCTAGTGTGGGGGAGTTGCCCCCCGCTGTTGTATATAAAGTTTTCAAAAAAAAAATAAAAAATAAATAAATAAAATAATAATAAATAAAAATTCAAATAATGGCCATAGTATTTCCCTTTTACGTTCTATGTTTCGGCATAACCGCCGGTACTTTGAATATTGAGGGCAATATTCATTTCTAGTGTGGGGGGGAATTCTCACGAATTTTATCATATATATTACCACCCAATTCCCCCATTTTTGGCCAAAATTTTTTTTTGGAGTAAGTGTTTTGCACTTACTCAGATTACGGTTATCAGTCCGCCATGTCTAATAAACAAAAGGATTGGCTAATCCAGGAGCAAACGGCTCTTGGTAAAGATATCTCAAATTCGTTGACGGCTTGCAATTTGCCCAAAATTGTATGGTGTTCAGCTCACCATATCTTTAATTAGTAAAGAGTTGGCTAGCCCGCAAGTTTATGGCTTGTGGTAAAGGCAGTGGAAAAACCATAATTGGTAATCGACTCACCAAAGATATTTTATCTAAGAGTTGGCTAGTCCAGAAGCAAACGGCTTCTGGTAAAGACAAATCAAATCCGTTGGAAGCTGGTGATTTGCTCAAAATCATATGGTTATCAGTGTACCATAGTTCTTACTTGAAATGAAACATTTGGCTACTCCAGAAGTAATGGTTTTTGGTAAAGAGACTTAAATCCATTAAATTTTCATAAAAGATTGCTAGGGACTAGCAATGTTTTAGTGTGGGGGATTGATGAGTGTGTAAATACTCATCATTTTTGGTCAAATCTGAACTGCAAAACATTTAAAAACACTCAGAAATGCATCAAAATACTGAAAATACCCCAAAATTGTGTTTTATATGTTTTAAATGCAAAATGAGTAAAAACAGCTAAAAAACGAACAAAGTTTGCATAATTGGCAGTTTCAGTCCCCCAACTTTCAAAAAAATGGCAAAACAAGTCCCCGGGATTTTTAAAAATGGAAAATTATCTTTTATGGTCCTTGTACTAATGAAACTTGGCAAGATTGACCCTTGGAATAACTTTAAAAAATTGGCAGGTTCGGTCCTTGAGAATTCAGAAATTACACAGTTGGTCCTTGTGATAACTACTAAGCCAAAAGGATCCTTTTTTATTAATAATCCAAACCAAACAGAAATAAAAAATCCCTTCACCCCTTTTTCCCACCTGTTTTCCTGCTTACCCTCTACCCTTTTTCCTCCTCTTTTCCTGCTTTCTCTAAAACTGAAACACTCAACCACCTGCAACACTCCACCTACCCATTTACCCATCACCTCCCCACCCCCTGCAACAGAGAAAGAAGACAAAGAGACAAGGAGACTGCAGAAGCACGCTTGCCAGTCTTTTTGGCTTGATTATCTCACACGAAAAGGCACAAGAAAGAGAAGCACATCACAAAGATTGAAGGCCCCTTAGCTTCTCGTATAAATGTTGTAGCCATGTATAAGGCAACCTAGTTTTTAGTTTTAGATTTTGGAAAAACCCCTAGTTTAGTTTTAAAATTCAGTTTTTTGTTGTTTTAAATTCCAATTGTAGTGTTTTACTTTATTAATGAAAAAAGCTTTTTTTTCTCTTTTACCAATTCTGATTAACAGGCATTATTTGCTCATTGCTAAGTTTCATTGTGTGTTAAAGTCTCTTTTAAATTCCTAGTTCAGTTTTACAAAAAGAAAAGTCAACTTGTACCTGATTGTGGAGTCCTTATCTCAGCTTAAAAACAAGCTCCAAAAAAGCCACAGAGGCTGTTTTAGCCTGCAGGTCAGCAGGCCCTTTCTTCTTTCTTTTAGCTTATTAGGTTGTTAAACTTTCTTATTTAATAGTCTTTAGTTGATCTTAGGTTAGTAGGATAGAATAGATTTGTGTTAGCTTAATTGGTGTTAGCTTATTAGGTGCTTATTTGTAGGCTTTGAATGCTTATTTTCCCATTCTCTAGTTTAGGATTCCCTTTGTTTAAACTCTTGTGCCCACTGTTTATCCCTCGTCATTTTATCTTTTTCCAGTTAGGCCTAGCTTATTTTCATTCTTATTTGTTTTGTTCGGCCTTTTGTTCTTTTATAACCACATTTCTGTTGCTTATTTGGTTCTCACAAAAGCTAAAGGACTATTTGGGTTGGGTTCTGTGACTGCATCAATTGGTCTTTTCTTGTTTCATGCTTCTTTTTTTCATCATTGATATGTACTTGTAGCTTATTTATCCTTTGGCAGCCCACAAAACCAAACAGCCCTTTAACAATTCATTGGTTTGTTTTTAGGCTTCTTTTTTTTCTTATCTGCTAACTGCTCGTTTTCTAGTTTTGTAGTTTCTGTTTTTGTAAAAAAAAAGGTTTTATTTTGATCCCATAGTTAGTTTGCAAAAAGAAAAAAAAAATAAATAATAAGAAGCAAAAAGGATGTGCTGAGTTTCGAACTCAACACCTGCAGACCTACGACCACAACAGCACACAACAAACCCAACTGCCCTAGGGGCTTTTGGATGTTTTAACTTACACAGGTTAATATTTAACTAACATTTCTATTTCATATCTAAAAAAAATAAGTGGAAAATAAAGGTTGGGAAGGGATTCGAACACCCGACCTCCTTCTGCATATGCCACGCCCCACAACACATGTCTATTACCAGCTGCTCTAGATACTCTCTTGTGTTAGGTTTTGCTTTATTAAATACTTAGAGTCATTTTCAGTTTTAATATTATTAGCTTAATTAGCTTTTAAGTGCTTATTTCAAAACGCAGTAGGGTAGTTTCTTATTTTTCTTAAATCCAGTATCACTTAAAGTATTTTATATAATTTCCTCAGATTTTTATCAATTATTTTAGTATTTTTTTTAATTAAATTAGATTAAATTATTTTTTAATTCATAATAAATAAAATAAAAGTCAAAAAAATTCCCGGCTTTTTCCTAAAATTATTTTTAGTCATTTAGAATGTAGGAAAATTAGTTTTGCACTCATAGGACTTAAATTTCATCTTTTTCACTTTCGGGGCTCGGTGAGTTCCAGGTTTTTCGCGTTTTTGCATTTTAACACCCTAGGATGTAATTTAACAATCGATTTTAAATATAGAATTAAAATGACTTCAAAGTCTTTGTTAGATTTAATTTCCTTAGTATAAATCAATCATAACCCTTTTCCTGTTCAATATTCACCCGATCACAGATTCGTTGTATTACAGTTTTCACACCTCGTTGGGACATAACGACCCGGGGATACTCTGTACTCTCCTGGATAATTGCATTGCGTTCTCAAGTGATTGACTCTTGTTGACCATTCACCTGGTTAATTTGGGTTGACCGTTTGGGACCAATCATTCGACTTAACAAGACTGTTAGAATTATTCGAACAGACAATGGCACTGAGTTTGTTAACAAAGACCTAAGTCAATTTTATGAAAGCATTGGAATCAGTCATTAAAGAAGTGTTCCATGCACGCCTCAACAGAATGGTGTAGTTGAAAGACGAAATCGGACCCTTGTTGAAGTTGCAAGAACTATGCTAATTTATTCAAAGGTTCCAATGTTTCTTTGGGCTGAAGCCATTGCCACTGCTTGCTACACCCAAAATCGTTCCCTCATACACACCACTCATGCAAAAACTCCATACGAACTTGTTCATAAACGAAAACCTGATCTCTCCTACCTTCGTGTATTTGGTGCTTTGTGCTATCCGACGAATGACGGTCAAGATTTAGGAAAATAAAGAGCTAAGGCGGACATTGGAGTTTTTGTGGGTTATGCATCAAACAAGAAGGGTTACCGAATCTACAACAAAAGAACCCGAGATATCATGGAAACTATTCACGTCACGTTTGATGAGCTGTCTGGAAAATGGCTCTAGGACAATCAAGTTTTAGACCCGTATCACAACCTTCATCAAGTAGTCCCATTAGTTCTTCTCTTGTACAAAATCTCTCACCAGCAACTCCTTATGTACCTCCTTCAGAAGATGATTTGAAGAAATTGTTTGATCCAATGTTTTATGAACACTATGAGCCAATTGCTAATGATCTGTCAAATCCATCAACAGAGGCTGCTCCTATCCCTGTCAACGTAGATAACCCTTCAGTTTCTATGTCATTGAGTCAAGAAGCACCTGCTGCTGATCAATCTGTCTCATCATCAAATCCTCAATCATCAAGTGTACATCATGGAATTGTTTTTGGCACCTATGATGGAGATAATCCCTTTGCTATTCCTGAAGATGCTCCCTTTGAGAACATATTTGCTCCTGAACCATCATCAGAACCTTCTTCATCAGGAGAAAACGACTCTGCTACTTCAGTTCCTCAACAACAACCACATGAACACCTTAGAAAATGGACGCATGACCATCCATTAGACAACATCATTGTTAACCCCTCTCGTCCAGTATCCACTCGTAAATAACTTGCAACTTATGCCTTATGGTGCTTCTTCAACTCCGTACTCTCTAAGATCGAACCAAAAGACGTTAAAACTGCCATGAATGAAGACAGTTGGTTCAATACCATGCAAGAAGAAATTCATGAGTTTGATCGACTAGATGTATGGGAATTAGTACATGCTCCTGACTGTGCTATGAACATTGCTCTAAAGTGGATATTCAAAGTAAAACTTGATGAGCATGGTGATGTGTTAAAGAACAAGGCTCGATTGGTTGCAAAAGGATACCGTCAAGAGGAGGGTATTGACTTTGAAGAATCATTTGCTCCAGTTGCACGTATCAAGGCAATCAGAATCTTCCTGGCTAATGCTGCAAGTAAGAAGATGTTAGTCTATCAGATGGATGTAAAGACAGCTTTTCTTAATGGAGATCTTAAAGAAGTCGTATACGTCAGCCAACCTGAAGGTTTTGTGAATCTAGAACATCCTACTCATGTCTATCGCTAGAAGAAGGCTCTTTACGGTTTGAAGCAAGCTCCAAGGGCATGGTACGATACGCTATCAAAGTTTCTTCTATCTACTGGATTCAGCAAAGGAGCAGTTGATCTGACATTGTTCACCAGAAAGTCAGGCAAACCCTTAATTCAAGTTAAAATCTATGTTGATGATATTATTTTTGCCTCGAGTGACCCCAATGAATGTGACCGTTTTTCTAAGGAGTTGGGCTCCAAATTTCAAATGTCAAATGATGGGACAAATGTCATTTTTCTTGGGATTACAAATTTCACAAAGTCCCAGGAGGCATTTTTATCAATCAATCTAAATATGCTAATGAGATTTTAAAGAAATTTGGATTTGATTCTTGTGACCCTGTTGACACTCCCATGGTGGAGCGTAATAAACTGGATGAGGACCTCTCAGGGATCATGGTAGACCAGACTAATTATCGTAGTATGATTGGGTCCCTGATGTACCTTACTGCCAGTAGACCCGACATTCTGTTCGCTGTATGCATGTGTGCTAGATACCAGGCTAAGCCTACCAAAAAGCACCTTGAAGCGGTTAAACGGGTCTTTCGGTATCTCCAAGGAACCATCAACATGGGAATTTGGTACCCCGAAGGACACCGGTATGTCACTAACAGCCTATGCAGATGCTGACCATGCAGGATGTCAAGATACACGTCGAACCACGTCTGGAGGTGCTCAGCTTTTGGGTGATAAGCTCGTGAGCTGGTCTTCAAAGAAACAAATGTGTACTTCTATATCCTCTACAGAGGCTGAATACATAGCCATGTCATCTTGTTGGGCTAAAATCCTATGAATGAGATCTCAATTATCTGACTATGGCTTTGAATTCAACAAAATCCCTCTGTACTGTGATAACAAAAGGGCCATTGCTCTCTCATGCAACATCGTTCAACATTCAAGAGCAAAGCATATCGACATTCGACATCATTTCATCAGGGAGCAAGTGGAGAACGGTGTGGTGGAACTGTATTTTGTGAGGACTGAATACCAGTTAGCAGAAATCTTCACCAAAGCTCTTCCTAGAGAACGTTTTGAGTTTATCCTCCCACGACTTGGTCTAAAGAGTCTACAACCGGAAACACTCAAACGTCTTCAAGAGGAAGACGAGGAGTAAAAGTTTTTCTTCATCCATCTCTTGTAAATATCTTTTCAAAAAGAAAAATACAAAATTATAAAACCCTCAAAAGAAAATAGAAAAATATAAAATTTCAAAAATCCATAAAAATCGGAAAATCTTTGAAAAAGCTAAAAATATTTTTCTCATCCTTTCCATTATTCGATTTCATCTACGGTCTTTATGTTGTCATTCAAAGAGTGACACGGGTCTTTAGATGAAGTTCGATTATACATATTAAAAAAAATAAAAAATGAGAGAATGTAAAACAAAAGGCTTATAGTCATTTCTGTCTATAACCCGTTTTTAAAGAAAGAACAGAGCCATGCTTTATCTTATTTTTTAAATCTCATGCTCTGATTCTTAAACCTAATGTTTGTCACTAAAAGGACAAATGTTTCCTTCCCAAATATTTTTCCTTCTATAAATTCTTCTGAAAAATATTTGTTAACTAATGAAAACTAATAGCTTTGAAAAATAACTCGGACTCAATTTTTGAAAATCATCTGGACTTGACATTTGTCAAAATCTCTATCTCTCAATCAACAACTTATGTCATTTATTGAGGGGGAGAATGATTTCAATTAAATCAAAAGGTTATTTGTCATACAATAGGTTCAGACCAAGGCTTATTTCATGTTTTCAAAAGATATTCAAGCATGTTTAATCGTTGGAGTTTAAAGTCTCAAATTTGATCCTTATCGGTTAAATGTTTTCACAAGCAAGTCACAATTCTCCTCAAAAGCTTTCAAAAGCAATTTAAATCTATAGAGATCACAAATCTCAAATGATTTGAAAATTGTGAGCGGGGGAGAATCTGTGATTTAAATTGGATTTAAACTAATAATTCGATAAATGGTTTTATTGTGATTTACAAGCTCTCCTCCCTACATGTGCCAAACGATTTCAAATTTTCCATGCACCTGTTGAGGGGGAGAATCTATATCAAACCAAAAAGGATTAAAACGTGATTAATTTGTTTCAATGTGCATTTTTCCCTTATATGTGCAAAACACTTTCGAATCTCGATGCACATGTTGAGGGGAAGCTCATTTTCTAAAATATCAAAAACAATTCAGGTACAAAATGCTTTGATAATATATCATAGGTATCTGGATTGATTTTTCAAATGGTTTTCAATTGGTTCCAATGGCAGATGAACAATACCAAAAAGACCGACCAAATTTACTTTATGTATGGTGATATAAGGATGGTTAGGTTAGGTATTCGTTCCCACGATACCGCCAGAGCCGGAGGGATCTACCCAGGGAAAATCCACTAGATAGTGTAGAAGTCCTTAGGTATGATGAAAAAAGGAGAAAAGTGAGAAACGGGAAGTGTGCGGACTGAGGCTGAGCTAGTACTGGAATAAACCCAACAAGGATCTAGTTATGAAGTCTCGGTAAGCACTGAAGGGGTTGAAGAATGAAAAAGAATTGAATGAGAAAAGGGTGAAAAGAAATAGCCCTCCATTATTTCAACCTTAGGGCAGAAACCGGGTTCAATACATATGCTACTGGTGGTTACCAAGGTAACACTGGTATTGAAGATGAGACGTCATGGACCCAGTGACACACTGCACTACAAATTCCCAAGCTACTCAAGTTTCTCTTAAAAGGACTTGTTTCATTCTCACGTGGAACCTACATTATCTATCGACTTTCTCTTAGAGATAGTTGATATTGAAGAAGGAGACCCTCTCCCTAGTCTCCGGCATAGGAACCAAATGTGCACTATTGAGTCTAGAGCCAAGAGATCATCTAATAAATCTCATTAGGACACTGTCAATGAAGACTCTCTGTTTCACACAATGTGGAAAGAGATATTATATCTTAAGAGTCCTATGCATTATCCTTGTGGTATTGCCAGAACATCTGAGTGATATGCAAACATATTCACAATGAAGATGGAAAGCCTTCTAGAGCCAACATCAAACAAGCTCTTGGTAGGTGGCATGTGAGATCTATCCAATAGATCAACCATGTGACAACTGAACAGAAACAATGGGGCGATTCAAAATCATGAATCAATCCTGGTTCAGGTTATGGATTGACGGATACCTTTGAAAAACCGGTCGTTGTGCTAAAAATTCTTTTCTCTAGCACATCGACTGTGTATTAATATTTCAAAAATAAAAAGGTATTTATGATTGATAATTGATTTTCCTTACAACCTTCGTTGTATTGCAAAAACACTTTATTAAGCAGTACACGATTGTTTTTTCAAATCTCTTTTCATCAATCAGTGAATCTCAAATTCGCTGGTTCACTCACTCCGTGTTGTCTTCTTTGAGATGTTCCGGTTAGAGAACAGCTAGAGCAGCTGCGAAACCCTGTCAATGAGATTCTTTGAAATTATACATGATCACAGGCAGTACTTATACTGATCAACGGGGAACCGTGGGTCGTGTACCTCAATTCAACGAAAGTGATCAAAGACACTTTCGTGCGCTTTATTGCTAACTGTTGTATGCAGGTACACCCAACATTTTTCAGCTGATCAGAATGGAGAAGATCAATCCATAGCCGCATGCTCACACAACACATTCATTTCAAAAGATATCATGATAAGTGCATCAACGACTCTGATATTTTCACTCCATGCTTCTGCTACGCTGCTGCAAATATCATGAATCATCTAAAGCTTCCGCTACTCTAATGAGAAGATATCATGATCCAGAATGTGAGCATGTCGGTCCAAAAGTCACAACATCACATAATGTCAACACTACAAAGGAAGAGTCAGAGATATATGGTAGCTGATGATCTCAAAGCTGGCTCAAAACTCATTATCACGTGGATCAGTTAAAGACCTCCACTCAGATTAACCAAACATGCAAAACATGAAGAATCAAAGACTACGGGATAAAGAGCAAAGAACTTTAACAAGAATCCAAGAACAATCTTAATGTAATATCTGTTTGTATTCAATGTAATTTGATGTGACCTCCCTTAGGGGGAGATTGTTAGGATTTAGTAAATCCAGTTATTAAAGTGTCGGTCACCTCAAGTATATGTAATCATTAGAAAGCTCGTAGTCGTAGTTATTTAATGTTAGTTAGTATTTAGTTTAGTAACACCGTGGAGGACGGACGGGTCTTTACCCACTGTATGCCTGATCCACAGCCCTAGGTGGCGTTTATGTATGATACTATAAATACCCTCTACCTCCTAAGGTAGAGGGTTGGAGCTCATAATAATACTTTTACTTTCTGTCACTAAAGTTCCCAAACCTCTTAAATTTCTCTCTCTAAAAACCTTAAATATACGCCTAAAACAAACATGGTTTGATGTGTTTGTGAAATCCAATATGTTACATGAACACACAGCTTAAAACTAGGAGAGACCCTAAGTATCCCGGTGGGGTTCGCAATTTTGTTGGAAGGGTAAAGGATGTACACATCTTTTTTGTGAATTTCACCTACTTAGTAGATTTTATGATCCTAGAATATGTAAGATGTGTCATCGACTATAGCTTGTCTCATGTCGTGTTAGGAAAATCGTTTTTTGAAAAATCTAAGCTAAGCTATAACAAATCTGAAGGAACGGTAAGATTTTCGGAAGGGAGGGATGAAATTACATATAGGATGCCTTGGAAAGTAATCGAATTTGGTCCTCTATCCTACTTTGAAAGGGATAACCTTGAAGCCTTTGAGGAAAAGAGCAAAGAGGATATATAAAAAGGCATGGACTTTATGTAGGAGAAAAGGATGTGAAAAATTAGAAGGGGGGGTTGAATAGTTTTACCGATTTTAATTTAAGTTTCAAAGATTTAGATTCAATCTTATGTGAATTATTATGGATGAATAAATAGTACCAAACAATAAATAAAGTAAGTAAAGAATGAAAGTAAAGTAAAGGATAGAAAGTAGCGACACTAGTGATTTATAGTGGTTCGGCTACAAGGACACCTTCCTTGCCCTACTCCACTCCCCGAGTACCCCACTCGAGAGTTCAAGCACTATGTCAACAAGCTCCTTCAAATTGGCGGAGAAGCCTCACAACATCGCTTACACTTTTTCTGGTACAAAGCTAACTACCGAGTTCTTCCACGAGGTAGAACTAAAACTTTACACAACTATTACGCAACAACTATGTAAAATATGAAATTCAAGATATGCTACTGAAATGTTATGGATGGACAAATCAATCAAGGACCATTTGCTTGGATGACTTGTAGAGTAGCATGATCTTGCCTTCATGAAGGACCTAAAAGAGATTCACAACAAAAGATAGAAGAACTACAAGAATGATCAAGCGATCAGAGGTTGGGATAGTGAGATAATATATGAGAGAGTTGTAAGAATAAGGGTGAGAAACAATGAAGAAATGGCTCACTATTTATAGGCAAAAATGCCTTCTGTTCCACGATTCCTGCGGATCCCTTACCAAAGTGATTCGGCCAGTGCAATTCCAGGGATCTAGCTGTCTGGGTCAGCTTAGTCCGGATTTTGGGTTGCAAATCGGGTTATAGGTTATGGGTTATGAACCATTGGTCATGGACTTTGGGTCATGGGTACCCAACAAGATACATTGTATCTGGACAATGGGTCATCGGTCTTGGGTCATAGGTCATGGACATTGGGTCATGGGTCATGAATAATACCCAACATGATTTCATGCACGATGTCATGCAATGGTTCATGGGTTACGGATTTAGCTCCATGGGTATGGGGCATGGGTCATGGATATTACCCAACCTATTACATATTTTATTTCAACATTTATGTAAATGTCCAAATGTATATACTTTGCAAAACAACATGTATTCTTAGAATTTTACTTATGATAACTTTATATTTGTTATCAACAAAACTTAACGAGATCGCTAAATATAAACAAATGTTTTTATGGTTTATTTGTATTAACAATCTCCCCTTTTTGTTGATGACAAAACATAAAGTTATGGTGAGTAAAACTGAAGATTAGATGTATGTTTTGAAAGTGTATGTAAGTTTTAGTCTCTTCTCTCCCTTTTTGTCGAACCAAAAAGTGTGTTGAGTAAAGAAATAAATGGTGGAAAAAAATGATCCACAAAGCACTAACTCCCCCTTTGATGGTAGCTCCCCCTAGAATAGGGCATCAAGTGAGACATAGAAAGATACTTACAAAAAATGTTAGTGATAACATATAATATAAACATATGGAGGACAAGAGAAAAGAGAGAAGGCCAAGGTACGTAAACAAATCCTTGTAATAAAACATCCAAATGTAGTGGTATATGTGCCACATACAATTGTAAAAGTAAGAACAAGGGTTTGTTCTTTCTAAAGACCAAAAAAAAATATAGAAAAAAAATATTATTATCGTTCCTTCCATGCTTAAATAGGGTATAATGGTGGAAGTTTTGGTGAGCGATAATGTTAATGCGATCAAGGATATGGTTGGGAATAAATCATAATTCGTCCCTAATCTCTAGTGCGAGATCCCTAGTGGATTGGCAATGTTCACAAAAGAGATGATGAGGGAGATGTGGGTGGATGTCATCCAGCCAAGTTTGATTTTTGGAGTGCGGATTAGGTGGTGGAAATGTTGGTAAGTATGGATCTAAGTCCATGATATTGGTGATTGGTAGTGTAGAGAACCTAGATGTTCTTGTAAGGTGATGGGTGGTAGAGGTGGTGGATTTTCAAGCTCATTGAAAAGAGCATTTGGAGATGTAGGAGGTGTAGAAAAGACTAGCTATTTTGGGTTTATATTTGAGACTAGAGGTGGTGTAGATTTTTATGGTTGAGTTGGAGTGGGTGGTGGACTAGATAAAGGTATCGGAGAGGTTTTGGAGTCCTAAGTAGTTCTGCTAGAGTGATTTGAGAGTCAATTTGAGACTCGGTTGGAGAGTGTGGAGGTGAGTTTTGAGGAGATGGTGGAGGTGCTACATTGTAGCCATTTAGTGGTGATAGAGTAGTTGGTGAGGAACTGTTTGACAAAGGTTTCACCAAGCAACAAGGCCAGATACTAATTTGAGTGGTTTTCCTAGCTTAGGGTGGTGGTGGTATTACGGAAGGTGGTAGGATAAAGTTACGAATTTCATGAAAAAGGTTGTTTTCACTAGAAAGTTCATCATTGTTTGGAGATCTTTTGGAAGTCATGATGATATTTGTTTGTGAGGTTGAGAGTGGTGGATATGCAAGCATTTTGAAACCTTATTTATAGGACAAGAAATGCATTGCAATGAATGCTAAAACCACAAAAATGGACCATAATCTAATGATTAGATATAAAATTAAAGCAAGTGATCATGAGAGCACAAGCATTAAGGAAAATACTCAGTAATGATAAAAATAAAATGTTGAGAATTTGAAATTTTCAAGCCAAAATAGTAAAAAGAGGTTACAAAAACAGCTTCTGTTATCCAGTCCCCAAGGATCCGTCCCTTTAGGGATCCGTCCTACGTTAAGGCAGGGATCTCTTTAGTGTGCATGTTATATTAGACAAGAAGATGAAGTACATGATGGAAGCAACACTTATTCTTGCTCAATCATCTTGGAGGAGGATTTTATCGCAACTCTACGCATATCCTACTGAGCTAATCAGGGGAGTATTAGTTTCTCTCTTTTATTTACCTTCCTTTATCATAACTTTGATACTTTCAGGGAATATTGGAGACAATGTTCAGTTTAAGTGTAGGGAGGAAGAATAAAACGGGAACTTAGAAACTATTCACTCAATTGATTTTTGTTTTGTCCTAGGTAAATTTTGTAATAAAATATGAGAAATATTTGTTAGGGTAATTTTAGCACCAAATTTAAATTTTTTTATGGCATTTATGAGTAAAACTTTAGTCTTAATAAAGCGTCTCATGGATAGAAATTATATGACTAGCATAAAAACCGTATACCACTCAAATTCCACCTAAAAAATGTGAGGTTCGCCCCTAGATCTTTAGGAATAAAAGCATTCATCTTTAATGCTTAGTGAGTGTATCGGTAGTATAATAGATTCTAGAACTTGTTTTGTGGTGCATTCTGAGATCGCTAGTGAGACTACATTCGTGTAGTTAGGATTAACTAAATGATAAGAGGCTTTAGGATAACCCTTGTTTTAAAGCTGTAATTTAATTACGTCATCTACATCTGTTGAGTAATTTTCACCACACCCTAACGATGTACTCATCTTTAGTACATGATACCCCTAGTTAACCCCTCAGAGCCTATCGTCTCGCGGTTCTTGTGATGTTCCGGTTTCCGGAATATCAATGAAGAGAATTGTTTACAATCCACCTCCAAATGTTACACCCAAATTGCCTTAGCCCACCTTGTATGCACTCATCTTTAGAGCATTATTGTAATAATTGTTTAAACCCTTAGTTCAATTATCTAATTACTTGCATGGTTGCTAAGTCGAGTCATATCCTTTGTATACAGTTTTGGAACGATTGGGACTCATGGGTTAAAGTAGTATTTTATGGAGTAACGGGAAGGAACGATAAATTCAATTTCCCTTTGTCTACGTAATTAAGTACTCCAAATGTTTTGATTTTTTCAAATCGGGTCTGTGGAAAACTAGAAAGGGGGGGGGGTTGAATAGTTTTGCCGATTTTAAGTTAGTTTCAAAAACTTTAGATTCGATATTATGTGAAATCGTATGGATGAAGAATAAGTATAGATCTAATGGTAATGCAACTAAATAAAGTAAAGTAAAGGATAGAAATGACACAACCGATTTATAGTGGTTCGGCTACAAGGACACCTTCCTTGCCCTACTCCACTCCCCGAGTCACCTACTCGAGAGTTCAAGCACTATGTCAACAAACTCCTTCAACTTGGCGGAGAAGCCTTCACAATGTTGCTTACACCTTTTTCCGGTACAAAGCTAAATACCGAGTTCGTAACACGGTGGACCAAACCAACACGACTATTACACAGCAACTATGTGAAATATCAAATACAAGATCTTTGCTATAGAAATCTTGCGGAGGAACAAATCAATCAAGGACCCCTTGCTTGGATGACTTGTAGAATGCTCGTGATCTCGCCTTAGAGAAGGACCTATATGATAATCACTAAAGAAAGAAAGAAGAACAAGTCTCTAGATCAAGTGATCTTTTGTTAAAAGAGAATGAGAGTATATAAGAGAATTAGTAAGAAGAGGGGTGAGTTAGAATGAAGAAATGGCTCTCTATTTATAGGCAAAACTTGCCACTGTTCCCCGGATCCCACGGATCCCTCCCTCAAGGGATCCGTCTAGTGTAAAACTAGGGATCTGTGGGATGCTCCTCTTTGCCCATGGGTTTTTTGGTTATGGGTCATGGGTTATGGGTTGGTTCATGGGTATTTCTTTAGAAACAATGTATCTAATGAGTACAATGTATCTAGTCAAGTGGGTATGGGTCAATACCATGGGTTATGGATATGATCCATGGGTTGTGATTTTTACCCATCTTAATAAACTATTACAACAAATGATTTATTACAACAATTGTATTAAATGGCTATATGTAAATGCTTTACAAAAATAACATGTATCCTTATAATTGTACTTAAGATAACATTATATTTGTTATCAACAAAACACAAAGAGATCGCAAAATATTAATAAACGTTTTTACGGTTTATTTGTATTAACAATCTCCCCTTTTTTGTTGATGACAAAACATAATGTTATGATGAGTAAAACTTAAGATTAGATGTATGTTTTGAAAGCCCTAAGTTTTACTTCTTCTCCCCCTTTTTGTCGAAACAAAAAGTTAACCCCATCGAAGAAATAAAATGTGGAAAAATAGTCCACGTATCTTTTACTCCCCCTTGACGGTAGCTCCCCCTAGTTTGGGGCGTCAAGTGAAGAAAAAATAAAAAATCCTACAAAGAAAAGGTTAGTAGTAACATGCATAAATAATCTTGTGATTGACGAGAATTAAGATTGGTAGCCAAGGTATGTAAACAAGGCATTGTAATAAAACAACAAAATGTAGTGGTATTTATGCCACATACAAGCATTTAAAAGTAAGAACAAGACTTGTTCTTAAAAATGACTTTAAAAGAAAAAAATAGAAAATAGTAATAATGATTCCTTCCATGCTTGCATAAGGTTATAGATGGAGGTTTTGGTGAGTGATGATATTGATGTGATCAAGAATGAGGTTGAGTATGAATCGCATTTCTTCCCTAACTTCTATTGCAATATCCCTGGTGGATTGGCAATGTTCACAATGCAAGTGATGTGGGTGATGAGTGCGGAAATTTTTCGGGTTGTATTGATTTGCGGAAGATGTGGTGGAAAAATAAGAAAATATGGATCAAAGTCCGGAATGTTTGGAAGTGGTGGTGGAAAAGAACCTAGATGTTCTTGTTGCTCAATGGGAGCTAAGGGTGGTGAGGTTTCAAGGTCTTTGAAAATTGTGTTTGGAGAAGTGGGAGGTGTCAAAAAGGCTATTTCTTTTTGTTTTGATTGTTGAGATCTTATTGGGGTTTTAAGGAGTTCCAAAAGAGTGACTTTAGTTGGTGAGTTGATGGGTGATGAAGTTGGTGTACTTGTTGGTGATGAAGGAGGTGCTATAATGGAAGCATCTTGTGGTGAGTTAGTTGTTGGTGATGAGCCATTCGATGATGGTTTTGCCAAGAAACAAGGCCGGATGCTAATCCGTGTGGATATCCTAGATTTTAATTGTGGTATTTTGGAAGGTGGTAGGACAAAGGTTTGGATTTCTTGAAATGGATTGTTTGCATTAGGTGATTCATCTAAGTTGGAAGATCTTTTGGAAGACATGGTGGTGTTTGTTTGTGAGGATGAGATGAATAGTAAGCAATGTTGGGAATCCTGCTTATAGAAAAGAAATTATGCATTGCAATAAATGCTTGACCCAAAATATGGATTAAAATCTAATGATTAGATTTGAATTTAAGGCATGTGATCATGAGATAACAAGCATTAAATCACATACTCCAAAGCAAAGTGAGAAAAATAGAAGTTAAAAATAGCTTCTGTCTCATGGATCCCACAGATCCTTCCTTTGAGGGATCCGTCCAGCATTAAGGCTGGGATCCGTGCTACTGGTGATTCAGGCAGTTTAAAAATTTTCTTTTGGAAACATTTTTTCCTAGTGTGTGCCTATATGCAAACTATTTGGAGTTGCGGTTATCTCGACTCCTAAAAGGTAAAGAAAAATAGACTAGAAGTGAAAAAACATACTATTATGTGAGATAACCCGAGTGCTCCTAATTCATTGTTGCTTAAATGAATGTACCCGAAAACACATATTAGTTATGTGTCCTCTTTAGCATTCAAAAGACATGAGATGCAATGAAAATGGATTTTTACTTTGTATTAATAATGAAAAAGCGATTTGTCCTAGACGTGAGAGATTGCTTTTGTAAAATTGATACGGGAAGAGGTATCATTTTTAGAAAACTTTTTGAAAGGAGATTTCTATGTGCGAAAAAACGTTTTATCCTTTGAAAAGAAGATGTGTATGTAATTATGTGTTTGCAACTTGTACTTATTTTGAAAGAAAATAAGAAAAACTATTTATATATATAATAAAAGAAGGTTTTTTTGAAACTTGACAGCTAATTAAAGCCACGTGTACACAGTTCCACGTCACAAAAGCCACGTCACTATTACCAGGTGTAAAAGCCAGTCAAATGAAGAACTTCATTCTTAATTACAAAGAGATCAGTTACACATTCCTTCAATTTCGTTTAAAACTTTCATTCGTTTTCTCAATTTTAAGTAATGATAAAGAGTTGACATTAAAAAACCTCCATATCAACTCGAATCCTTTCCATGTATATCCTTAATTTTGAAACTCAGTATTGTCTACATGATCTTCATTCTCGATATCTTTTGTATTTATGTATCTTCATTTCAATTTCGCACTTTAGGTGTTTGATTCTGTTTTGTGTATTTGTGATTTAGACAAGTAATTACGCCTTCTGTGTTTGTAGCAGGTAAACCATTGTTGACGTGCTATCAAGGTGTTTATTTACAATCCAATGACTTATTTGATATAAATATTTTTTGCTTTGTTGATATTATCTAATTGGAAAGCGATGTGATTATTTGTATATCTCAATTAATCATATTTTATGTGTTAATGATTGCAGACATCGTGAAAAAACCGGTTCTCGATGAAGTGCTCACAAGTGTTTGATCAAATGCCTCAAAGAAATATCTATCAAGGTATCATGGAAAAACCAATTTTGAATTATGCCTCATCTTTGAAAGGTTTCAAAGTACACACGTACACTTTTGATTATTGAAACTTGTTAGTTCATTACTAATTATCATTTTTTCCTTTAAAGGCAAAAGAAAAGCTTTTCATTTATCATAGTAACAGCCAAATTGTATGTGTTTCTTGATTGGCCTAACTCCAAGTCCTTCAATTCCTTATCATAAAAACTAAGGTTTTGATTATGGATCAATTATTGATTTCCGGTTAAAAATGTAACAAGTTTTTCATAGCAGTTAGTGAACTAAAATGCTTATGTTTGCTAATGAACTAAAAGTATGTTTATCAATGTTTGTTACAAAGTATTTCTTAATAGTTCTATTTATGAATATAACTGAAACTTACAAAATGTGCCACTTTGTTATGCTAAATCTTAGTATCTAACAAGTTCTTACAAAATGTGCCACTTTGTTATGGGCAACTACATAATTTTAGAGCTGGAATTTTTTACAAATAACAATTTTCTTTGAATTTCTTACTGCATGTTGAAAACATTCCATGGGATCAAGGAAGCTTGTAAAATGCTAACTCATACTATGAGTAAGGTGCACGTAAGTGGCTAATGATTAGAGGTTAAATTTTTTGCAGCCTGGTATGACGTTAAACGAGTTTGGTTCAATTGCAACGAGTTGAGTTGGGTTGACACCCCATAAATTGTTTAGCATGAAAACCAATATAACATCGTACTTATATCTATATGTGAGAGAGTTGTAATGGCATTTTTTCTTTGTTATTCTTTCTTGTTAGATGTATCAGGTGATGTTTGGTAGAATTAGGTAGTGAGGAAGGTGATGATTTGGTCTTGTAATGGCATATATACACTTATACTAATGCTTTTGGTTTTATTTGCAAGGTATCCTCACTTCACTTCCAAAAGGTCATGCCATTCACCGCAAATACTAGAGCTTGATTGCTTGAATTGAAAGTGACGTTCTATGATGCTTACATCATCAACTTAGTAGATCCATTTCCTTCAAATGAGAGTACGACTCTGCCTAATCTTTATTCATGTGTGAATCGATAAAAAATTGTCGTTGTTTATCCGTTGAAAAGGCTGAACAAATTGTGCCATCATTGCATCGTTATGAAGCATCATTGTGCAACTTTAAAGCAATGTAATTTAAAGAAGCCGGTGTGATTTAAGTTTCAAATATAGGTCAACCTACAAGTTATATATAGTGTACAACAAATCCTAAATTATTCTTTCGTTATCTCTTCATTTTAAACGTATCTTTAGGTACCTTTCCTCATTAGACACTAAAAATGTTTAGCTAATTGATTGCAAACAACTATTTGAAGGGTTTTTTTTTTCCTATAATTGGTAGACTTTCTTTTGCAAGGATCGGCGAACTTTACCTTTTTATTTTTTTTCTTTTAAGTTTCTTTTTTATCACCGAACTTAATATAAGCTACCCGTGATTTATCACGGGTTTATAAGCTAGTGAGTTATAAGTGAAAGACTTATCTTGGGTTTTGAAAATTCCCGTATTGCTTGTGAGTTGTGCGTGAAATAGAGATCCTAGACTCAGAAAGAAGAAGGCTAGTGTTTACATACCTTGTAGAGTTAAAAAACAAATTACGACGATTGTTCCATGAGACCAAGACCAAGACGAAGTAGGTTGAATTGTTCCCGCTTCAACGGTTTGGTGAGGACGTCGGCTATGTTGTCTTCGGACGCTACCTTCTCAATAGAGATGTTCCCCTTTTGAACATTGTCTCTTAAGAAGTGATGACGAATTTCTATATGCTTTGTGCGAGAATGTAATACCGGATTCTTGCTTAAATCGATGGCACCTTTGTTGTCACATCGAATGGCTATGTCACTTAGATGAATGTCGTAATCAACTAACGCTTGTTTCATCAATAGTGCTTGTTGGCATGCTTTGCCGGTGGAGACATATTCAGCTTCGGTTGTTGATATTGCTAATGTCGTTTGTTTTTTAGAAAATCAAGATGTTAAACAACATCCCATAAAAGTACATACCCTACTTGTACTTTTTCGGTCAACATAATCACCTGCATGGTCAGAATCTGCATATACAATTATTTCTACTCCCGTACCCTTAGGATACCATAATCCTAATTGTGTTGTACCCTTAATATATCTAAATATCCTTTTGACGGCTTCTAGATGTGATGTTTTAGGGTTTTCTTGAAACCTAGCACATAGACAAACACTAAACATGATATCCGGCCTACTAGCCGTGAGGTAGAGAAGACTACCAATCATGCCACGATATTTTGTGTTATAAACAGATTCGCCATCTTCATCTTTTGTGAGTTTGGTGTCGGATGACATTGGTGTCCTAATTGGTTTCTACTCTTCTAGACCGAATTTCTTTAACATCTCTTTTATGTATTTAGATTGATTAAAGAAGATATCATCTTCTACTTGTTTGATTTGTAGACCAAGAAAGAAACTAAGTTCTCCCATCATACTCATCTCGAACTCGTCATGCATGATTTTAGAGAAATCATCACACATGTCTTGACAAGTAGATCCGAATATAATGTCATCTATATATATTTGAACTATGATTATATGTGACTCCTTTTTCTTAGTAAAAAGTTTGTTATCAACTAACTCCATGGTATAGTTTTGTTTGATTAAGAATGACTTGAGTCTATCATACCAAGCTTTTGGAGCTTGTTTAAGACCGTAGAGGGCTTTCTTTAACTTATATACATGTTTAGGTTTTTCAAAATCGATGAAGCCCGGAGGTTGAGCTACATATACTTCTTCATTAATAAAATTATTTAGAAAAGCACTTTTGACATTCATTTGATAAAGCTTAAGATCATTAGCACAAGCATAAGTAAGAAGTATTCTTATAGACTATAATCTAGCCACGGGGGCATAGGTCTCATCAAAGTCTATTCCTTCTTGTTGGTTTATACCCTTAGGCAACGAGTCTAGCCTTGTTTCTAGACACTACTCCGTTTGCATCTAATTTGTTTTTATAAACCCATTTGGTTCCTATTATGGTTTGATTACTAGGTGGAGGGACAAGTGTCCAAACATCATTTGAAACAAATTGATTTAACTCTTCTTGCATAGCCATTACCCAACTTTCATCTTTTATGGCTTCTTGTGTATTCTTAGGTTCTATGGTTGAAACAAAACAAAATAAGCTACTTTGGTTTTGGACTTGAGACCTTAAGGTTCTTTCGTTTAACTTTCCTATGACCTTATCTACGGGGTGATCTTTGGACTCTTTAATGTTTATGAGTTCATTATTTGAAGATTCTTCTTCTTCTTCATTTATCTTTTTCTTTATTACAATAGCTTCACTTTCAACGATCTCGTCATCGACAAGCGGTGGAGAGGGTTTGGGTGGACTTTCATCAAATTTTACATTTAATGACTCTTCTACCTTCATTCTTTCTTTATTTAATATGACGTAAGCTTTGCTATTAGGAGAGTAACCTAGAAAGATACATTCGGTTGATTTAGGATCAAATTTTGTAAGGTAATCTTTAGTGTTAAGAAGAAAACATTTGCTACCAAAGACTCTAAAGTGATCTAACGTAGGCTTTTTGCCTCGAAGTAACTCGTATGGAGTTTTACCTAAAATTGGTCTAATTAAGACTCGATTAAGTATGTACGTTGAAGTATCAACGAAATTACACCAAAACTTTTTAGGTATGGATTGCTCATTTAGCATGGTGCGACTCATTTCTTGTAGGGTTATATTCTTTCTTTCAACTACCCCATCTAAGTAAACACGGTTTTAATTATCATAATAACTCAATCATACAATCCATAGCTTTTCCTTTACATTAGTTAATTAGTTTTAATTTTAATCGTTAAGTAGTTTAAATTGGTAGAATTACCAAACCCCCACTCTTCAAACCCCGATATTTTTACTTGCTTTAATTTCTAAAAAATATAAAAAGATAAAAAGAATCTTCCTCACCTCATCTTTGCGTCATACATCTCTACTAGCATCTCTATTCCCCTAGAGAAGATCAATCCCTGAGCTTACCCATACTACACTGCAACGATTAGGTACAATAACTAGTGGGTTATAAAGCTTGCTCGTGGAAAAGGAAGTCTTTCGACCCCGAACCCACGCATCAACTTGCTCATTTATTTTGAATAGTATTTATTCGAATTTTTTCAGATTATCATATAGTGATTTTGTGATTATTTTAGGTATATCGACACAAACGGCAACAGGTCCCGCTCCTTTACATGAAAGTAAAAGGCCTATACGTTCGATTTGCCGAGGTAATTTGATTACTCATTTTCAATTATGTTTATTTATTGTTGTCAGTATTTTACAAAATGAACTTAGATGCATTTAACTATAAAAAAGGTACCACCGATGGCCTTCGACAACTCAACAACACAATGAGCTTCTAATATATGAAAAAACATTTCCACACACAAAACCCTTATGAAATATGAATACATAAAAATCCGTACTCAAAAAAGCTACACGAAACAAATACATAAACTTTCGTCACAAAACAATGACATAAATACATAAGTTTAGTGGATTATGAGCGCAGGGATATCGCGTGTCAGATTAGAGAATAGTACATTGTGTTATTGATGTTTATTTCATTATGAGGTTTTGGATTATGAGTGATTTGTTTTTGTTAGTTGTTTGTGTCATGGTGTGACAACGAGTTAGATTACGTAATAGATCTATGCATCGTCGACGTTTGGTTGCTTATTTTTTTTACTAATGTAAGAGTTGAGAATCTTGTCCATTACTTTTTGTTTAACTGTTACTTGCTTGGGATTCCTAATTAGTAGCATAAGTGAGATGAAAAGATCCGTTTACTTTTTTGTTTTGGCATGCAGGTTTGAATGGAGCTAATTTCATGGTAGGTGTGTTTGTAACAACTATATGAATACCAATATACCATGGACCTTTTGGTTATCTTTAATGGATCGACAATCCTACTCACAAACAGGAAGAACCAAATCCATACAGAAACAGAAACGCAAACCTTGATCAGGACAACCCCCGCCGGCGGGTTCCTCTCACTTGTTGATATTAAAGAAACACTAGGTTTGTATTGCTCACGCGTTGCGTTCACAATATTCCAGTATAATCTAAATTCATTTATTAGAAACTGTTTTCATAAGGCGGCATTTGGTTCGTAAATTTGAAATTCCGTAATTTCAAATTCTGGAGAATTTCAATTTTTAAGGATTTATAATTTTGAAATTTAAAATACCTGACATGTTTAGTTGACAAAAATTTATAGTATTTTGAAATATGTCATAATGTTTGTTATTGCAATTGTTTTAGACTTTTAGTAATTTGAGGATTTGCTTAGATTCTTAAAGAAAAAAAAGGGTACATCATAAACAAATAGGAAAAGAAAAGGTAAAAATAGTATTTTGGTCATTTATAAAAGAGTTAATTACATAAATGGTCCTTGTGGTATGCCGGGTTTTACGGATTTAGTCTCTAAACTTTTTTTTGTGGATCTCGTCCCTATGGTTTTGACCCATTACGGGTTTCGTCCCTTAATGAATTTGGTAGCATATCATGAATTTGGTCCATACTTTTTTTTTTATTATTTATTCAACTATTTAGTTATTTTTATTAATAATTTTTTTATTTCAAATTTTTTTTTGTCCGAATTCTTTTTATAAAATTTTTTACTTGATTTATTTATAAATTTTTTACGAGATTTTTTATGATATTTATAATCATTTTTACGAGATATTTTTTTATAAAATTTTTTATGAGATTTTTTATAAAATTTTATATGAGATTTTGTATAAAATTTTTTACGAGATTTTTTATGATATTATTAATAATTTTTTTATTTCAAAAATTTTTTTGTCCTAATTTTTTAAGTAAGCTTTTCACAGATTTTTTTTAAAACTTTTTTGACAGTTTTTTTAAAATCTTTTTGAACTTTTTACGAGATTTTTTTTATAAAACTTTCACAAAAAACTTTTTAAAATTCGGTTATTAATAATTTTTACGATATTTTTTTTATAAAATTTTTTACGAGGTTTTTTTTATAAATTTTTTTTTACGACATTTTTTATGATATTATTAATAACTTTTACGAGATTTTTATAATAAATTTTTTACGAGATTTTTTAGGATATTATTAATAATTTTTACGAGATTTTTTTTATAAATTTGTTTTGACAAAAAAAAGGTGACATAATTTCTGTAAAAGTTTTGATAATCCGTCAATTTTTTATTTTTTTTTAAATTAAAAAAAATATTGTTGAAATTATAAAACTTTTAGTCTGTTAAAAAATTTAAAAAACATATTAAAATATTAAATTTAAAAAAATTGTTAAAATATTAGATTTTTAATTTGTTAAAAAAAATGTTATTAGATTTTTAAAGTTTTAAAGGTTTGACATAGTTAAAAAAAAATAATAAAAAAAAAACTTTTTAAAATTTAAGAAAATTTCGGCTAAATATGTGATAAGAAATAAAAATAAAAATTTACAAAAAAATGAATTAAAAATTTAATACTAATGTTAATTAAATAGTTAAAAAAAAAGGCCAAGGACTAAATCTGTTATATGAGACAAACTATAGGGACCATACAGTAAGACAAACGAGGGTATAAGTGACATTTAAGCATCCTTGACGGTCAAACTAACAGAAAAAGTGGTAAAGGGACCAAAACCGTAACGGGTCAAAACTATAGGGAGGAGATCGAAAAAAAATGTTTAAGGACTAAATCCGTAAAATCCGACAAACCACAAGGACCATTTATGTAATTAACTCTTTATAAAAAAAAAGTGTTTTGTTTTCAAGTGAATTGACATTCTCCACTTTTTTGAAGCATTTTAATTTTCTCATTTTATCTGTAACAACCCGCATTTTCAGGTTACTTTTCATTTTTTTGAAAAGTTACTATTCACTTTTATTATTCATCCCGTAAAATTTTTATTTCACATTCTCGTAAGTTAATTTATTTTAGTAATAACCTGAGAGTTTGACAATCGTTAGATCATCTTCGCAAAAGCTAGTAAGAAAACATCGTCTTAAAGTTTCGTTTTGGTCGGAGCATCATTTAAACATACCGCGCATAACGAAAATCAACTCTGACAATTTTCCTCACATCAGATTAATTTTTAAATCACTCATAATCAATTAGAAATTTTTTAAGATTTTATTTAAATGTTACCAAATAAACCCTGAGCCGTACGAGACTAAAATTACGTTTTAAACAATTCTACTTAGACCCAGACTTAACCATTCATGCACTGTGTTTTCTAAGATGTTTTGACACTTTTACATTTTTTTGGAAAATTCAAACATATTTCCCTCCTCATTTGGCCATAAAGAAATTAACCTTGTACGTTCTACATTTTTGCTTAAATCGCGTAACTTTTAGACTTCACGTTAACTGTTAAGTTATCCCTGGTATAACGAAAACCACATTTTGACATCTCATATCACTTATAGACTAGTTTCAGTCTACTTTAAATAAATTCACGGTCATTTCCCTGAAATCTCGTTCTTTTATGAAAAATTGCGAATTACGCGTTTTTTACCCGTGTTTCCAGCTTTAAGCAGCGTTTTTGAACCCAATGAGACTTATCACTCATTTTATATTTTTATATAGAGTATAATGATGAGTTTCATTCCTGCAAGTTTCTTATTTTTACGATATCCGGTTTTACGTTTTATGGCTTAACAACTTACGGTTGGCATTTAACGGAACCAAATCATGCTCTAAACTCAAGATAATACCAAGACTTATCATCTAAGCCTAGTCACACCTTGTGACAGCCCATAAGGGGGATGAGTCACCTTGGTGGTGGCTTGATCCTAACCATGCTCCATTTTGATGGTACATGTGTCCTAACTTAACCATGGTTAACATTTAACCCAATATATGATTAACCAAACTTACCCTCCTATAAATAGCAATTGAAAGCTTCATAAAAACCTCATCCCCTCTCTCTTTGGTCGTTCATATCATAAAACAAACACACCTTTCACAATTTGATCCATAACTCCAAGTTTATACTAAGAACTTTCAAGTAACAAGTTACTACATCAAATCTCTAGCAAGTTTAAATGATCTTCTTGAGTTTAGATCTACTCAAGTCACTTAGAACTTCATCACCAATCCTTCAAGATTACAAGGGTGCCAAGGTGTAGAAGTCTTGCTCAATCCAAGGTCCTAAGTGTTCAATCAAAGTCCTATCCTTACTAGTTACTCCTTTCTTGATTTAAAGACAAAAGTTGTAAGCAACTAATCACCACCATCATCTCATGTTTATTATTCATAATCTTGATAATTTCATGCTATATATATGGTTACTATGTTGATTCATGATGTACATATACTCAATCACATGTTTTAATTCACATATTGTCGTAAAAGTAACAAACTAGTAAACTAGTCATATTCTACACATTTGAGACCATTAAAACCAGTCACATATGGACTTTCTAACTTACATACTATAGTAGACAAGATAAAAAGGTAAACATAACAACTTGAATCACCCAAAACGGACAAACGAGTCAAAAGATACGGCCAAAATAACTTAGCGAAACCAAAACACCAAAACTGTCTAACACAAGCTGTTAAGCAGCTGTCCATTTTGAAAGTGGCACTTCTGGTCCGAATCATCAAAAAGTTAAAACACGAAAGTTGTCCGGAACGACGTTTTCCTATATTAACGATGAAGCGAGGGCCCTGAAAACGCATAAATAGGCCATTATCCTTCAAAAACTGAAACTGCCCTATATATAGTCTCACGACTATACTTTTGTCACAACTAAAAGCAAACCAAGAGGCCTAATGGCCATAAGCCATGGCTTGGGTCAAAGCTGAGTCTCAAGACCATGGTAGTCAAGACCAAAGCCACGGCAAGGTCATGGCCAAAGCCTCAAGGCTTATTTACCCAAGACCGTTAACTAAGGTGTTAACCTTGGCAAATCAACACCAACACAAACCAAATGACATAACTTTATATATTTACATTATCAAATGATCATATTTATGAAACGACGAGAACTTGTAAAAACATGATAAACCTATTAATATAACAATCTTCACTCAAAACATATGTTTTATCTACTAAGTGCTACAATAGTAGGGAGCTTCATGTGAGGGGTTTCATTTGAGTAAAACGTATCGACGAGTTGCAGGATTTACGATTTAAAGTGTCCTAGCTCCTCGAACGTTTACTGCATGACCTCTGAATTATGATGGCCCGAACAGTAGTACGATATCTATAAACTAAATACGTTTTCACATATTAAAGATCTTACTATAAACATCAAATGATAATTGACTACATCATGATCAACATAGAAACATATATAGGATGGTTTATGTTTTCCTAAAATATTATTCCAAACTTAAGTCGCAACATTTCATTTTTAGGTTGCACGTAGAAGTTTTCCGATTTATCCATCACATCCGTTAAAGTACTTAACATCATTAACTCTCGGTGAGTTCATAGCCCCACTTTCTATTACTTAATTGTTTTATAAACCCTTGGGGGGAGATACATGATTTATTTTTAAACCGAACACATTGCTTTGAAACTGTATGCTTATCTGAATGTATTATTTGCACTAAGTACCAATATTGCCAAACTTAAGTCCCTATTATCATGAACCATTAATCACTTGCGGGTGAACGCGAATAATGTGGATAGATCTATCGGGATTGACGAATCCCGTTTGTTTGACCAAGTCCGGTAAACAATCGCACTCTATTTGAAGAACCATAGGTTTATTGGCAAATTACCTATTAAGGCAACTGTTTGACCAAGACCTGGCAAACTATTATATCAATTTCTATTGACAAGTTGTTAACGTTTTCGGTATCATGAGCTTAGTGCAACAATAATATCTGTTTTGTTTTCAAAACCTTGGTGTGAGTAAAATTAACTCACACTATCAACATAATGTGTTCAACCATCAAACAAACTCTATGAATTTCACTCAACCTTTGTGTTGACAGTTTTAAGCATGTATTTCAGGTCCATAATGTCGGAAGCTGGCACGGAAGGGCAAGGACAAGATCAAGAAGGCTATAAATAATTTATCATTCACAAAACATCAAAAAATTTATATTGATGTATTTTGTAATCAATGGAACCAACTGGGACCTATTTTGTAAACTCTGATATATTTGAATGATAAAGCCTTTTTAAAACGACTCCTTTAGAGATCGTTTTCTATTGTTATGACTGTTGTGCCATGAAGTAACACCCAGTTTGAATTCCGCTGCGTATCCCAAAGTTGGGGGTGTTAAAGATTGGTATCAGAGCCTTAATTATAGAGAAACGAGTCTAAATTGAGACTTAAACTATAACTACTTTTACAAACAAAAACATTTTATAGCCTTCCGTTCTCCGTGCCTTTCATCCTCCAGACGATTATGTGACTTTTAGGCATTTTAAGCTATACAAACATACTAGTATATTGATATATACACTCGACATAATTTCAATCATAAACAATGTACTCAACATATCTGTGTATGCCTATTCTAAGGCATTACGGCACAATCATATTTTCTCAATCTCCTAATCATGCGTCTACTTGTGCATTTTAGGATTACGAAACTTTATCCAAGACATTGTAACTGATTACAATGGTCTTTCCTACTTCCCAGACATTGTGAGATACAATGATCTCATTCATTTTTCAAGACACTATGAGATACAGTAGTCTCTATTACACTCTCAGACACTGTAAATCCTACAGTGGTCTCTATTTCATCCTCAGACACTGTGAGTGAAACAGTGGTCTCATTTACTTTCCAGACATTGTGAATTGCACAATGGTCTCTATTATTTCCTAGACATTGTGAATTGCACAATGGTCTCAACTATTTCTCAGACATTGTGAATTGTACAATGGTCTCTATTATTTCCTAGACATTGTGAATTGCACAATGGTCTCAACTATTTCTCAGACATTGTGAGTTGCACAATGGTCTCAACTATTTCTTAGACATTATTAGTTGCACAAAGGTCTCAACTACTTCTTAGACATTGTGAGTTACACAATGGTCTAATTTACTTCACAAACATTGTAAATTATACAATAGACCCTAGAAATTATCTTATAAAACCTTATGTGATATTGTTTTACATGAAACCCGTCACAATCTATCAATTTCCCTAATGGAAATACAAGAAATGGAATTTCTAAAGGACAAACTAATTCATCATCTACAAAAGCTGAAGTTCAGCAACTTTCTCTACATTCATCAAACTTCTCTTTTAAAACCTTCATTGTTAAAAGTTCGTACTCCTGGCCAAGTATAGACTATTTTAGAATTACTTAAGATTTCCTTTCCGCACATATCTACCCATACTATCTTCTATGTAATGGAATGTGAAAACATAGGTTACAAGTCTTTTATGGCCAAGACTTGAAACTAAATGGTTTGATATCGCCTTTGCTTAGTGGACAATTTCTCAAAAGCTATGGACATATCACAAGTATACCTAATTTAGGTATTTGGAAAATTTATCGAACCTCGGCTAAATATAGCCTAATCACCTATATTTAACCTAGGGACAGTGGAACATAGTCTGATTAACTATGTTCGACCTAAAATTTTCAAACACTGAGAATAGTTATACAAGGGTTATATTGAGGTTAATTTCCTACTTAAACTCGATAAACCACTAGAATTCATTAAAAAGATCTAGAGACATGATAGTGTCTTACCATTCAGCGAGATCTTAATACTTAATTATACTACCTAATTTCATTCTTGAAAGTTTTCATTTATGAAATAATCCTAACTACTATCTTGGGATAGTCATCGAATCTTCTCATTATTTCTTAGAAGTACTAGCCTGTTTAGGTTTCAAGGATATCATTCTGCCATAATCCTTTAAAATTCACTTTTGATTTTAAAGCAAACTTGACATCTCTACCGAAGAATAAATGGTAAACATACACTACACTCTCCTAAAACTCAACATATAACTTCATTATCTAAACCCCATTATAAGTCAGTATGTAAAACTTCACAGTATCACGTTTCTTTCAAACACTAGTAGACATAAACACTATACGATATAGCCTTCATCCCGAAACCACCTAAGACATGATCAACTTTGGAAATGGTTTGGATAACCACTTGCCACTATCAAGACTTTCCTACAAACGACAATTATCACATCATTAAAAACCATTTCACATCAACAACATCTTATACCTTTAGATTATCAACATAAGCCACCACCAAAAACATAGAAAACTACATAACACGTTTTATGACCAGAAACTTAAGAACACAAAGATTAGAATTCGGCGCAAATACCCACATTTTCGTAGACAATTCAACATCGAACAACACACACTGAATTCCTGGACGGAATTTCCATTAAGGTGGTGAGACTATAACAACCCGCATTTTCGGGTTACTTTTAATTTTTTTGAAAATTTACTATTCACTTTTACTATTCATCCCATAAAATTTTTATTTCACATTCTCGTAAGTTAATTTAGTTTAGTAATAACCTGAGAGTTTGACAATCGTTAGATCATCTTCGTAAAAGTTATTAAAAAAACATCGTCTTAAAGTTTCGTTTTGGTCGGAGCACCATTTAAACATCCCGCGCATAACAAAAATCAACTCTGACAATTTTCCTCACATCAGATTAATTTTTAGATCACTCATAATCAATTAGAAATTTTTTAAGATTTCATTTAAATGTTACCAAATAAACCCTGAGCCGTACGAGATTAAACTTACGTTTTAAACAATTCTACTTAGACCCAGACTTAACCATTCCTGCATTGTGTTTTCTAAGATGTTTTGACACTTTTACATTTTTTTTTGGAAAATTCAAACATATTTCCCTCCTCCTTTGACCATAAAGAAATTAACCTTGTACGTTCTACATTTTTGCTTAACTCGCGTAACTTTTAGACTTCACGTATAACTGTTAAGTTATCCCACGTATAACGAAAACTACATTTTGACATCTCATATCACTTATAGACTAATTTTAGTCTACTTTAAATAAATTCACGGTCATTTATCTGAAATCTCGTTCTTTTCTGATAAATTGCGAATTACACATTTTTGACCCGTGTTTCCAGCTTTAAGCAGCATTTTTGCACCCAATGAGACTTATCACTCATTTTATATTTTTATATAGAGTATAATGATGAGTTTCATCATTCCTGCAAGTTTCGTATTTTAACGATACCCGGTTTTACGTTTTATGGCTTAACAACTTACGGTTGGCATTTAACGGAACCAAATCATGCTCTAAACTCAAGATAATACCAAGACTTATCATCTAAGCCTAGTCACACCTTGTGACAGCCCATAAGGGGGATGAGTCACCTTGGTGGTGGGTTGATCCTAACCATGCTCCATTTTGATGGTTACATGTGTCCTAACTTAACCATGGTTAACATTTAACCCAATATATGGTTAACCAAACTTACCCTCCTATAAATAGCAAGTGAAAGTGATCCGCGCAAAACAGTCAAGCTAAATCACGCAAGCCTGCCACTTGTGAATGGCAGACCGTAATCAGCTTAAAACTGCCTAAACACGAATGCAATGAAGATCAGGAGAGTATAGTGTTTCCCCAGGTCGTTAAGTCCCAACGAGCTGTGCGAGAATAGTCAAACGTAAAGTGATCGGGAGATTTGAACGGGAAAAAGGGATTGTGATATGATTATAACTAAGGAAAAGCCCATAAACTACAGGGGCTTAAATGCAAATTAAAGAAAGTTAAAAAGATAAAATCTATTAAATAAATGCTATCACTATTTTTACAATGATGTTTTACGTTTAAAACCTAAAACCTACGTTTAAATTAAAAACTACGTGACGAACAAACAAAAACGTGAAACTTATACAATAAAAATCCTAAAAATATGAAAAATACATTTTTACAATCCTAATGATAAAAGAAAATTATTAGAAAAAGAAAATTAATTTTATGACTATTTAATTAATTATTATTAATTAAAAACTATTTTTAACTATTTAATAATTACCTAAAATGCAAGAAAATAGGAAATAAAGCTAGAAAAATAAAATTATGAAATGGAAAAGTCTAAAATATCAAACTAGAATTTTAAAAACTATTTTTGCATTTTTATGATTATTTTTCTATTTATTATGAATTTTAAACTATTAAAAACTAATTAAAATATTTAAAAATACAAATTTAACTAAGAAAAATATGGAAAAATACTTTTTTGGGTTTTTATATTTATCTAAACTTAATAAAATTGAAAAATTATTTTTTTGAACCTTTTCTTAATTATTTGTATTAAAAGCTAATTAAAAATGATTAAAAACTAATTTAAATTAAGAAAAATAGCAAAACAACTTGGAAAAATCTGAAAATTTCAGGAAAAGTCTAAAATATTATTCTAAGTTTATAAAAAATATAAAAACATATGCTTATTTGGAGGAAAAAGCAACTGCTGTGGATTAGCTTATAAATAAGCAAATCAAAATAAGCTAAAAGCCATAAATGACCACCAAATTAACACATAAGCTAGGGTATACTAAATTAACTAAATTCTAACTTATTCCAACTATCCTAAGCTTCTGAAAAGCAGATTAAGCCAAGAATTAAGCAAAGCAAGGGCTAGCTTATTTTAGAAAATGGGACAACATTAAGGCTTATCTAAGAGTGGGGTCCACAGGTGTTAAGCTCAAAACCTTGGCTGAAAATGGTAGTCAGCTGGGTGGGGAGTAGTAAGGAACCAAGAAACACCAGTGGGGTCCACTGGTGTGGCCTGTGGGACCCACCAAAGTGGTGGTGATGCCACTGTTTTGGATGTGCAGGGCTGCACAGGGGACCATTTCAGAAAGGGGTCTCAAAATAAGCTGATGGAAAAGCTATAAATAAGCTGAATAAGAGCAAGCTTTTATTTTTCTAATTTTCTAGAGCAACTAAAGTTAACTATACCAAAAGCATTTGAGCTAAAACCTAGTATTAAACACACCATGAAAATCTAAAGTTTATTCAAAAACAGGTATATGAGATTTTGACTTTTGATGAAAAAATAGAGATTTGACTTTCATGAACTTTGTATGCAATTTAAGGACTGAGATTAAGGTTTTATGATGAAATGAAGCTATATTAGACTATGGTTTTTGTATCCTAACCTGTTTGCAAAATGGAATCACCTGGTTCAATAAGAATCTGTATCAAGATCAGATTAATGAAAAACTTTGACTTTTGCTAAAGCAGGCACAAGTTCATGACTGGGCTGACTCTCAAATAACTAGAGAGATGTAAACCAACTGATTTTAACAACTGTTAAGCCCTCTGACACAATTTTGTTACAAAATCCAAACACCCCTATAAACCACTGTTTAGAACTTAAAACTGAACTAACCACTGCTCCAGTTTGTACATGTGATCAAAATGAGTTTATATGATCATATTACAACTATATAAGCACATGGAAAACAATTTGTGACCACAGATACACTGATAAGCAAAATGCAAATTTGGCTTGAAAAGTTAAGACAGGAAAATTTAACTCACATGTTTCCAACTGTTAGCAGACTAAACCAAACCCAAAACACTGCTCTAATTGAACCTAATCCAACCCATATCAGATCTGCAACACCCCTTTCCATCTTCATTTCCATTTTGGCCATTCTTTTGACTTTTGTTGACCATGATTCAAATATGCTTGAAAATGAAATA
The DNA here is from genome assembly GCA_019973895.1 of Chrysanthemum seticuspe. Taxonomy (NCBI): domain Eukaryota; kingdom Viridiplantae; phylum Streptophyta; class Magnoliopsida; order Asterales; family Asteraceae; genus Chrysanthemum; species Chrysanthemum seticuspe. The sequence continues at coordinate 233,306,559 of BPTQ01000004.1, forward strand.
TAAGCTCACTAAAAGCTATGACAAGCTTACAGAAACATATTGGAGATCAAAACTAAACTGTTATAGATCTTGACTAAAGATTTTCAAAATGAAAATTCCAACAGTAATCTTAAAACATGAAACTTTAACCAAACTGGAATTAATACTTGAAATTGGTCTCAATATACTTTAATAACTTGCTTTAATACAATTTAACTTAAAATTACAACTTTTGACTTAAATTAAAACATTTTAATAAAAAACGATATTAAAGAAAAATTAATAAAACTAGCTACCCCATCTCTGGCTTTCTCTCTTCCTTTTTATAGCTTCAACAGCTTCCACGTGTCCTCTAAAGTGAATCCCACCTCTGAAATAGGCCAATGGGTGAGTTTTGAGCATAATTGCCCATTTGATGGTTTTGGCGGGAAACTTGTAATTTGACTTTTTGTGGCTTTATTTTACTGCAACTAGGGGGGGTGGAGTAGGTGATATGATGAGGGTGATGTTGAAGAGATAAGGTGCAGGGATAAGTGTTGGGAGAAGCAGAGGTGTTGCAGGCACAAGTTGGGGAAGAAAACCTGTGGTGGAGGGAAAGGTACTGCCTGTTTGACTTGAGTTTGACCAAGGGGTCAAAAACAGTAATGACAGGGGGGTCAATTGGCTTAAGTGGCAGGGGGGTCACAATTCATTTTCTGACAAGTCTTAGTTTAGGTTTGATAAGGACTTGTTTGTAACTTTTCCAAACTTGAGGGGCCATTCCTGTAATTTTCTCAAAGTTAATACAAGGACCAATATTGACAAGCTTCAAAAGTACAAGGACCAGTTTTGACAATTTCAAATTTTCCAGGGACCAAACTTGACAATTTTGAAAGTTCAGGGACCTTTTCTAACGTATTAACCGTCAAAATCAGGGGGTTCAAAGTTTTCAACAGTTTTTGTCAGGGACCATTTAGATTTATTTCTCTTTACAATAAGTTCCAGGGACTTTATAAGATTAAACAGTTTTTACCAGGAACTTATTTAGAAAACATTTTACCGTCTTTTCCAGGGACTTGAAAGTTTTAACAGTTCAAACCAGGGACCTTTTAAACTTTAACAGTTTTGACCAGGAACATGAAAACTTCGAACAGTTATAACCAGGAACATAATTGAAACTCTTTTAATGTCCTTACCGGGGAGTTCAAACCTTTTCAATGTTTGTTCAGGAATAGTTTGGATTTGATTCTGAACAG